>CAMZMU010000071.1:27434177-28161109 GCA_947311845.1 Poa pratensis | reverse complement strand
ATGCGTATCAAGTAGGAACATGAGGGGAAATAAATGAAGATTGTTTCATGTATATATATACCAGCTTTGCCTTGAAGCGATCATGGTTGCGGGCACCCGCACGATGTGTCCCCCCGCTCCCGCGGTTTAACTTGTTTCGCTCGCTCAAGGCCTTGAACGCGGGTCCTCCCCAGCCCACCTAGACACCAACGCCCTCCACGCGTCATCCTTGCCATAGGCCCATGAGGGCTTAAACTGAAAAAACAATACTCATGTGAAGAACGGATAATGCAATTGCAACTTAGCAGCAACATGTAATCTCATTAACAATCTACTTACCGCCATGTAGTCATCTACGGACACCTCAGTGGGTTCTCCACAATCTCATGCTTCACCGCCGTCTTGCCTAACGTCTCAGTACTGAAATGATTGATCATGGTATGCTTTGCATTGTAGAACTGCTGTCGTGTCAACTTCATACAAGCCCCCTCCAAAGTCTTGTCCGCATCGCCCCGCTGCTCAGGAAGTACCCTATAGAACTTCTTTAATCATGCACAAAAAAAAATTGTGAGAGCATGGTGGGGACATCAAGTATGAACGAAATTCGAAAAGTTCAACTTACCCAAAACTTGTTGATCACGGCGTCAGAACATTTCCCGCCGGTCGCGTAA
This sequence comes from Poa pratensis, assembly GCA_947311845.1. NCBI lineage: Eukaryota > Viridiplantae > Streptophyta > Magnoliopsida > Poales > Poaceae > Poa > Poa pratensis. The sequence goes on along the minus strand of CAMZMU010000071.1, from coordinate 28,160,459 downwards.
TTGGCGGCCTGATAGTCTACCCAACGGGTGGCTAGCTTCGTCGCGCCGTTGGGGACGGTACTGTACAAGCCCGGCCAAAACTTCCTAATCAAAGCTCCAACAGGGTGTTAGGCACACGGCTTCCCGCAGGATGTATCCAGTTGCTGCACAATAATTAAACATTAGTACATGTCAAATTGTCCTGACCACAATGAAGTTACCATGTTCAAAATTAGTATATATAGTCACTTACTCTTTCCCATTAGGCGTAATGAGGATCTTCTCCTCCTCGGTAGCAGGTTCCTTGTCCTCATCAGGGACCTGGGATTCCCCTCGAAGCTTTGGCGGCTTCCGCCGCCCGGAGGGCCCCGCCTCCAAGTCCGTGGAGGGGCCCGTCTCCTCCGAACCCTCGTCGACAGAAGCAGAGGGTATGTCCGAAGACACGTCGCCCCCACCTCGCCCTCGTCCTCCCTCACCTCGCCCTCGCCCTCGTCCTACACCTCGTCCTCGTCCTGCACCTCGTCCCCTCGGAGGAAGTGGAGCATCGGCACCTCCCCCTCCTCCAGCATCTCCACCCTCACCTGCATTGAGAAAGGGTGAACAATTAAGCATAAAGACATGATCCAATTAAGAATTGCATCACCTCTACTCTCACCACTGTCAGACAGGTAACGCGGGTTCGGAACAGTTGCTCTTCCACTTTTAGTAACTTTCAATTTCTTCAGCAAGGAGGCCGAGGATTCCTTGCCTTGGCTCATCTTGGTCAATCACCTGCATTGAGAAAGGGTAAACAATTAATAAGCATGTTGAAAAATCTCGTATGGTAATTGTGTTACCAAAACAAAACTTAAGCAAAATAAGCAATTAATAAGCATGTTGAAAAATTACTCAAGCAGGGACTTGCAAAATTTTTGTTCAAGCACTTGCAATTGCAAGCAATATTTCAGTGCAAGTGGAAGTGTATTACTCCTACTTAAAGCAATGTTTGCCTGGTGGAAACAGTATTCCAGAAAGTAAATTCAGCTCTGGCGCATGGAGCTTTTGCTCTCCTCTTGCTGAAAATGGTTACCAAGTACGGACAGTCAGTTCTGAATGATTATCAATTGCAAGAACAACTGACTATCAGGCTATATTACTCCAATTAACACTACTCCAGTTTGGCTTAGTTGAGTGACCTAAGATCCTAATTTAAGCATAGTATTCCTAAGTATCTCATGTCCTAATCTTGAGTGACGTAAGATTGTCTAAGCAAGTAAACAAACAATTTGAATAGAAGCAAGCAAACGAACTATTTTTTCATGCTCTGTGCAGTATATCCCTTGCACTGAGTTGCAAACAAATATTGCACATAAGGTAATTTTATTGCAAAATATTGCACTCCAAGTTAAAGTACAGGAAAATGAGAGCAAAATATTACAAACAATTCAGCGTACTCCTAGGTTCTTGTGTACTGGCAGGAAGTAACACAAGCAAATTCAGAAGCAGAAGCAAATTATCGAGCGCATAGGAAGGGGAGAACAGAGAAGCTGAGCGGACCTGGTCGAGCGCGGACGTAGTGGATGGCTAGGGTTGTGAGGGAGAGGAGGTGGCTTGTGGAGGCCGGAGGCGAGCGCACGGTGTCGGGGAAGAACTCGGACGTGCGGCGCGTCGGGGAGGTGCTTTGTCCGTCTGCGGCATCGAGGAGGAAGAGGAGGTCGCGGGGCAGCTGTACGCGTGAAGGGGAGGAAGGAGGCGCGCAGTATCACGGCGGCGACGTGCTCTGCGCCTCGGGCTTCATGGCGACGGCGGGTGGCGTACGGGGTGGGGCGAGCAGAGGAGCAGCAGCGGCTGCAATCACGAGGTGGGGCGGCGCGGTGGGTGGCGTACGGGGTGGGGCGGCCGGCGGCGGGGTCGGAGATTTAGGGGTTTGAGGATTTCGTGGCGCGCGAAGCCGTTCGGGCCGATTTGGCTTAGCCATTCAGGCCTAAGCCGTCGGCGTATGGTTTTGCTTAATTTTTTTTCAAAGAAATCACTTATTCTTTTAATTTTTTAATTTTTTTCAATTCTTCTATTATTTTCTATTTTCATTATCAGGGTTTTCCGATTAATGCAACTGAATTTTCATTGCTACATGAATAATAAATAAAAAGTGTAGTCAGATTCACATTGTATTTTAGACTAATCGGGCCAAAAATATAGAAATTACAAATCGGGTAGCCGGATGTGTCCTTCCTCGTCAGTTTCCTCGGTGCCATTGCCCTTCGACGACGCAGCACCCTTGCCCTTCGAAGTTGCCTACCTTCTCTAGTGGCCACTCTGACCGGCAAATCGGCAAATCATCGCGTGGTCGTGGGACGGCAGATCGGCCTTCGATCCACGGAGTGGCAAGACGTCTCTGATGATTTGCAACCGTCGGAACAAGTGTTGAGAATGTTGCTAATCATCAGAGATTCTTGCCGCTACTTGGATCCGACCGAGGGAACGGTGGCTCGTGAGTGCCTGCATATCAAATCCCCGTCATACACCTGAATGTTTTGTGTTTGAGCGCCACTTTGATCCAAGCAGCGGTAAGACGTCTCTGATGATCTACAACCGTCCGGCAAGACATCTCTGATGATCAGCAACCGTTTGGAACGGTCGCAGGTCATCAGAGACGTCTTGCCATTGGTTGCCCAAAGATGCCTCTCCGAGTGACGCTGGAATGTTTTGTGTGAGTGAGTAACCTGTCTGAGGAGGTGGGCTATATATAGGGTCGCATGGCTTACGAAGTGGTCGTGATAGTGCTGATCCGACGGCTCAGAAGCGCTCAAAAGAAACACACCGCTGATCCAACGGCTCACAAGCGCTGGAAGGAAGCACATGATCCGTGTGCTTCTTCCTGATTGGGCATACTACAGCTCACAAGCCCTGAAAAGAAACACACCGCTGATCCAACGGCTCACTATATATATGTATTCATGGCGTCCATTGGCATAGCACATCTAAACTCATATCTGCAACCTCATCACTCTCCCATGGCTTCCACCGTACCCACTCTAACCTACTCGGAGGCGGAGGCACTTTGCTCCTCGAACTACCCCTGCCCACCCGGCTACAACGTCCCCGCCGGCTGGAGGCTGAGCACCGGAGGCGTGCCGGTCCCTCCTGTCCCTCAAGGTTTGGCGCGCCGGGCGGCCATCACGAACCACTACTACCTCGAGCTCATTCCGGAGCAGCGGATGGATTCCCGCTGGCAGCCAGACTACCGCCCAACTTGGGACGCCTTCTTCATCGAAAGGCGTGAGAAGGCGCTCGCCAGGTACGAGGAGGACCGCCCGCGTCCTTCGAACTTCAACGAGGCCGGCCGTTGGCTGTGGTGGGCCAGCCGGACTCTCAAGAGGGTCATGGACTACATCACGGCCAGCAATAACCCCCGCCTGCGCTACCCTCAATTACAGTCCAGGCGACAACCCCCGTCAACGACTACATCACGGCCGTCCGACGACAGCGACGACGACGGCGACTACGACGACTACACCCACGAGTATTATAGGCCTAGGCAAGAGTATGACTAACCTGAGCCACATCATTGGTTAGGACAAAATGGTTTGTTGTCATTCGTCTATGTACCCAAGTTTATTGTCATTCGTCTATGTACCCAAAGTTTGTTATAATTCGTCTATGTACCCAAGTTTTTGTTGTCATTCGTCTATGTACCCAAGTTTTTGTTGTCATTTGTCTGTGTATATAAGTGTGTTGGGTGCTGTGGATGTCCAAGTTCCCACAGCGGGATGTGAGTGGGTTCACCGGCATCACTTTCTCTCTAGTGAGTTTCTGCCGAAAGGGGAGTTTTCACCTCTAAGTGCAGGAACTCACTAGAGAGAAAGTGAAGCCGGTGAAGCCGGTCACACCCCGGAGTAGGATATTGCACATTTACAACACACAACACACTTGTATACATATGGTATGGCACAGCCTAGGTTTTGGTGGGGTTCCGACGCTCCGGGGCCCCGCTTCGGCGAAACCCCGAATCCGCTGGGAAAACCCTAACGTTTTCGTCTACCCCCATAGACGTGCGTCGAAAGGGGTAGGCCAGTGGACTTTTTTGCTTGGTTGTGTTAGGTTAGGCCATAGGAAGGTGAGAAGCCAAAGTCTACCCCAAATCAACACAAGATTCCATCCGGTTCTCCCGAAACGGGAGTTTCCACCTCTAAGTGCAGAAACTCACTAGAGAGAAAGTGAAGCCGGTGAAGCCGGTCACACCCCGGAGTAGGATATTGCACATTTACAACACACAACACACTTGTATACATATGGTATGGCACAACCTAGGTTTTGGTGGGGTTCCGACGCTCCGGGGCCCCGCTTCGGCAAAACCCCGAATCCGCTGGGAAAACCCTAACGTTTTTGTCTACCCTCATAGACGTGCGTCGAAAGGGGTAGGCCAGTGGACTTTTTTACTTGGTTGTGTTAGGTTAGGCCATAGGAAGGTATTTTACATGTGTTGTTTTTATTTATTTTACATGTATATGTTGTAGGGTTGGGTTCCGGGAAACTCGAACCGTTATTTTACGGGGGTGGGATACTAAAATTGGGAGGGAAATTGTAGGTCCAATATATATATAAATTATAACTATATTAAATATTATATAGAGAAATAAATAAATATTATATAGAGAAATAAATAAATAAGGTTCATCTATACCGTCGGCGTTGAAGTACACGTGTACGCCGACGGCACAGCCGTCGGCGTATCAACCCCACTGGACGTTCCGTCACGGCGTCCTTTTGTACGCCGACGGCACGGTTTACGCCGACGGCTGCCGTCGGCCTTACCTGGATACGCCGACGGCTGCGTGGGCGGCTGCCCTAACTCGTGATGTACGCCGACGGCCCCGACATTTAGCCGTCGGCGTACAGTACGGCCGTCGGCGTAGTGTGGCATTCCCGTAGTGTCTCGTAAGTTAGGCAAATCATGCCGTGCTATGCTAGACATGAATGAAAAATTGGGCAGGCATATTTGAAAGAAAATACTTCTAACTTCTATCCACGTCTCATCAAATAATATCAGTCAACTTTAGTTTTGATTAAAAATCTGGCATTAGACAATTTGGCCCGTAACTTTCAGTGCCCGACAGTTTTTGTCATGGACGTTGTCAAAGTGGTACGGGTGATGAAATGGTGGTGGTACTGCACGTATGGCAGTATATACAACTATAAATCAAAAATGTAAAAATAATAATAACTTGACATAATCTAAAAATAGTCGAGAAACTCTAGAATCTTGAAATGGTTGAGGTAGAATTTTTTTGTAGTATTCAGCAAGGGATTGAGACAACTCACAAATTTTTTCTAAAAATTCACAAAATAAATGTCATTGTTCCTAATTCTTCATGTTTTGTCAGAAATAACACGCGACTTCTCTAATTTGCTACATTTTTAGAATAATTATTTCTTTTTTCCTTCTAAATTTCTTTGTTTTCATGAAAATACAGGATTTTTACAGAAATGAGGATTTGAAACTTATCATTTCTTGGTTAAATTCAATTTCTACAGAAAATGTTCTTAAAAGAATGTGTTTTAAAATTCCTTCTTTTCATTATTATTGGACTGCTTTGTTGTCTTAGGATGACTCCAACGGGGCGACGCAAACGGACGCGCGTTTGGTCCGCGTTTGGTCCGTTTGCGTCGGCTACAGGACGCGCGTCCGGCACAGGTCCGCCCCTTTCCGGCCACTGGCCCCAACGGGGCGACGCATCCAGTCCGGACAACTTTTTTGTTCTTCCAATATTCATTATACATTGGGAATTTTGGAGATTTACATTGGGAATTTATAATAAAATACGACCTATAATCTAGGCCTTCTCCTCGTCGTCGTCCTCCTCCGGTGGTGGTGGTGGAGTAGCCGGCGCATCGATGGCCGGGGGTGGCGGTGGAGATCCCGGCACGTACTCCGGCGCCACTGCCGCTTCTGGTTCCGCGGCGGCCGGAGCCCACCTTGGGTCTGCCAAGGCGAGCCGAGATTCCCAGGGAGACCAGGGCTCCCAGGGATTGTACGCCGGAGCAGGTGGGCGCGGTGGAGTAGCCGGCACGGCGTCCTCCTCCTTCGGCACGGCGTCCTCCTCGGGCACGGCGTCCTCCTTCGGCACGGCGTCCTCCTCCTTCGGGGCGGCGTCCTCCTCGGGCACGACTTCCCCCTCCTCCGACCTTGAGGAACGTCCAGCCAGCCGCCCGTTTGGCCATGGACTTGCTGGCTCTTCCTTCGCCACGACCGGGGCCAGCGACGGACTAGCTGGCTCCTCCTCCTCTCTTCTTTAGTCGCTACGAAACACGTAGCACCGCCAGCGTTGTACCAAAATTGGCCGCACATAGGCGGCGCCGCCGGCGGGGATAGGGGATCAGTTGGAGCCTCCTGCTCCTGCCGCCTTGGCGGCATCGGCCTTGGCGGCGGCCACAACATCACGTTGCCGCTTGCGCCTGGCTGCGCGTCTGGCTGTCTCCGCCGCGCGACGTGTTTGCTCCATCTCGGCCTCCTCTGCCGCGTCTGCGACGGCGCGCGGAGCGGACATGGCCTCCTCTGCGACTCCGGCGACTCCGGCGGCGTAGGCTTCCACCTCGGGGTCGTAGACGTCCCCGTAGGCATCCTGCAGAGCCCTCCTCGCCTGATCCGGCAGCTGCGGCCGCGGCGGCTGCGGAATCATTCCGGCCCACGCCGGGCTCGTCACCATGCGGCGGGAGAAACTGCCGCGGTGGCGCCCTCGCGCGCTCTGACGCGCGCGCTCGACCTGGTCGACTACATGTTGCGGCGGCGGATCCATGCCGGAGAGTGGAGGTGGTGGCCGCCGTGGTTGGGGGAGGAGAGCTAGGGTTTGTGCTCTTGGCCTCGGCCGGCCGGAGCACATTTAAAGAGCTCCACCGCTCCACTGCTCCACCGCCCACAGTTAATGTGGGGTAGGTGACCGTTGTATCACACTGACACGGGGGCCAAGCGCGGGCCAGGGGCGGACTAGGGCAGGACACAAAAGCGCTCCGCTCGTGTCCGCGGCCGACGCATCGGTGGCCCAAATTTGGTCCAAGAATGGGTCGCGGCGGACCAAAAATCGGACCGCGGTCCGTTTGCGTTGCCCCGTTGGGCCGTGTTTTTGGCCCTCGCGGACACGAACGGATGCGCGCGGACTCTATGGGTCGCCCCGTTGGAGTCATCCTTATGACTTCATCATAGTGCTTTGAATAAATCCATGCGACAAATCTTTCTGTTGGAAGTTAAGGGTCAACTTGTTCAGTTTTGGATGGTTTTAATTTGGACAAAGATAAAGACTCTATCATAATCATACGGAATTGATGGTGTTCGTTATAATAATATCATTGTTCAGGAGCTTCTCCAAATAGTGGGGATGTTCCTAGCCGAGAGGGTAATGCATGTGTGGTGGTGGTGGACTGGTGGTGCACGCGTCTGACTTAGAAACAACAACCCTCAATCACCTTAAGGTGAGTAGGTGACGGCAGCAAATTTTGCTATGGCAGCCACTTATGCTGGGATGGCAGGGAAATCTTCTAGCATGTAGCACAACTTGATGACTGCACCACAAATGTGGGTTACTACCATGGAAGCATTTTCCATCACCGCGGCAAAGCATCCTTATGCTCCTCGATAGGAATTTTTTAGAATAATTCATTCTTTTCCTTTCTAAATTTCTGGTCTATCATTTAAAATACAGTATTTTCCATAAAAGAATATTTTATTTTATTTGAAATTCCTCATTTTTGGTTAATTTTAAACAAAATGTTATTCAAACAATATATTTAAATTTTCCCTTGTTTTATTATTATTGGATTGTTTTGTTTGTCTTCCTAGTTGATCATAATGCTTGGAACAAATCCATGTGACAAATCTTTTTTGTTGAAAGTTAAGGGTCAAACTTGTTTAGTTTTGAATGATTTTAATCAGGACAAAGATAAAGATTCTATCGTAATCATATGAATATTGATGCTGTTGGTAATAACAAGGTAGTCAGGATCGGGATTCTAGATCGAATTGACACCTATGCGGTAAGATCACAAATCGTAGGACCATAATGCAAATCGTGGATTCTACTTACTGGAATCGTAGAGTCGACCTAGTCAATTCAGATCCTAAAGTCGTAGAATCATATGATAGAATCGGGATTCTGACTACGTGGGTAATAACGATATCAATGAGTCAGGAGCTCCTCCAAATGGTGGGGATGTTCCACTTAAGGGCCAAAATTCTATTTCCATGGCTAAATGCTAAACCTTTTTTTTCCCAAACAAACTTTATTGTATTAAGAAGAAGGCGCTAACGTAGCGCAAACGACTAGGTTTAAACAGATTTTACAATATGAGTAGAGAGTACGTATATGCTCCTAATTTTCTTGAATGCAATCATGCACTACAACACTAGTGTTGATGTCAAGTTATTTGAGAGTGAATAATTGCTTGTTTGATATACTTAAGGATATGATCAATGTCATGTTAGGAGCTGCGGATAAGGATAACCAGAGTATAACCTCAAGTGTCAAGGGCGCATGAATCTGACAAGTTGTCGTTTTTTCCAGAGAAACCATACAATTTGTCCCTGTTAACAGAGATTAGTGACATCAAAATATCATCACGTGTTGGACCTGGTGGAACTATAAGTAGTTGAAAGGCAGAGGTAGCTATCAACTGCTGATCAGAAATACTGCAGAAAATACGAACCTAGAGGCTAAATATATGCTGAGTGTTAGCTAACCAATGCTTTCATTTTGGTGTCCTCTTTAATTGGGCGGGCCTTGTTCCCCTGCGTTTGGTTCCTCTCCAGCCATTCCGCATAGCACAGATGCATATATGGGCACTTTGTGCCTTATTTTGCTCTTTTCATGGAACTCAAACTTTGTGGTGAATAACTAAAGTGGCCATCGCTTTGATGATGAAAATCTGCACTTTTGGATCAGTGAAATAGGAAAAGTAACACAAACAATATCGCGATTCCAATGAAGCAAGATTTTGCACAGTGTTGAGTCTTGATCCTGTGAACATAGCTTTGATAGGTTCTACTCTGCTCATGTCCCGTCCGTACTACCTATACCCCTACTGATGGTAGTCAGATATAGTCCTATAATCCTATGTCCTTGAGCACGGAAGACCATTCTTTCGATAACTCTGATTGTAAAGGGACTTAAGTTTGTTTCGGTGTCCCGATCTGAACCGTCGATTGCAGGACACGGACTAGTTTTTGTAGCAAAGGTGGAAAATTACACTACGTCTAGCTACAGCCTTTAGCAGGAAAGTCTGGTCTGAATTCTAAACTGTATCCTCTTCAGTGAAGGAAGGGTCTCCGACCTCTTATTTCCGGTGGATTTTCGTGTCACCAACTTAGATATTGCGAAAGAGACGCCTCGCCCTCGCTCCGGCGATCGGTGCACCGCCGCACAAACGGATATCTGGGGATAGACGATAATCAACATCCCCAACCGGAAGCCGGCTATCGGTATCTCTTGCCGCGATACCCTGTTCTTGCTCAGAAACTGCATGAATCGTGGGCGTGGAAGTAATCAAGATATCATGTAGAGATTTCGATCTGTCGTCGGAAGAAACAGAGCCAGCCTGCAGTGTTGACACACGGAAACTATCACAAGTCTAGCTGGAACCGAGAGTGCGCGCGAGCTCCATCGCCAGCTGATCGAACAATCGATCCATGCGCGCGTGCCTGCTGGAAGTGTATCCCAGCGCGGACCATGTACGTTTTGTCAGTTGCACCCATCTCAGATCATGCGCCTCGCCTCCCTTTTCACCGTGCGCCACCGCGAACTCCCCAGCTTTGTCCAGACCTGCCCGTCCACCAACCAGCCATTGCATCTCCAGATCGATTTACTGCAGACACCAGGCACGCCGACGTTGCATCCGATCTGATCTCAGTAGTGCCTTGTAGTGGCTGAACCAGTACTATATCGCCGTCTCCACTCGCCGTCCGGCCGCCTGAAAACAACGCATGTGCTTTGCGCCGGCCGGGACATGTCGATTTGCAGGCGGAGATGACCACACCGAGCTTGCCATCAGGCTTTCGCTCTGCGCCAGCCGGCCAGTGCGTGGATTCAGCCGAGATCTCCTGGCTGCGTTGGTGCAGGCCCGGTACCAACGAATCTATCGACTATCGGTGTGATCGACCAGCACCAACGCAGTACTTTGTAGCCGGGTTGGTGTCATGGAACACCGATGAGTGACTGACGCGGTGTCTAGTCCAGCCTAGTCAGCCTGCAGCGATGTCCCCGTAGAGCCGTAGAATTAGAACCATGGCATGGCATATTGGCATCTAGAAAAAAATTGTCTATTGGAGGTAGAACGTTGTTAATTAGCACGTCTCTCACTAGTAGCTTGCTTTACATGCTCTCTTTTATATAGTGCCTGTTGGAAAGCGGAAAAGTTTTGATAAAATTAGATCCGGGTTCTTGTGGAGTGATAAGATGGAAAAAAATATCATTTGATTAATTGGAAAACGGTTTGTCTCCCAAAAGATGAGGGGGGTCTGGGGGTTCTTGATTTGGAGCTCATGAATATTGCTCTGGTAGCTAAATGGCTTTGGAAGTTAATCAATGAAAATGGGATGTGGCAATCAATTCTCCATGCCAAATATTTGAGGAACTCCAGCTTAGGCCAATGTGTGACGAAACCTGGTGACTCGCATTTTTGGCAAGGGCTTATGGAGATAAAACCTTTATTCTTGGCTTGTTGCAAGTTTGTGGTTGGTAGGAAAACAAGATTCTGGGAGGACCTATGGCTCTCAGATACATGTTTTTCTGCACAGTTCCCACGGTTGTATGCGATGTCAAATGACCAAAATATACTTGTCTCTACGGTGTTTAGTTCGGGGATTAATTCTCTTTCTTTCAGAAGGAATTTAACCGGAGATAAACGTGTAGAGTGGAGGAATCTTTTGAACATTTGCTCTAATGTGAGGTTGTCGGAGGAGGATGACAAACTCATATGGCTTTTGTCTGACTCGAGACAATTCTCAGTGAAATCCTTCTATTTGGCTATGCAATCGATGGAAACGTTCCTTATAGGTTCTGGTGGAAGGTTAAAATTCCTTTGAGAATTAAAACGTTCCTTTGGTTGATACTAAAACGAAGTATCCTCACCAGGGACGTTTTGCTCAAAAAAAGGAGGAGTATGCGCAAAAAATTGTCTATTTTGTGGACAGGACAAAAGCATTGACCACCTCTTCCTTAGTTGTCCTTTAGCTAGATATGTCTGAAATGTGGTAAGTGTAGCCACTGGTATGAATTGCCAGTTTGCTAATGTCCACCAGTGCCTAACTAACTGGCTTGATGGTTTTGCTGATAAACAAAAGGGGAAACTGTCTGTGGGTGTTGCAACAGTGTTTTGGGGATTACGGAAAACCAGGAACCTTGCCTGTTTCAAAAATAAATGGCCTAATGAACCAGTTGAAGTAATACATCGAATTGGGTATTGGATTGATTGGTGGGCAAAAATGCAGGTATCAGAGGACGCAAGAATGGAACTGCAGGTGGGCGCAAGGCTGTTGGTGCGGGTCGCTGATGAAGCTTTCAGAAGCAAAAAAAGGATGGGCGACATGGAGGCCAAGGCTAGGATGTTGATGTGTTCTAAGTTTAGCTTTGTAGTTGCTCTTCTTTCGCTTGCTACTTCTGGAAACTATCAGACTATGTTGTTTTTACCTGGTTTTGAGTTCGCTGGTAGTTGCCGTGTTGTGGCGGACAAATGTAATAAATGGTTTCGTCTAATGAAATCGGGGGGGGGGGGGGGGGGGGGGGGGGTTCCCTTTGCTTCAAAAAAAAAGAATCTATGGGCGAAGCATATGCGGCTCAATATGGTTTTAACTGACTATGGTCAATATTGCACAGAATTTTCAAACATGCAAAACTTTACTAAAAACATGTGAACAGTGATAGATATAGGTGAGGATAGCCAATTCCAAAATTTCACTCCGAAGTTCTACTATCTGCGTCGAGAAGATAAAAGATTTTTACTAAATTATTGTGGAAGTTTATGATTCTATTACAAAGTAAAAAAAATATCTATGCTTCCTCCATGTGAGAGTGTTATTATTAACAAAAGATAATATCGCCAAGAGACGCTGGCCGGGTTGTAAGAAATGTGTCTTATGTGATGCATAAGAGTGTTGAACCTCCCCATTATGATATTACTAATATGTTTAGCAATTGGTTAATTTGGGTCGATAAAAAGACAAAAGCACATATTCTTGTCGGTGTTTTGGCTTTTCTTTGGGCAATTTAGGATTGTCGTAATGATGTTGTCTTAACAAAACGAGTGTGGCTCATTCCTGCAGGTTGTCAACAAGGTCGTGTGATGTATTCACATGTGGCCATATCTTCTCATAACCGACCAATGGGGGTCTCATGGATACTCGGTGTGCTTGTTTTATGGCTGTTTTTTGGACTATTTTCAGCCGGAGGCTGGTAGCATTTTAAAAGAGTAGATGTTTCTGACGTGTGGTGCCTTGGTTTCTCCTAGATCGCGACTAACGGCGGCATTGCAGCGGTGTGACCATGCGAGTGGTGGCCGGGTTGGAGTCGAAGGTGGTTGTTGCCTTCACCTTCGCGGTCTGGTCTATATCTTTCGCCAGTGAGCACTTGGGAGGACAATGTGGTGCCGTTGAAGGTTTTCTCACATAGATTTTGGTGTCATCGGTTACCTTCCTATTCCGTTGGGCTCAACTTCAAGCTTTTGTTGGCATTGTTATCGATCGCGTGTCAATGTCCACGCCAGGGTCATCCACGTGAGATGTTGTCTCCATATGCCTATGCCATATATGAAAGGACGGTAAGTGGAGGCGACAACATAGAGCGATGATGGTTTGGTGATGCTTCTTGAGTACCCAGTCTCGAGCTTCGGGGTGAAAATCTATAGGTGTAGCCTTAGCTAGTTGTAACTGAAAATGTTGGTTCTTACAAGGCGTTCCTTGTTCAAGTCATTGCTTCGAGTTTGTTCGGACTTGTTCTTTAGAATAAGGACACATGATCTGCCCTTCAGTGGTTCGATCCAGCAACGGTGGCACATGTGTGTCCTCCTCTTTGTGGAGGCCTTGCTATCAAAGAACTTTTCTCGCAAGAGCATTAACTCATAGGCGTATTTCTTGCAAGAGCATATACTCCACCAATATCTATCATTGTATTTTCTTATTCTTTTGAGGATATTCGAAAATCCGTAGGCGTAAAAACCTGATTTTTTTTACTTTAGTTTCGAAAACCATATTTATAAGACTAAGAGGACCGAAAATACTAGCATGTGCCTAATAGAATGCACTGTAAATTTGCTAGACTTCAAAGTGGCCTGCAAAAGAAGAGATAAGTGTGGTGCTCTAAAATAGCAAATAGTTGTATCGTTATTCACAACTAGCCAGGTGGCCCTCGCAAATGCGAGGGCATCATCTTCAGCCCACTCAGTGTGTCCGAAAATGGTTCTAGAGACGTTAAGCACACTAATTTCTATATGATATCATTTGCTCACTTGAATCGTCGTAAATAATTACAAACCATCGAACCTAGAAAAGTGTATTTGACTTCATGAAAACTGGATTTGATTACATCATAAAATAAATTCACCAGAGGAAGGTCAAGATTTTTTTATTTTTAAGATATTATCACCATTTTTATATGGTTCATTTTAATCTGCGGGTGAATTATTATTTTGACTTCCCCAAAACACCATGTCACCCAAGTCATAAACCGTGCACCTACACGGGTTAGTGACGTAAAAAGAAATCACCTATTGTTATGTCTTGGGTAACAATTTTTTATGTGAAAACTATAAAAATTTGCAGGGGCATCATATTTACAATATTGAAAATTACATGGATTTTATTTCAGTGAACTAATACCTATTTGATTTTTTAGAACACAATTACTTAGTTCAGAACCATGGCTGATTTGAAATACGATCGTATAGTATAGTATTAATCAACATTAATACTTTGTATCACAAAGATAGTATCAACATCTATTTGCTAAAGACGATGCCTTCGCATGGTATATTTAGGCACATTTTTATTTGCAACTACCACAATTCTGGAAGGGAAGTTGGCATACACGGTTGTGTTTTGGTGAACGCAAGGAAGTATGTGTTGATGTTGATTGCTTAGTTACCAAGTCCACGTTCGATACATGGCCTTCTAAAGATAAATTATATCACACCGGTTACGTTATTGATTTTTTTTTAAACCAAGCTATTTATTTTAGATCAAATTATCACAATAATTTGGATGATGTAGATGAACGTAAGTGCCACTATTTTAGAGATAAATTGTGTCGAACCGGTTAATATTTTTTTAAATCCAACCCATTTATTTTAATCTAACTTCCACGATAATTTGGATGATGTCGATCAACATGATACCTCAATTTTGGACCACCGTACGATATAAGAAAAGTATGCTTTGATGATTTTGTAAAGTCATTGGAGTTTGTAAGGATGTTATTTTTCTCATGTTTGTGAAAATAAAATGTACGGAGAAACAAATTGCCCATTAAGGATCCTAACCATCTCCTTGAGTCCAGAATTTTATCGTCGTGAACCTACTCTATATCCTTTTACCTTTTCACTTAGGGAGGCCCTAATCAATACCTAGAGTGTAGTTTACCACTGTAGTGGCTATCGGGGAGTACCCCCGGGTAGGGTCAAGGCTTGGCGTAAGTGGAGTTCAAAGGCGTGCCGAGGTACGGAGAGGGCCGACCTGTTTGGGCCTGAGCGCATCCGAGCTTTACTTTTGCCTGGAGAATAAAGGCCGACCTATCTTGGACCAGAGGGGTCCGAGGTACCCCGTTGGCATGGGCCGAGGTTATGATCCGAGCTGTGATCAGCCGACCTAACTACCTCGGTGCTATGGTTGGGGTTGTGAGTGCAGGAGGAGCTATGGGAAGGAAGTGAGGTCCGACCTGGTAAAAGATCTTAAGCCCAGGAGCCGGGCTAACCACGGCAGGAGGCCGTAGCTCGGGCAGGAGTCAATGCTCCAGTCACTTCACGCCTGACACGGAAGCGTCTGTCACGGAGCATGGCAGAGGCGTGCCCCAGGTTCGGCGGGGCTGCACGCCTCTGACCGCTGACCGCGTGAGATCCGGGGTCAGGGCTACGAGGTAGCTCGGCGCGGCTACGTCCTGTCTCAGTCAGAGGGGACATCCTAGCTCCACTGTGGGACGCAGGGGATGGGCAGGTCATGTCTTGTCCCTGACAGGAGTACAATGATGATCAAAGCAGAGGCATGGCTACAGTGCTCGGCGAGGGGCATTACGGTAACCCGGCTGGCCTATATAGGGGGCTTCCCCCCTCCTGCGGGACGGAGAAAGAGAGAGAAGAGACCCCGGCACCCTAGTTCATTCTCCTAGTAACTTCATCTCCCACCTCAAGCTCTCACCATTGTATCATCACACAGCTCGAGGAGCGACCTGTACTTGTTGCCGTGAGCTATACACTGACTAGGATAGTGCTGCAGTAGGGGTGTTACCTCCGCAAGAGGGCCCCGAAGCAGGGTACATCGCGGTGTGCTTCGCGTTCTTGGTGGCTTGGTTTTCAGTTCGTGTTCTTGCCGCGTTTTGTGTGTTCTTGCTTGTGCACTTCGAGAGTGCATAAACCCTCCCCGGATTCCCCCAACGACCATTCGGCCCCATCTTAGCCATACCCATGGCATCTGTCGTGATCCCACCACGACAGTTGGCGCCCACCGTGGGGCAGATTGAGGCGTTGGAGGGAGTTTACATCCGGACGGGCTCAGGCGAGCGTGTTCTTTCCGGGCTCATCGCCAAGATCGGTGAGTTCACCTTCATCAGCGACAATGCGGGGTGCTTCGCCGGCAAGCCCTTCCCCGAGCATGGCTTCACCATGATGCTTGGCAGCTTCGTCACCTACGTTGCTGTCGAGGTTGTTCGCGAGTACCCGGAGCAGGTGCTCGTGGACGACGAAACTCCTCTCCTTGCGGCTCTAGGTCGGCGTATCACTCGCCCCGGGAGCTGCGTGGAGGTGATGATGACCGGTCCGGTTGATGCCGCTGGCAAAGGAGATGCCAGCACAACCAAGCCGGCCGAGGTGGTGGCTAAGGTGAGAGCTGCAAAGCCCAGGCTAGAGAAAGAGTTGCCTGGCACCCCCGGGTGCAACGCCGAGGTGCAGTCCTAACAGAGATAGCGGAGACACTAGCAGATCCTGTAGATCCCGGAGTAGATATAGTGGTGACTGCGGCCGAGCTAGAGGGAAGCGTGTCTTGTTGCAAAAGGAGGCTGTAGCAATGATAGCAGCCCGAGATGAGTTCAATAGAGATCTGCGTGAGTACAATGCAGCGAATGGCTTCACCCCGGTTGCAGCTGATACCAATAGGTTAGCCGAGGTGCGGCAGAGGGGCAAGGGGCTCAATGATGAGATAGACAGGGAGGCTCGACCTACCACTTCGGCTAGGAGTGAGAGTCGCGTGTCGACTGGAAGGCCGGTGTATAGTTCCCCTGCTAAGAACCTCAGAGCTGCCGAGGCAGGCAGGGCCGAGCTATCCGGGTTGACTGGAGATGCATGGCGTGCGCAGCAGAAGCGAGTCAATGAATTGGTGTATGTAGCCAATCAGCAGAATGAGGCTCTCCGCAGAGCCGGGGCTGGTGATTCGAGATGGTTTATTCAGCTAGGCCAGTTAGTCAGGTGTCCAAGGGGCAAGCCTCGTCTCCACTCGTCGGAGGAGCCGATCGAGCCCGGAGTGTTACCTCGGGTCAGAACAAGCAGCTACAGATGTATGATCCGGTGTTAGCAGCAAAGCAGAAGGTGGGCCAGGGCAATGCTAGCCGAGCTAAGGGAAACCCCGGCCCAGGTAATGCAAGCCGAGCTAAGGGTAACTCCGGTCAGGGAAATCAGAATGGCGGGCAAGCAGCGTCGGCTGGCCGAGGTAAACCACCTCCGCCCCCGAGGTATCAGCAACAACCCCGGCCGCAGGAGCAGTATCAGCAAGAGCCGGAGTATGTTCAGCAACCTCAGAATGTCGGTCAAGGCGATGACCGATATGATGATGGAGATTCGGCCATGGCGCGAGCTGGATACCACAGAGTAGATGGGGCGTTGGGACCTCGGATAGGAGGTCGGATGTTAGCTCCAGGCGATGTTCGTAACAAGCTGGATAGAATCTACTTGTCCGAGCAACTGGAGGAGGAAGGCCCTCCTGGTCCGGCATGTTTTGGACCTCGGATCATGAGGAGCCACCACCACCAGTATCTCAGTTCCAGTTAGGTCGGAACACCAAGCCATACAACGGGAGCACCAAGCCGCAAGATTGGCTGACAGATTATGTATCCTCGGTGCACATAGCGGGGGGCAATCGCCGATGGGCGGTCCGGTATCTCCCGCACATGTTGGAAGGTCCAGCTCGGATCTGGCTGAATAATTTGCCGGAGTATAGTATCAACTCCTGGATAGACTTGGAGCTGGCGTTTAACAGCAACTTTGCTAGTACATACAAAGGCCAAACCGACCTCAGCTCCTGGCGGCATGTAAGCAAGATGATCATGAAACTGACCGAGAATTCTTAACTCGGTGGAGCAATGTTCGGAATTCCTGTGAAGGAGTTGTAGAGGCACAGGCCATTTCCTGGTTTGCTGATGGTTGTCGACATGGCAGCATGCTGTGGCAGAGGCTCCAAAGAGATATGCCGAAATCCCTAGCAGAAACAATCCGGGTTGCAGATTCTTATGCTCTTGGTGATCCGATGCAGCCAGCAGCCGAGGCAGGAGCACGTAACAGAAGAGGGAGCCAATAAATAACCGGCTCGGACCAAGGTGTAATGACCGCCAAGAGCTCGGACACAAGAGGAGGGAGCCGGACTACCCATACACCTCGAACCAAGTTGCAGCGGTGAATCCTGATCAGCCCGAAGCTGGAGGTGTCCAGAGGCCGAAAATCAATGGTCCGGCATTTAGTCCGAACCCGGAGCCACCCTTGACTTATGAATCAATGATAGATGGTCCTTGCCGTTACCATACGACCGACCCGCGTAAGCCAGCCAACCATTCAACCCGGCAGTGCAGCTGGCACCGCAGGATCAGGGAAGAAGGGGCAAGGGCCGGAGGAAACAGAGGAGGACCACCTCAGAGATTTCAGCCGAGGTCTAACCCGAATCTGTCCGGAGCAAATGTTACCCCAATAACCACTGCACCTCCTCCGAGGCCTGCAGCAGCAAGACCGTGAATGTGGTGAACGTCCGAGGTAACAACAACAATGGTGGTGCCGGACCAAGCCAGCAGTATGAATACCCCGGAAATGACTATAGAGAGGCTCATGCGAGCTATGTGGTCTTTGTGACCGAGCCACTGACAAGAAGAGCGTGCAGAGGCGTGCCATGGAGGTGAATGCAGTAATGCCGGTGGTGCCGACCTTATGAACTGGTCTGAGCAGGAGGTCACTTGGAGCAGGAAAGACACACCTCGGATCATGCCGAGCCCTGGAAAGTATGCCCTGGTGGTAGATCCGACGTTGTGTGGGCCTACTAACAATGTGAGGTTTACCCGAGTTCTGGTGGACAATGGCAGTGCCATCAACATCATGTACCGAGACACAATGGTGAAATTGGGCATATCGCCAAATCAGTTGATGCCAAGCAGTTGTACTTTTCATGGGATTGTGCCTGGCGTTTCCTGTGCACCCATGGGCAAGATATGGGTGGATGTAGCATTTGGAACCAAGGATAACTGCCGAGTTGAGAGTATCGAGTTCGAGGTGGTGGACTTGGAGAGTGCATACCATGCATTGCTTGGAAGGCCAGCTCTGGCCAAGTTCATGATTTCCACCCATGTGGCATACCTGAAGATGAAAATGCCAGGGCCCAATGGGATCATAACCATCTCGGGTGATTACAAGCGAGCCATTCAGTGTGCCTCGGCGGGGTCTAATCTGGCCGAGGCTTTGGTGATTGCAGCTGAGAAGAAGAAACTGCACAAGTGGTGGCAATGGCGCAGTCCACGCAGCTCGGCGTCCGGACTGATGAGCCCGGACTCAGCTGCTGCGTTCGAGGTGCCCAAGGAGACCAAGAGATCCCCATTGACCCGGAGCACCCAGAGCGCATGGCCATCATTGGGACCGGGCTGGGCGAGAAATAGGAAAGCGCGCTCTGTCACTTCCTCCGTGAGAATCGGGATATCTTTGCATGGTCAGCTAAGGACCTGCCTGGTGTTCCGAGGGAGTTGGCAGAGCACTCTTTATTTGTCAGGCCGGAGGTGAAACCGGTGAGGCAACCGACCGTCGTCTCTCAGACGACCGAGACAAGTGGTGCTGGACGAGCTGGCTAAGTTGCTTGCAGCCGGGTTCATTATGGAGGTGCTGCATCCGGACTGGATATCCAATCCAGTCTTGGTGGAAAAGAAGAAAGACGAGCCAGCCGTGGTCAAGGTGTGGCGCATGTGCATTGACTTCACTAACCTCAACAAGGCGTGCCCGAAGGATCCGTTTCCATTACCTCGGATTGATCAAGTGATCGATTCCACTGCTGGTTGTGAACTGTTGTCTTTTATCGATGCGTACTCTGGTTTTCACCAGATACCACTGAACCCGAAAGATCAAATAAAGACTGCTTTTATTACCCCGTATGGGGCGTATTGCTATCGTGTCATGTGTTTTGGTCTGAGAAATGCCGGGGCAACTTATCAGAGGTGTATGCAGAAATGCCTGCATTCTCAAATGGGTAAAAATGTGCAAGTGTATGTCGATGATATTGTCATCAAAACTAAGGAGAAACATACTCTCCTCGAGGATCTCGAGGAACATTTGTGAATTTGAGAAAGTATAGGTTGAAACTTAACCCGGACAAGTGCACCTTTGGTGTCCCGGCTGGAAAGTTGCTGGGATTCCTGGTGTCTAGCCGAGGTATTGAGGTTAACCCGGCCAAGATCCGAGCTATTGAGAACATGAGATTACCGAGTGTTTGAAAGATGTGCAGAAATTCACGGGTGTCTAGCCTCGTTGAGCCGATTTGTAGCAGGTTGGGAGAGAAAGCCTTACCTTTGTACCACTCATGAAGAAAAGTACCGGGTTTACATGGACCCCGCAGGCCGACGTGGCGTTCAGTGAGCTGAAAAAGATGTTGTCCACGCCCGGTGTTGGCATCACCATTGCACAATGAGCCGATGTTACTTTACATTGCGGCCACAAACCGAGTTGTAAGTGTGGCAGTGGTGGTGGAGCGCGAAGAAGGTGGCAGGTCGGTGCAGAGACCGGTGTATTACTTGAGCGAGGTGATCTCTACCTCGAAGCAGAATTACCCTCACTACCAGAAGATGACGTATGGTGTCTACCTGGCGGTCAAGAAGTTGAAGCATTATTTCCAGGAGCATCCCATGACGGTGGTGTGCGAAGCTCCAATCTCGGAGATCATCGGGTGCAAAGATGCAACTGGCCGGTTGCCAAATGGGCGATTGAGGTGTCTCCATATGCACCACTTATGAGAGAAGAGATGCAATTAAATCCCAGGCGTTGCCGGACTTCTTTTGTGATTGGGCCGAGATGCAGTATGAGCCACCCAGGCCGGACTATAATTATTGGAAAATGCATTTTGATGGGTCCAAACAAAGATCGGGCTGGGGGCTGGAATAGTCCTCACCTCGCCAAAGCGAGATCAGCTGAAGTACGTGCTGCAGATTCATTTCTCAGCATCAAACAATGTGGCGGAGTATGAGGCCTTAATCCATGGCCTCAAGGTGGCAAAGGAGATCGGTATCCGGCGTGTAGAGTGCTTCGGCGATTCCGACCTGGTGGTGCAACAATCTTCTGGAACTTGGGATGCTCTGGATGCCAACATGGCGTTATATCGGTTCCATGTGCAAAAGATATCCGGGTTCTTTGAAGGGTGTGAGTACAGGCATATACCTCGGGCAGAAAATGATGCTGCCGACGTGTTGTCAAAGCTCGGTTCATCAAAGAGGCAGTACCACCAGGGGTAGCCCTGAATCACTTGAGAACTCCTTCAATCAAACCTTCTCCTGAATCCGAATCTATTTTCATCCCGGCGGAGCAAGAGCCCGGACCTGTTCCAATGGAGGTAGACGTCGGGTGCGTTTGGTCGGACCCGGGGACTGCGTGGCAGAGCTCGGGGACTGCGCCGAACCTCGGGGACTGCTCATCAGACTCGGGGACTGGTCGCAGGATGGTGGAGGAAATAATGGAGGAGATTATGGTGGCCGAACCAATGGAGGTGGACGAGAACTTTTTCCTTTGCACCCAGTGCCGGAGTGGGCGGAGCAAATCATGAAGTTCATAACGGAGGGAAGCTTGCCAAGTGACACAACCGAGGCTAGGAGAATCCAAAGGAGGGCAAAGGCGTACACCATCATCAACAAGGAGCTCTATAAAAGAAGCGTAACCGAGGTGTTGCAGCGGTGTGTCGAGCCAGCTGAAGGCAAGGAGATGCTTTTGGAGATCCACCAAGGAGAGTGTGGACATCATTGCAGCACAAGAGCTTGGTGGCCAAGGCGTTTCGCATGGGTTCTATTGGCCCACGCTCTTGCTGATGCAGAGGACATAGTCCGGAGATGTGAAGGATGCCAAAGGTTTGCCAAGCAAACACATGTGCCAGCCTCGGCGCTCAAAACAATTCCTATCACTTGGCCGTTTGCGGTATGGTGTTTGGATATGGTGGGAGAGTTCAAACCAGCCCGAGGTAACATGACACACATACTGGTGATGGTGGACAAATTCACCAAATGGATCGAGGTGAAACCAATCCGGAAGTTGGATGGTCATTCAGCAGTGACTTTCTTGAAGGAAATCATTCTGCGATATGGGTACCCCCATAGCATTATCTCGGACAACGGCACGAACTTTGCTGTTGGAGAATTTGCTCGGTTTTGCATGAACAAGGGAATCCGGCTGGACATAGCCTCGGTGGCACATCCGGAGTCTAATGGGCAAGTGGAAAGATCAAATGCTCTAGTGTTGGCCGGCATCAAGGCTCGGCTCATTGAACCACTGCTGAAAACTCCGGGGTGTTGGATAGATGAGATACCAGCAGTACTGTGGGGTCTAAGGACCACGCCAAATCGATCAACTGGCTATACGCCATTTTTTATGGTCTATGGGGCAGAAGCTGTACTACCCACTGACATTGAGTATGATGCGCCCAGAGTGGCAATGTACACTGAAGCCGAGGCAAAAGAGGCTCGGGAGGATGCAGTAGATCTGCTTGAGGAGGCTAGAGAGTTGGCCTCATCTCGGTCAGCAATATACCAGCAAGGTCTCGGCGTTATCATAGCCGGAGTATCAACCCTCGTGTGTTTCACGAGGGAGATTTGGTGCTGAGGCTGGTGCAGCGCAAGAAAGGTCGGCACAAGTTGTCACCTCCATGGGAGGGACCGTTCATTGTGAGCCGAGCTCTGCTCAATGATTCTACTATCTTATAGATGCGCAGGAACCAAGGGAAGATGGGCTGGACAACCCCGGATCAGAGGTCAGGCGACCATGGAATGTAGCTCTACTCCGACCTTTCTACTCATGAAAGGCGCAATGTATGTACCTCGGTTAATCCTTAATGAAATGTCGGCACTCCGAGGTTGAAGCTCGGGGACTGCCTCGCTCTGTGCTTGTGTTTTATTTCTGTTTGTCAGTTTTGTTCATATGCCGAACTATTTTGAACCTCGTCTCAAACTTCAAGTAATGTGTGCTATGTAACTAATCTTGTGACTCGACTGGCATCTGCCTAAAAGGTAGTCAAGAGCAAAGATGAAAAAACGTGGGAGACATGAAAATGGACTCGGGGACTCGGTCCAAAAATATAGTTCGGCATGTGTCGTTTACTAACCCCTGTCTTTACCTTTCGTTTATGTCGGATGGTTTTGGAAACACACTTCGAGATTTGTAAGTACTGTATGCTATAAACAACAATCTTGTGACTCGACTGTCGAACGCCTAAATGGTAGACAAGAGCAAAGAATGCCAGATATAGTAAACACGAAAGTGAACTCGGGGACTCGTTCCAAAAGGGTTCGGCATAAAGTTTTAGAAAAGCATGGTTCGGATAGCAAGTTAATAGTACTGGTAGCAAAGCAAACTACTTAAGGTCTGTTACATCTGCACCCGGCATACCGGGGATTTAATATTTTGTTCGAGACAAGTTCAGGCCTCGGAAGAAGGAGCCTCGGCGCAGGAACCTCGGGCGCAGGAGCCTCGGGCGCAGGAACAACCTCGGGCGCAGGAACCACCTCGGTCGCGGAGGCAACCTCGGTTGTTGGAGTGGATGCCGGAGTGTCCGTCACGTCGGGGGAGATCACCTCGGTGGTTACAGCTTTGCCGGACTTGCCCTTGGAGTTCGGAGGTTCGTCGAAGCTGAAGTCATCATCAGAGCCTTCAGCCACCTCGGTTGTTTTGCCGGCCTTGCCCTTGGAGCTCTCAGGCTCGTCAAAGTCAATTCCTCGCCTTCAGAACTTTCTTCACCGGACTCTTCCTCGTCCGAGCTCTCTTCGTCCTCAGAGTAGAGGCGCCCTTCATTGAAGGTCCGGGTGTTTGCATAACTAGCAAAGAGGTCGGCTGCTGCTTGGCGTTTCGCAATGCCATCAGGGGTGGAGTTCCAAGGAGAGCCCTTGCGCAAGGAGGTAACAGTGTGGATCTCAATCTCTTCATACCAAGACAGCACGAACACCAGGGCCTTGTCCGCTCCAGCCCGAGCTGATGAGCATCTCCACTCCCGAAGTCTAGCCTCGGCTCCTTTCAGCTTTGTGGCGAGCTCGTCGATGCAAGTGGGAGCCTTAACCTTGGGCCAGAGGGCACGGTGGACCTCGATGGCAGCATCAACAAGCTTAGTTCCAATAGCCCGGAGCGGCCTGATCCGAGCATTAAGGGCAACAAGGTGGTCCTGGATATCCCAGCTTTCGCTGAGGGTTTCTGTCTCAGCCCTCTTTGTCCGAGCTGCTTGAACTTCGCGGATAGCCTTGTCCTTGGAGTGCTCGAAGTTCTCTGAAGAAGACAAAAAGGCTGTCGCTGAAATAAGGCATACGGTGGCACGGGGTGTAGGTCGGCAGAAAATAAGGAAAAGGGGAAAAGAAACTTACTGTCCATTTGGTCATTAATCCGAGTAAGCTCGGACAAACAGCTCTTTGATAAAGCTCGGAGGGCGATAAGTTCGGCTTCGGCCGAGGTGGCGCGGCTCTCCAGGGTCTTGGCAACCTCTTGCTGCTGTTCGGCGGCCTGGTCCTTGACCTTCATAGCGTCCTCCACAGCAGATTTGGCTTCGTTAGCCCGGTTCAGCTCTTGTTGCAGCCGAGCTATTTCATCCTCGGCTGTCTTCAACTTGGAGGCGTAATCTTTGTCGCTCTGCTCCTTCGCGGATAGAAGAGTCCGATGAGACTTCTTCAATCTGTTGTGATCCAGCAGGAGGTTCTTGAAGACCTTGGTCCGAGCATTGTTGCACTCCTGAAAAAATAGAGAGATCAGTTCGGAGAAATCCGAGGTATTTCTAGCACCCGAGGTCCAATTGAGTCCCGGGGACTTGGCATTGGCCTCGGGGACTCAGCTTGGGAGAAATGACAAGTTTTTGAGATTCAAGCCAAGCAATTTTAACTCGGTGGAGTGTCAATTGCTCAACCCGAATCTCGGGGACTGGGAATAGTATATGTTTGTCATTTGATTTCAAAGGAAGAAAGAGAGTTGCGTAATGAAACTTACCGAGGCCTTCTTGCTGCAATCAAGGACTGCAGTCTGCATGGTGTAGATGGACTGAAGCACGGCGCTGGGTCCAACGGGATGCGGGTTAGAGGAGACCTCGGCATTGTCAGCCGAGTTCCAATCCATGTCATAGTGCTTCTCCGAGCCTAAGCTGTTCCCGCTCTTGGTCCGGAGTGGCCCGACCTCCCAGCTGCTGATGTCCGGCTGAGTAGTAGCAGCAAAAAGAGCTCGGGAGATGGCGACCTGAGAGCTTGAGGGCGCAATCTTGGTGGAGGTGGACTTCGGCGCAGGAACGTGCGGCACCAGTTGGGTGCTCGCAGCCTTGGGTCCCGTTGGCGGTGGCGGCATTGGAGTTTGTTGTGGCTGTTTGGGAGGCTCAAAGCTGGAGCTGAATCTTTCTGCTGCTGCTGGAGTTTTTGCTTCTGCTGCTGTTGTTGTTGTTGTTTCTTCTTTTGCTGCTGCTGCTGCTGGTTGCGCGCAGCCTGGACTTGGGGGAGAGCCGAGACTCCTGCACGGTCTCAGCCGGAGTCTTGGCGCGATCTGTCTCCGCATCCTTCTGAGGAGGCGGAGGAGTCTGACCTCGGCGGGGAGCAGAGCTCGGCGGTGGAAGTTCGGTGGAAGAGACGCGCACCGGGGAGGAGATGGTCTTCTCCGGGCTGGTAAGGTCAATGGACCGTTCTGGAGGAGAGGCTCTGGCGGGGCTTCCGAGGTTAACCTCGACCTCGGTGGTCTGAGCTTCAACCACTGGAGGTAGTGGTGAGTGTATCGAGCTATGGCTCTGCTTGACCTGCCGAGCCGGGCTAGACGAAGGAGAAAGATTAAGTTAGAGTGTAAAAACTTAAACTCGGAGCAGCGTGAGAGGTAAGGAGGAGCATAGGTGACTTACGCATCTTCCTCCACGGGGCCTCGTTTCTTGCGCCTCGCCGAGGTTTTCTTGGCACGCTTGGCTTGGGCGCCGCAGTATCCGAGGTCTTGGAAGCCTCGGCATCCGAGGTACCAGGTCCTGAGCGCTTCCGGGAAGCTGCAGACGCTGGATGAAAGTTCTTATATGTTGGAGGAGCATATGAAATGGGAATAATGTTGACAGGTTCCAGAATTTGGCAATCGTCATCGTCATCATCGTCGTCAGACCAGTCTCTGATGGAAGTGGGAACTTGTTTCTTACCCGGGTTGGAGGAGCCAGTCTTTGGGGCGGACCTCGGAACGGCCTTAGGGATCGGAAGGTGATCCTCATTGTCCGGGTCTTCAGTCTCTGAACCTTCCAGGGCGAGGCGGGCAGGAGCCCAGTTCGACGGCTCCGGGCCGTCCTCGATCAGCTGCCGGGCGAACCGCTGCAGGAGTGGCAAAAAAGAATTGAGTTAAGAAGCAACCGAGGTGTGCAAGACCGGAGCGTGAGCTCGGAAATTTAGTAAAGTACTCACTTGCTCCGGAAGATTTTCTCTGTTGTGAGGCTCCACGCCCCATGTCCACTCCTCGTCCATTTCAGTCTGGGCAACGGCTTTGACCCGGCGCCAGACTGAGGCCTTGGAGAGCGCCTTGCTGCTGATCCGTGTAGGATCGAGTAGACCTTCCATATGGCAGATCTTATGGGCTCGTTGTTGGAGGGGGCTGACCCTTCGATCTACAAAAGTCCGGAGGATGTCATCGGAACCCCACCCTCTTTTCTTGAGATCCAGCATATATTCATGGATCTCTTGAACCTCGGCGTAGGCGTCCTCCGGGTTGAAATCCCAGTTGAGTTGTGCAGTGGGAGGGCCGAGCTGGAAGTCCGGGAGGTTGATGAGGTCGACAGTACCGGGGTTCCTCACATAGAAAAAGGATCGATTCCACTTCTTGCAGCTCTCCAGGCCTTTGATCCGTGGGAACTCGGAGCCCAGCCGGGGTGAGATAGCGGCCGCACCACAGGCAGTCATATCCTTGATCACAACCTCCTTGTTGGGGATGCTCTGTTTCTTCAGCTGGAAGTACTTGGCCCAGCCCTCAACGCTCGGCCAGAGGCCGAGGTATCCTTCAGAGAAAGCTGCGTAGCACGACAGCTGTAGTATGGAGTTAGCTGGGAGGTGGTGCGGTTGCAAGCCGAAGAACTTCAGAAATTCTCGAAAGAACTTGCTGGCCGGAAGTCCGAATCCGCGCTCGAAGTGAGAGACAAACACCACTTTCTCGCCGGAGTTGGCGATCGGTTCGCCGTCCCCAGTGTGAAGCCGATACAGCAGTTCGGCTGGGATTCGATGAGTTTCTTTGAGCCATTTGATATCGTCATCGGTGACATCCGAGCCATCCCATCCACCTCTCTCGCTGGCGGAAACCTCGGCGCGGTTTGACTTAGCAATTGCCGACATGTTGGCACTTTCCTGCAGAAAAGGGAGGTCCAACCGGGGTAAGTACCTCGGACAGTTCAAGGTTCAACCGGGGTAAGTACCTCGGACAGTTCAAGGTTCAGCCGGAGTAGATACCTCGGATCATTCAAGACAGCCGAACTAAAAGGATTTAGGCGGGAAACATGTTTCTACCATGGCGGGATACTAGCAAAGATCTACCGGTGAGTTAAAAAGGAAGATAAATTCGAGTTCATCAAGGGGCAAACCTAAAAGGACAATGCTACGGGTGTGTCTGATACAAGTCTAGATAAGATCTGAAAATGGCTAAAAGAATGCAAAGGTAGAGCATCGGGTTCCTCAAGTTCATCGGATTCATCCAAATCCTCGAGTTCATCGAAGGATGAACCTGTTCACGGCGATGGCAATGGAGGGGAGAAGAGGAACTCACCGGTGAGGTACTCGAAGATCGGGGAAGGATCGACGGCGGAGTGGCGGCGCGAGGCGCGGTGCGCGTTTCCGGCGAGATTCTTCGAGACAGCGAGGTTGCAGCGACGAGTGCTCGACGGCGGCGATGGAGGCAGAGCGCGCGGAGCAATGGGCGAGTGGGGAAGAAGAAGAAGAGGAAATTACCCCTGGGCCCCTATTTATAGGCCGCGTGCGGTAACGGCGCGCGTTAACTGCGCACTACCGCGCGGTTATCGGGAAGGCGCGGGATCGTGTGCGGGTGAGCGCACGGTTGCGCGGTTGGTGGCCGCACGATCGGCCACGTCGTGGGCCGCAGAGTGGCAACCGCTAACCTCGGATCTCCTGTGCTGGTCAGCGCGAGAATCGAGGGGTCAGGGGCGGTCAAGTTGGTCAAGTACTTGAGTGCGCAGGTGCGCTGTTCGGTGGGTCCGGCTGACGAGGGCGGCGTGTGGTCAGGACCTGTCTTTCAGAGGTCCGGATTTCGAGGCCCGGGCAGAGGTTCTTCGCCACGTGCCTCGGAAAAATCTTGAGGCAAGATTGTGCTGAGTCAGATAGCTCGGAAAGTTCAGGTTGCATATCTACCTCGGATTAGATGGTGGTATGTGGGAAGAACCTCGGCGGAGCTGGGTTTGAGGTCGGTTTTGGCAGTGGTGCCTTGCTTATTTTGAACCTGCTACGGCCCTCCATCCGAGGTCGTAGGACCGCACCAGCTTCGGGGACTAATGTCGGGGGAGTACCCCCGGGTAGGGTCAAGGCTTGGCGTAAGTGGAGTTCAAAGGCGTGCCGAGGTACGGAGAGGGCCGACCTGTTTGGGCCTGAGCGCATCCGAGCTTTACTTTTGCCTGGAGAATAAAGGCCGACCTATCTTGGACCAGAGGGGTCCGAGGTACCCCGTTGGCATGGGCCGAGGTTATGATCCGAGCTGTGATCAGCCGACCTAACTACCTCGGTGCTATGGTTGGGGTTGTGAGTGCAGGAGGAGCTATGGGAAGGAAGTGAGGTCCGACCTGGTAAAAGATCTTAAGCCCAGGAGCCGGGCTAACCACGGCAGGAGGCCGTAGCTCGGGCAGGAGTCAATGCTCCAGTCACTTCACGCCTGACACGGAAGCGTCTGTCATGGAGCATGGCAGAGGCGTGCCCCAGGTTCGGCGGGGCTGCACGCCTCTGACCGCTGACCGCGTGAGATCCGGGGTCAGGGCTACGAGGTAGCTCGGCGCGGCTACGTCCTGTCTCAGTCAGAGGGGACATCCTAGCTCCACTGTGGGATGCAGGGGATGGGCAGGTCGTGTCTTGTCCCTGACAGGAGTACAATGATGATCAAAGCAGAGGCATGGCTACAGTGCTCGGCGAGGGGCATTACGGTAACCCGGCTGGCCTATATAGGGGGCTTCCCCCCTCCTGCGGACGGGGACGGAGAAAGAGAGAGAAGAGACCCCGGCACCCTAGTTCATTCTCCTAGTAACTTCATCTCCCACCTCAAGCTATCACCATTGTATCATCACACAGCTCGAGGAGCGACCTGTACTTGTTGCCGTGAGCTATACACTGACTAGGATAGTGCTGCAGTAGGGGTGTTACCTCCGCAAGAGGGCCCCGAAGCAGGGTACATCGCGGTGTGCTTCGCGTTCTTGGTGGCTTGGTTTTCAGTTCGTGTTCTTGCCGCGTTTTGTGTGTTCTTGCTTGTGCACTTCGAGAGTGCATAAACCCTCTCCGGATTCCCCCAATGACCATTCAGCCCCATCTTAGCCATACCCATGGCATCTGTCGTGATCCCACCACGACAGTGGCGGAGCTTGACATAATTTGTCGAGAGGAGGAAAGAGAATATAACGGTTATTTGTAGGGTGGGAGCAAAATACTAAATCTTCCCTTCTAGCTAAGTCCTTACCGGAAAACTTCTTCTCAAATTAGTTCTAAGATGAGTACGGTGGCCACCCCTAACTTATAGTAAGCTCCGACTATGTTTGTATGGTATGTACATTCTTCACGACAATGTCTTGGTGATAGATATTGTGTGGTACGAAATATAAGCATATTGTGTCCGTCTAATTTTTTTGTGTTTTGGTACTGAGGTGGTCGGACATTTTATCTTGTGAGGGTGTGTCATTGGCACCACTACATGTGCCACAACTTTTTTATACTCTTTGAAGTATATTCCTGTAGATGATATTCCTATATATAGTCCAAATCGGGGGTGACGTTTTGACACTCCGGAGCATATGCTCCTAGTTTTTGAAATGCATATTAAACATAATGTGAGATGTCAGAAAAATTGGCAAAAAAAAAATCTTGTGTACATGTCGTCGTTCTGTATGCTCACAAAGTCGTCTCACGGAGAATCGATGTTTTTTGTACCATGTGTAAAAAAACATAAAATTCGGTGCTAAAATATATGCTTTTCACGAATTTTTTGGGTACTTTTACGCATGCCACAAAAAATATCAGTTTATCACGAAACTTGACGGGCGCGCATATAATGTCGAGAGATATGCGCCAGAGTTTTGTTCAGAAGTTTTTAGTATTTAAAAATATTTTTTCCGATGGCAAAATCATATACTCCAATATGCTTTCAGTGTAAATCATTTTCATTTACAGGTCACCACGATTTTCTAGTGTAGTAGGATTGTTCCTGACATGCACATGCGTAGCTAGTAGTATCTGGTCGCTCCAATCAGTTTTTTTAGGTTTTTTTGTGCTTTACCTAGTATCAGCTTTTGTTTTTTTCTTAATCGATCAGCCGTCCCGAGTAGCTAGTAATATCATATCGCTCCAATCAGCTTTTTTTTTGTGCATTAGCTAGTAGCTGATTGCACCAATCAGTTTTTTCTTAACCGATCAGCTGTCCTGATTTTTTTCCACTACCGATCAGGCTACACCGTATGTTTTGGAGTTAGTTTGTGCAGCTGTATCCTGCATGGACTCTATTTTAACTTAAAGATATAACTCTCTATTTCCTATCTTAAAGTAATGGAACGGGATATGATTTGGTTGTAAGTGTTGAAAAAAAACTTTTTTGTACCAATTAATATTGTACGTAACTTCTCCATCTTTTAATCTCAACCCTCACACCTAAAATCAACGGATTATATATTTCTAACATATGTGGATTAACGTGGTGACTCGAAAAACTCTCTCATTTTGCTTTTAGTATATAATAGATTACAGATCATCACTTTTTAAATTTTCTGTGCAGCTCATAAGTAAAATCATTTTTCAATGAATTATTGCTCGTCCATAGTGTATTCTCACATGTACATACGTTTAAAAAAATAGCTTATAGAGATACTTTATACATTTTCTTAATTAAAATGCTGTATGAACTGAAGTTTGGGAGTCAAAATCAACGACTGGATATCTGAGTGATTGCTTTGATACTTGCTTTCAACAAATGACTTGTTGGTCCTGATTAATCATTGCTCTGCTTTCATGATTAATTAGGTTAGGATTCAGCTTTTGCCTAAAACAAAACGAAGGGTATTATCAATCCTTTATCTCGAATGGCTAGTATATCAGTTCTGTAAAGCTTGCTGCTGCAGAAATTTCTTGTGCCGACTGACAAGCAATGCTATATAACTTTAAGTGGTGAGAGTTCAAATGTCAAAAAGGTAGCGAGCAACTTGTCCTGGTTTGTACAAGACACTGATGCCATGCAGGTCTAATCAAGTATGATGACTAGCAATGCATCAGTGACTGATTGCACATAAAAATTGCCTGGAAAAATATATATGACAAATACGACCATAACAGTAAATTTTGCTGGTCACTATAAAATTGTCACTGGTGGCAGAATATGTAACTGATTTCATATTTTGGATGCCTGCCACGTTTTGGTGATTACTGTAAGATTCAGGCAAGAAGCCACAGAATACTACTGAAATTTCTAATTCCCCTATATATATATATATATAAAAGTTGGTGCGATTCAGCCCCCAATTCAGCCTCCACGTCACCTGATTAATTCTGGCCGTCCGATCAAGTCAACAGATGGTAGAGATCACTTCAGAAATCGTGTGTTACTGTAGCGGTACTGTAGCTCGGGATTTCTACCAATCAGCGCTCGAGCACGAATTTTGGCGCAGACACTTTTACAAACAAGAACCCGAAACTTCGGGAAACAAACCCGCAGTCCAGGTTTTACACTGCGGTGGACCTATTTGAAATTCGACAAATATCGACGGACCCCTTTTCCCTTTCTCTCCGCTGGAGGCGACGGCGGCGGCGGCCGAGTCACGCAGGGGCGACGGGCAGCAGGCCCGAGCTCGCCCGCGTGCTTGCGCCGCGGGAGACGGAGACGGCGGCCGGAGGGACGCCTCCCGCGGCGGCGGCGGGAGCCGCCAGAGGCGACGGCGGCGGCGACGGGCAGCAGGCCCGACCTCGCCCGCGCGTCGGCCCGAGCTCGCCCGCGTGCTTGAGCCGCGGGAGACGGAGACGGCGGCCGGAGGGGCAGGCGGGCCAAGGGGCGGCGGACGGAGAGGCAGGCCAGGACAGCGGCCGGAAAAGCAGTCCCCGTGCAGCTGCACGCCGGCGAGGGAGCTAATCATCCACTTCTACGACAGGTCCATGAACTGTCCGTCTTCTCCTCCACCTCCTCGCCGAGGATCGCCTGCCGGGACGCCCGGAATCGCCTCCGCCGTGCTCTCCTTCCCCAACTCCGGCCGCCGCTCCGTGGACCTCGATTCGCTCGCCGTCGACCTCGCCTCGCCTCGCGTCGCCGAGCACTCCGCCGCTTACTGCTTTTCAGGTTCTTTAAATCGAAGCTCTTTGATAATGAAGACAGACTGTGCACTTCACGGATTGACGGTTATTCATGGCAGGATCATCGTCGTCTTTGATGAACACCGCCGGCGGCCGGCCGGGTAGTTCTCCAGCGATCCAGCAGACATCATCTTCAGCGGATTCCACGCGCAGACGCGCAGGTGGTTCTCACAGGGCCATCTTTTCCTCTCGATCCATGCATCTCAGGCCTTCATCCGTTCATCGTCCTCTGTACAGCGCTAAGAACCACCAGTGCAGGCAGCCTGTTAATTTCCAGAAAACCACCGAACTTTCCTTGGACTAATTCTGTTACTTCTTTCAGATTGAACAACGTGATTTCTCATGTTTGTTCGGCTTCGAATTTGTGAAGACTGCATCTTTTTTCTGGTATTCAACCGTGCACATGATATTTGTATTGATGCCATTGCTGATCAATTTCTATCCTGACCTCTTTCTCTTGCAGGTGAAACATTGATGATTTCCTGATGCCATTGAGAAAATATATCGCTAAGCAAGGAAACACTGGAAGCGAATCAATTGGATCGGTGGTTAGTATCTCTGGCTCTCTGCTATCTGCATGCACATATTCTTTTTTTTTCAGCTTTTCAGTTTTGTTCAAGTGTGTCGACCTAGTGAGAGTTAATTGATCCTCTGATCTAGGGAGAGTTAATCGACGAAGGATTAATGATTTGAGACATTCAACCCAGAAAATCCAAATAAATATGTTTTGCTCAGTGCTGACATATAGTGAAGATACGACAGTTCTGCACAAAATTTCTCCGATGACGTTTAAATTGTGTTTTTGCATTAACCAGTTTGCAAAACATACTGTTATATAACTCTGAATTTTGGGTCCTCAAATTATAACTTTTTAAGTTATAAACAGTTTAATCTTTCGCATTTAGCTAGGAAGCTTCTTTGGTTATCCAAAGCAGAACCGGAGTCTGATTTCATTAGTTTGCAAAAACATACTGTTCTGTAACTCTGAATTTGGGTCCTCAATTCATAATTTTTTCAGTTATGAACAGTTTAATCTTTCGAATTTAGCTAGGAAGCTTCTTTGGTTAGCAAAAGCAGTGGCCGAGTATGATTTCGTTCAGAGAGCTCAAGGAAAAATGGACACTGCATGTATTTTTCCTAAATTGTTCTTATAGGTCATTTTATTTGCTTCTCATAGAATTTATCTCTCTCAAGTGCAACACACTCAAAATTGTGTTTTTGCATTAACCAGTTTGCAAAACATACTGTTATATAACTCTGAATTTTGGGTCCTCAAATTATAACTTCTTAAGTTATAAACAGTTTAATCTTTAGCATTTAGCTAGGAAGCTTCTTTGGTTATCCAAAGCAGAACCGGAGTCTGATTTCATTAGTTTGCAAAAACATACTGTTCTGTAACTCTGAATTTGGGTCCTCAATTCATAATTTTTTCAGTTATGAACAGTTTAATCTTTCGAATTTAGCTAGGAAGCTTCTTTGGTTAGCAAAAGCAGTGGCCGAGTATGATTTCGTTCAGAGAGCTCAAGGAAAAATGGACACTGCATGTATTTTTCCTAAATTGTTCTTATAGGTCATTTTATTTGCTTCTCATAGAATTTATCTCTCTCAAGTGCAACACACTCAAAATAATGCATGCTATTTGTTCTCCGTGTAGAATGACCGTTCTGCATACATTGCTTGCCATGCAAATTGATTTATGGGAGCTGACGTAGAAAGTGGTGGCTTGAGTGCTTGATGAGCACCTTCTCCATAATTAAGGTTAGATCCCAACTCATGAAATGGAAGAAAAAAGTTTCACCCAACTATATGTTTGCTCTACTGTTTGTTTATTGCTTTTCACTATGTATCTGTACGTAATATGTATTCAAAGTTCAACTATTTTATCGTAAAAACAGTTTACAACATTCCTACCGGATACATCTACAATTGTGAAAATATCCAGCTCAAAATTAAATCTACAATTAGATATTTATAAAAAATCGACTGCAAAATAGTGTCAGACGGTGAGGATATTTGACTCTATTCACGTCTATATTAGTCTTTTTTGGTTTTCCAAGTGGGGGTCAACTTTCAAAAGGTGATCTCACATATCATAGTTAAGGTGTCATACTACCCAAGTTGTCAATTGAAAATAGATCATCCTCCCCACCATCTAGCGAACACCTGAGTTTGCATAAAGGTATAATTAAATAGATTGATGTCAACAGGCTGAATAATGTGATAAACTCTGATATATGATTATACAGGCGACTACAAAGTACAAATGAAGGGCCCTTTGTTCAAAATGAGTTTAGGCATAGATAATTCTGCTCGACGAAGTAACGGCTTTCTTGGTCAAAAGTAGGGTTTATATAACAACGAAATATGCTTCAATGAAGATGGAAAGCACCGACACAAATTTATTAGCAAGATCTCACCATAGAATTAAGAACAAAAAAAAGTAATTTCAAATGACCATGTTATGGGAGTTAAAAGGTAAACTCTATTTTTTTTGGAAGTAAAATTGAGCCCTTGATTAATTTGAGTGCAAAATTTAGTTACACATCTAGCCGCGCAAATGCGCTTGAGCATTCCAACTCAAATTCCAATTTTGCATAATTCAAAAAATTTAAAATGACTTTTAAACCTGATCATTTTGTAAACACCAAAATAATTTAAATTTGAATAACTCCAAATTTGTATAATTTTAGAAATCTATTTGAGCATTTCAACTCAAATTTCAGATTTACATATCTTACAATTTTAAATGCCTTCCAGCTACGAACAATATGTAAACATTAAACGAATTCAAATTTGAATACTTCCAATACGGACAATTTTAGAATTTACAACATTTTTTAAGCGCAAACTTTTATGAATTCCAATAATTTTCAGATTTGAAAACCTTTTGAACATAGACATTTCCAAATTAGAAATTTACCAAACGCGCGCGGCATTGCCGCGCTAAGTTGTCTAGTACATTGAAGAGATGAACTTTGAACAATTCTGACATCTCACATTACAAGCTCTTGGCATACTAACCACGCAATCCCATAATGGCTTGCTACTTTCTGAATCACAAAAGAAAGCAACAACATAGCCACATGTAGCTTCTGGTAGCTTCAGCCTAAGCTCACATTGCTCAATCTCATGAAAGAAACCTCGAGCTTACTACCAAAACTAGTGGCCTCCTCGTCCATACAGGGAAGGGTTTACGTTCATACTTAAACCACACCACTAAGAAATTCAGAACATCATCAAGCCAACAACACTAACCATACCAAGAAGCAGCCCAATACTTGCCTTCAACCCAGCAGCCCCATTCAAGCCCCAGACACGGACGTCGTCGATCACCGGCCCGCATAGTGAGCTGTGGTCATCGCTTCTCGTGTTGTAGTACACACTGTAGAGCGCAACACGTGTCCTTTCAGCACGCGCTGTGAACGTCACATTAGCAGCTTGACTTGTGGCATTCCCCATAGGCGAGTAGTGGAAGTTCTGGGCCTGGTCACCAGCGAATGCCATGACAGCCATTGGTGGCTGGCATGAATCGCCTGCTGAACCCAGTGTGAATGTCATGCTGTAGACTTTCTGAGGGGTTGTCTCGACCATCTGTGAAATGATGCCCTCCTTGCCGGAGAGAAGCTCAATCGCACGCTTCCCTGGGGAACAGTGTACTGGTCAGAGTCGACGAAGCGGACTGCGCGGTTCGACTCGATCATCCATCCTGGTATGGCTGATGTCTGCTCGTCAAGGTTCGTCGGGAGTAGAACACCGAAGTTTGTGTTCGGAAACATCCATGGACCCTCCTCAAAGTCTCCATTGATCACCATGCTATCTGCTCAAAACAAGACACCACAGGATACACGCATCAAGCACGAGCTAGAGCATTTCTACGTCATCCTGACCAGAAGTAGAGTGTTGTGACTTTTTGAAACTTTTTTCTGAAATTACAAGCATTATATATACCAAAAAAAAAATCAAGTGAGCTACAGCATTTTTCTAAGGTTCTCCTAACCAGAAGTAGAGTGTTGTAACTATCTGAAACGACAAGCATTGTATATACCAAACAAAAAATGCTACCGAAATTTCAGTGTGGTGCTAATGCTACATACTAGTAGTAAGTCTAGAGACAGGTTGTAGTGGGTTACTGGGTTATACAAGCATCAAGAGTGAGCTAGATAATTTCTAAGTTCTCCTAACCATAAGTGGAGTCTTTCGACTTTCCGAAATGACAAGCATTGTATATACCAACAAAAATGCTACCGGAATTTCAGTGTGGTGCTAATGCCAAATATTACTATATTAGTAAGTCTAGAGACAGGTAGTAGTGGGTTATACAAGCATCACGAGTGAGTTTAGAGCATTTCTAAGTTCTTCTAACCCAGAAGTAGAGTGTTGTGACTTTCTGAAACGACAAGCATTGTGTATACCAAACAAAAAATGCCACCGAAATTTCAGGGTGTTGCTAATGCTACATGGTAGTAAGTCTACCCTTTGGTTTGTCCGGAGCGAAGAGCTTCTTGATGGCCACATTGTCAAGGATAGGCCCACAGGTTGGATCGTCCTCCATGCCAGGGTTCCTGAATTCAAGGTTTGCGTGCTCATCCACTGCTTGAAAAGCCAATGCATATGCATCCCAACCTTCTATGTTGTACAACGTCTGTAAGTCTATTGTCTGTGATACACCCCCAGCAGAAACATTCAGCGACTCCAGCTGCGCACACGTCCGGGCAGCACTGAAGGTGATTGAATACTCTGAGCCCTTCTCAACCTGCACCACCTGCCCAATAGCTGCATCATTTCCTAGCCGTACAGCATGGTCTCCTGAACAAAACCGAAATGGTTAGACACAAGCACACATCCAACCAATAGTCTGTAGATTGCTAATTTAGAGAGAACAGCTCAGTAGAATACCCTGTGGGACAATAAGGATCATGCCACCCTGGTGCTGGCCTGCAGAAACTAGCTCAACTGTGCCATTGATCGTCCAAGCTGGGATCGACGATGCACCCTCAGAGACAGAAGCAGATTTTGCAAAACCACCAGTTGGTGCTGTTTCGAAGTCACCATTGGAGAGCAGGCCTGTTGTGCAAGAAGATTACATGCTCATGAGTGCCATCGTCACGGCAATACCAGATCAACTTAAGACAGAAAAATCTTAGAACATCTAGAGTTTTGCAATAAAAACCACAGGCCCGCAAAAGAAAGACCACAGTACCATTTATAACAATAGATACTAAAACAATGAACAATGTGTGTAGTCTCCATGTCTGTGTTAGGAGTTAGGACTCGGGAAGGACCATAGTAAGTTCGATAACCTGTAAAATATAGTACACTATGTGCTTGACTCTTTACTACAGTAAGCAGGAGTACTAAAAGAATGTACAGACCCTCATAAATTCCATGCCTTATATACGGTGAAATGAGTAATCACACATATCTACATTCTACAGTGAAATGAGTAATCACACAACAGTTTCACAAGGTTCATTACATCATTTAAGTTCGGTTTAATCCTGCACCTTTTCTTCCCAGAAAAAGGTAAAATCATAACCCCATATACTACGGTTAGTCGGTAACACCAGCATCCTCGTTTTTGAATGCCATGATTTAACAGTGCTAAAGCTTCAACAGTACTAATAGTGAAGAAAAATGTCCTTGGTTTTTCAATTGCACACCCAACGCAGTTCATCGGGGCACAACAGCAACTGCTACTGGTACTAGGCCGCTTCAAGACGCGTCATTGTTCCCACAAGGACAGCCAGCTCGTGAGCCATGTGACCTGTGGCCCATCGACCTGTGGCATCGTACCATGGACATGGAGATGGAGCCCCATGCACACTGTGATGGTCCAGACCTGCAAGGGCAAATCCAAAGCAAGACGCCACGATCCGTGGCGTAAATTTGGGGAGACGAAGGTACGGAGATATAAAAACAGATGGGCACGGCATGGACGGTCCCTCACGGCCCGGCCATCCTTTTAATAAGCTATTTGACCCTTACGAGACGATTCATTACACCTCGCAGGACGCTGCTGGGGTTCTGCTGTGCTGTTCCGTGAGGATCGTAGTATATTACTGCTACGCCTGGTTTCATTTTGACTTGCGGCGACGTCGTCCTTGCAGTACGGTCATAGGATCTTCTTGAAACAAGGCACTAAGGCAGGAAAATGAGGCGTTTAAAAAAGAATCTTTTTTTCATGGATGAGTCTGTAAATTTTCTGAATCTTCCTAGTGGTTTCGGCGGTGTTTTGCCGGAAACACTTGGGCGTTTTCTGAACCTTCTCAGTGTTTTGCAGCAAACACTTGGATAGAAAATCTTTGTCACAAAGATAGATAGGTCTCTTGGGGTTTCTCGGTCATTTTCAAGCAAAGATGATGCATCATACAAAGCAGGATGTAAAACTTCTTTGCAGTTTCATGGATAGGCTGTAAATTTCCTGAATCATGCTAGTGGTTTCAGCAGTATCTTGCAGCGAACACTTAGGACAGAACATCTTTGTCAGAGATAGGATAGCTCTCTTGGGGACCTGGGGGTTATCGGTCATTTTCAAGCAAAAGATAATGCATATACATATGTCATGTTTTATAGTCGCATGCTTTTTCAGGAAGGTACACGCAGGGGTGCAGTACACTAAACAGGAGGCAAACACAGATGAAGCAGGATGTGAAACTTATGTAAAATTTCATGGGTAGGCTTGTAAATCTTCTGAATCTTGCTAGTGATTTCAGCAGTATGCAGGAAACGCTTGGACTGAACATAACAAAGATAGAATAGCTCACTTGGGGGTTAGCAGCCATTTTCAAACAAACAAAAATGAATAATGCTCTCGTGTTTCTTCAGAAAGGTACAGGCAGAGATGCAGTACACTAAACAACAGGCAAACACAAATTGAACAGGCCGGCTGTGTATCAAGCAAAGCTGAAGACTTGTTTCTGCCTTGAGAAGCGATTGCAGTAAACACACGAGCACAATGTATCTGAAACTATAGATCGAGAAAGGGGGCGGAGGAGCAGCATACCGTCCTCCACCGCGGCGGCTGAGGCCAGACGAGAAGAGGGTGCCAGCACGAGCAGCGCCAGCAGGAGCAGCGCGGCCCCTCGCTCCATATCCTCCTCCTACTAGGCAGCTCGTCTCCTCAAACCTCGACTTGCGTCCTCGATAGGTACAAGAGTGGGAGGTGGGAGAGTGAGGTGAGAGTGGGGGAGACCAGCCCCGGTGCTGGGTGCAGCCAAGGGAGTTTCTCGCCCGAACGAGATTCTTCTTGGAGGCGACTCTGCTGCCCCTGCTCGCCCACGTCCTGCTTTTTATGGTACTCCCCTCCCACCGATTCCCTTTTCTTTGGCACTTTCCTCACCACCTCCATTATTCTATTTTCACAGCTCTGTCCGGGGTCCCAAGGGAGCGAGCAGCCGAATTATCACAGTGGCAATAGTCAATAGAGAGCTCTAGAGTGTAGGGGCCACATGCCTTTCCCTTTTTGCAGCGTTTTGGAGCCACTTTTGTCGAGCACCAAAAAGAGCTGTACTACCATGTCTACTTCTTTCTACGCGTAAAAATAAACGGTCTCGCTAGTATATCTGGCCATATCTCGGGCCGGGCCAGGCTTCGGGCCGGGCCAGAAAAAGCCCGTCGTCTAAACTTCAGGCCCGGGCCTGGTCCGACATTTTCTTGCTTCTCCAGGCCCGAGCCCGGGCCCGGGACAAAGCCCGAAAGCCCGGGCCCGACGGCCCGACGAAAGCTATGTTTAAGGAAAAAACAGCAAGAAAAATGCAGTAAACAGCAAACTAAGGAATTTAGACAACAGGAAAACAACACAAATTTTTGCCACACATCAACATAGTTTTACAGCAACAAACAGAAGTGCATAATGTTCCACATCCAACAAACAGAAGTGCATAAATATTATTACAGTCCAGACTTCAGATGGTCAAATCATTTTACAAAATAAAACTTGATGCAATGAACTTGATGCAAAACAATGGCCGGCTGCCATCTCGCCATGCCTTCTCCGAAGCTTCTTCTTTTCTCTCTACAAGATGCAACAAACAAGAGGTTATCGACCGGTTAGCACAAATAGCAAGTACAAGATGCAATAAAGATAAACAGGAGGTTACATTCTTCTTCCGAAGAAGATGAATCTTCGTTATTGTCAAGCACAACCACTGCTGCCTTTTTCTTGTTATCTACAACATTAGATTTGGACATTTGGTTAATATAAACAATTGTATGTGCATCAAAGAATTAAGAAACATTTGATGCAAGAACAGCAAGGATCAGAACTAGCTACCTTCCTTTTTCTGCATTTTGCAACGATACCAATCTTGCAAGCACATTAAAGCTTCAACTGTTTTTGGTTTAAGTGAGCTTCTGTTCGGGGTTATGATCTTTTTACTCAAACTGAAAGCTGATTCTGAAGCAACACTTGATACGGGAACAGCAAGAATATCACGTGCCATTCTTGCTAATTGTGGATATCTAGCTGCAGACTTGCTCCAATAATCCAGTATATCAATATCATCATTCAGCTTCTTCACAGGTTCAGCCAAGTACAAATCTAACTCAGATTTCTCTTCTTGTGAACTAGTACTTTGGACGTATTGGTCATAGTCCGAGAAAGCACCAAGTCCACTAGTGCTTGAAGAACCAGCAGTAGCTGAGTGTTCATTGGCAGCTACACCACTACGGTATTCATTAAATAAAGCATACATTGAAGTTTTAACAGCAGCAACACGTCGGTGAGCATCATCCTCATTATATAGCTTGGAGTAGCAATACTCTAAGAACTTGAACTTAATACGTGGATCCAGAACAGCAGCACAAGATAGGAATGGGCTATAATCAGACCAGTACTTCATAAACTTCGCTCTCATCACTACCAACATTGGAACCATGTAACTATTTATGCCATCATTAGCCTCAATCATAGCACTATGAATAAGATACACGTTCATGAAGTACAAGTTGGCAGTAGGATACTTTGTACCTGAGAAAACTGTTGTCACAGCGAAGAAAACCTCCAAGAATTTATGCATATGAGTGACCTTGGCCCAATCTTCAGTGGATAGCCAAAAGTGAGTCTTGAATACACTGTCCCTCTCAGCATACCAATGCAACACCTCTCTGAAATACAAACAAGACTCAAGCATAGTGTAGGTTGAATTCCAACGGATGGGCGCATCAGGTTTCATCCTTCTTGATTCTTCCAAGTTGAAAATTGTAACAGCAGCTTGATACAACTTGTGCAGCCTAGTGCCAGAAGCTTTTAGGTACATTATACCCTCTCTAAGTTTGCCCACAGCTTCATCAATTAATGTTAACCCAGCTTGGACAATCAAGTTCAGTATATGTGCACAACAACGGATTTGGAAAAATTTACCAGCCAAAGGAATAGCATTTTTAGACAACAGATGGGTTCTCAAGCAGTCAATCATTCTATCATTGTATGCTGCATTATCAAGAGTCATACACATGACTTTATTTTCAACCCTCCATTATCAAGATGGAATAGCACATCCACTACCACTTCCACTTCCAAGCTGCATTCTCGGCCTCTTTCCCCTTGATCTGACACTCTTGCTCCTCATACGAGGAGGAGGATTAGGAGGCACAATGAACAGCTCCTTCGGATCCACTGTTCCATCTTCATCACCAGACTGCCCTTCTAATTCCTCCGGATGGAAGTCAGGTTCATCACCCTCGACGCCTTCTTGCTCTTTCGGATTCATCGCTACAGCAGCAAAAAGTTGCATAAATGCATCAGAAAACAATACAACACCTAATTGTTACATTGCAAAATTACTGAATACAATTATACAGCAGCAAATTCATGTACTACAGCAGCAAATCAAATAGATCTACACTAGTTCTATAGAGG
Source organism: Poa pratensis (assembly GCA_947311845.1). NCBI lineage: Eukaryota > Viridiplantae > Streptophyta > Magnoliopsida > Poales > Poaceae > Poa > Poa pratensis. The sequence continues at coordinate 28,118,465 of CAMZMU010000071.1, read as the reverse complement.
AAATCGATCTACATACTACGAGCAAATCTATCTATACTAAACAGCAGCTAGTTCATCTACAGACTACAGTATAAGATAAGAAAATACCTTGCAGCTCCTCTGCTCGTCGAGGCGGCCGGAAAGGGGCTGCGGCCGTGGCGGCTCCTCTGCTCGTCGGGGCGGCCGGGAAAGAGGTCGGGGCGGCCGGGAAAGGGGCTGCGGCCGTGGCGGCTCCTCTGCTCGTCGTGGCGGCCGGAAAGAGGTCGGGGCGGACGGGAAAGGGGCTCCGGCCTTGGCGGCTCCTCTGCTCGTCGGGGCGGCCTGGAAAGAGGTCAGGGCGGCGGTGCCGGGAAGGAGGTAGGGCGGGGCGGCCGTGAGGGATGGAGGTGCGCCGTCACAATTTTTTGGATGGGGGCGCCGCCATGGCGAGAGGAGAGGCTGTGGCGAGAGGAGAGGAATTAGGGCTGGGACTGGGAGGTTTGCGTGCGTCTTTAACTCTTTATACACGAGGTAGGTTGCCTCTTGCTGGGCCTGCAGTACTGCTGGGCCGCACGCCCGCACCTGAGGGATGTTTAAACCTCCAGAGATTAATGCATCGGGCCGGGCCGGGCCTATTTTCGGGCTCATTTGCAAGGCCCGGGCCCGGCCCGACTGTCTGCTCGGGCTGTTTTTCCCAGGCCCGGGCCCGGCCCGGTGGTAAGCCCGGCCCGGCCCGACAATTATGCGTCGGGCCGGGCCGGGTCGCTCGGGCCGGGCTGCCCATGCCCAGATATACTCGCTAGTGATCACCCCAGTCTCAAGGTCAAGATAAGGTGAATTATGCTCTCGGGTACTTGTTTCCAACGATCATACTGATGACGGAGCTATAACTTCATTTTTCTTACAAAACTAATCCATATTAATATCGCAGAGATATCAATTACATTTAATCTTTACAACAACGCAATGTTCTAAATACATTACGGATGCACACATCCACAAACTAAAAGTAGAAGAAGAAAATAGAAAGATCATGTGATGTATTCCCTGTAGCTGGAGCACATCCACCGCCAATACAACACTCGAAGTCCAAATTCTTCAAAAACGATGCCTTTAAGAAGTAAACAATTCACAAGCGTCGTCATCGCCCGATCATTAATTTTATGTTTTCACGCTAGAGAAAGTTCATGCTCTCAAAACAATAGCTTCAACAAGGCCATTGCGAGGCACAACCAATTAAGCCTAGATGTTGAATTTCATCTTGTAAGATAAGACTTTGTACTAATCCTGTGTTGCCGCCCCCACTTGCCGATACCGCTACTACGAGTCAGGAATCACCAAGCAAATTCCTCATCGCCTCGAAGACTGATCCACCATTACTAGGACTCAGACCTCAGCCCCCATAAAATTCTCCGCCATTGTCTTCACCACAGAAATCGAAATATGACATGTCCCACAATGTCAATCGACAACGAAGCTTCGTGTCACGCTCTTTTGAAGAGCACGGACTAAAATAGGGCGCACACGACCGAATCTCATCCGATCCAGCAATGTACAGGCGTCAGGCGCCCAATGGAGATCTTCGGCGGAGCCTTCCGGAACTCGTCAATGAGGGTCGGCATCAAGCAGAACACCGTCTTGGCGCGAGAAGAACCCTAGGATCACTTCCATTATACAAGCAAAACCAGCAGGTCCCCACGCCGCCCGTCAGAACAGCAGAAAAGTCAACCGCGGCGCTGCATACGCGGACGCGCCATTCGCCCCTACCTCTCCGCTCCGGCTCGCGCGAGGCCACGGCCAGAAGGGCCATGGCGACCTGCCAGAAGGCCCGGCGGCTACCGAAGGGCAGCGGTGAGGACATGACCTAGGGTTAGTGAAGGATCCCCCAAATCCACACGCCTCTGCCACCATATCGTCGCCACAGGGGATCACCATCGCCACCCCGGCGCAGGAGCGTTGCCCTGGTCGTCGCGCGTCGACAACCGCCGGCGCCACCCCATCAGCTCTTGTGATCGCCTCCGGCGCACCACCAGCCCCAGCCACCTTCGGCGGCTGGGTGATACGTCCAAAACGTATCTACTTTTCCGAACACTTTTGCTATTGTTTTTCCTCTAATTTGTGTGATTTGAATGCAACTAACACGGACTAACGCTGTTTTCAGCAGAATTGCCTTGGTGTCTCGTTTTTGTGCAGAAAGTCAAAGTTTTAGGAAAATTCCAGAAAAATTCCAGAAATTCTATTTTTCCAGAAGACCCACGGAGCCAGAAGACGAAGCGAGGAGGGTGCACAGGGGCACCACACGCACCCAGGGCGCGGGTGGGCCCTTGCCGCGCCCAGGGGTGGTGTGGCCCCCTGTGTGGCCCCCGACGCTCCCCTTTGGACTACTTAAAGCCTCTGACCTAAAAACTTCGGGGGATCGACGCTTTTTCCAGAAACCTTCCAGAGCTCCGCCGCCATCGAAAACCCTATTTCGGGGATCAGAAACTCCGTTCTGGCACCCTGCCGGGACGGGGAATTGGAGGAGATCATCGCCATCATCATCACCGCCACCTCTCCATCGACCATCCATGACTCCCCCATCCATGTGTGAGTAATTCCCCGCTGTAGGCTGAGGGGATGGTAGGGATTGGATGAGATCATTCATGTAATAGTTGTGAGATTTGTTAGGGCATGGTGCCTAGTATCCATCGGTAGTACTTATGTCATTGTTGCAACTTATTATGCTTAATGCTTGTCACTTAGGGCCCGAGTGCCATGATCTCAGATCTGAACATGTTATTGAATCATGAGAATAATTATTGTTTTGGATCATATCTATAAGTTGTATACACACGTCACTGTCCGGAACCCGAGGCCCCAAAGTGACAGAAATTGGGATAACCGGAGGGGATGGTTGCGACGTGAGGATCACATGTGTTCACGGAGTGTTAATGCTTTGCTCCGGTGCTTTATTAAAAGGAGCACCTTAATTACCAGTAGTTTCCCTTGAGGCCCCGCTGCAAACGGGCTGGTAGGACAAAAGATGTTGTGCAAGTTTCTCATTGCGAGCACGTACGACTAAATACGGAACACATGCTATGATTGATTATTACTTGGATACCTTATTATTTATCTGCAATTGCCCTATGTATGACTATTTCATGAATTATCTTATCCATGCAACGCCCGTTCATCCATCCCTATGCCTACAGTATTTTAATCCTGCTGTCTACTGCAATTATTACTGCTGTCTTTATTTTACTGCTGCTATTATTTCACTACTGCTACTGTCATAAAACTGTTGCTACTGATAAACTGTGTCGAGCAAGTCTACTTCCAGGTGCAGCTGAACTGACAAATCATCTGTCAAGGCTTATAAATATTCTTTGGCTCCCCTTGTGTCGAATCAATAAATTTGGGTTTTACTTCCCTCGAAGACTGTTGCGATCCCCTATACTTGTGGGTCATCAAGACTATTTTCTGGCGCCGTTGCCGGGGAGCATAGCTCTATTTATAAGCTCACCAGGGAGTCATACTGCTCGCTGCAATTCATTCATCATGGGTAAACCTCGTGATGATAAGGTTCGCATATTGCCATCCACTACAAGGAGAGGTACAACTCTGAACACTTCTGCTGCTCTTGATTCACCGTCTGTTATAAGTCAACTTGTCACACCACCACATGCACATGCTTCACGTGCTGCTACTTCTGCTGAATCTGAGAATGTTTCTGATGAATTTGATGATGCTTCTACTGTGCTTGATGAAAGAGGTTCACTAGGTCCTTTTCTAGATGCTACAATTGCTAAATCTAAACAACTTGAAAATACTGAAACACCTAATGAAACTCCTGTTACACCTGCTTATTCACCTGAAACGAGAGAAACTACTAGTGATGATCTTGAGGAAACTTATGTTGAACTTGATGATGACTTTATTGATGAATGCATGAATTGTGATACCTCTAAAGATGTTAATGCTATTAAAAATCTTCTTCAAAGACGTGCTGTCAACTATAAACTTTCTCCTGATGCTAAATTGCTACATCTCCCATAAATATAAAAGATAAAGATTATGATTTCTCTGTGGACTTGTCTTTTATAACTATTGCTGAGAAAGAACCTTTTCGAGGAACTGAAAATGAAAGTGCTGTAGAACATATGAACACTCTCTCTACTCTGAGTAGTTTGTTTTCTGATGATATTAAGAAACGCAGTTACTTTGTTACTAAAATTTTCCCTTTCTCATTGAAAGATGAAGCTAAAACTTGGTTTAATGATTTATCTCCTGGATCTATTGAGAGCCCGATGGGTTTAGTCAATGCTTTCTTTCAGAAATATTTTCCTGCTAGTGCTCAACATGCTGCTTTACAGAAAATCTTTAACTTTAAGCAAAATGAGGGAGAGAAAATGCCTGAATCTTGGGCAAGGTTTTGTTCTTTACTTAGAGCTCGGCCTGGACATCAACTAGCTAAAAATGAACTTCTTGATATATTTTATAATGGACTAACTGTTGAATCTAGGACATACCTGGATAGTTGTGCTGGTTGTGTTTTCAGGAAAAGAACTCCAGATGAAGCCGAGGAATTATTGGCTAAGATAAGCCAAAATCATGATGATTGGACCCTGCCTGAACCAACTCCGGTACCTACGCCGAGGAAAAGAGGAGTAATTGAATTGAATGATGAAGAAATGAGAGAAGCCAAGAAATCTCTTAAGGAGAAAGGTATTAAATCTGAAGATGTGAAAAATCTTCCACCTATAGAAGAATTGTGTAAGCCAATTCCTCACTCATCTACAGTTGAGGTACACTCTCTCCAACGCTTTGATGATAGAGATATCCCTTATTCTAAACCTCCTGATCAATGCTTAGATGAGTTTGATAATTTCATTGTTAAGCAAAACAATTTCAATTGGAGAATAGAAAATAGCTTCATAAAGAATTCTCATGTCATTAATCATTTGCATGATGTTTTGGAAAGAACTTCTAATGATGTTAAAATACTCATTAAACATTTTCGTATGGTTCAAACTCAAATTGAGCAATTGACTAAAGTGCAAAAAGATTTGCTAGGTAATGCTTCTAGAGAAAATGATAAACATGCTTTTGGTATAGCAACTAGAGGTGGTGCTTCCACTCAGGATCCTTTATATCCTGAGGGACATCCTAAAAGAATTGAGCAAGATTCTCAACTAGTTAATGAAACTACTACTCCTTCTAAGAAAAAGAAGAAGAAGAAACATAAACATGTTGAGGAATCTCCTGAACCTATTAAAGACAATGAGCATGTTAATAATCCAAATAGTATATCTATCTCTGATGCTGAAACTGAGAGTGGTAATGAACATGCTAATGATAAAGATAAGAATGATGCTTCTGATAAAGAGGAAAGTGAAGAGGAACCTGAAAAGCATTCTAAAAACAAAAAGTACACTAAAGAAGATTTTCTTGCTAAGAAACATGGTAATGAAAGAGAACCTTGGGTGCAAAAACAAATGCCTTTTCCTACTAAGAAACTCAAATCTAAGGAAGAAGAACATTATAACAAATTTTGTGAATGGATGAAACCTTTGTTTTTGCAAATTCCTTTGACTGATGCTATTAAGTTACCTCCCTATTCAAAGTACATGAAAGATATTGTCTCTAACAAGAGAAAGATTCCTAATGAAGAGATTTCTACCATGCTTGCTAATTATTCTTTCAATGGTAAGGTTCCAAAGAAGCTTGGAGATCCAGGTATACCAACTATTCCTTGCTCAATCAAAAATAACTATGTTAGAACTGCCTTATGTGATTTAGGTGCAGGGGTGAGTGTTATGCCTTTTTCTCTTTACAAGAGACTTTACTTGGAAAAATTGATACCAACTGATATATCTTTGCAAATGGCTGATAAATCTACTGCTGTTCCTGTTGGTATATGTGAAGATGTTCCTGTTCAAGTGGCTAATAATTGCTTGATATTAACTGATTTTGTTGTGCTTGAAATGCCTGAAGATGATAATATGTCTATTATTCTTGGAAGACCTTTTCTTAACACTGCAGGGGCTGTTATTGATTGCAACAAAGGAAAAGTACTTTCCATGTTAATGACAAAGAGCATACTGTTTATTTTCCCAAGAAGCTGGACAAATATTTGGAGTTAATACAATTACCAATATTAAAAGTATCAAAGTGGGAAGTATTGATTGCCCTATATATGAACCTCATGAAGAACTTCAATATATTATGATTGGATCTATAGCTATACCATTTAAGGTAACATGATTGTTCAATGTGGTTTAATTCTTTTATGTCATATAAAATGTATTTGGTGGCAAGACTTGATCAACCTTGTTAACAAATATGTTTTACATGCATAAAATTGCTAAACAACATTTTTCTTTCTCACTTTGTTTTTACCTACTGTTTTGCTACTGTAATTTGCAAAGTTAAGTAATGCTTGGTCTTTACATAAATTCATTTTGTCTAGTTTTCATTGTTTAAAGCACCCAGAAAATGTCAGAAATAAAAGTTTTCAAAAAATTCTGAAAAAATTCTACAAGTCCTAGTTTTTAAAGAGGAACGTGGGAGTACCAGAGGATGACCAGGGGGACCCACCAGGCCACCACACGCCCCCACGGCGCGGTGGAGGGCAGGCCGCGCCCTGCCCTGGTGTGGGGTCCACCTGGCCCTCCACTCACTCATCTCTCTCCCACTCCTTTCTCTCTCCCGACCAACACACCACCATTGCTCAAACTCGTGTTCTTGCTGCTCTTGCTCGAATTTTTCGATCTACTTGCTCAGCCCATCTTTGCTGCTGAAATTTGGATCAATTGCTCTCCGGTATGTGACTCCTCCGATTATCCAAATAGAATTTTGTTTAGTTGCTTATATCTTTAGCATTTTGGTACTGTAGGTGACATGTTATTAGAGCTTGCATGCTTGTTCTTGTTTAGATTAACTAGTTTTGATGCATGTTTAGTCCCTAGCAAGTCTCCCTAGTGTTTCCCTTGAATTAATCACTCCAAAATCATTTTTTATGAGGTTTGTTTAAAATTTCAGAAAAGGAAGATGGATAAACACACTTATGGAGAAATCTTTGAGAGGCAAACACCATCCTCCTCAAGGAAACAAGGGCTTCAAGATCAAGAGGTGCACCTAGGCCATCATACAATGAGGATCTTTTGGCACCAAGAATCGGTGAAGAGGAAGATGATGGTGTTCCTCATCCATCTATTTTTCCATGCTTTAACTTTATGAGAGATGCAGGGATTTATGATGACTTCATAAGGATGATTAACAATGTTGGCTTGATGGAATTTATGCAGGATGAGAGGCCACAATATGCTAACCTCACTAAGATTTTTGTTGAAAGCTTTAAGTTTAATAACTCTACTTTTAACCCCACTGTTGAGTTTAAGATTTATGATCGTGCATGCAACATGGACTTGAAAAGATTTTGCAGGGTCATAGGTGTTGCTCCATCTGGGACAGCAAGGAAGATCAAATCACAGCCGCCGAGTTGTTGGATCTTTACCATGAGCTGAGCTATGATGATCACCGTAGAGTGCAGCGTGGTAAGATAAGGAACATTCAATTTCCAGCCATCAGGTACTTCACATATTATCTTGCCACGAGTGTGCTTGCTAGAGAGAACACTAGTAATATTTCTTGCTATCATCTAGCTTTTCTTGCTCATGCACTTAAAAATAATAAAACCTACAACCTTGGTGCCTTGATTGCTCGCCGCCTTGCCGCCAAAGGTCCCATCTTTGGAGGCATTATTGCTGCACGTGTTTTAGCTGATCTTGGTCTTCTGTCGATCCTTCTGATGAATTGTTGATTCCGAAAGACTTGATCTTGCGCCATGAAACTTCATGATTTTGTTACTACTAATTCATCTACTGGACATTTGATGTATAGAGTTGTTTTTGCTAATGGACCTGAGCTAGAGGTCCGGCTTCCACAGCCTAGTTTGTTCAGTGTTTTCAGGGGTCCTCTATCATATTCGAGGGAGGATTTGGACAACCACCTCGGTGCACCGGATTTCCATTTACAGCACTACCCTGAGCACCGACAGGAGACCTTCGTGGCGCCCCCTGAGGACTACACCGTGTACTACGGTGGTGCATCCTCGAGCTTTTACCGGACGAGGAACCCTCCTCGTCAACACTGAGGGCGCGCCTAGCTGGCGGCCATGGGGATGATTGTCTCCCACTTAGGCCAAAAGCCTAAGCTTGGGGGGAGGTATGCCGACAAGTTCACTCATTTTATCATATTCATATCATGTCGGTACTTTGTATATCCATGTTTTAGTTTGTTTCTTTTCTTTTGTTTCTTGTATCCATTTCATTTTCGCAAAACACCAAAAGACCAAAAATATTTCCTTTATTTCTCTTGCTTTTGAATTTGTAGTGCTAGTTTACTTTATTTTTCATTTCGGTTTGTTATTCAAAAATCCAAAAAGATTTTGCTTTGTTTGCTTGTTTCTTTCTATGCTTGCTTTAATTCGAAAACCCAAAAATATTTGTTGTTCTTCTGCGTTTTGTATAGTTGTTTCAGGAGTTCAAAAATTTCCGTGGTTCCACTTGGGCTTGGTTATCATTTCACATCATTCAAGCCACACAAGTGAAAAGCAATAATGACGATTACGACAATTCGGATGTGGTAAAAGGCTGGTATGAACTCTATTTGTTTTTCATTTTTGTAAATATACCTACTCATGTGAACATGCTTAGCTATCATGGTAGTGGTTATGTTATTTAATGATTACTTAGTAGTTCATGTCTTCTTATGACCAGTACCAAATTGCTAATAGCGAATAACATGTCATATAGATATTTACATGCATTGTTCTATTCGTAAAACGGTATGGCAGGATGGTATCCTCCTCTGAATAATTCACTTGATTCGACTTGGCACATGCTCACACATGTTATGACTGAAAAATAAAAGTCAATTAAGCCTTGATGATCTATTTTGCCTCAGAGTTTTAGTATCATCTTTATGCCTCCGTTAATTTTATTTTGTCGCAAGCATGATTATGACCGTTATCGCTCTCGTGGTTGTCGCTTCCCAGTCTATTGCTAGCCTTCACTTGTACTGAGCGGGAATGCTGCTCGTGCATCCAAATCCTTTAAACCAAGTTATCCCAAAGAGTCCACCAAAAATTCCTATGCATGGTATTTCAAGCCATTCCAAGTAAATTTGCATGTGCTACCTTTAAAACTTTCAAAATATTTCCCTTTTTGTGTCAATGTTTACTAGCTCATGAGGAATTAGTGTGGTTATTCTTTATTCTATTTGTCAAATGGACTTTTACACCTGGACTAGCGGCATATACATCCGCTTATCCAATAATTTTGCAAAAAGAGCTGGCAACGGGGTGCCCAGTCCCAATTAATTACAACTTTAACCAATTAATTCTCTTCACACTTTTGCCCTGATTCATCAGTAAGCAATGACAAACAGTGAAATACCTGAATGTGTGTAAACCAAAGAGAAAGAGGGATGATCTGCCTTGCTGGTAGAAATAACGTCCTTCATGGGAGCCGCTCTTAAAAGTCCGTTTGACAGGTAGAATACTGTTCTCACCCGCTACCATTCGTTGACAATTAACAAACACCTCTCAAAACATTTTTACCTCTGTTTTTAAAATAAAAAGCTCTAGCACGTGTTAATCCCTGCTTCCCTCTGCGAAGGGCCAATCTTTTATTTTTATGTTGAGTCACCATCCTTTCTTTGAGCACTCTTCGAGAGCATAACTGTCGTTCTTAGTGTAATGTGCTTGTCCCAGGATACGATTAATTGAGGTATAACTATGATACTCTTATCTTTGATATTTTATATCTAGTCTTCACTTGAACTTCAGAGGTGCCTTGGCATTTATGTTTTGCCCTTCAAACAAAGGCAAGCGAGATACCACTTTGTCATATCTTTTTACGAACATTGCAATTCTTGTGGATAGATGTATGCTATGTTATTCATTCTTAGTACTTTGGTATCTTTTCATGATTTGCATAACTACTAGGTGTCATTATTTGCATGGTTCCTATTATGAATTGCTAAGTAATTGATCATATAGTAGGTATGTATACATCATATGAAGCAAATGTGTTCGTAAAAGTTTCTTTTATCGCACTCAGTTGTTAACTGAATTGCTTGAGGACAAGCAATAAGCTAAGCTTGGGGGGAGTTGATACGTCCAAAACGTATCTACTTTTCCGAACACTTTTGCTATTGTTTTTCCTCTAATTTGTGTGATTTGAATGCAACTAACACGGACTAACGCTGTTTTCAGCAGAATTGCCTTGGTGTCTCGTTTTTGTGCAGAAAGTCAAAGTTTTAGGAAAATTCCAGAAAAATTCCAGAAATTCTATTTTTCCAGAAGACCCACGGAGCCAGAAGACGAAGCGAGGAGGGTGCACAGGGGCACCACACGCACCCAGGGCGCGGGTGGGCCCTTGCCGCGCCCAGGGGTGGTGTGGCCCCCTGTGTGGCCCCCACGCTCCCCTTTGGACTACTTAAAGCCTCTGACCTAAAAACTTCGGGGGATCGACGCTTTTTCCAGAAACCTTCCAGAGCTCCGCCGCCATCGAAAACCCTATTTCGGGGATCAGAAACTCCGTTCTGGCACCCTGCCGGGACGGGGAATTGGAGGAGATCATCGCCATCATCATCACCGCCACCTCTCCATCGACCATCCATGACTCCCCCATCCATGTGTGAGTAATTCCCCGCTGTAGGCTGAGGGGATGGTAGGGATTGGATGAGATCATTCATGTAATAGTTGTGAGATTTGTTAGGGCATGGTGCCTAGTATCCATCGGTAGTACTTATGTCATTGTTGCAACTTATTATGCTTAATGCTTGTCACTTAGGGCCCGAGTGCCATGATCTCAGATCTGAACATGTTATTGAATCATGAGATAATTATTGTTTTGGATCATATCTATAAGTTGTATACACACGTCACTGTCCGGAACCCGAGGCCCCAAAGTGACAGAAATTGGGATAACCGGAGGGGATGGTTGCGACGTGAGGATCACATGTGTTCACGGAGTGTTAATGCTTTGCTCCGGTGCTTTATTAAAAGGAGCACCTTAATTACCAGTAGTTTCCCTTGAGGCCCCGCTGCAAACGGGCTGGTAGGACAAAAGATGTTGTGCAAGTTTCTCATTGCGAGCACGTACGACTAAATACGGAACACATGCTATGATTGATTATTACTTGGATACCTTATTATATATATCTGCAATTGCCCTATGTATGACTATTTCATGAATTATCTTATCCATGCACGCCCGTTCATCCATCCCTATGCCTACAGTATTTTAATCCTGCTGTCTACTGCAATTATTACTGCTGTCTTTATTTTACTGCTGCTATTATTTCACTACTGCTACTGTCATAAAACTGTTGCTACTGATAAACTGTGTCGAGCAAGTCTACTTCCAGGTGCAGCTGAACTGACAAATCATCTGTCAAGGCTTATAAATATTCTTTGGCTCCCCTTGTGTCGAATCAATAAATTTGGGTTTTACTTCCCTCGAAGACTGTTGCGATCCCCTATACTTGTGGGTCATCACTGGGCCCGACGACGACAAGGGCGCTTGGGAAGGAAGGGCTTCTAACAACGCTAGGGTTTCACCAATGTGTCGCCCTGGGGTGTGACATCCAGGTACGATATTGTGTTAGCACACGAATTAGTACCTTGCGCTCAGGATCTGCGTAGAGGTCACCTGAGTTTAGAACTCTAATCTGCTCATCAATGCATGTACGGTCGCACCATAACCGAAACTACGTGCCAACATGTGGTATGTGCTGTCTGTGCTGTGCTCTACAGTGAAATCATGAACATGAGCTTGGAGTTTCAGTCATAGAGTCCACGCATCGAGTCCAACGGGCCGACGCATCGAGTCCGCGCGTGTCCATTCCTATCCGTGGAGTAGAAAACACGGCCCAACGGGGCGACGCAAACGGACCGCGGTTCGTTTTTTCTATCCGCCGCAACCCATTCTCAGCCAAATTTGGGCCAATTTTGCGTCGGCAGCGGACGCGCGCAGAGCGCCATCAGACCATTCCGCACCCCAATCTCCTCCGCCTCCCTCGCCCCTCCTTTCGCCGATTTGGCACTACAGGCCAATCCGGGGAGGCCGTCTCCAGCGCCTCTCTCCCCGCCGTCACCGGAGTAGCTTCCTCCTCGCCACGACCGGTGAATCTTGCGGCCATCTCTCCCGTAGCGCCCGCGACACCAACGCCGCCCACAAGGTGTTCGGCCATTTGCCCCGGCAACAACTCAGGTACGAACTCGGCCATGGATAGCTCTGATGAGTGGTACTACAAGAACTACATCATATACCCGTCATCATCAGACGATTCCTCCGACGATGAGAGTGACGGCCTGGTTGCCACCCTCATCGTCAATGAGTACATAGAGAGGATGCGGCCGTTGTTCCGAGGGTCATTGTCGGGCCGTTGTCCTGCTTTGGACCGGAACAGGTGATCAGCTGGCCATGTCTAGCTCTATGGGGACTACTTTCATCGGGTGAAACCCACATATCCTCCCAAGATTTTCTGGCGCCGTTTTCGGATGAGAAGATCATTGTTCAATCGTATCCGGTTGGGGGTGATGCATTATGATGATTATTTCATATGCAAAAAAGATGTGTGTGGTGCCCTCGGCTTCTCGTCCTATCAGAAATGCACGACCGCAATTCGCATGCTTGCATATGGAGTTGCCGGTGATCTTGTTGACGAGTACGTGTGGATGAGTGAGTCCACGTGCCTTGAAGCAATGTGCAAGTTTTGCAGAGCCGTGGTGCAGGTGTTCGGCCCGGAGTACTTGAGGGAACCGAATTGTGAGGACATGGCCCGGCTCTTGTCCATCGACGAGGCCAGAGGCTTCCCTGGGATGATTGAAAGTATAGATTGTATGCACTGGGAGTGGAGGAACTGCCCATTTGCTTGGCATGGGCAGTACATGCAGGGCCATGTTGGGGCGTGCACGATCGTGCTTGAGGCCGTGGCATCACAAGATTTGTGGATTTGGCACTCGTTTTATAGCATGGCCGGCTCACACAATGACATCAATGTGCTGCAGCGGTCTCCAGTGTTCAACATGCTATCCAATGGCAATGCACCCGAGGTGATCTATGAGATCAATGGTCGGGAGTACAACAAGCCATATTATCTTGCTGATGGCATTTACCCTACATGGACTACATTTGTGAAGACCATCCCCAGTCCAAATGATGAGAAGAAGAAGAGGTTTGCCAAGGAACAAGAAAGTGCTAGAAAGGATGTGGAGCGTGCATTCGGTGCCCTCCCGTCATGATGGACTATTGTTCGACACCCTGCTAGAACATGGGAAAAGGACATCCTGTGGGAGGTGATGACAACTTGTGTGATCATATACAACATGATTGTGGAGGATGAACGCGATGAGAGTATGCATGATCATGCATGGCAGTTTCAGGGTGAGTTGGTTGAGCCCTAGGGAGCTTCCACATTTGCTCAGTTCCTCGACTTCCACCGTGACATTCCTGAGAAGGTGGCCCATGTTCGGCTCCAAAATGATTTGGTGGAGCTTCTCTGGCAGTACCACGGGATGATGAACTACTGATTTCCTATTTATTTAGTTTGTAAGACTATGAGTGAAACAATTTATTATTTGTGAAACAATTTGTATTATTTGCTGAATTATTTGGATTGTAATAAATATTTGCTGAACTATTTAGATTGTATTATTTGTATTGTGTGATTGATTTTATGTTCAAAACCCTGACAGGGTAAAAAAACAGAGAAAACCCTGGTCGGGGAAAAATGATCAAAACACTGTTCGGGCGGACTTAATGCGTCGGTCCATTGGGTGCAGTGGCCAGAAAGGGGTGGACCTGAGCCGCCGTTTGCCGACCCAAACAGACTAAACGCGGACAAAACATGTGTCTGTTTGCGTCAGCCCTTAGAGTCATCCTTATTCTTTTCTATGCGCGGTGGAACTAGACGAGCAAAAGGAAATTTCAGTGACATGTCGATAATACTACTGTAGAATATGTGAGGGCATTCGCTTTTAGGTGTGGCTGCAGACAAAGCGGCTGAAAACCATCAACATCTCCACAAGTGAGACATTTTTTTTTTTTGATTTTCACAAGTGAGACATGTTCGAGTGCTAGAGCATGAGTACCGGGCCAATCGGCTTTCAGTAATTTACTTAAACCACTACGCTGGCCACTCCTAATCACTTGTGGCACTCCATAATCACGCACGCCAACAATACTGCTAGGATCAGATCAGCGGTGTCCGATGGGTAGAACCAGAATGCGTCTTCCGGCAAATAAAATTAGGGGTTGTACTACTAGTTTCAAAAACAAAAACAAAAAATAGGGTTTGTACCCTCTTTTGTCGGACGCCATTGGCCAGGAGTTCAGATATCGAAGGTGAGAATGGGAGAATTTACCGGGTGGAGTTGCAGGCCGACACATTTTCTTGGCGTTCACATGGGCATGGTGAAACTTGGCCGGTGGCTGGTGTGTGAGTTTTGACTGTTCTTCTTTGACCTCATGTGGTTTCTACCGAAGCCATGAATGCGCGTTGCAGTGTTCACTCGCAAGTCAGCCACGCTTGAATGCACATACCCGTGAGCAAGATTCCTGCAATGAAGTCGTTTTCTTTGTTTTGCCGTACGTGGTTCCCGACCCCCGTATGGCGAATGCGTCACGGGAGACGGGAGTGGACCGAGCAAATAGTAGTACTGTACTGCGGAGCCAGGATCGCGTTTCAGAGGTCTGAATCTCAGGACACGTACGTACTAGCAAATTTACTACTAGTACTAGTACTAGCAAAATGCCCGTGCGTTGCAACAGGCTACATACCGCAAACATGAAAATGATGCCATGTAAACATCATGGGCTTTAATTTTACAATAATTTTGGTTATATACCATTAGAGATTCTAATTTAGAATCTTTTATTTTGCCCCAAGTGTAATCCTCATGTTTCTATTATACAACAATCTCTTAAAACAAATAGAAACCATAACATTTTCTATCCTCTCTTATCCAAAATTAAAATATTATAATGCAAAAAGTAATGAGTTCACAACATAATCACGGATGTTTATATTACATGAGAATATCACTAAACAAAATCTGAATGAAGCATACGGTGCACAATTATAACATAATGTAGCCTCACGGGATAAAACAACACTACAAGTACATCTTATAGACACATCTAATCACAAGTATATAGAATTTAGTCTATCGAAAATGTTTCATGGTTGTTCGACTTGCAAGTAAACAATGGGTCCATTTTGGGTTCTACTGACGGCACAGGGGGTGCCGGCTGGGTGCTCCGAGATGAGAATGGTGCAATCATCATGTCCGCTTGCAGGTTTACGAGTTCATGCAGTTGTCCGCTTTCTGCTGAACTCGTTGCTTGCCGTGAGGGCATTGCCATGGTGCGGGAGGTATAGCTGCAGACGACACTGTCATCATCCGTCTCCAATCCCTCCTCGTCATTTTCGTCCATGGAGGCTGGGCAGGCCAGAGATTTAGGGATGTAGCTGGACGACCAAGTCTCAACTGGACGCAAGGGCCAGAAGCCGATGAGCGCCAGTCGTTGTCCCTTGCTCGCTGGCGTGATGGTGGGATGTCGCAGATGTGGACAAAATAATAAAAACCTTGCTCGAACAGTTTTTTATGACTTATGGGTGGCATAAGTGGGTAACTATTTACAACTTTAGGGGTATTTTGGATGACCTACCAAATTAAACGGCGGAAGGCTTATTGCCTTTATTATTATAGCATAATGCCCGTGCGATGCTACAGGTTACTTATCAAAAGTATAAATACATGGGATTACATCTCTATAGAATGACTAAAGCACGTAACTTATTTTGTGAATTAGCCATTGTTAAAATAGTAGGTCCATAAAATTACAATTTCATTAAATTGTATCAATTACAAGCAATTGCAATATCCATGGATGTAGACGATCTCCCATTTCATGCCTTCACAAAATAAAATTGTCGGAATATTATCAGGATACAAAAACTGGCATCGGATGAGCAGCTTAAGCTTGGCATACGTAGGTTTCTATATACAATCTCTCAATAAGAGGCTTCTATTTCTGACACCATCAATTGAGCAGAAGAAAAAAAAAGCCTGAGCTCTGTCATGGCTGCAGCACACTTCTATATCGCTTTAGACTGAATTTTCATGTTGTTATTAGAGTAGCTTAGAACTGTACTAAACAGATCGGATTGTCTTGAGAACTACACTATTCAGCCAATTGCTCCTCCGCTCTCAGGGGCACCACACGCTCACAGCCTAGAAAGGAAATCCAATCAGCTAACACTACAATCGAAATCAGTGCTCGGGTGTGGGGATTCCTCCGGGAGGATGGAGGCGGCGCCATGGGAGATCGACCGCGTTGGGAAGAACAAACCCAGAGGTCTCGAAGTTGAACCCGACCCTTCCTCTCCAATCCTTGATGGGGAATCTCGATTGGAGGTCCTCCTCTCCTTTAATGAAGGGGAATGGGCTCGCTGGGGACACAGCGCGTCGGGGCCGTCAAGCTATCGTTGCCGCCGCTGGACGCCCTTGACAGCGCCGAGTGTCAGTCTCAGGAGCTCCGGCGGGCGGCACACCGCGTACGCTGAGTCCGGGTCGCGCAAGGAGGAGGCGAGCTACAAGGTCCTCTTCTCAGGCGGGTTCACTTCGGCACGTCGGCGCCGGCTCCGTCGAAGAAGTTAGCGCGTCGGGTTCGCCGTCGAGCTGGCGCAGTCCAAACGCCTTGCGGTTGGGCAGCCGCGCCGCCTCCTTGTCAGCGGGAACCGGAAAGCCGACGGAGTAAGCCCTCGCGAGCAGCTACGGGAGCCCGTTGTCAGCCGGCGAGGACGGCGCGGCTCTCAGCGGGAGCTCGCGCGGTTGGCCGGTGAGGACGGCGCCGCTCCAGCGGGAACGCACAGTCGGCCGCCTCCCGGCTCCCGCACGACCCGGCCTCGCGGAGCACACCATCCCCGTCGCCGGCTGCCGGAACGCCGTCAGCCCGGGATGCTGCAGGAGGTGCTCGCAGGTCGCAGCTGGGGAGCGCCCAGAGCTGGCAGAGCAAGCCGTCCGCGTCACCGGCCGCTGGAACTGTTGGCGGAGCACGCCGTCCCCTCCGTTGGCCGCCGGAATGGATCAACGCTGCGAGCGGTGCAAGGGGCGGGGCTACGATAAGGACTGCGGGGGGCCAAAGTGCAAAATACCCGACGGACCAACGAAACTGTGACTTTTGGACTGCGGGTTGATTACCAGAAAACTCAAGGGTTAAAATACAAAACGGCACCGTTAGGCCGCTTTATAGTTTAGACTAGTTGAATAGGCGCGGCGCACGCCGTGCCCTTGATGTTAAGAATTTGTGGGAGGCAATTTTTTTTTCTCTAGTTAAAATGGTGTGGCGACACGCCACATCAGTGTGGCTATTAATAGTGGAATAAACTATTATTAGGAGAGGAAATATTAGATGGGTAACTGGGGTATTTTGTAATTTTTTATTGTGTTAACAGATGTTTCAAATGGTAAAAATGAACATGTGCAACATTGAAGTGCGTGTAAACAACAATAAATTTGTAGATTGTAAGAAAATAATTGTCAAAATTATTCATGGGAATACAGTTGGAGTCCAAGATGCCAGAATTGATTGACGATATGTAACACTTTAAGCATGAGAACACTCTAAACAGTAGTGGTGTGAAAGATTATATATTTTTTTATGGTGTGAAGTTTAAGAACTATGAGGTCAAATGTGTGTGCCCTGCAGCATATCATTGCAATTACGGTGGCTGCAGTAATTATTTTAGGATAAAATATGCATAATTAAAGAGAAGATTATGGCGCCGCACCCGTGTGGCAAAATTGAAAATTCGAAATGTCGACTTTTTAAAATTGTATAGTGGTGACAATTGTTGGGATGCATAGAGAGCTTACGTTTAAATTTTGTTTATATTTTGAAAATTATTCAAATTTGGTAGTTGTTTAGATTTGGATTGTTTTTACGTTTGGAAAATAGATAGGTTTGGAAGGCATTTAAAATTTTGAAATATTCAGATGTGTATGTCGCGTTGTTGTTGCAAAATTCAAATTCTGGAAAGTGTGGAAATTTTTAAATTGTGCAGATTTGGAAAATTGTTGAAATGTAAAGAAAGCTTGCAGATAAAAATTGTTCAGGTTTCGAAATTCGTCGAAATTGGGAAGTTTTTCAGATTCAATTTCTTTTTTAAATTTGTAGAAGGGTCAGATTTGGTAGACATTTCAAAGTTTGGGATATTCCAATTTCAAATTTGATCATATGTCGTAAATAGTTAGCATTTTATTTGTGATCATTATGATATATTTTGCATATTGTTCTGATGGACATAGTTAAAGTCACTGATTTTGCAACTTTTAGTAGTGTTTGAAAATTGTTTAAATGCCCTAAAACAACATCCATAAAATGTTTTAAACTTTTTAAAAGCATGTTATGTTTTAAATTTAGTTAGGTAATTCAATTGTATTTAGTTAGCAAATAAGTTTAAAACAATTGTTTGTCATTAACATGTGTAGTACTCTTATTTTAATATTGTTCGAAAATTATTTAAATAACGTAAAACAACATCTATGAAGTATTTTAATTTTTCTTGAAGCATGTTCTATAAAATTGGTTAAATGCCGTAAAACAACATCTATAAAATGTTTTAAACTTTTTAAAGCATGTTATGTTTTAATTTTTTTGGTTCAATTGTATTTAGTTCTTGAAGCATGTTCTATAAAATTGGTTAAATGCCGTAAAACAACATCTTTAAAATGTTTTAAACTTTTTAAAGCATGTTATGTTTTAATTTTTTTTTGGTTCAATTGTATTTAGTTAAAACAATTGTTTGTCAGTAACATTTGTGGTACTCTTATTTCTGTATTGTTTGAAATTTATTTAAATACCGAAAAACAATATGTATAAAGTATTTTAATTTGTTTTTTTAATGCATGTTCTATTTTAAATTTTGTTTTTTGATTCAACTATATCTAGTTGGCATTTAAGTTTAAAACAGTTATTTCTTAATATCTACGTTTGTGGTATTCTTATTTCGATATTTTGAAGCTCATAGTATAAATGGGTCATTGTATTTAATTGATTTACCGGTCTCTTTTTGAATAAGATGTTTTGTACCAAATTGTTTAACTGGGTTTATCATATTAAATGATATTATTGATATTATTCTTGGGGATTTTATTTGCGCTGGAAAGAAAGTTGTAAAATTCAGTTTGTGAATGAAATTTAAGTTTTGAAATAACTTTGGAAAGATCACAATGTATTTGAAATGGTTGTTTTGATTTTTACAATTTTGTGTGGAAATTGAAATAATTTGGAAAAGGTCACTAAGGATTTGAAATGACTGTATTGATTTCTACATTTTTTTTTGAAATTGGTCTGAATTGATTTGGAGTTCTAATTCAAAAGTTACAAAAATGTTGGAAAATAGAAAACTAAAACAGAAGGGAAAAAAAAAGGAAGAGGGTCGAGCGGGGCTGCGCAGCAACCAGCCTAGCCCAGAAAGCGGCCCATCTGCGCAGCCCAGCCCCGCAGCTCCGCGGTGTCGTCACGGTGACGTCACCGGCAGCCAGGCTCTGGCGCGGCGGCGTCGAGCTCGCCGGAGCTGCAGCAGAGCCAGCTGGGAAGCGCGCGTGCGGCCGCGGGACGCGCCTCGACGCGGGTAGCCCGGGAGTGGCGGCGCCGCCGCCTATAGGTCGCCGGAGCGGCGGCTACGGCGTGCGGACGCGACGGAGGGCTGCGAGCACGGAGGCGTCGATTCTGGCGAGGTTGCGGCGTCCCGGCAGGTGGCGCTCGGCGGGGAGGTGGAGGGCGCGACGGCGGAGCCGCCCGTGCGCGTGGATCTGAGCGGGGATGGCCGGAGCGGCGTGCCGGCGCGTCGGCGACGCCGGCAATCCCGCCGCCGCGCGGAGAGATAGAATTGCAGAAAAGCCACTGTATTTGTCTGAAATCGCAGGTAGGTCCTTCGCAGCGGTAATATTTGGAGTGCGGGTTTAATTTCTAGCTGTGCGAGTTGTTTTTTGCAAAGTGGCTGCGACAAAAATCGGGCGTGTCTTGTGGACTGTCGGATAGCCGGCGGACAGGTCGGATTGATTTACTGTAGACTGCTACAGTTATGAATAGTGACCCGATGGCTGTGGTGGCGAGGATTTGCATTACCTAACCTAGTTAGGTAATTACTACTCGACATGCAACGATGCA
Source organism: Poa pratensis (assembly GCA_947311845.1). NCBI lineage: Eukaryota > Viridiplantae > Streptophyta > Magnoliopsida > Poales > Poaceae > Poa > Poa pratensis. Next base: position 28,098,276 of record CAMZMU010000071.1, on the reverse strand, counting down.
AATAACAAATCTTTGGTACTCCCTTAATTCTCTGCCCCGATTTGGCCGTACCCAGGAGTACCTAGGAGTTGTTCGTTTGTGGTTTTATTTGGACCGGTTTTCTATTAATTAATTGGTCAATTAATATTACCTCCGGTCCAATAAAAATGTCGTGAATAATGTGCTAGCGTAGTAGTACAAACTATTATACAGACTGAGACACTAATTCCGTACCGGAGAGAGTAGTAGATTGGAACGAAACTTTTGCCCCATTTATAAAAAAATCGTTGTTCAGAGACCAGGACGAGATTACCGTAACAAACTGATGTTCGCCAACATTTTAGATCAAAGCTTCAAAGGCACTGCCGCTGCCTGACTGGCGATGACGAAAGAGAAAACTACTCCCTCCGTTCCCAAATATAAGATGTTATAAGTTTTGTCTACATTCAGAGCACCTCCAGTCGGGCGCCCAAACGGCCGCCCAAACGCTTTTGGGGCGTGCCGGACACAAAATCACGCCCACTCGCGGCGTCCAAACGCGAATTCGATCCGGCGCGGTCCAGTTTTGTGTCCGGCACGCCCAGCCCACGGCCTCAACTTGGGGAGGCTTGGGGCGGCCCCGGACGGAAGGAAACGCATGCCTCCGACGCGCGGGCCACGCCTGGCAGTGACACGGCCACACCGCCGCCGTGGTCAAAGGCGTCGTCAAAGGCGCGTGCCGCGTGGCGACTACTCGTTTTCATGGCCGGCGGGCGGCGAGTGAGCCGTCGCGTCCTCTGCTCGCCGGAGTGAATCCGGCGCACCTTTTCGAGGCGAGCGGCATTAATGCCACCGCTCTCCGGCGGCAATAAACGGCCGTCGCCCCCGCGTTCACTCGCCACACTCGCCGCAACTGCTCCCCTCTCTCCCCACACGCCACACTCGCCGCCACTGCTCCCCTCTCTCCCCACACGCCACACTCGCCGCCACCGCAAACCCTAGAGATGGCCGGCAGCAGCTGGAGGCGTACCGGTGGCGCCGCGGTGAACGGCTTCGCGTCGCGCACCCTGCTGAAGGAGCAGACCGAGGCGCTGCGCGACAACGGCTATCCAGTGCCGCCGGACATGCGCGTTGGCCACGGCTACGCCATCTCCGTCCGCGGCATCCCGGTGCCGCGGCCGCTGACGCGGTCGAACCGTGACTTCCACGCGGCCCAGATCGCGCACTACTGGCGCGAACCGACGCCGGAGATGCGCGACGACCCGCGCTGGAACCCGGAGGACCCGGACAACGCCGCCTGGTACGAGGAGGCGTTCCAGCGCCTCTTCGAGGAGGAGATGAACCGGTGGGAAGGCCCCGGCCTGGCGCCCAGGGACAAGAACGTCGCTGGGCGCGAGGCGTTCTGGAGCGTGCACGGCCGCACGCTCCAGGCTGTCATGGACCACATCGCCAACGGCGGCTCCCTGCTGGAGTGGCCCCACGCTCCGCCTCCGGCGCCGCCAGCCAGCGTGTGGGCACCGCGCACGTCGTCCTCGCGCTCGACAGGGTCATCGTCGCGGCGTCGTCCTCGCGAGCGTCTTCATCGCGCTCCTCCTCCTCCCTCTCCCGTGTTCTGCTCTCGCCGAAGCCGGAGCCGACGACGCTCTACGCCGAGCTCCTGGCGGCGCAGGCGACCAAGGACGAGGACGAGCTCCTGCGGGCCGCGGAGGCCACGTCCATGGAGGACGTGCCGCCCATGGACGGGCCATCTGCCTGCGCCTGGTCGGCGTACATGCACGCCATTGAAACTGGCGTGCCGTTCGTCGACCTCACCGGCGACGACGACGCCGGCCCTAGCCACGTCAAGAAGGAAGACGACGGCGCAGGAACAAGCGGCGTGAAGAAGGAGGAGGAGGACGACGACCCCTACTACGCCTTCCGCCGCCGCTACCGGGGCCGCCAGTAGATTTAGATTTAGTTTTTTTAAATTTCATTCAAATCTGTAAAATTTTCTAAAATTTGAATGAAATTCGCCGAAATTTAAATTTATTATTTTTTAGTTTGGGCGCCGCGAGTGGGGATCGACGGCGCCCAAATGGGCAACGTAGTCCGGACGGCGCCCAAAGGGCCTGTCCGGAAGGCATTTGGGCGGCCATTTGGGCGCCGCGACTGGAGATGCTCTCACATGTGCACAAATATATCTAGACACATTTCATGTGTATTTTCACTCATTTTAGTGTGTATGTAGACAACATATGCAACAAGTAAAACATCTTACATTACATTTAGGAAGGGGAGTAGATGTAAAAAAAAACCATGCTCTTCTGTCGGCGCAAAGTGCACCATGGCGGTGGCTTGCATGCATAGAGTTTTGGCAGGAGAGTTGATTGGTTCACAGGAACAGGTTGGTCTACCTCTACCACTCCCCCATGCCCCAAGCCCAAGGTAGTCTCAAATGATTTGGCATTGCGAGAGCAAATCCGTGTGCATCGTCATGTCCGATCTCCTCATGAACGTACTACGCTCGAGTTCGCATTCCGTTGAGTGTACAGCTTCGCCTTGTGATGCCAGCCAAGATTTCGGTGCCGGTGCCCATCTCCATTGATTCTCTGCAGGCCCAGATTTGGTCGAGCTTGGTGGCTGTACCTCCCGTACCCCGAGCCCCCCTCGGCCACTACTGTATGGGCTTCGCTAGGAAGGCATTCATTAATTTCATACTCCGTAGTTTGCTTCAGTGTAAAGTTTAGAGACACCGCCGGATTCGTGCAAGCATTTGGGGATAAAGTTTCATAAATAGACCTACTTTTACATGCAAGTGATTTTTCACATCGATAGGCAATACAAGTTAATCGGGGTTGCTACAAAGTGGTATCATAGGCAGCACAATGTGGATCGATGGCAAAAGTGGAACCTGTCGTGAAAAGAAGCAAAAGGTAGGCAAAGATGAATGACGTTTGCCGGTGGTCGCGGCCAAATAATTGTGCACGACTTTCGACCGGCAGCCTGCGTTGAGACACAGGGAGGAGGATGCAAAACGTGCTAGGGCAGTAGTAATTAATCTCGTAGGAGCACTGCCGTGACACTAGAATCACGGTGGTGTTACTGGTGTAGGCATGGCTGACCGTGCGCAGAATCAACTGTGATCATCTCATCTCTCTAGAATCAACCTTGATCATCGCTTTGACATTATTCATGCACTATCACAATCAATTGAGACACACAATGAGTTATTCACTTCATTACATGCTCCAAACCTTGGTTAATTTTTTTTTGAAAGGATCCGACCCACATATATTAAGGCAGCTCAACACATATTACAAACAGGTCCAAAAGAGAAAAGGAAATTACAAAGAGGACCCAGGAATATGCAAAGAGCACCCCAAGCCACCGAGAGGAAACACAATCGGATCCATGCGCCGCGCGCCTGAGCACCTAGGCGTCGCCGGAGTCGCCGTACCACCTGCCGCAGGGGAGAGAGCACCTCCACACACTGTAGAAGACCGCAGAGCCGTCCGCCGCCCCGCGACGGAAACCGAAAGCGATGAACACGCACGGCCACAACGCCAGCTCCCCGGAACCACCCAACTTCCCGCCGTCTCGGCGCGCCCAGGCCAACCACCAGCAGCACCCAACAACCTCCAGACGGCCACTCCCCTCGCCACCACGGCCGGCCGGAGCAAAACCGTCGAAGAAGACCACCTCAACCACCACCAAAAACGGATCGCCAACACCCACCATCTTCTCCCCTCGCCACCACGGCCGGCTGGAGAACCAAAGACGGAGGAGAGCACCCGACGAACCACCTTCACTACCTCCCCGACGACGAGACCGGAACGGGGAAGGGAGGGGAAGGACCAGGCCCACCACACCGACGCCATCGCCACCGTCTTCGACGCCGCCGCCAGGCCACACACACCTAGAAAACTAGTACCTATCTACACGCACGAGCGAGTACCGGAGCTCCCCCACCTCACGGTGCCGAAACGGCGACCGGAGGCGGAGGGGAGCGGCGGAACCGCCGGCGAGAGCAAGGAAACTTCGGGACGCCTTTTCCGCCTCCTCTCTACTGTAGCAGGGGACACGGGAGAGAGAGTTCTGCATGTGTTTGAGCAAGGAAACCTTGCTCAATTATGACTCACACAGTCACACATAAGTCCTCTTGGCTCAACTCAAACCATATCTTGAACACTTCTCATGTAATCATCTTCTCAAAAATTCGATTCTTCATGGTTCAACTCATAAGTTAGAGCATGAATACCACAAAGGAACTCTATCTGCAATCACTTATGCTTTCAACTTTTAATCCAGTGGCGGAGACTGAAATAAATCTATGGGCCTGTCAAGCTAAAAGAAAACATACAAAAAAATGTTTAAAGTCCTACGTCATGGTTTTGTTGTCGTTATTCCTATTCAAGGAAGGGCAAAAAAAAAATCTTGACGCCGAAGGATCTTCAATTTGTTTTCTCATTATTTTTTCTTCAAGAAAAAAATCAATGCTTCTCTCAGTGGCTTTTCCCATGGCTATTGGTTGTTGCAATTTGGAGAGCTGGAAAACAAAATTCACAATGCGAACAATAGATGATATAAAATTGGTAACTAAGAATTTGGGAAAAAAAGGATGCATCCTGAACGGGGAAAATTGGAGACAAGAAGGCCGAAGGGGATCGATTCAGTCTCAGCGTCCCTGGGTCACAGCATCAGTTGTTGCCAGCTGCTGGAACTCTTGCCAGCCTCGTGCCCGTTTGGTGTGGTCATGCCGGTGACTCCTTTGCTCCTAGCCAAGGCCCCCAAGGACATGGATTCTGTTGAGAGAGTCGAGAATAACGACTAACTAGAGGGCAACATACATGGAGGGGCAGTGTGTGGTGGGTATACCTGGGCATGTCTCGAGCCGGGCCGGGCTCGGGCCGGGCCTGAAAAAGCCCAACGCATGAAAACCCAGGCCCGGGCCCGGCCCGACCGTCGGGCTGCAGAAATCGGGCCCGAGCCCGGCCCGAGCCCGACAAAGCCCGGCTAGGCCCGGTAGGCCCGGCCCGACCCCAGCTGAATTTGCACTTCCAGTAAGTCCGAGCCCGGCCCGACCTTACCAACGGGCCCGATATTTAGGCCCGAGCCCGGCCCGATGTGCAAGCCCGGCCCGGCCCGGCCCGAGATTGTCGGGCCGGGTCGCATCGGGCCGGCCGGGCTGGGTTGCCCATGCCCAGGTATGGTGGTGGGTCTCGCATGCATAGGGGTTAATTTGTGCGAAAAAACCTGTGCGGGCCATGATCCAGTTAGGCCCCAAAGGAGCTCTGCCCCGGCTTGAATCCAATACATGGTGTCCAAGCGTTAACAATGGACAAACAATTCGAATATTACTCAATGCAAACATTAATCCATGTGAATTGTTAGTAATTAGTAAAACCACATATGAGGCTCCATGTACTTGCACCTACTACCATATGGCTAGTCTTGGTCATTTGTCACGGAATTCTAACCCATAAATATACCCCTTATGCATGTACACAATTTAACTCACTTTAATAAAATCAATGGGAGGGCATTGGACCTCCAAGATGCATTCACGAAGTCTACGACCGAGTATGAGAATCATGCACGACTTGGATTACATTGAGGAGTGAGTACTTTGAGCTTTGTCTCCAGAATTTGCATGTTAATCGTGCCTTTTACAAAGTATCCCTCGACACTTTTCCAATATAATATTAAGTCGTGTTCCAACGAGGCGATAAAAAATATTCAAAAAACATCGTTGTGTCAATCTTGTTAGTGTAGGACGACCAATATTAGAAGGCGGACGTTGAACAAGTGATTATCTAGATCCAATATCTCATAAGGGACATATCAATGGAAAACTCTAGCGCCAGACTGCGATGGTAAATTTCTATCTAAAGTCGTCACCGTCGCACTTGTGCTGGTAAACGACACAATCTCGGAAGTCGTCAAGCGCCCTTTAAAACAAAGGGTTCACGTCATGGATGTCGTTACTCGTGGGGCTTGACATGAGGAGGGGTCTCAAAGAGGAAACACAAGGAATCTCGCGCTAAGTGACTCCAATTCCTCTACCAAAATGGACAACAATGCCTCTCACATTCATCGGAGGATCTCCGCATGCTTGTGGAGACTTTGAAAAAAATGTTCGTACAGTTAAAATAATTGTTAAATCAGTACATATAAATATAAAATATTCATATGTAATCACAAAAAGGAAAATAAAAAAACAAAAGACAAACTAATGAATAAAAATGAAAATCCATAAAAAGGATAAAGAAAAGGATAGAAGAAACATGAACTTAAAAAAACTGTTCAAAAATTTGAAAGTGTTCACAAAAATAAAAGAAAAAGCTCATGAGTTCAAAAAAATGAAGAGGAGAAGAAAAACGAAAAAGAAAAAACGAAGAGGAAAACCAAAAAAACCAGTAAAAAAACTTCCTAAAACCAGCACAGAGTAGGCACTGTGGGCTGGCCCAAAGAACTAGCGCCGAGAGGGGTATACCGTATACGTTGCGTCGCTAATGGGTCATTTCTAGGCCAGTCATAATTATCCAGCGGGCCGTCTAACACGGCCATAATCCTCGGTCCCGTCGTATATAGCCCAACTCCCCACCCAAACCTCAATCTCGAGCCCGCAGTCGCACCCGCCCCGCAGCCGCCAGCGACCATGAGCGGCGGCGACCGGTCGGCGGCCGACTCGGCTCCCCTGATCCCCTCCGACATGGACGGCCAGGCTCCACCCCCAGTCGCCGTCACACCCGAATCCCTGCTGCCCCCCGGCCAGGCCCCATACCCCGTCTCCGTCGCACCCGAATATCTGCTGCCCACGCTGCGCCTCTTGATGCAGAGGACGACCCCGTCGTCGTCCCCGACACCGTCGACCTGGCTTCTCCAGAGGCCTCCAAGGCTGGCGCCAGTGTTGCCGTGCCTCCACTACCTACGTCGCCCCTTCTCGAGGCGGAGGACGACCCTGTCGTCGTCCCCGCTACCGTCGAAGCCGCTTCTTCGGAGGCCTCCGAGTCCGAGGTTGCCGCCAGTGCTGTCGTGCCCCTGATGCCGACATCACCGCCTGTCGAGGCGAATGAGGATCTGCTCATCGTCCCTGACACCGTTGAAGTCGCTTCCTCGGAGGTCACCATGGTTGGCGCCGGCGGTGGTGTGCCCCTGCTGCCGCCATCTCCGTCTCTTGAGGCGGAGGACGACCATCTCGTCGTCCCCGCCTCTGTCGACGACGCCTCTTTGGAGATCTCCGAGGTTGTCGCCCCAGGTGTGGTGCTCACCGACGAGCTCTGCGACAAGATCGTCAAGCAGGTACACCGGTCACTGTCTGATTTTTGTTTCTCCTAAGAATGCCGAGTCTGGCGTGCTATTTTTATTAGCACCTTCATATATGGATACAAATGCAACCTCTTATAGTCGGTGTCCACAAGCATCTTTTAATCCTGCATTCGTGCAAGCACAACCCATATTATGAATGGTGTGCTTATTTGAAGGCAAAATGTTTCGATTTTGCAGGTGGAGTACTACTTCAGCGATGAGAACCTTCCGACGGATGAGTTTATGTTGAAATTTGTGAAAAAGAACAAGGAGGGCTTTGGTAAGTACTTTGCCAATGTGCCATTGCTTGAGGACATACATGTAGTGAACACTCTTCTGGACATACATGAAGTGAAAAACGGAAAACATGAAAATGTGGTGCTCAAAAGTTAGAATTTCTAGTTCGTAGCTGTGTTAAGTGTGTTTATGAGACAATAGCTAAGTAAACTGCACGGATTGTTCTGCCTGTTTTTAACTGCGTATGAGAGTGTTTAGTTATTTTAACGGCACCATTATAGTACTATATTGATCACAAGATGTTTGAACTTGGTGTGTTCGAAACTGATTTTGTGTGTGCATAACTTACATCTTAGAAGGCTAGAACTTGCTTATATATTCAATTTAAAGGCATTTTCTGTATCTTTTTTTTGAACATTTAGCATGTCTACCCATGATGGAGCATGCTCCAGCTCTGCAACCTCAGTTCTCAGGATTAGTACATTTGAAAAGCTGGTTGTTGTTTCTTGGCCTACTTTTCTTACGAGTAGTGGAATGGAGATGAAAATGATGAAATGTGACAGGTACTTATGATGAGGCTTTTACAAGGTACTCGTGGTGCAGCTTTCTTTTAGTTGTGCCGAGAAGCTGGTCTAGGCCTCTGTGAATATTACATATACTTTGGTCTGATTCATCCATTCCATCAACAAACTTAGAGATCATGTGTGGTGTCTTCTTAAACAATTATGGTTTTTTAAGACCTACGAATTGCATCTTGTTGTCAATTTCCTTTCGATTTTCCTATAGTAAATTTTGTTGCCTTGCTTTGGTTCGATTTGGGACCATGAAGATATATACATCTGATTCTGTGGTTGACAGATGTTGCCTGGTCTTCTGCCATGGTAGCTCTGTCAAGGTTATATCATGGGGAAAATGATATGTTCCTTACTCATCTGAGATGTCCTTAACACACAGTTTAACAGATTCTTGACCTGTAGGTCGGTTCCATATGTGGGCCAGTGCACGTAGAATGAATGCTTTGTACTGATTAAAATATACTCCATAATTACATTAAGATGAATTGGTTTTATTTTGATTGATATTGTTGTGTGTGTGGTGGTGGACGAGTTGGTATTATTAAATTTTAAACAAAGCAACATGATGCGAACAATAATGAAGCAAAGTACAAGTATGCAAGAAAACATGCAATGTGCAAATTTTGTATGCACACACTACTAAATAACACTTATGAAGTAGCCTAAATGGTAATCCATTAAGCACCCGTTTGATGAACAATGTTTTATGTAGGTATGCTGTTTGATTTTATTGTTCTACGTTTGTGGATTTCTATTCTTCTGCATTCTTCACTATTGCTGCAGTTGTAAATTGGCAAAAATATCAATGAAAAACACTTATAGTCAAGGTGTTTGTATGGCGCAAACCTACTACTGTCTGGGTTGTAAGTTGGTAACATATATTAAAAGTCCCATTTGAATCTAAGGATGCACTTCTCATAAACCTACCACTATATGCAATGCAAATTTGAAGCATAACCAAAATAGGAAATCAAACTTCAGTGTTGCTCAGCAGTGTATTGTACTTCAGCCTATATTTATTAGATACGCCATGGTTTGATACTTTGATTTGAATGAATATTTCATGTAATGTGTTACAGAAATGTAGAATAATATTTTCTGATTCTGCGTTACTTTTGTATAATAGTTCCAATTGGAGTTATTGCATCATTCAGAAAAATGAAGAAACTTGTTCAGGACCACTCCATAATTGAAGCTGCCCTTAGGACATCATCGAAGCTGGTAATATTCTGCCCTTTTGTATTCTGTGCTGACTCTTTGTAGTTTCTACGGACGGAAATACGTGAGTGCTACTTGGTATCCACTTATAATTGTCGTCTTGTATTTTAGGTTGTGAGCTCTAATGGGAAAAGGGTCAGAAGGTTACATCCCTTGCCATGCAGTGAGTTAAAAGATGTGAAGGTGAATTTCTGTTTCCTTCCTCACTTGGAACGTTTTAAGTTTATCTATGTCTTAACTGTAACTTATTTTCAGAAAAGGACTGTTCTGGTGGAAAATCTACCTCTGGGTTTCTCCATGGAGAGTATACAGGAGAAATTTGGAACAGTAGGCAAGTATGTTATGTGGACACGTAGAGTAGTCTATGCTTGTATTGCACTTGGTATTGTATGTTGTAACATTCTCAAAGCAGTTAATAACAGATGCTATATAGTTCTGAGACTGAACCATTTCATTTCATATACCAGAGTTATGAAGATAACCATTCATGATCCGCAAGAATCTGCAGGATCCAAGAAGCCTGACTACATGCTTAGTAACAAGGTATGTGCTCTAAACATCCGGTAGTGACAGCATATTTGAGATCCTACTGTTATTCGATGGCAGTTTTGTATACCTTCCAATACATAGCTATGTATATTATTATTTTTATTAACCTGTCTCTACCCAGTTACCACACTGTTGTAAGTAGTCATCCAATGCAAATATATCCATTTTACCCAAGACTCAGGATTTTGCAGGTGCATGCTATTGTTGAGTATGAAGCAGTTGAGGCAGCTGAGAAGGCTGTAAGTTATTCATCTCATATTTAATTACCCATTTGATGCTAAGCAAAGAGTTAAATATCTAGAAGAGTTGCTTTCTTTTTAATATGCCTTGAGCTTTTCATTATATTAGGTAACCACCTTAAATGATGAGAGGAACTGGAGAACTGGGATGCGAGTCATACTTCTGGCTAAACGAAGTGTAGTGGCATCAGGAAAGCATATCCAGTCTTCAAAGGAAAATCATGGAACAGTTTCCAAAAAGAACAACGAGGCCCAGTCTTCAAAAGAAGTACAACATACAGTATCAGAAAAAAATGGTGGTGCTGATTCAGGAGAGGTTCATTTGGATAAGGAGAATGTAAACTCTGACGTTAATCATGAGGTATGTATTTTTCTGTAGACCTATGTTTTTTCGTGCTCAAATTTCTGTTTGAAGATTTATTTCCTGTAATTTAGTGCATCACTTGTCTGTATACTTCCTTGCTGATAGTTTGGGCGTATGTTCTTGAACTGAGCACATCCTGCAAACTTAAGTAAAGATGTATAGTGTCAGAAGAAACTCATAGCCTGTTGTCATATCTACAGGAAGTGCGCCAACACCAAAAGGAAAATGTTAATGCTGGTCGAAAAGGCCGATACAAAAGCCAAGGAAAAGATCAAGGTATTCTACTCAACTGTCACCTATTTAATTTTTGGATCTGATTATTCTTTATCACTGGTCAAGGTATAATCCTTCCCCAGACCCCACCTGGTGTGGGAGCTTCTAGCACTGGGTCTGTCCTTTTTTTTTAATCCTATTATTCTTTATACTCTTGTAGTGATAGAACAACAGCTCTTTGTTTTTGCGTTGAATGAACACATGCTCATGGAATGTTCGGAAGTGTCCAAACCTGTGTGAAAAGGGGCATAATTCAAATGCATGAAATGGTAATAAAATGACAAAACAGTTTACGATATGTGACCAATTTATATTGTCATAACATCTGTGACGATTTAATAACGTCGTACACTGTGTCGAATAAATATGACTGGGCGGCCACCTCAGCAATTTCGCCTATGTGTTGTGTCTAGGTGTCAATCCTGCCTACGGAACTCACCAAGTATGAACCACACTTGCGAGTGGGACCCCATTGAATGGTCTGCCCAGATAGTGACTTGTTGATCCAACTGACATGTGGGGCCCACATCTGGCATGCTGGACCCACTTGTGGGACCTGCTCCAGCTGATCAGTGGGGCCCACAACCTTTCTGACACACGGTCCCTCTGCTAACTCAGTGGTCATACTGACGTGTGGGCCTACTCGGCCGCTGACGGGCGGAACCAACCTTCAGGACCCACTCTAGCTTACCCTAACTTCAGTTTTGAGTTTATTCCCAAAAGATTCTTGGGCTTAATTTATTATCCTTGCCAAAACATTCACGTAGCATGTGACAGTGACCATTGACCTCATCTGTTTCCCCAGCTAGGTCCCTTGCCAGTTGAGGATTGAAATCGGAATTTCGCTTGGGCTTAATTTTGTGCTACATTTGTAGATAAAACCATTTAATTTAGTATGGTTATCATTTGCACGGGCCACAAAGAAATTAACATTGATTATGCTAACATTTGTGTTCTTGATTATCCAAGCAAATATGCGAAACAAGGGCATATGCCTGTGCTTTTACATCCTTGACTACAGTATCTCTACAGTTTACAGGATGTTTATACACTTCTAATGTTTGCAATATCCATATCAGGGCATGGCTCATCCCCTACCATATCTGGCTCCGACTATGTAAACAAGCCTATTTCTGGACCAAGAATGCCAGATGGAACGAGGGGCTTCGTAATGGGGCGTGGTAGCTCACTTCCACTTCCGAAGTGCGAGAAGGCTGAAGAATAAAACGTGTTACAAAGAAACCTGGTAAAGATCTGTGTCTGGAAATTACCTGTATACCGGAAAGGCCCTCTATATTTTTTCCACGTAGTGTCTTTTCTGAATTCGCTGGCACTGAAGTTGGAGATGTCGTGACTGGGTGTTCTTTTACCACCCTATATGTATATTTGTGAGTTGTGGCGCAACTGACACCTTGTGTGATGACTGCCGAAGTTCTGGTACTTGAGATTATCATAGGCTTTTGCTCGGAAATTAAGATGCTTGGTGACGTATTATGTTGTTGATTGTAATGTGTAGCGCGAACAATGATCAATGGGGAGTTGGGGACTGGGAACACGTTCTGTAGCCTGGTCCTGCCCTGCTTTGTGTGGAAGAGCCTACCACGTTGGGAACCTGTTGTGCTGCCAATCTTTGGGCCCTCGCTGCCTCAGTGTCTTGTGTCGATACCGTGGTAGTGATGACAAGTCAAGGGCAAGTAGTCACAGCGCAGGCGTTGTTGTACTGAATTCTGAGTTTCTATTATAAATGGGAGACTAGGCAACTTAGCGCGGTGCCGCGCCCCGTGTGGCAAAATTCAAATTTGGGAATGTCTGCATTCAAAAGTAGTTTAGATTTAAATATGTTGATTTTTTTAAAAAAAATTGCAGTTGTAAGTTGTTCAGATTTCAAAAATTGTTAAATTTGGGAAGCTATTCGTTGCTGAATTATTTTTATGTTCATTGAATGCTCAGTTTTGAAAGGCATGCAAAATTCTTAAATCTACAAATTTGAGTTTTGATCATATGCCATAAATAGTCAGCGTATTTTTTCGTGTTCATGTTTTTTTTGTCATATTTGTAAATACCACGGTGTAAAGAATTCAAATTTGAAAATGGCCACATTCAAAAGTTTTCGGGTTCCAAATCTGTTGGAATTTTAAAAAAATACTGTTATAAAATATTCTTATAAATTGCTCAAGTTTCAAAAGTTGTTAAAATTGGGAAGTTATTTTTATTTGGAATATGTTTACGTTTATTAAATGCTCAGATTTTAAAGGTATTCAAAATGTTAAGTTATTTAAATCTCGGGTTTGATCGTACGACATAAATAGCCAAAGTTTTTGTGTTCATGTTGATATGTTTGGCATATTTGAATTTTTTGTGGGTCTATTAAATGCTTAGATCTGAAATGCGTTTGGAATTTTGGAATATTCAAATTTGGAAATTGTTCGTACGCCATAAATAGTTAACGTCTATTTTTTTTGTTCAACGGATAAATTTGAAGTTATTGGTACACTTCACCTTTCATATTCCTCTTATCTTTTTCTTATGCTCAAATAATACTCTAAATACTTGTGTTTTTTTTTTGCCATGTGATCGACTGATTGTTGGTTTTGTTTGTCAGCGTGAAAATGTGATGATTAAACTGTCGTTGGAAGAAGAAATACCGTTGTGTCCTTGTGAGAGATTGCTGGTTTGATTAAGTTTTAAATCGAAATAATATTTTACAGGTTTGACGTAAAATATTTTCGGGAAAGGCTCGACCAATATGTTAAAAAACCTGAAAGAATATATCTATACTGAATTAGAATTTGTTGTTTCGAGTATTGCTGAATATTCAGCAATTTGAAATGTTTTTCCACGCAAGCCCCATATTTTGTTTAAAGTTGTTTAAGCATGCATGGAAATGTGTTAGTTAAATGACTATTGGATTAAATTGTCGTAAGAAGAAGAAATACCGTCGCGTCTTTGTGAGAAATTGCTGTTTTGAGTAAGTTTTGAATCGAAATAATATTTGATAGGTTAAACGTAAAATATATTTGGGAAAGACTCGAATGTCATTAAGAAAAACCTGCACGAAAGAAAAGAGCAATCAACATACGACGTCGATGCACTGCAATCAATATGGATGACATGACCAATTAAAGATATTGAAATGCATCCTAGGACATGAAGATCAATTTAAATGGAGTCGAAAGGACTAACATATGCCATTTCTACAAACCCTATATTTAACACAAAAGGTTATTTAGTTCTTCTATATAAATATTGTTCAAAGTTGTTTAATCATGTATGGAAATGCAATAGTTGTAAAGATTTCAATTTTCTGCAAATTTTGATATATTACTTGCATTATTCTGAAATATAGATTAAAAGGTATGAATTTTACAAACTTTATTAAGTTTTCTGAAATTTACAGGAATTAATACATTTCTGACAGACGGGACCCATGTGCCAGGATTTTTTAATTATGAAATTATTTACGAATCTGACGACCGGGGCCCGCGCCCGCGATGACGTCACAGGTAACGTCACCGGCGACGGAGGCGCTCGGCTGGGCGGAGCTCGGGCCCGAGCGGCGGCGCACGTGCGTGTGGCGATTCTGCCAGGGGGCGTCACGAGGAACCGGAGGGGCGGCGCTGGGGACCATATGGTCGCCGGAGGAGCTCCGGCGACGCTCCCAGGCGGCGACCAAGGCGACGAACCAGGGCACGGGGAGGATGAGGAGAAGGTCCTACGGGACCGGCGGCTCACCACGAAGTCGATGGGAGGGTCGGGGAAGCCGGAGGAGGTCGGGGCAGCGCGAATCGGGCGTGGCGAGGCGGCGGCCGGCCACGGGGAAGACGACCCCGCACGGCGAGCTCGGGGCATCCCGTCACGCGCTACTTGGCGAGGAGGTAGAGGAGATTGAGTCGGTCGTTCTGGTGCTCGTCGATTCGTCTGGGGCGGCGAGTCGCGTCGGCGGCGGCGGCGCCACCACGGGCTGGAGAGAGAGGAAGAGGAGATGGGGGTTGTGCTGGGGTTTTTGCACGAAGGCCCCTGTGGTTTCCTAGATTTGCAAAATAGTCCTTTGCGGACGGTTTTTTGCAAAAATGCTGCGCCAACGTTCGTGCGCGGCCTCTGATTGGTAGAAATTCACCAGTTACAGTGCGCACGAAGTTTGGCGTGATCTAGACCGTCCGCTGCGACGATCGTACGGCCAGGGGAAAAGAGGCGACGTGGATAGCGGGAGCTGGTGCGATTCACACCAACTTTATATATAGGGGAATTGATTGGTCGCTGAACTTGGTGAAAACCAAATTTTGCGGCTTTTGTTTGTGAAATTTTCTTCTCGGAACCTGCTAAGGTGTACTGTCTAGTGATGTCGGTTCGTTAGGTTTGTTATACGAGTTATTATATGTTACAAAAATTATATGTCGGTTCGTTAGGTTTGTTATATGAGTTATATGTTACAAAAATTATATCACTGAAAACTTCTTTTAAACGTGAACCCAATCATATACTTAGATGTACTACACATATATTGTTGATTAAGTTGGCGGTTCTAGATTTGTTTTTCAAAATACTGTGGTGGGTCTTATGAAGACGGATTTAGGAGTACTCAGATCCATGGGATTTTACTAACAGTTTGGCCAAAGCAGAAGGCAATTCTGTCATTGGTCACTGAAGTTAATAAAAAAGTGATCTCGAGCGACCACACTGGGTGATTGTTAAAAGCTGCATCTGGTCCGAACCTATGTGCCAGTAGCGTAACAAATGGTTCGCCGTCGTGGCGCCACTCATCTCCCTCTCGACCATGTCGCGCGCCATGGCAAGACAGATGCTGGTTCTTGAGATTTATCATAGGGTTTTGCTTGGAAATTTAACAGCGTGATATAGTTAACATAGATTGTGTCAATGCTACCAGAAAGCTTCAGAATCTATAACATTCTGGCAGCGCAACCTTCCTTAGCAAGGCAGCACCTTGAGGCCTACTAACATTGGCCACCTGTCTCTCAACAGTGGCGAAGGTCTACCAACTACGAATAGCTCCTTACATCATGTTGTTGTCGTAGTAGCAAAAATTAAGATGAAACATGAAAATGGGCTACACCGCAAACTGACACAAACGAAATAATCAGACAAGCTTACAGCCTTTAAGAATTTCAAAAATCAACACAATGCACATATGAACTTGACAATTGTAATGGGAACATAGATAATACAATTTTTAGATAAAAGACACCAGGTGTCCTGCTTTAAATTAATAAAGCCAAATCAGCCAATGCCAATAGAGTATGCCGAGGACATCATCTAGATTTTTACAGGACAAAACCAACCACCTCAAACACACAAGGCAGATTAGTTACCACGAGATACACGACAAGAAGATTTACAAGGATAACTCTTGTTCACAACTGTGAGAAGTAGAACATAATACAAACTTCACTAGTTTTTCGAAAAGAAGGTTAAGCTCCATGTATTTGCATCAAATGGTTTGATTACTGAAAAGTTCAATTACAATAATTTGCCATTGTACCAAAATGGATCAACATGAAGAGCTAGGTGCAGAACATTAGAGACAAATACTTGCTTCACGCTTCCTCCGCAATGATGTTTTAGGCATCTGTTGAGCAGAAGACGGTACATGGAAGCTTAACTCGGGATAAGGAGGTATCCGTGATTCCCATGTCACTAAATCAAAGTCACCTTTGGGACGAATGGAAGGATTCACCATGATATCTTGAAACCTTATCTTGGGTAGTTTCCTTTCGGAAACGTCGGCTTCAGTTCGTGGAGGCATAACGTGTAGTGGAGCAGCATGAGTGGGCAGAAAGTCGGTCATGTCTATTGGATAGGGTGTTCTGTAAGGGTGTGACATATTCCCACCATATATGGGCAAATTGTTCTTTGTAAACTTTTTTTGTTGGTTCAACGCGCTAAGCCAGAATTGAAGGCTTAGATCCATCCTCAATATATAGGTAATTGCATATACTCGCACAATATCCCCATGCAATAATTTGATGAACTCTCCTGCCAATAGTGTCAGCTTTGGGTGGTCCTCTGCTTGCGCACTTCCAAATGCTAGTGTCTTGAAGAGGTAGCTGTATTCGTCATCCGGTAATCTACTTAGATGGATTGGCTCCACGGTACCATATTTTGCCAAACTTTCCATCCTACTTACGATTATAACCTTGATCTCCGTGCTTATGCCTGTCACTACCTGGTAAAAATATTTCCACTCCCCATCATCGACATCTGAAACAAATGTGACAACAACCAATGTTCTCCCTGATATGCTTTCACTGTCTATCCTACAAAAAGTTCTCTCCGTTAAAGTGCAAAACCGAAGAGAAATAATTATGAACCTTCTCATCATTCCAAACATGCTTTACTAAAGTTTTCTTCCCGGCTAGGTTGCCACCAATGATTGGAAGCACAGGTGGCGAACCAGGAGGGTTGTGCTCTAGCAAGAAGTTGATGAGTTGTTGCTTCTCGGTCTGACGACCGAACATGAAGTTGTCAGCGTAAAGATAGGTGTCATAGGGTCTGCGAAACACCATGGATTCACATCCACTCAAATGTATAACAAACTCTGTCATATTAGAAATGACAGTCTCTAATTTTAACAAGGTATCTTGTATGTCGCATCTGTTATCACTTATCAACTTTGTGTTTGATGTACCAGCGTTTGCACGGAAGCGCTTCAAGGGAGTGCCAAGATATGATGCAAATGATTCAGTAATCCCCACTTCCTTATAACCCTCTTTGATTAGCTGGTTGCACTCGAAGGTGTGTAGCACATGATAACCGTGATACATAGCCCAAGATAGCATCTTCAGTTGCAGAAGCATACCAGAGTTGGTGATGTACCGCCGATCCGCCTCCTCGACAACCATGTGAGCTCTTCGCAGGAGCTACTGCAGCCTCTCCACCTGCTTCTCCTCTGAGCATGCGACGTCGGAATACGTGTTCACCAAAAAGGAGAAAAATCTGCTAACAAGGTCACCTACAGCCGCAGATAGAACCACTTCCATTCTGATGTTTTGGTGTTGAGACTGAATGAATGAAGGAGGAAACTGTTTTGGTAGAGATCAGATTCTGAGCTAAGGTGCTATTTAAATGGATGCCATGGTATTGCCATATGTAGCGTGAATGACCGGTTGGCTAGTTGGTTGCGCAGTCATTGACCAGTCAATGTGGAAATAAGTGGCAATAATTAATGAAATTTAAATAAATCACTGTGGGACTGTAAGCACACGGTGTGCCTTTGTTGTCTACACCAAAGTGTCACTTTCTTCTACTGTTGATTTCAACCCCTGCCCAATACATTTAAAACTTGCAATCATACCCTATTAGAGCAAGTACAATAGTAGAGTCAAATGTTGGTTATAAGACAATGCCATGTCATCTATAGCCATCTCTATGGCCAACATGTACAATAGTAAGACACAAAGATGATCTATTTTATTGATACATGACCCACCATTCACTCTCATAAAGTGTCTAGGAGCACGTGCTAGAGCTGACTCTTGCATGAGTGCTCACTCCTCTTTTCTTTCCTCTTCTCTCTCCTCCAACTAAGCATAAATATATTAGTTTAATCCTTATAGCCCGCCCACGTCAGTCTATTGTACTTGCTCTTAGCTGCGCAGGTGATCGGATGATTTTTTTAATTTTCAAAACAATCTTTGCTTTGATCAATTATGCACCATCATGCTGAACATGGCCGTTTACAGACTCGCACTTTGATTTCCTTGTAAGCTGTAGTGACAACTCCAGAACAACCTTCACTTGATCACTCATGCCTGGCCTGCCAGGATATGTACTGTATTTCACTGGAAACACACAATTCATCCTTGAAATATCTCAAATTCATTAAACACACATCTTATAATAGTCAGTAACTAGTCACTTGGAACTGTCAGCTGGTGTAGCATTTCGCTACTGCACCGCCAATTCTGTTGGTGTCTATCGCGTCTAGTATCATCTACTCTCTCCATTCTAAATTAGATGACTTCGTTTTGTCAACATGTGGATAATTTATCTAATTTATAACAGAGGGAGTAATAGTAGCAGCATTCCTTTATTTTCTACAGATCGACCCAACATGCATCACGCAGTAGATGGACTGGGAATACGTTCTGTACCATGGTCCTGCCCTGCTATGTGTGCAAGAGCCTACCACGTTGGGAGCCTGTTGTGCTGCCAATCATTGGGCCCTTGCTGCCTCAGTGTTCTTGTGCGTTGTGCCGATACCGTGGTAGTCATGACAAGTCAAGGGCAAGTAATAACAATGCGGCTGATGTTTTTGACTGTTAGCAGGAGGACCGCTAAATTCATTGATTAGAAGGAGAGTTTTACAAAGATTCCGGTGAAAAAACATGAAGCAATTGCCCAATGTCACCCAAAGAAAAAAGAGCCAAAATACATTCAACCCGGGTCAAAAGGAATTGTGGCTCTAGCCATGTTCCAAAGTGCCGCCTCGTCTCTGATACGCCCGCCTCGTCTCTGATACGCACAACTAGCGCAGCCACCGATAGCCTTCTTCCTGGTAGGTTCTTCTGTTCCAGCTCACGCCAGATTTCCCACGCCGCTAACAATAGCATGGACTGCGTCCCTTTCCTCTTATCAGGCGTGGCGGGAAGCCGGAGGTCTGTATATCGACGAGATGCCCTCCCAAGACGCTGGGTTGAGGGACTGCAGGCGTGACCAAGATGATAAAGCAGTCCAGACTTGCTTCGACCAAGATGATAAAGCGGCTGATGCTGCACTGCATTCTGAGTTCATGTTATAAATGGGAGATTGATCCGTCGCCGAACGTAGTGAAAACCAAATTTTGCGAGTTTTGTGCGTGAAGTTTTCTTCTCAGAACCTGCGATGTTGATATACTAATGCGAATCTAATGATATATTGTTCATCAAATTAGTCGTTCAAACTTTTTTATAAAAAATACGTGTGGCAGGTTTTACAAAGACCGACGGAAATTGTTTGGCCAAAGCAGAAGGCAGTTCTGCCATGCGTCACTGAACTTAATAAAACAATGTTGGATCTCGAGCGACCACACTGGGCGATGGTTAAAAGCCGCATCTGGTCCGAACCTATGTGCCACTAGGGCAGCAAGCAAATGATTCGTTGTCGTGGCGGCAAACCATCTCCCTGTCGACCATGAGTCCATGACTCGCGCCATGGTAGGACAGAGGCCGGCACGGCTGGCAGAAGCAGCTGGAGCAGGATCATGGCCATCACCGTCCATTTTTTAGGAGTACTGGTCTAACATCTGACCAGGGTTGAAGCCTTGAAGATTAGTAGATTAAAATAAAAGAATGAATGCATGTCGTGCACCAGAATATTCAAGAGGAAATCAGTGGAGAGGACAACGCAGCCAATCAAGGAGGCTGATCTTACTTCTGCTAGCTACACACCATCGAGGGAGGAGCTTATTGCCTTCGGAGGTATTCCCGAGACTATGGCGGCAGGCATACGCTCGAGTGCACGCATTCGGGCGCAGCCAAATGCGGACGTGCCGCAAATGGAGCGAGCTATGGACAAGGCCAACTCTCGCGACATGACATGTTCTTTTTCCACTCCTACATTTTCATTATGCAATTTTTCAGCAAATGGTGTGGTAGCTAGAGCTAGTAAATTAGGGGTCTCTCTAGGAAATCACCATCTGAAATTACGTTTTCAGTTCAGAATCTGAAAGAGGTTGAAAAGGATAGATCTTTAAAATTGAATAATAATTTGAGCTCTAATGATGACAACCCACATAATCTGTTTATTTCCAAGGTTTCTAGTCTTTGTGAAGACCTAACAGAGGAGGATTTTGCTGATTTGAAGATCAAACGGATCTACCATGTCCAACTACTAAACGTGGGCGAAAGAAAATTGTTGTAGACAAAAAAAATCTGAGCAAAGTTCTAGACTTAAAAAGAACAAACAATGAAAGCTTTTATTTGGAATAGTGAAGGTTTTAGGGATACGGCAAAACATTTGAGAGTTCAAGAATCTATACGTGATTATAACTTGGACATTGTAGCTTTGTTAGAAACCAGATCTAGTTTTCCAGCCCATTTTTTAAGGAATCTTGCGGCTGGTAGGGACTTCTCCTGGTTTTGTTTACCACCACAGGGTAGATCTGGTGGTATTTTAGTTGGTGTTAATATGGAATCTTTGGCTGTTCAAGATGTTGACGCTGGAGATTTTTGTGTTAAATTTCATCTAAAATCGAAAGACGGTTTTGAATGGAATTTTGTTGCAGTTTATGGGGCAGCTCAAGAGGCTCAAAAACCCACTTTCCTGGCCGACTAGTTAGAGTTTGTGAGTCTTCTTCATTACCTTTGTTAGTAGGGGGATTTCAATATTATTAGAGGACCCCACGAAAAGAATAATTCTAATTACAATGCACGTTGGCCTATTCTTTTCAATGCAATTATCGAAAGTCTGAGTCTAAAAGAGATAGAACTTTCGGGTAGGCAATACACGTGGGCTAGTCGTAGAGAAACGCCCACATATGAGAAGCTTGATCGTGTGCTCAATTCTGTGGAATGGGAACAAAAATTTCCGTTGGTAACTGTAAGAGCTTTATCACGGACAGGTTCTGACCACACCCCACTCTAGTTGATTCAGGTGAACAAGCTCACCTGGGCAATACTTCTTTGTTTTCTTTTGAATTGGCCTGGCTAAGGGAAGATGGTTTTTTTGACATGATTTCAAAGGAATGGCAAGCACATGTTTGGGGGACACTCCTATTGAAGTTTGGCAAAATAAGATAAGACACCTAAGACGCTACCTTAGAGGATGGGCGCGACATAGGAGTGGGATTTACAGAAAAGAAAAAGAAAGATTATTAGAATTATTGATAGCCTTGATATTAAAGCCGAGACAATACCCCTCAACACATCAGAACGTGAAGTGTGGAGGAAAACAAATGATTGTCTACTAAACTAAGAAGAGAGGAAGAATCGAAATGGGCCCAGAGGGCTAAAGTGAAGCATATACAAGGAGGAAATAATACGAAATATTTCCACCTTATTGCTAACGGAAAACATAGAAAGAAGAAAATTTTCCAACTGGAACAAGAGGAAGGAACTATAGTAGGAGATGAGAATCTAAAAATTTATATCACTGAATATTATAAAAAGCTATTTGGGGCACCGGCCGAAAATAACTTTTTATTAGATGAGGAACATGTTTCGGACATACCACAAATATCTAGAGCTGAGAATGAAAGCTTAACGGCAGATTTCACATCTGAGGAGGTGTTCGAAGCTATTATGCAAATGGAACATAATAAGGCTCCGGGACCAGACGGGTTCCCTGCGGAGTTTTACAAAACGTTCTGGAACGTGATCAAGAAAGACTAATGGCTATGTTTGTTCAGTTGCAACAAGGCCTTCTACCACTATATAAACTAAATTTTGGGGTGATCACTCTGCTGCCAAAAAAAGAGAATGCGGTCCAGATTCAGCAATACAGACCGATATGCCTATTGAATGTGAGTTTTAAAATCTTTACGAAGGTTGGGGCAATCGTATAACTCAAATTTCTCACAAAGTAATTAAACCGACCCAAACGGCTTTTATGCCAGGACGACATATCCTTGAGGGGGTTGTGGTTCTACATGAAACTATCCATGAACTTCATAGGAAGAAAATGGACAGGGTTTTATTTAAGATTGATTTTGAAAAGGCATATGACAAAGTTAAATGGCCTTTCTTATTACAAATCTGAGGATGAAAGGATTTGACAAAAAATGGTGCGATCTAATCCAAAATTATATTATGGGTGGATCGGTTGGCATACGTGTCAATAATAATATTGGGCATTATTTTCAGACTAGAAAGGGGCTTCGACAAGGTGATCCTCTTTCTCTATACTCTTCAATATTGTGCAGATATGTTGGCTATTCTTATAGCACGTGCGAAAGAGGATGGTCAGGTTGGGAGACTCATACCGCATTTAGTTGAAGGGGGTATCAATTCTACAGTATGCGGATGATACTATTCTTTTCATGGAACATGACCTAGAGAAGGCGGTCAACATGAAACTGATCTTATGCATTTTTGAGCAACTGTCTGGCCTTAAGATTAATTTTCATAAAAGCGAAATATTCTGTTTTGGGAAAGCTAAAGAGGCTGAAGCCCAGTATAGAAACATTTTCGGGTGTGAGGCTGGGACCCTTCCTTTCAGATATCTAGGGATCCCCATCCATTATAGGAAGCTTCTAAACATAGAGTGGAATTCAGTAGAGACACGGTTTGAAAAGAAACTGGGTTGTTGGCAGGGTAAGCTTCTCTCATACGGGATAGGCTTGTATTAATCAATTCGGTTCTCACTAGTTTACCTATGTTTATGCTATCCTTTTTAGAGATACCTAAAGGGGTATTGAAAAGGTTAGACTTTTATAGGTCTCGTTTCTTTTGGCAGAGTGATCAACATAAACAGAAATATAGACTTACCAAATGGGATATTATCTGTAGACCAAAGGACCAGGGAGGATTAGGAGTTGAGGTTCTTGATATTAAAAATAAATGTTTATTAAGCAAGTGGTTGTTTAAACTGATTAACGAAGAAGGAGTATGGCAAGCATTATTAGGAATAAATACCTACAAAATAAGACATTGTCACAAGTGACAGCTAAACCTACCGACTCGCAGTTTTGGAAGGGTCTTATGAGAGTAAAAGAAGAGTTTTTTAGCAGAGGGAAATTTCTTGTAGGAAATGGTCAAGAAACTTGATTTTGGGAGGATTCATGGATGGGAGAAGCCCCTTTAGCTTCCCAATACCCGACGCTATATAGTATAGTTCGTCATAAAAATATTTTAGTGCCGATGCACTTGCAAATTCTTCTGTACATATAGAGTTTAGACGAAACTTAACAGGCCACAGGTGGGATGCTTGGCCGCATTTGTTGCAAAAGCTTATAGCCTTTAACCTAACAAACGATGATGATAGGTTTGTTTGGAAACTTTCTTCTACAGGATCCTTTACGGTCAAATCCATGTATGAAGATCTTTTAAATGGCATGCAGTCAATTTGCGCAAACACATTTGGAAACTAAAGGTCCCTTTAAAGATTAAGATCTTTATATGTTTATATGGTTCTTATTTAACAAAGTTATTTTAACGAAAGATAACCTTGCTAAACGTAATTGGAATGGGTGTAAGAAGTGTGTGTTCTGCGATTCTGAGGAGTCTATAGATCATTTATTTTTTACATGCCCTTTTGCGCACTTTTTATGGACTGTGATACATTATGCTTTTAACATTACCCCGCCGGCTAATAGTACGAATATGTTCGGGAATTGGCTAAATGGGGTTGAGAAGAATTTAAAGGCACAAATTCGTGTGGGGACTTGTGCTCTTTTATGGTCTATTTGGAAATGCAGGAATGATATCATTTTTAACAAAGGTGGTCATATTAACTTTTTACAGGTAATCCGCATGGCTACACACTGGATCCACGAGTGGGCTTTTCTGGCCCCGGAGGCAAAACGTACGCCTATAAACTCTGGATGCACCCGGCTGGAGGCGGTCGCTTCGGATATCTATTTCCGGGGTACTTGGCGGCTGTCTAAAAGAATTCAAGACGTCTAAGAAGATAGACACTTGGGAAGCTTGTTTCGATTATTTTTGTGCCGGGTTGTAATTTTGTTTCAGATACTTTGCTCTTTGTTTTGAGATGTAAACTCCAGAATTGTTTCGACGCTGCAATAAAAGCCGTGTGTATCGATCGATATAGAGGCTGGGGCTTTCCTCTTTTCTAAAAAAGAAGAAGAGGAAATCAGTGGTTACCGGGATGACGACACGGCGCCCGGACTGGGATCCAGTGCCTTGCCTAAGGCGAGTCACGCCGTGCCTTGCACCCCTATATCCACCGTCCAAATCAATCTGACGGATGGCATCGATTAATGGTAGCCAAATGACTCAATCTGCAGAGTGCAGACACCAGAACGGGGAGGGAAAACGGAGGTGCTTCGCGGGCGTCGGGCGGAGCTCTGCCGCTACTGCCGGCACCGTCCATCCACGGGTCGTGCTCATTTTTTTTTCACCGCCATGAGACGGGCCGTCGCGATGCCGCCGCTCCATTCTTCTAGCTGCCGGTCGAGTCTAAGTCCTGCCGCCGGTCGATTCTGTCGGCCGCCGCAGCGCTAGTCTAGCCGGCCACCGGTCGAGTCTAAGTCCTACTCGACAAATTCGTTTGCATTGTTGCTGTCGTTCGAAGGTGATTGGGTTGGATCACTGTTTCCCGTCGGAGGGGAGCGGCGGAGGGGTCCGTCGGTGTGGCCGAGTGAGCCGTCGGAGGTGGGCGGAGGTCACCGTCACGGCCGTTTTCTTGAGGGCTCCGTCGTGGCCGAAGGTGGGCGGAGGTAGCGGGCGTGGCTCACCTCTAGGGCTCCATCGCGGCTAGAGGTTGGCGCAGCGGCGGCGGCCGGACCGGCCCGAGAACTGCCCGTGCGTCCTGTTCTGACTGCGGCATGAGGTTGGAAGATTGTGGAGTACTGCTGGCCGTGCGATGTGCTTGGACGGTAGATGCTTAGGGGCAAGGCACGGCGTGACTCGTCCACAGCAAGGCACTGGATCTCGATCCACGTCGCCCTCCGTGCAGAAGCAGCAGTCGCATGTCGTAGACGAGATGTATGTACACCGGTAGGCGGTAGGAAGGATCGTAACTAAAACTCTACAGTGATATCTACTGACACTGCTACTCAGTAGCCGCTCTATTATTTGCTCTTCTGTATGGAAAGCGAGTTTGACTGCTGAGTGTGGTACCAGCAGCAGAAACAGTACAGCCAGGGACCTTCACTATACTTGGATCTACCATGGCGCGGCGGCTACTGCTGGGTTGAGCCGAGGACACAGGCTGTGTTCACGGTTCACCATCTTTTTCTCTTGTTTCACCTCCCCGCCGCATCAGCCAGGGTCTTAATTTTACCGGAAACCGTGCAATCGACGTGGACTGAGTTTGAGTTCTCTTGGAGGCACACATCAATCAATGGTGAACATGCCGGCTTTTGGAGGTACTAGGCGAGCAACTCTTCGCAGCTGTCCTAAATCTTACGTGTATAGAACTAGTTTGCAGCCTCATGTTAACACATCCTACCAGTTTGTATAGTCAAGGCGTCCACGACCGCGGGATGTCAACCCGTGGAGGGACGAAGCTAGGAAAATATGTCATTGGGGTTATCTTTATAATTTCCCATATACACTGGGGTCATTTTCTATAAATAAGCATTAGTTAGTACTCCCTCCGTTCCATAATATAAGATGTTTTAGTCTTTTTCCACATGCACACGCATGTATCTAGACACGTTTAAGTGCATGTGTCCATTCTTTTTAGTATGAATCTAGACATGCATGTGTAACACCTAAAACATCTTACATTGTGAAACAGAGGGAGAACTAGGTAGAGAAGAATTTTTCACTTCCCATTAGGGTCGGCTGGCCCCAATCCTCTCAAAGCAGCACCGTCCCTTGGAGTGATGTTAGAGATATATTTGGTACACCCTAGAGTGTTAGGCATATCGAGATGGATATGTAGACGATACATGACGAAATAGGCCGGAGCCCCGCTATATTAATATAGCAAACACCGATACAACCAACGAGAGACACGGCTGGGGCGACAGCCGACACACACCCAAAGAAAGGAAGGAAAAAAAAATAACAACATAGGCGGATTGACTAAGTGAGGATGACCGCAACCGCTGCGCCCTCTCCGAAGAAGTACCACCACGCTCCTAACACTGAATCGACGAGTACCAAGCAGCACCTTCAAGAAGGAAAGTCACGCTGCTGCCGGACCAGCACACTGGTCCTAAGATTTCCCCCGGCACAGAGGGAAGCAGATGAAGGGTAGCCACGCCACCCTTCAGGAAGGAAAGATGCCACCCGAAGGCGGCACCGCGTCCGTGTCGGACGAACCGACAAGGATTTCTCCCGGAGAACCCCATCTACAACCCCTGACGATCCGTAGCACAGTAGCCCCACGAGGACGAGCCTCGACACCACCAGACAAGCCGTCCACCAACATGCGCCAAAACGGTCCAGAAGCCGCCATCACCGTCGTCTCACCGAAGTAGCCGCCACAAGGTCTGCAAGACGTTGTTGAGGTAAGGACCGGGTCAGCAGTACCGCAGCCGCGCGGGAGGTAACAACCTCCACCGCCGAGGGCGGTAGTTGACCGGACGCGGCAGTAGAGCACACCAGTCCTTGTCGGGTCCGACCGGACCCAGCGGGCCCGTAAAGCCCCCATGGGGCATACCAGTCCAAATGGGGTCCGGCCGGGCCCAAAACGGGCCCGTGAAGCTCGCCGCCACGCTGCAACAGGCCGGCCGCCGTCGCCGCTATCCCCTGCATCCTCAACCTCACCTCCATCTTCAGAGCGCTCCGCAGGTCAGGCCGGCCCGCCCAGACCCAGATCGGGCCCAGATGGGCCTAGATCTGGGCCACACAGCCCGGCCGGCGATCTCCGCAGTGCACCGCCACACGCTGCACAGCGCCGCCCCGCCTGGACGCGCACGTCGCCGTCGTCCCGCCACCACCCAGCCGAGCCACGCCACCGCTGCCCAAAGAGCACCGCCGCCGGAGGGAAAGATCCCCGTCTCCATCTTGATCTAGCGCGGGGAGAGACATTCCGCCGCCGCCGGGGCCACCCCTGCGCCCAGCAGCCCCTGCCGGCGGCAGCGACCAGGGAGAGAGGGAGAAGAGAGGCCTAGGTGGGGGGGAGGGCGCGCCGCCACCACGGTGAGGCGACGGACGCGCGAGGCAGAGAGAGGAAACAAGACGCCTACCCCCATAGACGATACATCACAAATGTGCCTTCAAAAGTTTTCGCCCCGTCGCATGGAGAGAACGACGACATATATTTTGTGCCTGGGTAGATTTCATACTGGAGAAAAGTGCATCATAATAAGTGGCAGGCAAGAGGTGCGTTATTTAATGACACGATAGGTGGGGATATGCATATTTTCAGTGATCTGACAGGGAGACTGGTGGACGTCCTACTGAGTGGTGAGACCCACCAAAGACTCGGTGTTGTCATCGTGTTGATTTAGACTAGTCATAGTGGGGAGTAATATTGAGTGGTAACATACTTATGTTATTACGTATTGTTACTATCTCAGTGGGTAGTAACTTATTTGTGGTGTCATGCATGATAGCATTTATTAGGTTGTATACTCATTTTGCCTTGAGGTGTGTGATGTTCCGTTAACTAGCTATGTTACTCCAACCTCCTCTCTCCTCATTAATTACTTGTCACATCATCTTTTTGCCTACGTGGCATTGAAGTTATTAGCAATGTTCCTCCTACTATGACTAGTCTTATATTTGGGTCACCAAGTCCACACTCTCGAATCTCTCCCCTCTCTCTTCACACTCTATCTGCACGAAAGTTCCAAGTGGGCGTCAAGGGTATCAGACGAGAGTAGGCCACATGCGATGGATCTAGAGCTCGACCACGAGACGGCTCTATGCATTAATATTTGTTAGTTTTGATTTTTTTTTTGCGATAAGAGCCCAGATCTATTGGCTAGCATAGTGGATACAACGCACCCCCAAAAACTCAGAAATTACAACCGGGTCCCTAGGATCCTAGCACCCAAACACCACCGACGCGGAAGGAGAACGCGCCGCCGCATCGCCGTCCCGGTATTTTTTTTTTTACCGAGGTTTGGGTTTTAACATTTGGGGATATCTCAATTTCACACTTGAGGATTCCTTGATCTCGCATGTGCATAAACCTGTGGACACAAATATTTTCTTTTCAAGCTCTACAAGAATTTACTCGATACTATTATGACCTAGAACGGAATGACGTCGAGATTGAGACACTCGTCATTTGCAAGTGCAGTGATCGACCACATGGTTGATTGGGTAGAGTGGAAGATAACAAAGAAGCGATCCATAAAGGAAAGAACGGCCAACGACAAGAAATAAATGCCAAATGCTTTTTTTACAAGAAAAATGTCAAATGCTTCGCTGATGCAAAGAAAGCTCTAAGCGAAAGCTTCAGAGCAGGGCACGGACCTCTCCTCCTCCTTTCCCCATCTACAGTGAAAGTAGGTGATTTTTGGGCTCTCCCCGTGCGACCAGCTCGCCGCCGGCGATCCGTTCGATTCCTCGCTCTCCGCGGCCGCTCCAGCGGCGGGAGGACGGGGAATCGACGGATCCCCGTGTGTACATAGCCTAGGTGTGCGTGGGGTGCTTGCCGGCGGTGCTGTGGAGGTGGCGGCGTGGCCGGAGAGACTTTTGTCGACGGCGGCCCTCTCCTCTGCTCTGGGTGCCCCGATGGATCTAGAGCTCGACCGCGAGACGGCTCTATACATTAATATTTGTTAGTTTTGATTTTTTTTGCGATAAGACCCCAGATCTATTGGTCAGCACAGTGGATACAACGCACCCCAAAAAACTCAGAAATTACAACCGGGTCCCTGGAATCCCAGCACCCAAACACCACCGGCGCGGAAGGAGAACGCGCCACCGCATCGCCGTCCCGGCATTTTTTTTTACCGAGGTCTGGGTTTTAACATTTGGAGATATCTCAATTTCACACTTGAGGATTCCTTGATCTCGCATGTGCATAAACCTGTGGACACAAATATTTTCTTTTCAAGCTCTACAAGAATTTACTCGATACTATTATGACCTAGAACGGAATGACGTCGAGATTGAGACACTCGTCATTTGCAAGTGCAGTGATCGACCACATGGTTGGTTGGGTAGAGTGGAAGATAACAAAGAAGCGATCCATAAAGGAAAGAACGGCCAACGACAAGAAATAAATGCCAAATGCTTTTTTTTTACAAGAAAATGTCAAATGCTTCGCTGATGCAAAGAAAGCTCTAAGCGAAAGCTTCAGAGCAGAGCACGGACCTCTCCTCCTCCTTTCCCCATCTACAGTGAAAGTAGGCGATTTTTGGGCTCTTCCCGTGCGACCAGCTCGTCGCCGGCGATCCATTCGATTCCTCGCTCTCCGCGGCCGCTCCGGCGGCGGGAGGACGAGGAATCGACGGATCCCGGTGTGTACATAGACTAGGTGTGCGTGGGGTGCTTGCCGGCGGCGCTGTGGAGGTGGCGGCGTGGCCGGAGAGGCTTTTGTCGACGGCGGCCCTCTCCTCTGCTCTGGGTGCCCCGGTGGAGGCCCTTGGCGGAGCTGCCGTCTCCTGCGCGCCTGCTGCTCCTCGGAGTCGCAGCGTGCGTCCCCTCGATCCAGCATCCGTGATGGCGGTGCTGGATCTTGTCTGGGGGTCCTTCGTCCTTCGCTTCGGCGTTTGGTGGTGCTTTTGCTGAAGATCCGTGGGAGTTTGCAGGCGGGAAGCTCTTCTTCGCCGTGATCTCGGTGGGTGCTGTGGAAGATGGATGGCGTCTTCGTGTTCGTCTCCGGCGTGAGACGGCGAGGGCGAGCTAGCGGCTCGGAGCTGATGTCCGTTCAACGTCAAGATGCTGGCGCCTGCGTCAGTTGGATTCTGCGGCGTCTCAACAAGGTTGTTCGGGCCGGTGGCTCTGGTGCGAGGTGAGCTTGCTTCCGTCCTTCCCG
Organism: Poa pratensis; assembly: GCA_947311845.1. Taxonomy (NCBI): domain Eukaryota; kingdom Viridiplantae; phylum Streptophyta; class Magnoliopsida; order Poales; family Poaceae; genus Poa; species Poa pratensis. Next base: position 28,068,076 of record CAMZMU010000071.1, on the reverse strand, counting down.
GCGGCGTGCTGCTGGTGTTCGTCGGAGGTTTGCAGCTTGGTGGTGCCGATTTCGGCGTGTGTGGTGTGTTTCTTGCCTCTGTTCGTGTGGGTGCGTTTGTTCTTCTGACAATTTGTACACGAACTCCCTTCAAAAAAAAAAAAACCTATAAGCGAAAGGAGGCATTTAAAAGAGCCTGGTAAGGTTTGCGTTGTTGTAGGAGTAGTTATAGATTATGCCGAATTGGATAATAATTGTTTAAGTTTTTGCACTTCAATATATACTCGTTCGAGAGGCATAATATCCCATGGATTACACCAATTTTCATCCTTTTTCACCCTAGATTACATAATGTGAATGAATTACTCGAGAACCACGGAAAAAAAACTCAACAGTTGACACCAATTTTCGTTCGAGTACGTATCTACTAGGTGGTTTCTGTTATCTTCTAAGAAATTAGGATATTTCTTCTCCGATATTTGTTAATTGCTTCAACGGTTGACACATGCTTGCCTTTCACAATCATGCTTCAGTGACTGAAAATTAAGGAAGCACCCCCCCCCCCCCCCCCCCCCCCTTTAAAAAAAGAAGGAAATCTCTTGTATTTCTCATCTCCATAACGCTTTGTAGACAATCTTTATCCCAACTTCCCAAGTCGGATTGAAAGTTCGCGTAAACCAGGCGTACCTCAATTGGTTAGAATCTTTGTGGCGGAACTTGTCCACCTGGGTCGAAGTTATAGATTTTAGCACAATGCTCACATTTGTCTGAATTTATTTCAAACTTTATAGATGTCTTTTCACAGGAGACGTCATGGCCCTCGATTATAAGGAAATTGTAGTGACTTCGTTGATCTCAATATTTGTTGGTTTGGTTTTCAGAAGATGCTACAAAAACTAACAAACAAACCCATGCATTGCAGCCGGGAGAGAGAAAAAAAATCAAGTTTTGAAATAAAACGTCTGAACGACCAAATTTTGTCCTAATGGTGATCCACCCATGTAACTAGCCTTAGTTTGCCGCTTGGTTGTGCATGTGTGTTGCAAGATATGCCGATGATTTTATGTTTGAAGTATACTCCACTTTTTATATATAATTGTTTCCATTAGAAGTATGTTGGGGTTCGCCCAAATTTTAATCATTTTAAATATATAAAGGAATGAAAATATCATGCAAATTATTTCTCATTAAATTACATGGGATAAAACTAAATAAAAAGAGGTGTTGAATCACCAAAAATGATTGCTTAGGGAAAAAGTTGTGCTCTTCTCAACAGGTTGCACATAAGAAGCTGCCCATCCAATCGACGAAGACAAATGATTGTTTTTTTACTTCCTTGCTTGTGCATCTAGGTATATTGGCCACGGTAATTTTTTCTATTTCAATTACATAGCGTTGATGTGAAGATCAACCTGACCATCCAATCCTCCAGGTTGGTGAGAGCATCAAACCTTGTATGCCTTATAAACTGCAAGTTCTTGTTTCCCGTGTAAATGACACTTATGTATGGTGTCACATGCTTGAACCATATGTCTTGTATCCGTTTTGAGTGTTTCTTGTTGTTCTCATTTAGTGCCATTTATTTGGTTACATCTGGGGACTATTTCTTGGTTGCCCTGTAGAGTTTAATGAATGCCCAGTGTGTCTTTTATTCATGTGCAATCCAGATAATATTTAGCTTATTTCGGAATGTCATGAGCCTTATAATGAGTAAATATGATAATCCATAAAAAACATGCCAGACCTAGGACTTTAAAGAACTTCTGGACCAAATATGATCAAACATTTGAAAACTCTACTGATTTGGTCATTGTTACATGCCATGGCCCATGGTTATCAGGGTTCATCCACTCTGCTTTCTCTAGCAGAGTTGGCCTATCTGCTCGTATATCAAAAGAGTGTGTTAGGACCTGAACTCCTGATACTAGTATATCAAAAAAAGTGTATTTACTGGACTACATGCTTATTTCTAGAACTTTGAGGGACTAAAATACAACACTTACGACGACATACAACCAGCACATTAAGCCGTATTATATAGTAGAGATATGTACAAACATATCATGAGTTCATAGTTTGATTGAGAATCTCTGCCGACTAACGCAGATATATTCAACTCGTCAATGGGCGATTAGATTGGATTAGATTAGATCTCTGATTACTACCTCCCTAAACTCTTAACTCCCTGCCCTATGTGGCCTTCTCCCGTGGCTTGCATGATCATCTCCCACTCCCACCCGCAGCCTCTTCTCAGCCATCAAAGAGTTTTTTTGCTTATTTGTACCAAACCTTTTTACCTGTAAGACTTATTCTTCAAGTATGGGGCCATAATTAGTACATTTTCTATTATGTCTAGCACAACCGTCCATATAATGTTGCCGATAGTATTAATTTTCAATGTTCCATGTAACGGTTTTACTATTCTGATGTATGTTTGCAACACAGTGGTGTAAAATTATAATTGTATTTTGAATGTTATATTTGTCATTCTAAAGTTTTATTTGAGGGACCGGTAAGAAAACCATGGGGTTGCACTGAATTACACTAGGTGTTCTATTTAAAGGTTTACAATCTAGTATGTTTATATATCTTGCTAGAAAGCTCCAGGGAGTATATGATTCTATCATATGTCTTACTAAAGTTCCCTAGACAAAAAGTTAGTGTTTGTGACATGTGCTGGATTGCGTATCTCACTTTTCTTTCTAAGAAAATGATCTTGATTGAGTGAGTAGGCAAAATACGTTAGATGGAACAAACTGACACTATGAGAAATGACAAAGATCAATCATAAAATTGAAGTTGCATCAAGGTTTTCTTTAAATTCGTCGCCTTAAAAATCAACTTTATATCTTGATGTCCCACCATTACTTTTTGATTATTAAACCGTAGAAGATATAATTTTCCTGAGTTAGATTAACCTAAAAGTTGGCTCATCACTAACTCTTTCACATTTTAGAACTTGAGGCCAGACCTCTATAGATGTAGATATATGTTCAAATCTGAACTTAAGTGGCTAAAGCTTAGCTAGGGCAATGAGAAAGGCTTGTGCCTCGATCTCTGTCTGGGTTGACAGTTTCATTCGAAGATTAGGCTCTTCGTTTCTTTCTTTCTTTCTTTCTTTCTTTCTTTCTTTCTTTATGTAAACACCTTTTACATTTTTTGTACTTTATTTTATAAAATTAATAAAAAATACACAATAAAAAAATCCCTCAAAGTTCTTAAAAATCAGAATGAGCCGTCCACACTACTATGAGAATTTATTATTGTTGTATGTGTCACTGTGGCTAAGGCCGGCAATCTGACCCATGGGTATGTCCGCCCATGGGCATCCGACTGTAATCGGTAGGGTATGGTCGCCGTCTTCGCCTATGGGCCATTCCCATAGGTAACCCGATTAGTGATAACCCCCAAGAGCAAGGGATTACTGTAGCACCTCTCAATGTGGAAGTAAGGTATCGATCCGCAGGAGCAAGAAGGAAAAGTTATCTATTCCCTACAACTAAAGTGTCACAAATTTTAGTTGATTATGCACTAAACAAGTTTAAGGAACAAGGTGGTTGATTTAATGGATGGAAGTTTGATGTAACAAGGCAAGAATGTGGAAGTGTCCCAATCCTCTTCAATGCAAGAGGACAAGACAAAGTTTTCTAGGATGCTTGGAAATAAGGCCTATGGATCATACTTTCACTAGTGGACACTCCCAACAATTGAATACATAGATATTTCCTCTTCACTTTGCTACTCTGAACTATTCTCCCGTTGGATAGAAATACCAATCTACTGCATAGGGCTACAAGAGCACACCTTAAAGTCTGAGTGAACAAACACCATAATATCATAGAACACCAAGACCATCGTGTAGGGCTACAAAAGCACACATTAAAGTCTGTCTTCCACATCTAGGGAACCCCAAGGTCACTATGAGTGCCCCAAAATAGTACTAAACAAACACCACAATTTTATAGTGACATCCAACACAAAGAATAACTCATGATAAGTATTTCTGTAACCTTTAGCCTAAGAGTCACACACGGTGCGCACACTGTCAACTTCACACCATGGGACAAAGGTGACTCCGGAAATTACATTAATAAAACCACTTGAGTAGCACAAACAATGAAGGAGAAACATCCATGAATTCAATTAGATTACAAAGCTCATGATCACATAAAGATCACATCATGGGAGAGAGATCAACCACATAGCTACCGGTAGAGCCCTCAGCCCCGATGAAGAACTACTCCCTCCTCATCATGGGAGGCAGCAACGGCGATGAAGATGTTGATGATGAACACGCCGGAGGGGGTGGAGCCCTCCGGAGGCGATTCCGGCGACGTTTCCCCCCTCCGATCTTCTCCGGCGGCAGCCTTCTGTCTCCTGTTTCGTGGTTCTGTGTTTCTACGCCGCCTCCTTTCGCGAAACACTAAGGGACCTTTTTTATAGGCGTTTTTATGTCAAGACGGAGTCGGTGGACGAAAGATCGACGGCCACTGAGCTCCGAGGGGGAAAAGAGCTGGGCCCACGCGGCCAGGTATTTTAGGCCGCGTGGGACCCTCCCATTTCCAGCCTGTTGGGCTTCTGGTTTTCAATTTAAGCCCATTGCGTTCGTCTCGAAAATTCTGAACCGTGCTCTTTGGCCTTGCCCTTTTTGGAGCCCCGAAGCTCCCGGAAAGTCTGAAACACTAAAAAAGACGTTTTCTGGAAAAACAGGGTTAATTCCAAATAAATGGGAAAACTATGAAATATTCCCAAAATCATTATAAAACATTGATATAACCCTTATATGATGCAAATATGATTGGAATATAATCAATTAAAGTGCAAAGTTCATGTATGCATTTTACATGCATCAATTAGTCATGGGTAGGGTATGTGCATGAGTTTACGTACATGGACCACCCAATTAATATTATGTATCGTTAAATGTACTTTAGATAGAGGCTACATATAATATGTTCGTAAAGTCGAGGGAAACAAGCATGTGTATATGAGCATCTGATGTTCGAAGGCGGAGCGAAGGGAAAATGATCTAGAGCATGTACAATGGTATTATCTTAGCAAAGCCACCTAGCATGATTGATGTGTTGGATGAGAGAAAACCAAAAAAGAGGTTTGTCTTATCTTAGATAAGAGATAATCTCGTTGTAACAATATCTCTCACCACATATTTAGGGTGTTTGTTTACTAGAGATAAGACTTCCTATCAACCATTGTACATTTTTTTGTTGTCATATTTAAACTATGTGACAGGTTTACGATAAGACTGTCTTATCAACCATTGTACAGGTCCTGAGGTCGCTCCCACTAGAAGCAATGCATCGTTGATCAGGCCAAGCAGCACCAACCATCCAATCATCAATGCGCTCCGTCCGGTCCACCCACATGCATGCCGGCTGCTTTAGCGCTAGACCGACCGGGCCGGTCGCTCTGCCGATCAGTTCGGCACCCACACACAGCTGGCACGTCCCACCTGGTGGCCTCCTCGCTATAAACACTCCACACATTTCATCACACCACCCTGCCATGATCGAAGCACAAACACTTGACATTTCCTCCTCTTTCATTTTTCCTTTTCCTACACATGGAGTGCATCCCGGAGCGGCAGTACGAGCATGACGGCGCCACGGAGGTTCTAGAAATCGACGGCGTCGAGCTGCTCGTGGAGCTCCTGGATGCCGCCGAGCAGGGTGAGGAGGACGACGCAGCGGGACGCGGCAAGCATCGTCAGCTCGTCTTCCCAGCCCACGACGTCGGTGACTGCTGGGACGACCTGGACTCCATCCACCCGCACCAGGAGGAGGCAGGCTGCGAGGACTGCGGGCTCGACGGCATCATCCTGCCCGGCTTCGACGGGTGCGGGTGCTCGCCAGCGCCGTACGTCGTGGACGACGGCGGCGGAAACCCCGTTGAGTACTGGACGGGGCAAGAGATGGAGGCCGACGCCTTTGGCCCATTCGCCGGCGACTGCGTCGGGGAGTGGTACATGGACGGCATGGAGTTGGAGTGGGACGACGGGAGGAGCTACTACTCGTTCAACCCATCCTACGGCGGCGGCGAGGCCGGAACGGAGGAACTGTACAGCAGCCCATTGTGGCGGTGAAGTGAACTAGCAGTGCACTAGTGTGCGAGACGTTTGAACTGAAAAGCGTCTATCTAGTAGAGTAGATGTACGTCTGCATTTTGCAAATTTAGCACGCCCTGAGTTTACTGAAGAGAGCATGAGCTCCCTGGCGGTTGGACTGCTCCAGTTATTTTGCTTTAAAAAGGTTTTGCTAATTCTAATTCCAAAGATATCAGCTTAGGGCTCAATCAACTCCTTAGACACTGGTTGTTGACGTGCAGATTTGTGGTGGTAGTTACACAATGATTTGCAACTGAATTTTTTCCAGTCACACCATGGTTGCAATTGATTTTTGTAGTTGCACTACGGTTACAATTGATTTTTTTCTTTTTCCAGTTTAAATTGAAATTTTACACTTCCGCCATGGTTTCAACTTTCAACTCTACAGTATGGTTTCAAATGAATCTTTCTGTTCGGGAAAGAGTTATGCTAAGCAGTGCCTGTTTACTTTTAAGATTTGAGTAACAATTTGGTGTTCTTGTTATTTCTACCGTATCACATATTTATGATGCATCGTGTGGTGAGGGATTTCTCGTGCAAGAGAGGTTTTGCCTGTAATGTTAAAACCCTTATGTTATAATTTGTTTTTTAGATCCTGCGCACCCCCCGGTTCCATTGACAAGCTCAACGAAACATGGCGTTCGACAGGTTCAAAAGTAGTACATAGGGTTTCAAAACTTATGCCCTTCGAGCATGAAGCTCCAAAAGTAAAGGAAAGCTAAAGGCTCTCCACTAGCAATACAGCTAGAACAAGAGAGAAAGAAAACAAAAGGCTATTTTCGAATGACAGGGAGTTATGCAAGGTCAACAAGAGGAGAGAGCGGAGTGGAGCTAGCAGGGGAGCATTTCATCACTTCGGACAATTGGGGAGGTGAAGACATGTCCCAGGGTCGAAGTAGGTGTCGCCCAAGTTACCACCATCGCAATATTTTTCTGCCCTGGCGATCGGCGACCTCGAGAGTCAGCATCATCATGATCAACTTCTTGGCGCACAAGGATATCACCCACTTCCTAGCAGCATTGGGGCTCTAATTAAGTATGGTCAGGATGTGGGTACATAAGCTCTCTGTCAGACCCGACATATGTTTTTTGAAGATCAATTCCCAACTCTTCAAGGAGCTCACGATCCTCCTCCAAACCTGTTTAATGTCAATCCAACAGTGACCATTAAACACTAGGTCATTTCTATCCTTCCAGAGGTTCTAAAGAACATATGCACAAACCGAATTTAAAACAACATGTTTTTTATTGGCTATCCAGAGACTGGATACAGAGGTGTAGTTAGTTCTAACTTGGATTTGAAAGAAATAAAAAACAACTCTCCAAATTTGCTTTGCAACAATGCAATCAAAGAAAAGATGAGGAACGACAACACTATGCTTGCTGCAACCTCAACTAGCTCATGCCAACGCAGTATGAGTTTAGCTAGAAAAGTTCCTCCAAAATGTGAGTTTGAGGGATGAACCATCCCAAACCTCATGAACAGTTTTCCCATTTTCATTGCATAGGACATAAATGACAAAAAAATATGGACAACTAGTGGGGGAAGTACCAAACCAGGTATCTTCCTAGAATCTAATTTTGCGCCGTGTCCGTACAGAATAGTCTACCGACAGGTGGGGTTGGGCGAGGCGGGACCCACATGTCATACTGAGCGAGGCTGGTCCCACCAGTCAGAATAGTCTACTGTCAAAGGGTCCCACCTGCTGAGCTGGACCTGACAGGTGGGGTTGGGCGGGGCAGGACCCACATGTCATACTGAGCGAGGCTGGTCCCACCGGTCAGAATAGTCTAGTGTCAAAACGGTCCCACCTGCTGAGCTGGCTGCAATGTCATACAAATACATCTCGGTGAGTGGGTTCCACATGGTGTTACGTTATTAATTGGTCGTAATCGAACCAAAAACGGTCATACACCAGTTCTTCCCGCTTATTACCCCTATGACGTTTTTGACAAAAAAGGTTATACAAATTTAGGGTTTAATTAGACCCTCCCAACTGGATTATGACCAATGGATTCAAAATGGTCATAGATCTATGACCAATATTTCCAAAGTCACTATCAAAAGGTCACAAGTTGACGTATTTCTTGTAGTGTCCCAGTTTTCCATCCATATTCAAATTTGATACTTTTGGCAGCCCATGTTACTCCTTTCTAAAACTCAGAAACTCCCAAAGTTTTGCTACAGAAAATGTTGGGCTTGTCAGTGTTGAACTTAGAGTCAACTATCTATTTCCACAGTTTCCATTCATCTCTATCATATCTACTGATCCAGGAGCCTAGCTAGCAGACACGGGTCGATATTGGCCAGGTCTAGTACCCCTAATCCTCCACAAAAAAAAAATTGCGTACATACCAGTTTCCAATTGGCAAGGTGCAACTTCATATGTCCTTCATTCCAAAGGCAATTGTTCTAATTTGTTTTGACACACGTATGAAACTGTTGATTGGTTGTATAATTATTTTTAGTAATACCTAAGGAACCGTGGCATATTTAGTCCCCTTTTAGAACAAAGGAGTATAAAAAACAAAGGAAGTGAGAAACCAAGTATCCCAGATGGTTATATAATCAAAACCACATAAAAACTTCAAAGTGTCATTTGGATGTCATGTCAAAACACAAGAATCATAGACCCACATAGATGAAAACACGAGGTAATACTTCACGTGCTTACCTCATGTTTATTTTTCTCGATAATCTCTATCGAATATCTCAATCCATAGGAATTTCAGAGGAGTCTAAGATTGCCTATTTATTTTATCAGGTACCCTGGGAATTTCTCCTATAGGAATCCCATCCTCCAAAAGTTCCTATGATTTTTTCCTTTGTTCCAAATGGAGCTTTCTTTGTAGTTCAAAAAGCAGTTATTTTCTTGAGAATGAAACGGATAGAGAGCAGGAATGATTAAACTTAGGCACACCCCTATGTTGTTGATGGTGCGAATCACACGCCCGTTGGGAAACCCCAAGAGGAAGGTATGATGCAGCGTAGTTGAAGTTTTTCCTTGATTTCAAATCCAAGGTTATCGAACCAGTAGGACTTGAGAGACTTCAACTTGGTGTCAACCTGGTGCCAGCAAGTTGACGTGGACCTGCACACAACACACTCAAACTACTTTTTCCCAACGAAACATAAAGGTTGTCAATCTCCCTGACTTACTGAATATAAATGATTAAATGTATGGTGTGGAAAACAATTATGAATGCAAAAATTAACAACGGTCAAATGATGATGCGAAGCAATGGAAACGGTGTTTTAATAAATGTAAAAGAATGAACGGGGGTCCACAGTTCACTAGAGGTGTCTCTCCATAAAATAGATAAACATTATATGCTGGGTAAACAAATTACAACTAGGCAATTGACAAATTGTAAGGGCATGACAATGCTATCATGACAAGCTATAGGTCACAGTAGTATTTAATTGGGCATTACAACAAAATACATAGGCCGCTTGCTAGCTGCATCTATGACTAACAATCCACCCCGGGATCGCTATCCAGCATGTTACCCGAAATTATTAAGTTGCAAGCAACAAATAATTGCAATAAGCAAAGTGTGTAATGTAAGCAATGCATATAACACGTAGAAATAGCACCGATGTTTTAGCCTTAGTAGCAACAGCACATACCCATCACGTTCGTTTCTGTCAACTCGAGCAGAGACAAAGGAGGCATGAACCCACAATCTAGCATAAATACTCCCTCTTGGAGACACTAGAAACTACTTGGCCAAAGCAACCACTAGCATCGGAGAGCATGCAAGATCATAAATAAAACATATAGATAAATAGATTAACAAACTTGATCATTAACTTCACAATTCATCGGATCCCAGCAAATACAACATGTAGCATTACATAACGATGATATTGATCATGTTAGGCAGCTCACAAGATCTCAACATGGTAGCTCAAGGAGAAGAGACAACCATCTAGCTACTGCTATGGACCCGCAGTCCAATGTTAGACTACTCACGCATCACTCTTGAGGCATGCATGGTGGTGTAGAGCCCTCCGGTGATGATCTCCCCCTCCGGCAGAGTGCCGGGAAGAGCTTCAGAGCCCTCCCGAACTAGGGTTGGCGACGGCGGTGGCCTCAGATGTTTTTCATGAAATTTGTTCGGTGTGTAGGGTTTTCGGGAGAAGGAGAATATATAGGCGAAGAGGCATCGCCGTAGGGCACCCAGTGTGGTGACCACGCACACCACTGCATGTTGTAGTGTACAAGTTGTTGATATAATACTCACGGAAGGACCTTTCCGTAAATATTGCATCTCTCAGAGTAGTACAACAGAAACATAGCTGGTCCAAGGTAACACTATAGGATTACAATACTATTCAATAAAAAATCTCGAGAACCTCCTTTACAAGCAGAAGTAGATCTCGTGCAAATGAAACTCCAGAACGACTCCAGTTGTAGCACTAAGCTGGATATCAGCTCTATTTCTAACTCCTAATCCACTACTGCTGTTGTCACAACCCTACCTATCCATCTGGAATCTCCGTGTCCAGAGTTGTGCTCCTCCATCCAATTATAGTCATCTTGTTTATAAGTATTGTTGTCGACGTGTCCACTGTTGCACCGTTGTCGCCACTCTTCCGTTGGCAAAGTAGAGGTTGACTCCTTCAGGCTCCACCAGGTTGATTTGACTCCTCGTCGAAGATCTCACCAACATCATTATGGATTCCTGTCCTTCCTCTGTTGTCTCCAACAATCTAAGCAGGGGGTCAATGGAGGAAAGGGTGAGCAACACGAGCGTTACTCAGCAAGTTCATATAACAGGAATACGGTGTTTTATGCACTAGTTACCATCCATACCAAAAGGTCATGGATGAACATGCATATCTTTGTAAAACATTTTTAGGAAAAGATTCATTTTATCATCAGCAAACTATGCCCGTCAACCATTCACAGGTGCTAGAACTTCATGGAGCTCCTTTCCTGCAGCGTTCGCAGCTCCTTCCTGGAACATGGAGTAACATGTCACACTTTTTTACACTCTGCAGAGGTGCGTTACTTTAACCATAAGAGATCAACGCCTTGTTGCACAACCGGGCGATTTTTCCCGTCCACACTCTCTTTGGTGTGGGGCCCAGTCGTTGATCCAAGCCATTCACCGTGCTTCTCCACCAACCCCACATGCCCACCCAATTCATGCATAGCAGAATCACCCCTGATACTCTACCCCTCACGGTAGATACCTAGGCATCCCCTTGCAGACCATCATAGACACCAGAGTCCGTGGGCATTAAGGGGTCCCACCCATGTGCATATAGTCCCGCAAGATCTACAGCGTACGTCTCCGGCTGTCCGTTGACATGTGAAAGGGAGAAGGTCACAGATGACATTTCCCGTCCCATTCCAAGTTTTATGGTTAACGCTTCATTTAAGGCGCAAGAATATTAACGGCAGTGGTTGTTAACTCCTGGGTAATACATTCCCGTGCAAATGGAACCTCCACCAACCACATCTTACCATGGTTCCATCTGCCAGCTAACAATATATATATAGCAATTCACATCATTCGAAAATATGTTTTCCTTTTTTATGCAATGATAAACCATAGTACTTTGTAATTACTTTGATAAACATAATCAAGTAGGAAATGAGCAAGAGTGAACTTGCCTTTTTGACTGCAAGATTATGCAGCCAAGGTCTTCGATACAATAAAGACTCCAAAATCTGGAAAAAAGCGTCATTGGTCCGGTAAGGACTAATGTTTGAAGAAGCAATATGCTATTATGCATAAGTATGAGATGCATCGTCCTAAACCCCGTAACTAACTCTCGATGGTTGAGGGTTGTTTGAGTTTGGTGGTTACTTTTAGATTTGTTTTATCTTCAAGTTTACTTCACAAGAAAGATGAATTTTAAAACTTCAACTTTAAAGTACTATATTAAATATAAGAATAAAATAAAACAACATCATAATACTAAATGGTTGTTTTAGGTTGGTTAACATCATATGTTTGTAAAGAACATGTATTGACTTGAATTATTTGAAATAATGGCGTAGTGTTATTATTCATGAATACAAAAAGAATAACTTTTGAAGAAATAAATAATGTGAAATGGTGTAGTATTATTATTCATGAATTTAAAAAGAATAAATTTTGAATAAATAAATGATGTATACATTTGTTGGTATCATACCATAAGGGTACTTATTTTAGTCAAGTGATGGTATATTATCAAATATTAAGAGTAGTTACTTATGTGTTTAATTTTTCTTTAAGTAATAAGATAATATGATTTATATATTAACACTTGGAAGAAATACAACAAGTAATTTCATATTGTGAAGTAATTATAAATTTGGTTTAATGACTTAAACAACTATAACACAAAATTAATCCAATTATTAAAGGAATTAATAATAGTGATCAAATTTGATTAAATAGAGAATTCATTTTTATGAATTAAGAACTACATGGAATATTATAAAGTAATAATATGATAACCTTTTATGTTGTTAGATTTATTTTTGTTTTATTGAATGATTCTTGAATAATTGTTTTCCTTATGGAAAATATTATTCAAATAAACCATTTAAAGATTATTATTTAAACATGTTCACAAATGGAATTCTAAAGATGGACATAAGGTTATGATTGAAACATATTTCCATATTCGAAGTTAAACATGTGAAGCACTTTATATGGATTTGAAATGCATCCAAAATAGCATTTCAAATTAGTTCCATATTTAAAATAAGTAAATTATTGTTTTAATTTTTTAGTTATTTAATTTTAGTCAAACAAGCATTTTATTAATACAGATAGAAAGATTTTATTTTTGTGAACATTTTGATATATTATTTGTATTATTCTGATTTAGGATGAATTAGTTATGAATTTTAGAATTTTTGAATATTTTCTGTAGTTTCTGAAAAATGTTAAATTCCTGACAACTCGGCCCCACAAGTCAGTGTCATATTAATTAAAAGAAAATAAAATGGAAAAGTTTAAAAGTGTGATGGGCGGGGCCCGTGTGTCATTGACACAGAAGTTGGGCCGCGGCTCCGCCGTGCTTGCCCTCGCCGGCGGCGAGCGAGCTAGCACGCGCGGGTGCACGCGTTGGATGCACGGAATCATGGGCGACTCGTAGATGGCGGCGCCGCTCCAAAATGGTCATCGGAGCAAGGCTGGAGTTAGGCTCACGCGGCGACGGACGGTGGCGCACGGCACGGCGGCGATTCCGAACGAATTGAACCAAATTGAGAGTACAGGAAGAATCGCAAGCTCACCACGAGCACGTAGAACTGCTCGGCGATGCACGGCATTGCTTGACGGCGACAAACTCGTCCGCGACTTCCGGCGGCCGGACTTGGAGAAGAAAGCAAAATTCGTCCTCCTAGAGCATTTCAGCACGCACGGCTCCACGGGGATGACGCAGACGACACGACGGGGCTTCCCAGCAGCTCAGAGGAGCTCGGCGTGGCCAAAATCAGTGGCGCACGGAGGCGACCTGACGTGCTAGGGTTTCGCTTTCCCCGTCGATTTACTGGGAGAGAGACAGAGAGAGCGAGGCGTAGTGAGGAGGAGAGGGAGATGGAGACGTCTCTGAGGTCCTTATCCTCGAAGACCGGCAAGCAGGAGGTGGCATGGCGGCGGCGTCCTTCTGGCCGAAGGAAGAAGAAGAAGAAAGAAAATCATTTTGCAAAAACCCCCTGGGTTTGTAGGAAATTGCAAGAACAGCAGAAACAGGCCCTGGCTCCTATTTTAAATGAATTGAGGACTTATTTGTAACAGGAATATTTATAGGAAAGCCTGGAATGTTTAAAATTGCACAAACAAGTTTATTCCAGTACTAAAATTTGAATATTTCGAGTATTTTGAATTCAATTAGTATTTGGAATATATTTGTGCTTATTTAGATTTATTTCCTATTGTAAGATGTATAGAATTTCACAACAATTTTATTTTGAACTTGGAACATAGTTTGTGTATTTAAATTCATTCACCATTTAAAGTAATTTGAGCATGTTTGGATTTATTTCATTTAATCAGTTTTGTTGTTTATGACTTCTATTTTTATTATGCATTATTTTGTTCTTAGCAACAAGAAATATATTGCTTGGTTGTTTATTTGTGAATACTTGTTATTTTCAAATACTAAAGATAATTCCTTGATTGATTTCAACTCTAGGCAAATATTCAAACTTGTTTTGGATGCTTTATTAATTCCTGGGCAACACCTAATTGTTGTCCAGCAATAAAACATGATTTGTTCACTGTGGTGTCTCCAACGAGTATGCGCAGCGTTTATAATTCAAATCCATGCCAAGCACAAATTATTGCTATAGTGGCTTTGACTTGTGATGCATGACGGCCTAATCATGTGAAGACATGATCAGATGTCTGTGGATGCACCAAATGCAGATATTTTGCCTGAGGTCAGGTCTTATGGTGACATAAAATGATGAGACTATAATCTTGCTTGGTTCCACATCTCATTCTGAAGATATAAAGGTTGATGCATTCCTTTCTGATAGGAATTTATGCTTAAGTATGTGGAAGCAAATTGTTAGAACAACTGCTGACTAAATAGTCCATGTGGTTCCATTTACCACATGTCCAGATTTATCTCTTTTTGAGAATAAAAATCTTGAACAAACCAAATGACCTCATCACTAGATGATCTGATGATCTACTCTCACATGAGACTTGTCCACTCACATGAGTATGAGAGTTAACTCATGTGATTTCTATTCATGTGCAATAATTATGTGACCTTATGATTTGGTTTTACTTTCTCCTTGAAAATCATATCCTTGGAGAAATAGCATTCATATGTCATTTTGTTTATTTGTATATGACACTCAATTGTTTGATCATACAAAAGTGACTTGTTAACAAGGTCTCGAAGCTTGTTATCAAACTACTTCTATATATCACTAACATTGGAATATCACACTATTACTAGAGAGATTAATAAGAACATAACAGATACAAGAGTTCCCATTGTCTCTATGATAGATTGGCATAGCACTACTATGCATATCTAATCAATCCTTCTTCATAATCTTCTTGTTGATTTCCTTCTTTCTTGTGTTGCCTTCTCTTGTAGAAAGATTTGGAGAAGATTGGGAGATAAGAAGATTAGATGGTCTTGATAGGATAAGTAGATCAAGATTAAGATTTAATTCAGTCTTTTATCCTACTTCTAAACATTCCTTCTTTTCTTTAAGATATGTACTTATTCGATTAATGATGTAAGTCATACTCATTATTTGATTTATAGTTTCTTGTATTATTAGATAGTAATCAAAATGTTTGAGAATTTAAATAAGACAAGATTTTGAAGTTTATAGCACTCACGTTGATGACTAAGTCTAATCCACCAACATCAGCGAAACCTCGATGTATGTTTCACAAGTTTGGTTCCAAGTTTTTAGTTACTCGTCAAACTAAAGGCATTCTCAACTAGCCTTTCAAGTGGTGGTTGAACACTCTATGACTTCGTTGAAAAAGTTTTAAATTTTCCCGTATTTTCATATGCATGCTAGCTATGCAAATGCACAAATCTAATTTAGCCCCTTTCTACTCACTGAACTATGGGTCATTACATCTAGGGGGCCCAGACGGTAGGGTGCGCGGCCCACCCCCTGCCCACGCCTAGGTGGCGTGTGGGGGTGTGGGACCCCCCCCTCCGCTGCCCTTTGGACTCCGTCTTTGTTTCTTCGTAAAACTGATCTCCGTCAATTTTTAGATCTTTCGGAGAATATTTCCCAACTAGGATTTCTGAAACAAAAAGACAGCATAAAATAGGAACTGACACTGGGGCATCTTGTTAATAGGTTAGTTCCAGAAAAGGCATAAAAATGATAGAAAACTATAAATAAAACATGTAGCATTTGATATAAAACAAGTATAGAACATAAAAAATTATAGATACGCTTGAGACGTATCAGTTGCTATAATATATCGATCATTGATCCCTAGACAATCTCTTTCCACTTGTGAGCTGAATGTTTCTGATACTCAACCACGCACTAGTCAACTGCGCTAACAACACTGCCGAGATAATCTGTCTAGTTTGTTATTTGAAGGAGGCTAGATGTAGTACCCGAAATCAGAAGGATTTTACAGATACTAAGGGCATGTTTGGTTGCCCACAAAAAAAAACCAAATTGGCCCGAACGAGCCAAAATATTTGTCGTTGTTTATCGGCACGTTTGGATGTACCTGCATCGCACTAATCTTAAAACAACTCAGAACCTTACTGCGGAGGAACACTCGAATCTACCGTTTTCCGTGTTGCCAAACCCGATGGAGCATAAACTGGCAAACGACTACACGCGCGGGGAAGAGCGGGAGACGACACAACATTTTGGAAACGTGCGCCATATATCTCCTCACCTCCCCTCTCACTCTCCTCTCACGGTTGGTCGTTCCACTATCGCCGGCACATTCAGAGCGCCACGATGTCCATCATCGGCCGAAAATCGGGTCATCGACCTCCGCTTCCTGCCTCGACACGCTGGATGCCAAAACATTGACGACGCGCTTCATCACCAACGGAAACTCGACTCCATCCCTCAACCCACTCTTACAACGCTTTTAGGATTATATATATGTATGTAGGAGCCTAGTTCTATGCTTACTGATGGCATATGCGGTAAATCTGTACTTACTAGGGTAAATTTTGCATCAATTAGTTTGATTTTTCTCGTACTTGTTGATTTTGTATTTCCGTAGGTGTGGTAATGTGCAGATTTGGGGATGTTTTTTATTTAGGGTTTCATCTTAGATTGATTTAGGGATATTATATGTTTAGGGTTTCATCTTTAGGCTGATTTGGGGTTATTGTCTGCTTAGGCCATCTTAGACCGATTTATGATTTTTCTCTGTTTAGTGTTTCATCTTAGCCTGATTTGTGGATATTGTCTCGTTAGTTCATCTTAGACCGATTTGGAGATATTCTCTGTTTAGTGTTTCATGTTAGCCCCATTTGGGGATATTGTATGTTTAGAGTAAGATCACTAATTAGGCCTATGATTAATTCATTCACATGGTGTGTGTTAAAGATTCCAATGGTTCACATCAAGTGCATGTCAATTATGATTGATCCCTGAACATACAATGCTTGTCGCATCCTGTGTTCCAGGGATGACCTTGTTGTACCTAGCGCTATGTACAAGCACATTGGTTGTGCATACTCCTTGGTAGAGTAGGATCATCTATTTGGATTATGTGTGCCTAGGGCGGTGGAGGTCTGTGAAAGAAAGATTGTGTAAGAGAGGCAAACCAAACAAGAGACATTGGCAAGAAACAAACTAAGAAACAAACAGCCCACTCCCCTATGAACCTCAACCGCCGCGAAGATGACCCCGTTAAATAGAAGATGATTCCCTCGTCATTTCCCCCCAGTTCCCGAGCCAATCGTGCCTCCAGGCTGCCGAAATTGCTCGCCGGAGATCTACTCAACCGCCGATGTATTCTTCCACTTCCGGCGACACGAAGGTCCTCGTGCCGACATGTGGACCACATAACGGACGGGCCCATCAACATGGAGAGAGAGGAGCGAGGAACCGGGTACGGCAATAGTTATCCCGGATGGGCACACAATACACGAGGTAAAACCTAAGATGGTAAAAGAACAAAATCAGCCAATGGGAGGAACAAGCTGCGAATATCGCCCCTCCACCACACCGATTAAGCGCGTAGCGTGAGGCCGACAGGTGAGCTCTCGGGCTCCCGGGGGCATCCGGGGAGGTCGTCAGCGAGAGTGGGGACACGAAGCTTGGTACGCGCAGCAATAAGGCGGATCGATGTTCATGCCGACTCCAGCGATCCGGCATGATCGGACGGTGCGGAGGTGCGGAGCGGGACATATGAGACGGCCAGAAAGCTCAGATCGCTGTGGTGCGCCCAAGGGCTCTCACTGTTTATATCTTTCGATTTATGGTAAAGATATAGAAAGCATACGATCTAACAACTATCTCAGTAGGGTTTCTAGTGTATGATTGGTTAGTCATATTTATGAAATCTTTAAAGTATAAACTGAACCAATGATATTATTCTTTTCTAGTTTTTCATGATCAAAATTGTCTAGCAAGTCAACATTTACCAAAGTGTGCGTACTCAGTACTTTATACTGAAAAAACATTGTTTAGATTAATTACCAATGAATAAAATGTTGTGTATTCTAGAGGTAAATTTATTATTTAATATGCTCTTATGCAATGTGTTTGTTATCATCTGGTATATACAAGTCCCCGACCAGTTTATGGAATAAAAATGTATTGCACATAATTAAGAATGTAAATACTTTCGAAGTGTATGGATTGACTTGTCTTGAGAAAATTATAGTCAAAGTTGTGTATTGTTGACCAAATTGGTCATTCATGATTTGCGCTCTCTTACGAATCTCAATTTTTTAAACCAAATCACATCAATGTCATGCTATTTCAGTGCTCGCGTAATCAATACTTCATTTTTTCTCCTTTCTAAATTTAGGAAAATGAGGGTGGACCACCTTTTCGAATACTTCAAAAACAAGGATACCATGGTTTTCAAAATTATAAGCTTTTAAGGAGCGAAACACCTCAAAATTTGTTAAACTGTAGTATATATTATTTATAAATCTTAATGATCCAAAAAGAAATAGTGAGTGAGTATTAAATTTTTGATTGGGTATAATGGATAATATCATAGCTATTACCATACACTTCACCATTTTGGTTCTTCTCTTCTCAGCGATTTGAACGGTCGACCGTTTTGCCCGGCCTATGAGCCGGCCCTGCATGACAGTTATGCACTATTGTCAGCATGAAAGGTAACTCAGAAAATGCTTAGATTTATCATGTCGGGATTAATATTGGTATCCATGATGATGGTCATTCTTCATGTTGAAACTACACAATGTTGTCTTCCCTCTTGGGGGATCATTTTAGGAGTTGTGCTAGCTGGAGGGATTTTGCGGTAGTGCGGCGTGGCATTATCTACATCTTGAGGCAGACCAAAACTTTGCACACTGGTAGATCTGGACATTATCTACACCCAGAAATATTGTTTTGAATTTTTGAAACATAAAAATGCAGATTTGATTTTTTTATTAAACAAGCTCCATGTAGCTCGGGCTCCATTTGGGATTCTGAACCACTTTACGAGACACCCACATATAAATATATCAAACGCGCTGGATTGTATATGGAGTAGAAATACTTGGATCAATCTTACATCTTCTACTTTGATATGTACTCCCTCCATCCACGAATAAGTGCACTTCTAAGTGCTCTAAGTCAAACTTTTGAAATTTGACCAACTTTATAGAAAATAGTAGCAACATATATGATATCAAAATGAAATATATTGAAACTTTATTTCAAGACGAATCTAGTGGAATTACTCTAGTGTCATAAATATGGGTACTGCTCCCTATAAAGCTGGTCAAATCATGTCAATCATTTTGTTATAAATTTAAAGATCTTGTGTAGATACGGTGAAGATTTGATACGCAACTAATGAGTCCTTTCCAAATAAAATATCATTTTTGTCCATTTGTTGGCAAAATATCTAGGCCAAGAGCATTATAAATGCCCCGATTCATCGTCCTTCATGGCCACAGCAAAACATCTTGCACCTTACCCATACAGATTTGCGATTCTTAGCACCAAGGTGTCATCGATCCCACACGCCAAACCATGAGAAATAGCCTCCTATTTGTTGTTGCCATTGTAGCCATTTACGCGATGTCTGTACATGGTGCACGTTCACCAATAGACATCAAGAATCCAGACGTCCAATTGATTTGCAAGTGGGTTGTGTGGGTGCACGTGCAGCACGCACATGACGAGATCAAATTCAACAAAGTGCTGAGAGCCAAGGTTGATGAGGATTCACCACAAGGTGCATTCCTCTATCTCCTCATTGACGCAACCAACCGTGATGGAAGGGAAGCCAAGTACGAGGTGGTTCTGAACCAGACGGCTACTATCTTGTCCTTTAAGCTGGTTAACCAAACAAAATTGACATGATGATCAGGTTTATGCAATAATAATTTGATCTGATAAGGAATGTCAAGGTACCTTTAATAAAGTATGCTTGTCCTGGACTCAATTTTGAATTTGTGATGTTTCTTGGTCATATACTATTTTCTCTACGGGAGTGTGCCTCTCCAACTTTATCTACATATTTTGCTCATTTAGTCGTTAGCAATTAATACTGGTTCCAATGTCCTACATCGACTCCACCACTCCACCTCCCCACACCGCGCGAAACAACGAATCCACGATCCTCTTCTCCTCCCCCCTCGTGCAAGTGATTGTTTTTTGGCAATGGTCAAAGTATCACAGAAATAGAAAGTTTATTTTACACCCATCCTATGCGTAAGTAGGATACACACAACCACAAACGAACATCTGAAAAAAACAAAAAAAAACGTTATACATAGAGCAAAGTAGTGCTCGTAAAGCGCCTATGAAGGAGGGCCAATCCGCATATCAGGATGCTACCACCCATGTGGCATAAAAATGTCCCTCACGGTAGCCTCCAACCACGCAAACACCTTCATAAACAGGTCGTAAACTCAACACATTGTAAAGACGACCATGAACGAAGCATGTGTGTAGACCGGTAGATGACCTATAGAAGAGGGGAACTCTAACCATTAAAAATCTTGACATTTCTACATAGCCAAAGTCACCGTATTATGGAAAGAGTCCCTACCCTAAGAAGTACTCTAACTTTTGATCAATACCACGAATCCAGTTACGAAAAAGATTTGATATACTTTGTGGCAGATACAACTTAGACACAGCTTGGACGGATGACCATATAGAATGAGCAAACTTGCACCGGAAAAATAAGTGTGTAATTCTTTCATTGTTGTATGCTTCATTTTTGTTTTATTGAATTTCCGTGATTGTTAGGATTTCTTAGTAGATTCTCATTATTTTGTGTAGTAGAACCTAGAGCATTTTTCTTGGAAAACTATCTTTGTTGTGCTAAACCTTTTAACAATGCTTCATATTTATATTTATGCTTTTAGGTAATGACTTTGTGTGAGTTTATAATATCATTCCACTTATTATCTTAACTTGATTTTCATTCTCAGGTACTTAAGGCACTTGGGATATGAGGTTAAGTATGTGTGCAACTTCACTGATATCGATGATAAGGCAGCGTTGCATGATTTATGATTTTGGACATATTTATAAATTTTGAGTTGACAGTTGAAGTAATTGAGTAAAAATGTAAAATGACAGCAAGTGCCTAACAAAGGTTGTGCCTTCTTTAATTGGTCATCTTGAATTTTTGTATGGTATCGGGATACCTAAAAAGGATGCAATTATATCTTAGATTGTTCTTCTAGCAATTCATGTAATGTTGCACACTGAAGTGTAAATCGGTGGCTTTTTGTATCTGTACAATACCACGTTTGATATCCGGTTTATTGTCTATCTAACTTTGTTTTTGAAAATAAG
Source organism: Poa pratensis (assembly GCA_947311845.1). Lineage (NCBI taxonomy): Eukaryota > Viridiplantae > Streptophyta > Magnoliopsida > Poales > Poaceae > Poa > Poa pratensis. Next base: position 28,046,545 of record CAMZMU010000071.1, on the reverse strand, counting down.
TTTTCAGAAGCTTCAAACTAACTTCTAGAATCAACTTCCCATGAAAATAAATATTTGATGTCAAATTATCTTCTTAAATTCATGTCCTTGAGAGTCTCTCTTGGGTGGATAAGAGGTGGTCACTGGCACAAGATAGCATACATCTCTTATTTTTATTGACTTCCATACCATTTGGGCTTGATAAGTTGACATTAACACCTATAGTTACTACTTGTATATGCATATTGACAGATAGAGAAAAAAGATAAAACTTATATCACTGAAGGAACTAGCAAAAACCGGCGTGGCGGCACGCCGCGCTAGGCCAACCATGTCATCTACCATTAGGAGCAATCACAAGATCTCCTCCAACTAAGCGGCAGATAATGGCCCAGTTTTAGCTCCAACTCACAAAGATTATAATTGTAGACCCATTGCGGCCCATTATTCGTATTTCCGTAATTAGACTACGATTTTGTAGCCTATTTTTCTTTTGCTTCTAATTAATGTTTGCTATTGCAAGGTGATTCTAAGTATGGATGTGACTGTACTGGTGGGACTGACCCTATCTTGTGTATTTGGGTCAGGGCAATGTATCCTAAAGATTAGGTACAGTATTATACACATTGTGAAACTATAAGTGAATGAATGATACTAAATTTTGTGATTTTCTGTCATTTTGTTTGCCTCATTGACCACAGCGTGACGCTTATCCCCGGTGAATCTGGTGAGATCCTTCACTACAAAGATGAAATCACAACGAGTTGTGTTTAAATAAACATGATTGCCATGGTTGGATGCCATTCAGTGTAACTATATGTGCCATTCGGAGTCAATGAGGTGTGGAGAATAGGCATATGTTGCTATTTGGGCCACCAGAAAATAAGATCTAAATATGTGTTGATACTTGTTTTATAGTGGAGAGGTTTGAGAGAAAATAAATATTTATTTCTCTTATATTTTTGCAGCTTCTTCGCCACAACCAATTGAGTTTTTTTTATTTTTTTATTTTTATTGTTTACCAAATGAGCTTGTTGACCTATCCACCGGCAGAACGTAAACCATTCCTCATAGAAGTGCACTTATTCGTGGATAGAGGGTGTACGAGGTAATTTTTTATTACAAAAGGATAATACTACCATAAGAAGCATAAACCCTCTTAACAGACAGAGATACATATAGCGCCAAATGCAGGATTCAGAAGACTGCAGACACCAAGTCATCAGCATGAGGATACAAAGCAAGAGTTGTGCTTATACGAGCTTCCAAAAAGTTACCTTACAAAGTGGGGATCTCCCTATGAACTGAACTGAAACAATCTACGCACACAAGAGGCCGTCCTACAACAGAATTTACAACTTGAGTTTTTCTTCACAATTTTCCCACAGCAAGAAACCAAAACTGAAATCGACATATAAAGAATGATACACAGGTCAATGAGGAGCAAGAAGAAGAAGAAGAAGAAGAAGAAGAAGAAGAAGAAGAAGAAGAAGAAGAAGAAGAAGAAGAAGAAGAAGAAGAAGAAGAAGAAGAAGAAATCAAGAAAGCATCCACAGTTTCGTGCACGCAAAGATGGCTTGTTTCCTCCCTCCCAGGTCAATGATAATACGGCGGAGGAGCGGCGGAGTGCACAGAATAGAAGACTTCGATCAGCTCATGAGCTCCTTCTCTGCGCGAACGGGAGGCGGCCCGCCGTGGGCGTGCTGGTCGGACGCCCCCGCGCCGGAGGACATCCTGAGGTTCTGCTGCTGGTACACCTGCCGGAGCCTCTCGATCTCCTCCTTGAGCGCCTCCTGGTGAGCGTCCTTGAAGATCTTGTCCTGCGCTAGAGCCGCGATCCGCTGCTTGAGGTGGGTGTTGCCGACGGTGAGGATGGTCCGCTGCTGGTCCAGGAACGCCACCCGGGGAGACAGCACGGACACCTCGTTCTGCAAATCAACCGTAGAACGAAAGATGGCGTTAGTCCATATTCACGCAGCGAGCATAGGAGTATGATCAGGCCGAACTGAACATTTTACACGACAGTTAAACTAGAATAGGCAAATTGGTGCCGCTGTTCTGCGCGCGGCCTGAAGCCAATTGAACCGACGTACGACTTGTCAGATTAATTCCTGGCTGCCTAGCTACATGCTGTCTGAAGAGACATTTAACTAACATCTCCATCTCCATGTGCAACCACGAGGCCACGAGTAAGTAACACCACAAGTAGACAATTGTGTTAAGTGCTACTACTACCAGTACTAATACTGCATCGATCATTGCTTAAGACAGCAATCAGATGGATCGGGCGGGCAGGAAGGCGCCTGCATCTGCATGTGCCGTACCACTATGGAAGTTGATCTGATCCACCGAGAGAGCCGAGGGACCATGGCAAGCAGCATGTGCATTTGGATCGCGGGCCGGGGGCGTTGGTAGGTGCCGTACGGGCGGGCGGGTAAAAGACATCGCCGTGCATGTGCCCGCCCGCCCTACCAATTCTATCATTTGGCCTTCTTCCTCATCCCACATGGCTTCACTTCACCACCATAGCTACCTTGCGTGCTGCTAGCCAGCCAGCCTGTGCCGATCCGGCGACCTCTTAATATGCATAGTCCTAGACAAAACAATGGGTACGCACGGAGCGGTGTGCATGTTTGGGAGTGAAATATGTATGTGTACGGTTGCCTCGATAATTGCCTTACGAAGTGACAACACAATTTGGTGAGTGCAACGATCTAACATCGATCGACGGTTATAAGGAAGTGAGATCTAGCTAGGTCTCACGCATGCATGCTTGAGCTTGACTAGATAGATAGTGCCCAGAGAGGAGCTGCATGCCGAATTGTGCTTGTATGCGTGCGCAGTGTATTCACGGAATTTCCTCGAGCATATATACATCGATTCGTCCACCTCGTAGTTTCCTACTCTGCCTCTTTTTGCAAGGGAGTTGGGTTGCAAAAGGTTCCTACTTCCAAGAATTGAGATCCATTTCGAGCAGCTAACTATACTTGAGTATCTAGCCCAGAAATTCAGCTAGCTAGCAAGCTACAAGGACGCGTCTATGTATGTATGTGTACCTGCAGCGTGGTGACGCACCGCTCTAGCTCCGAGATGTACTGCAGCTTCCTCACCCGCGACCTCTGAGCCGACTGACGGTTTGCCAGTATCCTGAATTCAAACACATCATCATTCAGTCCATGCAACCAAGGAGTTAATTGCATGCATGCATGCATTGGCACTCTCCAGCTCACCTCTTGACCCTCTTGGGGTCCCGGATCGTCTCCGTCGACGACGTCGGCGTGGCCTGCCCCGCCGCCGCCGGCTCCTCCTCCGGCTCGTTCTGCTCATCATCGCCGAACCGGTCCTTGCCGCGCTTGTCCCCGTCGCTGTCGCTGCTGCCGTTCTCGGACCCTGGCGCCGTCGACCCGCCCTCGTCGGGGAACATGGACATGAGCTGGTCGTCGTCCAGCCTGTCGAACTCGCCCGCCCCCGCCGGCGCCACCTCCACGAAGGCCACCGAGTCGCTCAGCGACCGGCGGTGCGCGCCCCGGCGTGCCGCCGCGAACTCGGCGAACTCGTCCGCCCACGCGTGGTGTCCGTCGACGCCCACGCCGGTCCCGGGCCAGTGGTGCGCGCCGGTGGCCATCGGGATCTTGGGCGGGAGCTGCGCCATGCTCCAGATCGAACACGGCAATGCGCAACAGCTCCTAGCTAGCCGGCCTCCGGTGCTAGCTAGCTTAACTAGTTCGTAATGTGCCGGCGCGCATAGAGCCTTGTTTTATACTACTAGTGCTTAGCCACTAGAGAGCTAGCTACGCTTGCACCATGGATGGAGATGGGATTGATGGGAATGGAATCGGAGGGTCACATGGGACGAGACTTTTGGAACATGAGGACAGCCCGAGCCAGCTAGCTTGGGAATGGAGTGCGCGGGAGCGGGAGCGGATCATCGATAGAAGATGGTGGTGGGGACGATCCATCGACGGTTTTAAGCGAGGCGGTTTTAAGTAGGTGGGCAGGAATCCCCATCCACGTGCCGCTGTCGATCCATCCGTCCATGGATCTCCTTCTCCCATCATTGCCTCTCTGCTCGCTGCCTGTGTATATATGGCGAGAACTGGAATTCGCCGTCCTTGTCGTCCAAAACGGGCGTCTCCTAGCTAGCCTTCTGAATGTCACCGATCGAGCAAGATCTGCCTTCGTGTGCTTTGAATGGGCATGCAAGTTATATGAATTTGCGTTGCGATCAAACTGATTGCGTTGCGACATGATATGCCAGAGAAATTCATCTCATATTCATGACCCGAGATCGCTCCGGACAATATTGAGACGTTGCATGCGCATCTTCAGTTGTGCTTACCTCGATCTAACTGCGGCCAAGAATCGTAGTATCAGCTGTCGATGTATGGAATTTGGAAAGGAACAGACGACAGGAAACCGTGTCAGGTTGCATTCCGCCGGAAAGCTATATAGGTGCGTGCGCGCGTATCATTTCGTCAGACACGAGCATGTTCCCAAATCCCTCCCTCGGGATCAGAGATCTCACCGCGCTCCACGCTACGCCCGAATCTTCTGCCTCGATCTATTTACCATTCCTCTTTATTAATACTCTTATCAAAAAGGATCCAGCGACTTCTTTACTCAAGAAACATGCTTTGAGAGCGTTGTGTCTCTATATATACGGATAGATGTTGTGCCGCATATCTCCAATCTTGCAAATGAAACGCAAGACTGGCCTTCGTGCCGATGAAATGTACTTCTTCCGTCCCAAATAGCCAAATAGGTGGCGTATAAATTGAATTAAAAAGTTAGGATTTTTTTTTACCGAATACATATATCAACATATAAAATATGAATATTCATAATACCAAAGCAATATCACTAGATTCACCATAAGATATGTTTTCATAATGTATTTATGAAATAAATTCGCCATAAGATTATTCTCATATTGTCTTTATGAAATGTTGTAATTTTTTATATTTCTTTTATGTGTTTTCGCTCAATTTATAAGCCATCTCCTTGAAGATAGAGGGAGTATGAAACATCAAGAATAACAAGCAATCACATACTCACAGCTTCACCAAGTGATCTTCAGTGAACTCGATGAAATGCTTGTAAGTTCGAACCATTTGGATGTGCAATAAGAAGGTTTAGGCTGTGTAGGTTGCACTAAGATGTTTGGTTTGAGCCCAGCGCCAGCTCTACATAACAAGTTTTTTGGCCGTGCGTACGGATTTGGTATTTATTCGGGCGTTTAGAAAAAGGCATGTTTCAAAGTTTTTGTTTTGCAAATAGTGGACTACGTAACCACCCCATATCTGGTGCTTGCCTACTCTATCTCACATGCTGGGTCAGCGACGAGATGTGCGACCGCACAGGGCCCCAAAAGTAGTAATGGCCCCTAACTTCTATATAGATAGTGTTCATCGCCATGGATCCGAGAATGCAAATTGTCTTCTGTTCACGTGTGGTTGAGAAAAAAAGAGAAAGGGAAAAGATGTGACTGAGCTTTAGGGCCCATTAAGAAAGGGTTACGCACGGATTTTGGGGTGACCCGAGCGGTTCCGTTTTCCCCTGATTAGCGACAAAATGGGTAATTCCTATATATTGCTTCAGTGCGGCGTGAAACGCCTCTGCCGCCTGAAGAGGTCGCTGGAGTACCGGCCCATTTGGCGGGTTGTTTTTTCCTTTTCCCTTTTTTCTTCTTTCCTATATGTTTTCTTTTCTATTTCTTTTTCGTTCCTTTTTTCTTTTCTCTTTTTTCTTCACCTTTTATGATTTTGGAAAAATGTTCAATTAAAAAATGTTCAAATTTTAAAAATGTTTAGATTTTGAAAATGTTTAAGTTCAAAAAATGTTCGAATTTAAAAATTATTTATATTTTTTTAAAATAGTTTATAAATTTTTGCAGATTTAAAAAATGTTCAAAATTGTAAATTACTCGTAATTTAAAAAATGCTTAGTTTCAAATTTTATTCGGAATTCAAAAAATGTTCAAAATTGAAAATTGTTCAGAGTTGAAGTTGTTCATATTTTAGAAACAAAATTTAAAATATTTATAAAACGTTCGAATTTTTGAAGATTTTTTTAAATGTTCAGATTTAAAAAAAAATCAGTTTTTAAAAACGTAAAAAAATAAAAGGTACCTTTTCATTGGGCCGATTCAAAGGGGCCCTCAGCATTGCTTCAGGTGGCGGAAGCGTTGTGGGCTGCACTGAAGCGATATATGGATCCTCCCGATAAAATAGCTGTGAAATCGCCCAAAGTAATGTTTCGCCTAACATCTCTAAGCTCCTTAGCATTGCAGCCCTCTGGTTCATCCACTTTTTGGGTCCACATATCAGTGTCCCAGTTCGTTGCCACACTCCTTTCCGCTACGGACACTCAGTCACTGCGAGTGGGCCGAGGATTTCCTGGACCAGCCTGTCGGTCTGACCGTGTAGACGTGTGTGGACTCGTTTTCTGTGTAGTTTCTTCGCGTGCCTGTTTGGGACGGTTCCGCGAGACGCGTGTTCCTTTCCTCTTTCTTCTGTAGGTTTCTAGGCTGGTCTCGCTCACACTCCTCGGCTCGTCGCTGCTCTCTGTTCGGTCGTCTCGCCGCTGCTGCTTCTGGTCCTCCGATTCTAGCGTTCTCTCCTTTTCTTTGCCGGGCTGTTCTTCATGGTTTTCTCCTCTGAACTCGCGTTTTGTCATCTTTCAGGTATGTGGCTCTTGATTGATTCCTAGGCTTGGAGGCTGGTGGACGGTTCGGTGCCGGTGGCGGCAGGCGTGCCGGCCACGCTCCTGGTGCGCAGGTGGCTTTCTCTTCTTCTCTTTCTTCCCTTTAATCCGTGTTTCAGCTGATTGTACTCGCGATGCTTGCTCCTGCTGTGTGGGTTGCTGTTCATCTGCTTTGGTTCAGCGGATTGGGGAAATTTTTAGGTTGTTTTATGCGTTTAGTGGTCGATGTGTTGGGATTTTGCTGTGCCTTGTTTTCGGATTATTTAGTTAGATTTGTGCTGAATGTGTCGAGAGGCTGCTTTGGGATCATCCGTCTTTGTATTTGTGATTTGCTTTTTGCTTTGGTCGATCTGGACCACCGCCACGGTAGGGATAGCGTCGGCGCCACCACAGACGCCGGCTAACGAAACCGCACCCACCTAGATATCTTGGTCTCCCATGGATCCCCGTAGCCATGCTCCTCCCTGACGCGTTGCTCTCAGACGCGCGGCCCCATCGGCGGCCGCCGGCCCTCAGGTGCTCTCCGCCGCTCTCCGTCCGGCCATCTGACGCCTGCTCCTCCGACCAGCCACTGCCCTCCACAACCCTCTGTCCAGCCCTCCAACTCCTGCTTCTCCTGCCGTCCGTCAGGAGGATGAAGCCGCGCTGCATCTTGTTTGGTTACTTAGGAGCGCAAGACACTACTGATTGAACAGGAGCGAGCAGCACTTGCTTTGTTCAGCATTTTCTTCTTATTGCTTGATGAGCATACTTTGTCATACTATTGTTTGTTAGTTCAAATCATGAACAAATCCATTCTGCTGGCATAACTTCTCATCTCATATACACCGCTCCAGTTCGTCACCGGCCGTTTCAGCGTATAAACTTGTGTCCGTTACCAATCCTAAGCATTGAGGTTTCCTGACAGTTTATCTAAACAGTTTTCTTTTTTGCAATTGGCTTGCACGTGTAAGAAAATTGATCTCAACTAATCTGGAGTTCTTCCCGATGCTAACTTATGGCTCATGGGAGGTCTAGGATTTTTTTTCTGGAATACAGAGTTCAGTACTGCTTGCAGTGTAAGAAAATAGCTAGATAGGGAAACATTTTTGTACTCTATAGTCCAGGTACTTGCTTAATCTCTCTTCTTGGACTAATCTGACTTCTTAATGATTCTTTTTTTAAACAGTGAGTTGCACTGAGATAGTTGTCTGTCAGGTGGAAGGTTGGAGGCGGCTCTTTGTGCTATATATCAATATCGAAGCTCATGTTCAATCTGATACTCCACCGTGTGAGTTCTACGTTATGTGGTTTGATGCTATTAAATGTTACAAGAAAGGTCTTTCATTCTTTTTTACCATGAAAGCGGTCATCGTCATGTGAGTTGAGAGGCAAATTTGGTGGTTCTTATCCTTTTTCAGTTAGGTGATTTAAGATGCATGTATACATTGATTGAGAAATGCTAATTATCAGCATCTATCGTTTTGGTGCTAAAAGTAAGTATGACTTATGAGATTGATATATCTGTTGATTACATACGAGATTCCACAGGGATACTCATAATACTTTACTTTGCACTTTTCAGAAATAGGTTATGATGCAGTATAGAACAAACATTGTGTCGGTGGACTGGCCACTCACCAGCAGTATAATTAATTCTGTGGAGTATAGAACCTTGGAATTATTGTTTCATATAACTCTATTTTACTGCATAGTCTGGTTGCAGATTTTTTTCCAGTGGAAAAAATGAGAATTTCTGCTCTTATGGAATATTAGGATTTTGTAAGGGAAAATGATAGGACCTTAGACCTTAAGGAATAATCCTTTATCAGTAGAAGTTTGTATGACCAAACTGAATCAGTAATCTAAAATTTGTACTCATGTCACAAATAGGATCTACAATCTCATCTTCTAATGATTTCAGGTTCTACCTATTTCGGTATGGTCACATTATTGATCGCTTTTCTACTCATGTCACAAATCGGATCTATAAGCTCATCTTGGATCTTCTAATGATTTCAGGTTCTACCAATTTCGGTATGGTTGCATTATGGATCGCACTGAAATTGCATATGCTATTGTGGATGCGACTTGAGTCTCGACTTATGCAGGTTTCTAGCTCTCTGAATTTCTATTTCTGTTTCCCCAGTGTTACATCTTTTTTTCTAGCATATCAATGTAGAAATCTATGGCTCATCTGTACAAATCCGCATATTCTATATATGTTTTTGGATTCTTTCTACGACTATTTTCTTACTATGCTCAGATAACTAGAGTACTGTAGCTTGGAAGTCTCCAGACTTTAGGTACATGGTTCAATTGCATAGAAGGTTAAATCAATGCATGGAGACAAAGATGACATAAACTGTGGGTCATGTCTCATAAGAAGATCAAGCCACCTGAACTTATCTTGAGGTCAATGAGTTAGTATCTATTACTGAGTTTATAGTAAACAATAACTATGTATCCTTGCTGTACTAATAATATTTGCGAGTGTACTACCGTTTTTTAGGCGAACCTATGTAGACTAATCCGTTGGCATGAGTTAATGTATGCACTTATATGCTGTGTCTGAAGAATCGGATTGCATTTATAGTTATGCCAGCTATCCAATGCTTTATCATTTATATATTTTTTTATTTGAATTTCTCTAAGCATGTTCAACTAGATTATTCTTGTCCATGATGATTGTTCAACATTTGAATCTTTTACCAAACTGAAGAATCGGAAGATTGAATAATCTATACAATGTTTGCATTCTGTTACAACAAAAACAAAATCATGCATATCCTTTGTTTGAGAAACCATATTGAGCAGAGGTTTAGAATAGTGTCAATCCCAAACCCTACAAAATGCTCACCAAAAAGGGGGAGGATTTCTTTGTAATGATATGTCATATGTGTTTGCAAGGTTACTTCTCTATTTTGTCAGCTCCTAGGGATCTACGGAGTGATGAATGTTTATTGCGAAAACAAATTAACCCTGTTCAGTGGCCTTCAAGGTAATAAGAGGAAATTACCGAATCTTATTTCTCGGAACAGAGATGTTATGGAGAGCCATCTCTTACCAAGTGCACTTACGAGCAATCACCGTATATAAAATAGTTTCAAAACCGTCAGATGATTTTTCATTTCAATACTGACCAAAGAATTTGGCGCAGCTAAAATGTATCTTAAATCAATATGTGACTGTCTACCTGATGATTTTGTGCATTTTTTTATCACCAGATTAGACTGGAACTCTGTGGGGACAACATGACGATTATTATCAAGTTATAAGAATTTCAGTTCTTATGATTCTTATTAACAAAAAAATAACTCCTGTGTTTAACTTAAAGTATTCTAGATTGATGCACCCAACGAAATAGATTTGTTTATATGCTAGATATCTTGTATCTCTCAAAGTATATGCTGATAGCAATCGTAAACATTGTTCAGTCCTCTAGATAAACTAGCACATATGTGCTTACCAACAATGGCTTCAATTGGTATCTTCAAACAATTTCCCATTTTTGGAAAATGGTAGATAATACTGTTATTACCATGAATGGTCCAATACATCTAATTGTAATTTGGGCCGTCAATTTTTAATCACAGCTTGGATATATTTTTTCTATATCAAGATCATGTTTGGAGCAAGTGCATGATTGTTTTGATAAAAAAAAACTTTGCATTGTATTGTGGAATTTTGATGTTCAGTCACATGTTATTTACTTACAATCGATTCCCACCTAAGAAACATAACAACTATTTGAAACAACGTCATGTTCCCAGATAAGTCAAGCACTTTCATGTGGCACCACCAAGTTGCGAGAACACTATAAGCTGGACTATGGAGCCTCCTCGAGCAATGTTAATTCATAAATTCCATCAAGTTGAATGTGAACCAGCGGATAATACCTATGCATAGTATGGTAGTAAACTCTGGTTGTTCAAATGATAAACCATGATAACTGTCTGTGCATCTTCTTATTGGAATCTATATGAATAATATATTTTTTCTTAGTGTCCAAACAGTGTATATCTGATTAATATTCTAATGTGCTTATCGAATACATACAGCTTGATTGCACCAATACTCAAATATGAAAATGATTTTAATGGCTCAAATATCAGATTTGTGAGAGCTGGAGAACACCAGATTTGGCCTTATATCTTCACCATCCAGAAAAAGATTTTAATGGCTCTTCTTTTTCCTGTTAGTTGTGATGAATGATCTGGAGGTAAGTTTTAGTCATTTTGACCAAATTTAGGAACTGCACTATTTATTCGTTCCATATTAAAAAAGCATGCGAATTATGTTGTTAGGTCTTTCTTACACCAATGATAAATGCTTGGAAGCAGGAAAGAACATGATGTTGCTAAAGGAAAATTGGAGTTTCTGTTGCACTGTGTATTCCCTTGATGTCCATGATTTCTGTAATGGCCTCATACCTATAAACATGAATTTTCTTTTATTTATGTTGCATATCAGCATATGTGTGGATTGCCATAATAAGTGCTTATTGTTTAGTACAACTAATTAAAATACCCAAACTGGATGTTGAAAACATAAGATTCAGCCTCGGCCCATATAAAAAATACATAGCGATGCCAATAAACAACGGGCGCAGCAAAGCGCGCCTAATCCTTCTAGTTTGTAATAAAACCCATTAGCCCACAGACAGACCTAGTGAGCCACGTACACCATAAGCAGAGTCAAGATAGATCGATCATTCAATTCTCAAAAAAAAAAAAGATCGATCATTCTGTCAAAAAAATTTGATCACTCTCTTGCTGCTCTGCATGTGTGCTCGAGTCTACACCTATCTCCAAATTCATGGCTCCGTTGCTGCGAGGGCCAAAGTGATTTTTGTAGGTCCGGTTCTACTAACTAGTGCGACTCCACTTCTTCTGAGCCACGAACCGAAATGAGAAGTCTAGTAGTACCAGTATTTGTATCTCTACGCTGAGCGACGTGGCAGTGGTGGTGGTCTTTCTCTTTAGTCATGTGCATGGCAAGAAGCGGGTGGCATGGGATTTTGGTGTTGGCAGCGCTTCGGCAAAGACAGCTCCTATATCTCAATCTGGAGGCCTGACTCGGGGACATTGGGCGGTCCGAGTTACCGGGAGTGGTCCGAAGGCTTTTCCGAGCGAAATCTCAGCGCTTCGGCGCCAACGACGATAATGCCTGCGGGTGTCGTAACCTTCTTGGGGTTACCTTCTCCATGTTAGGGATTCGGGTGAAAACCATGACCGTTTCGGTCTCGACGGCGGCGACCGCACTGCGTCGTCACCCTCTTGGAGGCGTCGTCGTGGACCTCCAGTGTCACTCAGTCTCATCCCGGTGTCTCCGGTGGCAAATTCAGTTTTCATGTTCGTTTTGTTTTATCTTTAATCTGCCTTGTAAGAGGTCACGGTGGGCATAAAACCCGAAACCCGAAGCCCGAACCCGAAAAACTTGAGCCCGAACCCGAACTACCCGAACCCGACCAACCCGAGCGCTGCAACGGGTAACAGATTTGAAAACCCGAATTTAGTTGAGGAAATTCGGGTTAGAAGCCACGGAACCCGATTTGCCCGAACTACCCGAATTTGTAGAAAGCCCAGTAAAAAAAGTCCCCTGTTGGCAAGGCCCAGCCCAACATCCCGAAAATATCAGTCACGTACATGGTTGACCTAATCTCCAAAGCACGATCCCCACTCATCCCGTACTCCAAGCCGCCGCCACAACCGCAGTGTCCCCACCGCATCGTCTCATCTCCTCTGCGCTGGTCGTCTCGTCTCCTCGCGTCCGACTCAAAGCAACGGTGGCGGCGTCGGGTCGCGCCAGGGCGGAGGAGGCTGGCGGGGACGGGGTCGTCGGCGCCATCAAGTCGCTGTTCGACCCGAACGAGGAGACCAAGGCCGGGAAGATGCTCCCCAAGGCGTACCTGAAGGCGGCGAGGGAGGTGGTGCGGAGGCGCCCAGGGCCCTGCCGCCGACCCTGCTGCCTCGTCCCCGGCCAATTTGCGAGCCACCGCGCCTCCAGTTCGGCGCCGGGCCACCTCCAGCGCGCCGCCCGCAGGCCACCGCCCTCCTCCACCTCCAACGCCAGCGCGTCCTCTAGCGCGGCGCCGACGCGGTCCACGCATCCGCCCGTACCCGCCCTTGCCTGAGAGATGGAAGGAGCTAGCTGCGCCATTCCGGCCGCCTCCCTCGGCCGCTAGTTCTTCTCTTATTCGGGTAAATCGGTAAAACCCGTACCCGAACCCGAATTATCGGGTACCCGAAATGTCGGGTTTTTGTAATTTCGGCTAAATCTCGGGTATCAACTTTCAGAACCCGAATTATGAAAAACCCGAATTACCCGACCCGAAATTTTCGGGTAACCCGAACGCCCACCGTGAGTAAGAGGGTCCCTCATCACTTTGTATCGGTACGCCATTGGGTTTTATTTATAAAGCGGGGCGAAAGCTTGTTTCGAGATGTTTCGAGAAATTCAAAGAGGAAAGGATGAGCTAAAGCCCAAGAAAAATGGTATTTTGGGGATCCATTTTGGCTATTGCACATGGGCCTTAAATTTGCCCTGCTCACATGCATGCAATCGGTCATGGACAAGAATATATTGGCATTGACCGAAACCAAAGCTTTAGTTTCTGTTGTAAGACATGAAGAAGTCTCTGAAAGCGATTGTGGAGTATCCGAGGTACTTGAGATATTCTGTGGAGCGGGAGATAAAACACGGTTTTGGGTAATTTAGGGCAGAAACATAGACTGTAGTCTAACAGACAAATTTGCGAACATGAGCTTTTTGCTGAAGAGTACATTGGGAATCAAGCAAAGTGGTTAATTTTCTGGACTTGTTAAGAGCTAAAAATGCTACGATGCCTGATTATACAACTTTATGCTTCCATCTTGGGAGGCTGTTTTCCAGATGGGAAACCACTTCTCCGGTGTTCACCATTCAGAAACCATAAGGTAGGACACTAGTTACCTGATGAAACTGGAACAATGTACGATCTCTGCGGCAAGGACCAATGTGTCAACTTTTGGAGCAAATTTTCAGCACTTGGTCTATGTCGTCAATGTGACGTCATTGCAGGATTTACAACTCTGGCAAGAGCAGCTGATGCAGTGATTGCAAAGGTTGGCCTACAGCTGCGCAGTCTAATCTCATCTCAGTGGCCATGCCTAAAGCTTGTGCATAGAAAGGACAACGTTGTCGAAGAATTTAAGTTCGCCGAGGGGCTTTGGTTCTATCTATGAGGACAAGATTATATAGACATGGAGCACAAGGGTCATGCCTTCTCCTTGACACAAGTTTCCTAGGATCCGTGGTGGGAGTTGAGAAATTGTGTCTTACAACATTTTATATATCTACTACATTGTCCGGAATTAAATTTTAGTGTGGAAGTGTCACGGAAATAATAGGAAATTATTGATTTGCAATTGTACTTAAGGAAGCCGGTACGTCTATCAGTGTATAGGAATATGCTGGAATTATACCCGGGAACAGTATAGAGTGAAATTTCAGGTTGTCCGTAGGATTGACTCAATGGATTGTTAAAGCCTGCGAGTTTGATTGTGTATTCAAACTCGGCGCATCACTCACACATGCGTGATGTGACCTAATTGTTTAACAGTAATAGACTCGGTAACTGACTGTTAGGTATTATGGTTGTTCTAACATGTCACGAGTCCTATCTGGAAACAGATTAATTAATTTATATAAAGGTCCCACCATCTAGTCTCAATATGCATTGTGAGTGGCACCACCGATAAGGCAGAGGAATAGAGGGAAGGCCAAATTAGCTCCAGCCCTAATTTTCTTACATTGACCAGGGCGGTCCTTGTTTCGTGGTATTGGTTTCTGGTGGTACCAGGCAGCTGCCGTGAAGCTGCTTCCAGGCCCTTTGCTCCACTTCGTAAGAGCATCTCCACTCGGGGCGCCCAAACGGCCGCCCCAAGGCATTTGGGACGTGCCGGACAAAAATCGGCTCCCACTCGCGGCACCCAAATGCGATTTCGATCCGGCGCGGCCCATTTTTCTGTCCGGCATGCCCACCCCACGCCCTCATCTTGGGGAGTGTTTGGGCGGCCCGGGACGCAACGGAGCACGTCGCCACGTATGCCTCCGACGCGCGGGTCACGCCTGTCATTGAGACACGGACTATATGTCTCGTCGTTTTCTCGTCTGATTCTGATTTATTCCTGCATGTCGACTTTCCTCGTCGCCACGATCTGGAACGCCGCCGCCGACTCCATCTTCCCCCGATTCGCACCCGTTGGACGTCGGCGCCGCCTTTGGCTACCTCTCCCCCGCCCCTCGCAGTTCGCAGCGCCATCGGCTTCCGGCCCGCCGGCTATCGACGACTCTGGCACCGGCGACCTCCCGCGACCCGCCCTGCCTGCAAGGTATTCGGCGGAATTACTGGTACGCCTGGTTTTTGACATAATTGATGCTACGTCGACGATCGGGCCATTGATCGTTCCCCTTTGTATTGCAGATGGATAGCGACGACGAGTTGATGGCCGCGATGTTGTTGAAAGAAGAAGCCGCCATCACCGAGGAAGATGAGAATATAGCGATGCTCGCATGTCTTCTACAATTTCAAGCTGACAAGGCCGCCGCTGCCACACCAAAACGAGGAGGCTCGTCGTACGGAAGGAAGAAGACCAAACCGAGGCAGAGAATGGAAGGTCATTGCATGCTAGTCTCTGATTACTTTGCTGATGTTCCAGTTGCCACCGCCAAGGATTTTTGTCGATGCTTTCGGATGAACCGTGGATTGTTCAACGATATCGTGCATGCTGTGAGGGAGTACGATCCATGGTTCAAGTTGAATAAGGACGTCGTGGGAATGATTGGTTTCTCATCCATCTAGAAGTGCACTGCTGCCATGAGAATGCTTGCATATGGAGCACCTGCAGATGATGTAGATGACTACCTATGCATGTCAGAGTCCACAGCTATCAAGTCGATGTACAGATTCTGCAGGGCGGTGGTTGCTGTGTTTGGCCCGCACTATTTGAGAGGACCAAATGAATAAGAAACAACTCAGAATCATGGAAGAGAATGCAGCAAGAGGATTTCCTGAGATGCTTGGAAGCATAGACTGCATGCATTGGAGCTGGAAGAACTGTCCATTTGGTTGGCAATGATTGTACAAAGGAGGCCACAAAGGATATTGCAGTGTGGTACTTGAAGCTGTGGTCGATCATGAACTATGGATTTGGCACGCATTCTTCAGCATGGCAGGATCACACAATGACATCAATGTGTTGCAACGCTCTCCTGTGTTCGTGAAGCTCGTTGAAGGCCATGCTCCACCTGTCAACTATGATATCAATGGCCACCAGTACAACAAAGGTACTACCTAGCCGATGACATCTATCCAAGGTGGGCAACGTTTGTGAAGAGCATCTCCAACCCTTGCGGCAACAAAGATTGTCATTTTTTCAGTCAACAAGAGAGTGCCAGGAAGGATGTCGAGCGTGCATTTGGAGTGCTGCAGTAGGTTTGTTACCGTTCGGTACCCTGCTCTGACATGGTCGAATGAACAGATGTGGGAGGTGATGAATACGTGTGTGATCCTGCACAACATGATAATCGAGAGTGAGCGCGATAATCCGGTGGATGATCATATGACATTTGACTTTCAGGGTCCTCTCACAGATGTTGATCACGACGTGCCGGCAGAATTCGCTGATTTTCTCTCAATGCATATGGAGATTCGTGATGAAAATACTCATCATGCACTCCAAACTGATCTAGTGGAGCATTTGTGGGCGCGACGGGGCATGGCACCGGCAAACCCGGAAGAGCAAAATGTTTGAGCTGTAATTTTGTTTTTAGCTAATGTGGAACTTTATTTTATGTGTTTGAACTATAAAACATTTATGTATGTTTGATTTTGACTTGTCAAAATATTTGAATTTAGCTAAAAAAACAATCTGGGAGGCCAGTTTGGGCACCGCGAGTGGGGAGCGACGGCGCCCAAAGTCAGGGACTAGTCCGGACGGCGGCCAAACGGCCCGTCCGGAAGGCGTTTGAGCGACCATTTGGACGCCGCGATTGGAGATCCTCTAAGCAGCAGGCCAGGCAAGGGGAGTTTCATGTCAGTTGTGGTCGTAGGTTGGTTTATGAAGATGGTTGCGTTTTTCTTGGCCTCGCCGTTGACGAGTGCTGCTAATAATGTATACCTTTGTAACTGTTGGTCGCTCGCACTGTCTTGCGCTTTCTCAATGAAAATAGCAAGCTTCACGAAACCGGTTGTTACTTTCGAGGAAAAATAATAAACAGACAAATGTGCTTCTCGTCAAGGGGAGTTGTTAGCATAAAACCGTGACTTTGACGCAGCAATTGCGAAAAACCGCGACAATGAATTTGGATCGTGTATAACCGCAACTTTGGTGGTATGTGTTCGCAATGTCCAAACTTTCTGCACTAAGCGCGAATTGAAAGTGAATCTGACGTGTGGGGCCCAATTGTCTGTCTGACGTGGCAAGCTGACTGTGCAATAGTTGACGTCCGTTGGCGAGCCGTTAACGGTGAAGGCGGGCCCACCTGTCAGTACGGCGGGACCCACCTGTAAGCGGACGCCTTCAGTTAGGAATCGCCCGCGTTGACCGATTCATTACGCCGCTGCCATCTCGAGAGCGAAGCGCATCGCCGATACTTGCCGTCGTTGCACCGCCGCCGCCGCCATCGTCGTCGTTGCGCCGCCTCCGGCTGCAGCGGCCGTGTTCCCCGCCATTCCGAGCTCGGACCACGAGTATTCGAGCGAGTCCAACTTAGGGGTAAGTAATTTTTCCCCAATTTCTAGGGTTAGGTTTTCGCACTGGGATTTTGGCTTCGATTCGTCATCCATTAGTTTGATCTGTGGGTTATTTCTGCTCTTTCAGTACACCGTGCCCTTGATTACGCTCCGGATACTTGCCTCGACCCCGATTTCGATGGTTTGGCCGTCAGCTGTCCTGTGCTTTGCCGCGAGCACAAGCTGGAGCCCAAGAAGTGCGTGGCATTTGAAGGAACTAGCACTGGTCGAAGGTTCTACGTGTGTTCTGTGAACAATGTGAGTCAGTAGATGGATTTGTTTTGGCATTGGCATGTGCTCGATTTAGTGTAGTACTGTACAAGAATGCAGATGATTTTGTGTAGATGTAGTACTATCCATGAACTAGAATAATTAATTGCAGATGATTTTAGTTCATTTAGTTACAAATCAGTGAGCTAGCCAAATTATGTGTACATGTTTTTGTTAAAGTAGAGAGCCAAAATTGTAGATTTAATTAAATGGGTTGCCAAATGAATGTATCTTTTTAGAGAGCTGTTGTAAATTGTGCTGAAGATTTAATCAACCATTTATGATCATTTTTGCAGATAGTTGAGAATTGTGGTTTTGTGGACTGGGTAGATGGAGAATGGCCACCAACTGCTAAGAGAGCTATAGGAAAACTATGGGGGATGTATGAAGACGCCTGTACCGCTTTGGGGGATGAGAAGATGAACCATGCCACCGATATGAAGGATTTGTCAGATGAGAAGAACAAGTGGGAGAATATGTACAAGGAGTGCACTATTGATGTGAACAGATTCATCAATGAAACAACCAAATCTACCATGAAGGCGAACTATGAGAAGATTCAGAAGGAGGCGGTAGAGAAAGACATGATGCATCAGATGAAGTTAAAAATAAGCCTGTTGGAGGCACAGGTTATTGAGCTAAAAGGTGTGCAGAGAACCCAAGCTGAAATAATGTAGCCAGGCAACAGAAATGGGATGAAGAAAAAGAGGTGATGAAAGCAGAAAAGAAAAAGCTTGAGGCTGCAGTGTTTGATTTGTTCAATGCCAATTGTGCAAACAAGGCAAAAGTTGAGAGGATCAATGCTATATGTAATGAGTAGTTTGGTAATGTAGCTTGCTAGAATGTAGTATTGGTGAAAACTATTTGTGCTACTGGTTTGTATTTGGTTCGAACTATTTGTGCTACTGGTTTGTATGTGTTATGTGTGGACAATTGTTTAAGCTGTGATTGCAATGATTTATGTGTTATGTGTTGGTACGTGTGTCCTTAATTGTGTGCAAGATATGTATGCTATATTTATGCAAATAATGCAAGATATGTATCAGGTTGGAAATAAAAGTACACAAAATTCACACACAAGATTGTAGTATCAGGTTAATAATGGAAGATATGTATGCAAGATAAAGCACACAAGGATGAGACGTTATAGGTTATCACAAATATTCCACAAAGTACACACAAATTGTTGAACAACATTCATTTAGTCTTACAAATGGAAATAAAAGTTTCACACACAGATTGTTGAACAACATTCACTTAGTCTTACACATTAAATACAAATTTCACACACAGTTTCACTTAGTCTTTCTGACCATCTTTGTTAGCATCCTTCTGAGACTTCTTGTAGGAGTCGTACTTCCCTGCATTAAGGTAGCTTTGCAACCTTCCTATAGGTTTGCTGGTTCTGGTACTCACCCTCCTCCCAGGTTCGGCTGCAGAAGAACTCCTAGGTGCATAGAATGGTGCTCGAGCTGATGGTGTGTAGGTGCTGCTGATGCACTAGGTGCTGCTCGTGCCCTAGGTGCCCTTGGTGGGGCTGGTGGTGGTGCAGCAGAAGAAGATGAAGTTGCCGGTGCCCTTGGTGGCGCTGTGGTGGTGCAGCAACAGAAGATGAAGTTGATGTTGCCGGTGCCCTTGGTGGCGCTGCTGGTGGTGCTGCTGCCCTAGGTGCCCTTGGTGGCGCTGGTGCTGCTGGTGCCCTTGGTGGGGCTGGTGGTGCAGCAGTAGACGAAGAAGTTGCTGCTGCTGGTGTTGTTGAAGTTGCTGCTGCCCTTGTAGCTGTCGAACAAAGCAAATGTTAGCTAAAAGTAGTAATAAAAATAGAAATGCAGATAAAATGTTTTCTCATTTGTAGACTTCACCTGGTGGTTATATTTTCTCATTTGTAGCTATGTCCTTAATGGTTTATCACAGAAGGTGTACCTATGTCCTAATTGTTTGCAGTTGCCGCAGGTGATACTAGCATTCTAGAGGTGTCTTTCGGTACAGGAACTTCAAATGCACCTCCTCTCTTAGTTTGTTTTCTCCCTGGTTTCACATCGAAATAAGGTGGCTCAATGTCAAGTGTATCTGTTTTTGGCCAATCATCAGCACCAGGGACAGGGTCTACAACATTCTTGAAAGCTTCCTTATACATTGGCTTCTTGAAGAAATCATGTACATAATCCTCTGGAAACTGATGGATTTTGGTCATCACAGAAATAGCATGGTTGCAAGGAATTCCAGTAACATCCCAAACTCTGCAACCACAAGTTCTTGCTCTCAGGTCAACTGCATGTACTCCTGGCCCTTTTGTAGAAACTTGCCACAGATCTAGGTCAGCATTCTTAGCTTTGCAATGCCTAGCATGTTTTTTTGCTTCTTCTAACTTCTCAGCGTACAAAGGTGTGATCTCCCATCTTGTAGTTTCGGCTTTGGCTCTTGTTGCTGAATATTTGACCATAAGCTTGTCTTTTATGCCATCAATCATTGTCTGGATTGGTTTGTTCCTCACATCAAGTATCATCTTGTTGAACACTTCAGATAGGTTGTTGACAACAAGATCTGTCTTACAGTTTGTGTCAAATACATGCCTACACCATGTTTCAACCGGAATCTGCATTAGCCAATCATAAGCTAAAGAACAATCCTTTTTCAGACCTCCATTGCTTTTTTGAACCCACTCTTCGAAAAAGAATAGCTTGCTGCAAACATATCCTTCTTCAGCTCTTCCCCTTGAAACCCTGCTCTCTGGAAATTTGCATATATATGCCGCAAACAGAATCTTGTAGGAGAGTTAGGGAACACATGGGCAACTGCTTTGATTAAACCCTGCAGAAGTAGAAGTAATATTTTGTGAGTACAAGTAATATGCAATGGCCTAGTAGCTATTATTGTGAGTACAAGTAATATTGTGCTTACCTTCTGCCTGTCAGAAATAATTGTGTAGTTCCCATATTTGCCTGACTCTCCAATGCAATATTTAAGCTGGGTTAAAAACCACAGCCAGCTAGCAGTGTCTTCCCTGTCCACTACACCAAATGCAATGGGATATATATTGTTGTTCCCATCTCTCCCAGTTGCAGCTAAGATTTGTTGTCCGTTGTCAATTTGATGAAACATCCATCAAGCCCTATTTTAATAGACATTGAAGCTCAGTACAGAAAAAATAAAATAACTCAGTACACCTACCAAATAATTGCAGCAGTAAAGTAGTAGACACTAGAAGAACTCACCTATGAATGGTCTGCAACCATTAAGAAATCCTTCTTTCGAAGCATTTAGACAAATGAATAAACCATGGAATCTAGGATTTTGACTAGGATGCTCCACCAGATGTTTAGTTGTAACTATGCACCTGCTGCCCGGGTTTGTGTCAAGAATAGCCTGTAGATAGTCTCTCAACCTTCTGTACTGTTTGTATTGATCGCCAATAACAGTTGCAAATGCCTTCTTCCTTGCTCTGTATGCCTTGCTCCTAGGCACTTCCACCCCAAACTTTTGATTCGTATTGTCAATCAGTGTATCAACACAAGTATTTGGATCTGTTCTGACTGCTTGCTCAGACTGCCTTGCCAGCCAATCTATGCTAACCTTTGTTTTCCCTCCACTGGATACACAAGTGTGCAATGCTTTGATTTTCCTAATGGTGAATGTTTTCTCATGAGCTACCTTGGACACAGTCAGGTAAAAGGGACACTTGCCCTTGCTAGGCGTAGGTGTGTCCTTCCCCTTGCTGCTCGTCGGTGCGTCCTTCCCCTTGCTGGCCATCGGTTTGTCCTTCCCTCACTGCACTTCACAATAATTGAGTCACTATTGTTCTGTGATATGCAAAGTCCCTAAGCTGAGCAATATGATAGTTCCTAAGAGCTATTCTGAACTCGTAAACATCTTTGAAGCACAACTTAATGCCAAACTGCAAGTGCACATCAGCCCTTTGTGGATCATACCACTGCCTCTTGTCCAGCTTCTTCAACCTCCTCTTTCTACCACTTGGCAGTGCATATGATACTTCAACAGCTCCATCATCATCTTGGTCACCCATGTCTTCATTGATGCTACCTTCATCAGATGAGGGCACATAATAAAATGGTTCCGCTTCCTTTGGCTCATGATGACATCTGCTGGTTGGCCCTTTACTCATTGGTTTCTTTTTCTCACTAAAAATTTCATCTTCAACCCTTGCTCTGACTCTGACTGTGACTCCTCCTCTTCGGAATATATCTCTTCCACATCTGTATCACCTTCAATGTGTGTATCTGCATCTTTTCTTTGCTGCTTCAGTCTTTTAAGCTTCTCCACATAATACATTTCTTCAGAATCATCTTCCCTCTGTCTCTTTTCTGACTCAGCCTTCTCCAACATGCTAAGTTCCTCATCTAAATCCAAAACATCAACAGGAACTGAGTAAGCATGGACAGGAGTTTTTCCTTTGTCCAATGTGCAGCTCTGTTGTGTTCCAAGATTAAATGCCTCACCTTCTAAGTCAACTGCAACAGGATACATCAGTTCATCATCACTAAGGCATGTCACTCCAACTGCCTCACCTTCTAACTCATCCCTGTTCAGATCATTTGGTACAACTGAATTGTGTTTAATAACTGTTAGATGCAGCACCTTCTCATGGTCAAACAAATCCAACATCTGACCAACCTTGGCCATGCTGTCAATAGGTTCCATTCCTTCAAATCCTTTCCTTTTCCCTAACAAAATAAATCATATCTTTGTAATCATAGCCATGGCTTTCAATCAGTGTCATCAAAGATACCAATGTAATGTCAAATCGGCACAAACTGCCCTCCAAATTTTTGCACCGGGAATATTGAACCTAATATTCAAATTTCATCATCAAAACTGCACGATAAAAGTTCAGTTAACACAAATATGCGAAACTTTAAATTTACACTATATTCAGTTCACAAAATGTTCACTTAACACAAATATGCAGAAAACTACAAATTTACACTGTATTCAGTTAACACAATGTTCAGTTAACACAAATATTCATATATGTTTCAGCTAACTGAAAATTCAGTTAACAAATCATGCAGTCAACACAATATTCAGAGAACAATAAACTTTCACCTACGAATTATTGAGACAAACTATCACCTACGAACACTAAATTCCCCTAAATTGAACCTCAATTCAACCGGACCGAATCTAGCGCGAGTTGCCAACGAATCGGACGAGAAATCGGAGGAGAAATCGGACTTACGGGTGCCAAAGGGGGATGGGCAGTGCGCCGGTGCGGCCCGCGAACGAATCGCCGGCGACAACGACGAAGCGCGCGGCAAACCGCCGCCTCCGACACTGTCGCCTCCGCCACTGCCGTGGGCGCCATTCTCGCCCACGCCCTCAGATCCTGTGCCGCGAGGGCCGCCCCCAGCACCGCCGCCTGCGCCCGCAGCTACTGCGCCGCGAGGGCCGCCCCCAGGACCGCCGCCTGCGCCGCCAGGGTCGCCGCCACCGGAGCGACTCGACATTGCTCTAACCTTACTGAAACGCGAGTGGCACGGGGCTGTCTGAAACCTAACGGTGCCGTGCTCTTACAGGTGGGACACAACGACGGCCGTCAACCGCTGCCCAGTCAGCGCTCCACGTCATCCTGACATGTGGGACCTACTAGTCAGTACCAGTGTCAATTCGCGCTTAGTGCAGAAAGTTTGGACATTGCGAACACATACCACCAAAGTTGCGGTTATACGCGATCCAAATTTATTGTCGCGGTTTTTCGCAATTGCTGCGCCAAAGTCGCGGTTTTATGCTAACAACTCCGTCAAGGGACAATTCAGAAAAGAGGTGAAGTGAACTTGCCTGCAGATGGCTGTTCCATCAGCTTTTGATTTCACTCGAGTGACATGGGCAGTGGTGATGTACAGCCAGAGAAAAGCGGCAAGGAGGACAGTGCAGATAGGTGTGGTGCAGGTTCAGAGAAAAATGCAGAGATGGGTGATGTTGGGTTTCTCGTGTCGACGATGTAATATCTTTCCTTTCCTGAGGGCACGATTCGTTTGCCGTATTGAGTTCCTCTGTTTTAGTATATTTTTTGCGGATAATTTTGTAGTGTTTAACTGGTTGCTAAAAGAGTTTTTCATGTTAAGGTTGTCAACTTGTCATTACTCTATCATATCGTCATATTTCTTTTTACTGTTTACAGTCTGATCGATTTCTGTCTGTTCGTGAGACGATTAATTTCGCTTATAAGAAGAAAAAACTTGAAGCTGTCCGATGACAATGCACACAGCTTTTTCCTTGTGTTTTCCTAAGCTATGCTTGCCCACTATTTGCATCTGCTTCCAAATTCGAGCAACCCTTCTCTTTGTTTCCAGGCTGACCTGAACGCATCTGCTTACATTTAGCGGTTCAGGCATCTACTTACTACAGGCTCCTCACAACATTTTGAGTGTAAAAGCAAGCCCTGCTCCATGCTGAATAAGCAACATGGAAGTAGGCATCCCAATCAGCAACAAAATAGCAAAACCAAGTAATAACATCGGAAATGCTACAGGAGAAGAGTTAAACAGTGAATATGGTCCAGTCTTTCCCCAGATTTTTAGATAGTAGCACCACAAGAGAAAAGTTGTTCAACAACTACAGTTAGCCTGAACAACCTCGCATTGGGCGGCGAGGTCTCACAACATGGTATCAGAGTCAAAGCCACCACATTACAGAAACATAGACGGCATGGATGGCTCCACTTCTGACTCAGCGGACCAGATGGACCGTCATCTTGCGGCTCCGAGTGTTCCTGCCTGCCAGCTGGAAGAGGCAGACGTCTCCCTCCTTCAGCTGGTTGTCCCAGACGAACTCTTTCCAGCCCTGGTAAACCACCCTCCGCCTCTACCCACGACTCGCGACGCTCAACGTGGCGTGCCACACCTTCCTCTTCCCCTCCAGCTGGAGGAGGAGGGGATGCGTCTCATCCGGGAGACACGCAGAGGCATAGTCCATGCAGAAATCCTATCCAAAAAGTTTGAGATTTCAAATTAATGATTAATTCAATGGAAAAAACAGTTTGCGTACTTCCTAACTTTGCCCAGTGCGTTTCGTGCAAAGTTCTGCAGTGTAATACTACCTATGTCAATCTTCGTCACAGAATCAGAAAACAAAAAAACTACAAAGAATGGGCCGAGAATCTCATCCGTATTTGCAGCTGCAGATAAAAGAGTATGAAGCCTCACCATTCTACATCTCGTGCTGCCACGGTCTTTAAGAGAAGTTTTGCTCATCACTTTGGCAAAGATAGGAAGCTCAGATCCAATTTCTTGGACTTTCTCCTCGACTTTCCTCTCCACCGGCAGAGGTAGAGCTGCCCGCTGGTCTAAAATGTAGGGCTACTGGGAAGGTCCACCAAGATTGTTGGACGCAGGCACTGAGCCGACTTCGAGCTTCACAGATGCCCGATCACGCGGTTTGTGAGCTCCATATCCTGAAAAACATGCATAATCTCCTAGGGTGAGCATTGAGCCATAGAATGGCCAGAACTTATTTGAAATATGGTCAAATAGACAAATTGCACAGGTAACTACTACTATGACCTGATTTAGTAGAAGGGGAGGACGTTGATGTTATCTTCTGAGCTTTCACACAACTACTTGCCACCCACTTTTGCGTCTTGCAAGATTCTCTCGTGCCTTCTCTCACGATGTCATCGTCATCAGAGCTGCTCAAGTCAAAAACTACACGAGGGGGCGGGGCAACAATGTGAACAGAATCTCCAGACATTGATTGGGTACTGGAAGATTTTCCCATGACAAAACATGAGGAGGTTTTTTCATGACCACTTGGTTCAAGGATTAGAACTTCGAGATGACTTTTCTCCGTGCTTCTAAAAACGAGGAGGTCCTTCTCTTGTATGCGTTGAGAAGCTACAAAAGTATCCCACCCAGAATCTAGGACTACTTGATCATCGTTGTGCTTGCTTGCTCCAACACTGTATATGCTATTGTCAGGGGCTTCGAGTTGAATAGTAGGTTTAGTTACTTTGTCATTGAAATAGTTCAGCACAAGTAGCAACGGTATGTACTGCAGGATCAAAGAAAGAAAAGAGATAAGATTAAAAAGATGAAGCCTTGACCAGCAGGAATATTTCATATGGATTGGAGTAACAAACATAAGGAAGAAATCATTTGGGAAAGGATGAAACTTACAACAGAGGTGTCCTTCGTGTAGACATTTCTTTTGTCCATAGCTGTCACAAACAGAGGAATTTCAGGCTTCCTCGTACGAGCTATTTCTTGTACTTTCTCATCTTGTTCTTTCGTCAGGAAGCACCCGGGTAACGTGCTGTAGACAATGTCATTTGAGGTCTGAACATGTCCAGGGTCAGTCACCTCTTGTTTTGCACATGTGCGGCCATCAGGAGCTTTTACGGGCTCAGATTCAGGGATCCTCAGATGGCATCCAACCTTCTGTCGTATGCGCTGTTGAGGGACAAAGAAGATTCACTTTCGTTAGGGTTATAAGTTTCACGGTTTGTGGGCATTGTGTTTCATTCTATTTGCAACACAATTTAGATGGCATGACTACCAAAGGACATGGAAAACAAACAATTATATTCGGAACATGCATTTCTTAGCATCAGCAGGGGCTTAAATAAATAGCACAGTAATGGTGGCACACAAGCAGCACACTAATTATCTCCATAAGAGCTTCATTTGCAATCATGCGTGCAATATTAGTAAATAGTGTCTTTCATGTGGATTAATAAATAGCACAGTAATGGTGGCACACAAGCAGCACACTAATTATCTCCACAAGAGCTTCATTAGCAATCATGCTTGCAAAGTTGCAATATTAGTAAATAGTGTCTTTCATGCATGTACAGAGTATTTTCGCTACCCTTTCATATGTTGTCAAACAATTTTTCAGAACAAAATACCCTGAAACAATTATATCTCCACACAAATTTTGAAAATCACGCACATAGCTAAGATAGAAATTAGTACTGGAAGAAAAACCCAAAGCATAACCCAAAGAAAGATAAAAAAAGGATGAAGAAAGACAGAAAATGATGCGAAAAACAGAAAGACAAAAAATGATTGCACAATGGAGACTGACAATTATGATAAAAAAATATGCGAAGAAAGATTAAATGATGAAAAGGCAAAGAAAGCGCAATACAAACAACAGAGTTCGTCTTTGATATCCTTATATGCATACCCTTATTAAGTTGTTGTATCTAGGATATAAAAGGGAAAAACACAAGGAGCGGACGACATCACCAAGATGAAGATGAGACATTTATTTGAAAGAAAACTCACCAACAAGATGGATACTTTATTGCTCTAGTTGGGGTAACAAACAGGAGAGCCCTTGACATGATATACTCCCTCCGTTCCACAATATAAGACGTTTTAGCCATTTTCCACATACACATGTATACATATGTATCTAGACACATTTTAGTGTATACGTGCACTCTTTTTAGTCCGAATCTAGACAATATGTGTACCACCTAAAACATCTTATATTGTGGAACGGAGGGAGTATCATTTAGTTATACTTGCAACTTAATTGGTATCTCTTGCACAACTAAGGCATACACACAAACACGTGTAAAAGATACACGGACTGTACCTAACACTAATATGACAGATCCGAAAGATGTAAATTTATTTTATTTCTTATAATACTTCTTTTTAACCATGATTGCAGAAACAAAAATGATTGCAAACCTCAACCCTGAAGTGGGCCTCCTTGCGAAAGTCAGAAAATAATTACTCTTATGTTATCTCTAAGATGGTCTGTTTCTATCCCGGAGATAATTTTGAACTAAGTGTTTTTTTCAAAAAACAATATACTTAAGCCTGCTAGCTAGTCAACTAGATGCAAACCTGGAGCATATTTACTTGTTTCTAATATGCATGCATGATACACAATAAGCATCAAACATGGCCCAAATTGAAGTAGGAGCAAAGTTATGCTCAAGTAAGGAACAGAGAAGAAAATTATGACATCTCGGAGGAGTAATCCATTATTCTACAAAATAATACTAACATGTATCGCCTTTGTCATTGAGGTGATTTTTCCACTATTCTTCTCATGAGAATTGAGCACAACCCTAACAATAATAATCTCAGCACACCCTTATACAAAAGAATGGAAATGGTGGAAAGAATATTATACTAGTAAATGAGTTAACACGACTTAAAAATGTTAACAGCCGGTGAATATTTACTTTCAAAGGCATTTTACCATATACTTTGCGAACTGCAATTCCTCCACAGAAATAATTTCTGTCTTGTTAAAACAATTTAGCCTGAAAAGTCGTCCAAGAAGGAACAGCAGGTATAGACCCATAGTCAATATCACACTCAATACTCATAGAACCATATACCAAAAAAAGAAAATGGTGTATGACATTTAATATCTCAGGTAAGCTGAGCCTTCGTTGACATCATACTCATTAGCAATAAACGTGGCTTCATGTTTCACATCAGCTTAGCATGGTAGCCAAACACTAGAGATCACCTGGAGACGTTTGCAGGCAGCTACAACAAAAATTTCGGCGACAGATTGCAAGACGCCGGTGCACAAATCAAAACCGACACTAGAAAAATCGTAAAAGCCTACACAAAAAAGCAGTCGGGAAATACTCTGCCGATTCCTCCCAGCATCTGTGGCTGTCTCTGGTACCAATTTTTTAGTGAAATTTTTTAACAGCCCAAAAAAAACCCAAAACCTGTTCCAGTAGAGAGCAGCATCGGCCGGAAGACACTGAATCAATGCGGGAGGAAAGGGGGCTCTCACCAAGCTGTCTCTGGAATCGTCCGAAGCTGAGCTGTCTCTAGAATCGTCCGAAGCAGGGACGAGGCACTGCTTCGCGCCGTCGCTCTTGTTGTGCTTCCAGCTATATATCCCCCTCCACATCGCGCAAACCTCGCAACCGCAGTCGTCGTTCATCTCGCATTCCCCTCCGCCGCAGCCGCCGCCGGAGTCTGATGATTGTCCCGGCGACCAGACCAGAAATAGCAGTCAGAAATCAAAAAAATGAGACGGTGTTTTCTCCCCGTAAACGGGAGCGAACCAAAGTGAACCCTTGCCCAGGAACCAAGAACGATCTAGGTCGTGGTTGCCTGGGTTAGAGCCGTCCATCGATCGCTGCCGCGTCGTGCCCGGCCCGACGCCTGCGTCGCCGTGGAGAGTGGAGTGGGGAGTGGAGGGGAGAGGGCATGTGAAGCCAACGTGGTCTCTTTGATGGTTTTGGGCAGGGTGGTGGGTAAAGTTGCAATGCAAGGCGCTCCCAAGCCGAAAGAGGGAGATGCAAGCATCAATGGGACATGAGTAGAGAGCTCTTTTCCTCCTCTTCCTCTCTGCTCCGAGGCCTTGCTTTGAGAGTCCGCCGTTCGTCCTCAGATCCGGCCTCTCCCGCCGCCGGCGCCGGCGCTGGTCGGAGTGGAGATGGAGTAGGGTGCCGGCCCGCTGTGTATAGCAGTAGTATTAGGTTTGCTTATCCCGTTGTGGTGTGTGGCTTTATGCTGTCTTTTCCTTCCCCTTCGAGGATCTGCTCGCAGATGTGCCCAAGCCGTGTCTGTGAGACGGCGATGCTTGCTTTCTTCTCGGTGGTGCTCCAGTGGATGGAGCTGTATGCCAAGGATGGCGGCGTCGCGTCCTCCTTCCCTCATAAGGTTGAAGAGCGGCTTCCGGTTATGGGAGTCGTTGTGTTTCTGTGCAGGGTGGAGCTGGAACTGGCGTGCTCTTGTTCCCGCTGTCGCGGTGATCGACGGGGCGGAGCAACTATTTCCTTGACTCTTCTTGGTGCAGAAGCGCATCCGGAGTTGGTGTGTGCGTCGATGCGCGCCAGCGGAGCTGTTCACGGAGATCCCAAGTTGCGGCCAAGCTCGGCCACCGCTATCCATGGCGAAGGGAGCCGATCCGTGCTCTGGAGCGTTTTCCAGAGGTATTTCTTCCTCCTTTACTGGAGGATCTTCGATCTCGGTGGGGGAAATTCCGGCGTTGTTGTCCCAAGTGGCATGTTCCCCGGCGATGATGGTGACGCCCTTGCCTTGAGGTCCATGGCTGTCGGCGGCGAAGACGAAGGACCTGATTGTGTTCTGTGTGTTTAGTTCTGAGGTCCTGTTTGTAATTTCGGAGGATGCGACTGTATTTTTCTTTTTCTTTGGGGTCCTCCTTGTAATTTTGTATATACCGCGTTAATGAAAGCTCCAGCCCTCCGGGACAACTCTTGTTCAAAAAAAAAAAAAACGAAAGAGGAAATTTTGGCAGCTCCGCCAATAGCTCGTGACCAGTGAACGACACTCAAGCAAAAAAAAAGTGAACGCTACTCTCATCTCATCAATTTATTTACCTACCGTGGATATGCACAGACCCTCACTTGGTGGGATGTAATTTCATAACAAGTAGTACTTGGAGTATTTATTTATTTTGAACAAAAGTAGTACTTGGAGTAAGTTGCAAGGTGAGAAGAATTATAGATTTTTTTAAACCTTTTTAAACAACATATGCCTACATGGAATACATCTCGTGTCCCTCTCGCGCCGCCCTGCGAGGCGAACGGGGGGAACCTTAGATCGCCGCCGCCGGTTCCCTCCCCTCCTCCTTTGCCGTCGGCAGCGGGCACGACCGGGCAAAGCCTGGTCGGCGCCAGCACCGCGGTCGTCCACCCGTCTACCGCCATCAGGCAGCCGCATTTGTCCACCAGTGCCACCATCGTACAACAGTCGTCGTCCACCAGCGGCCAAAGCACGGACGAGAGGGAAGGAAGATGGCGGCGGGCGCATCCCAATGTTCAATGAAGCCTTGGTAACTATTTTGGCCAATTCATACTTCAAATCGACAGGACGGTTGACTTGAGTTGGTTTTGTATCAATCATAGCAATTTGAGTAGAAAGCTTGCTTCGGAATCAGATCATTCAACTAAAGCTATCAATTCGGGTAGGATTTGAGGAACATTGGGGGTTCCTATGTTGTTGTTTTTTTAAAACGGAGGCAAAAGTTTTGCCTCAATTTATTAATTAAGCAGAAGAGAATTTCCCGGTTAATTGATGGAAAACCGGACGAAAACCGTTACAACAAACCCACATGCGGACTAATCCCAAGGCATGCAACTCATTGATCGCCTAGGCAGATCAACCAACTCTCTCAACCCGATACAACCGCAAACTCTCGACACATTGATCACCACATCGCAAAGAAAATCCCACCAAAATGCATCAACAAAGATCCGTGACACAAAAACCCGAAGAGATGATAACCGTTCATCAAGCAGCTAGTTGCGGGCGCCTTCCTCATGGCGCTCATCTTCTTGGTTTTGCTCCCAAGATATTGCTTCACCTTCTTGATTTTGTCCCCTCTATCCTTCCCCGATAGGAGGCAAGCAATCACTTTGCCAGATCCAGGACAAACCGTCTCCAAACTCACAAGAAGATCATAAAGCTCTTTTGCTAAGAGGACCTCAGAGTCAACGGAGACAAGCGGCTTGCTAGGCTCCAGAGCCGATGGCATGGAAGCCGCCACCGAGGGCCTAGGCGAGTCCCCCTCTAGAAGCACCGTCGACACGGGAGGAGCCGACTCCCCACAACACTCCTGCAGCTCGGGCATGATCAACATCACCGGAGCAATGACCTCACTTACAGAGGTAGCCGACACATGGGGCTGCACCTGCGGACATGGCATGACACGGGGAGAGAAACTACCATAAATGTCTTCTTCCCCAACATTAGCTGAACCAGTATTGAGCTCGTCCGGAGGAGAGCCTTCATGCGCAACAGGGGATGTGCCAAGAGAAGCCCCCACTCTCACCAAGAAACTCTCAACCCTCGCGAGGCACCCGTGAAGCTTGGAACGAAGCAACATGGCCTGCTCAGCCAGGGTAGGTTGCACATCTATCATGGTTGTTGAAGGTGGAGGACGTCGAAACGGCAAAGGCTGATCAACAAGCTGGCTGGCGTGGACACACTACAACTGCACACTAGTCGGCTGGCAAGGTGACACTGACTATGGACGGGGAGGCTGTCGCTTCCAAAGACGAGGACAAACAGCAACACGCGTTGGCGCGACGTGACAATCTTGGACTGGAGGAGGGCGAGGAGCAGTTCTCCCTTTGCAGCCCTTGGCTTTGTGGCCGAATTGGCGGCAGTTGTTGCACCTGAGCGGCTCACAGCAGATCGAAGCCCAATGCCTAGCTTCGTGGCAACGGTGGCATCTCCCGTTAAGCCAAGGAGGAGGCGGGGGACGGGTCTTTGATGTAGGAGTGGCGAAAGCCATGCGCCGCGGGCGGCGTCGCCTAGGCTGCACCAGCTCCCAAGGCGCCTCCTGCGGCACTGCGTCACCCGTAGCGTCGACAACCGCATGAATCGCCTCCGAGCACTGCATAGGCACCAACTGCTCGTCGATAGGACCCGAGCACAAAGGTAGTGGAGGATCTGCAACCGGCAGGTTGGCTGCCGACACTTTAGACCGGGGCTGGGAACTCCAAGCTGCAGATAGCAGTTCTGAAGGCGTCAACAACAAGTCGGAGGAGGCGCCGGCGAGGGGCGCCGGGCAGGAGACGGCAGCAGGGCCGGCGACAGGATCAGGGCCGGAGAGGGCCGCAGGGCCAGCGGGCGGTGGGGCCGGAGCAGCAGTCTTCAAGGTCGTGGGCGAGCGCTTCATGAACAACCTTCCACAAATCGCAAGGTCGGACCTGCGGGAGGCGAGTGTAGCTTCGGCATGCGTGGTGGCGGTGGGCGGTGAAGCCATGGAGGCCACCGTCGCGGAGGACGCCGTCCCGGCCATGGGTAGGGCGGAAGCCTTGGGAGAGACCACAGAGTCAGCAGGCCGAGCCCCTACATGCTAAGCGTATGGACCGGAGGAGGGCGTCGAGGGGAGTCCGGATCTGGTCGCGGAGCTCGGAGACGACGCCGGAGTAGGGAGACCAGGCTGCCGCCGGCAGCAACTCAGCCATGGTCGGCAAGGTCGCGGGTCGCGAGAGCTAGGGTCGCTTCAGTCCATTGTGACTAGACTGATTTGCAAGGAGTTTGCCAAAGGCGCTTTCTCATTTGGCAAAACAATTTCAAGTATATTTCTCTTCTCCATTCTCTGCTCGGATGATTGCCGCATCTGTGAATTTCAATGATTTGGGTCCCGTGTGTGCTCGAATAAGATTGTTTTAGGATTCTATTTAGTTGAATTTCTTGGTGATCGAGTTTATAGCGTCGCCGACCTTCCAGAAAGTCAAAGCCAACATTTCCTTATTGTGCTCTCCTATAATAGTGGTTTCCTTGGTATTCAGGTTTTAAAACCCTGATCGGAAAGTCAACGGTTATATCTTGTTTTATAATGACCTATCTTCTTTAAAAAAACTCATGCCTGGGGAAGAAGAAAGCTCACTGATACTGTATTGCTAGAAACTAGCACTGCAACTTCTGGGTTCTACCTTAAGATTGCAATTGGGATTGCTTCCCTTTTCACTGCAATTCGCTCAAGGGGATATTTTCTAGATAGACTAGGGGATTTTTTTCTATTGTAACTATCCTCCTTTATCAAGTTTTATAACGGGTTTGTTTTACATCGTTGCTATATACATAGAGAGGTGTCTTTCTCTAGCCAGCTACAATGCTAGAGGTGGCTTACCACAACACGGGTATTGACATCATTCGACATAATCCTGAAACATAAAGGATACAGAAAAAATAATGATTCTCAATTTTGTTTTACCAGTACAATATTCTACTTAAGAATGGTAATTTTACTCAGGGCACGGGTACCCGTGGGTACCCTAGGTAGTACCCGTACCCTACCCGTTAAGTCGCAGATAGGGCACTGTTATATCTTGTACCTGTGGGTATACCCATATCATACCCGTTTATACTAACATGTGGACCTTGCCTGTGGAGATCCAATAATTATTCTCGTGATCTTGTGATTCTATGTTATAATTGTCATCAATTGTTAATTTAAGTTGAGATAATTGTCATGTACTCATTGAGTTGAGATAAGTCTTTTTTGTTTTACGAAATGTGATATCAACGAATGTAAAATTATGAATAACCCGTGTACTATTTTGTCTACCCGTTGGGTAACCGATGGGTATGGGTACCTATCGAGTATGGGTACGGGTAGAATTTGTTACCCACTGACTACATGGGTATGAGTATGTTATTTCTCTACCCGCCCCATAACTTACCCATTGCCATC
The DNA here is from genome assembly GCA_947311845.1 of Poa pratensis. Lineage (NCBI taxonomy): Eukaryota > Viridiplantae > Streptophyta > Magnoliopsida > Poales > Poaceae > Poa > Poa pratensis. The sequence continues at coordinate 28,012,716 of CAMZMU010000071.1, read as the reverse complement.
CTTAATTCTACTTATTTTTTGTATAGCGACTAAACCTATTTGGAAGCAAAGGAATGGTTGAATTTTCATAAACCACAAGCCTACATTTAGAGTTTGGAAGGCTTGTTTTGTACTCTCTCTCTATCAATATTTATCGTGCATTCTGGGTTTGCTCAAGGTCAAAACTTTAAAATTTGACCAAACATAGACAAAAATATCAACATATATAATATGAAATGGATATAATACGATTATATTTATTATGATTCAAATAATATTTACGTTGTTTAATAAATATTGATATTTTCTTACATACTCAATCAAATTTACAAAGTTTAACTTTGACTAAACCCATATCACAGGGTAATTTGGAACAGAGGGAGTATAGGAAATCACCAAGCTTATGCAAGGGTGGAAGAATCTGTAAAACTAGGACTCTCATCATGACCACAACCTTTGTTGGATGATCAGGTAGTAGGTCTAGCCTTATAAATTTGTAAATATTTTGTAATTTGTATATAAAATGAGGCTGCGGCCTGAGGCGGGCTTCTCTGCAGTAATGGTTTTAAAGAAAAAATGGCAATTTTTTAGACTACTACTACTATTAAAGGGCATTAACTATAATTCATAGAATTCAGTGAAAATTTATGAGTAGGTGTACGATGCACTCTAGTAGCTAGATGATGGCCGCCGGTCAATTGGCCTCTCGTCTCGTCTCGTTTTTTCGTCTACCCAATTTCGTGCTTCGTCTTCAACCTGTCAGAGCCCTTTTGCGTAGCGCCACAACTTTCATCGCCCCCAACAGCTCACTGACCGACCGGTGGGCACCATGTCGTGTGAGCCTACTCGTCAGTGACCTACGATTTTCCGCAGAAATGTATCCTAAACTTTCGCTACTCGTTCAAATCAATGGCCAAACCAACCTCCTCTGCGCCTCCCACGCCACCGCTCCACTTTCAGCAAAAACCCCAAACCGGAGCAGACTCAACCCAACCGCGTCTCGTCGCCTCCTCACCCATCCCCAGCCAAAACCCTAGCCGGCGGCGCAGCCTCATGTCTCTGGGCGGGCGCAAGCGCGGCCATGCCGCTGGCGGCGACGGCGGCCCGGCCCTGCTCGGCAACCACGGCCTCGGGAGCTACTCGCGGCCCGCCCCGGCCGGCCATTCCGGCGGCGACGGCGGCGGCGGCGGTGGCGGTGGCGGCGGCGGCCGCGGCCACGGCGGCGACTTCTTTCGCGCGGCGTTGATCGAGGCCCTCGGCCTGGGGAGCTTCGCGCGGCTCGGCCTCCCGGCCCCGCCGGACGGGCTCGACCTCACCGCCAAGGTGGACCCCTCATCGGGCTACATTGTCGTCTCCATCGGGGGCGATAGCATCATGGCCTCGCCCGCCGTCCTCGCGGAGGCGCTCTTGCTGCCGCCAGGCACGGTTCCCCTCGCCCCTGAGGAGGCGGCCTTGTTCTGTTCCGTGGAGGCGATCACCGCCGTGAGGGTGTTCGTCCACGACAGGATGCTGCTGGGAGGAACAGGGGATGGCCAGGTGCTGCCGGATGAGGTCGTCGCTGCCTTGCGGCTGGTGGAGGAGGGGAAGGCGTACGCGGTGGATTGGGGCTGGTTGGTTTGGGCGTTTCTGAGGTCGGATGTGCTGATCGGGAAGCGGCGGCATTGCGGTCAGTACCTGCTCCGTTTGATGAAGTGCCAAAAGCCCGATCTTTTCTCCGAGGTTGATGGAAGGTTCATTGGAAAGAGGAGGAGAGGTCTGATTCCGCAGCAACGCCGGATGATGGATGGGCAATTTGTGCATTGCAATGAAGTTGAGGTGGGGGAGGAGAACTTGCTTTTTGGAAACAGCGGCTATGATCAACCCATGGCAGCATAAGCACAGGTTCAAGAGGGATTGGTTTTTGGACCGAGCAAAAACATTGGAGAGATGGGGAAGATGGCAGCGTTTGGATATGTCAGGGATCAACAACATACAATTGGAACTGCAGATCAAGAAGATGGCAACGATGACAATGTTAATGTTGGTTTTAGCCTTCCTTCTGTCCGTGCCAGTCGACAGCAAATTCTAGATCAGCTCTCTTATATGGAGAACGCAGCTTTGGATGGGGAGAGAACTTTGACACACAATCTAGCTGAAATACAGCAAATGAGGGAGAAAGAGAAGGAGAAAAACTATCAAATCAACTCTCTCGTTGAAGAAGCAAAGAATGAACTTCAAGCAAGGCGTACTAAACTTAAGCAACTTGAGCATGACAGAATGGTAATGTTCGACATCCTTCATGGATGCAAAAAAATGCTTCAAAAGTCCTCTGCTGCATCTCTGGAGTATAGGAAGATGATGTGCCAAGGAAATGGCGTTTCATCTTTGGATGCTGTGGCTGATGAGAAGAATCAAGTACGTTTGATGCAGCAGAAACGGTGTGCCTATGAAATTATTAATGGGTTTCAAAAACCTTTGCTTTTGAAGTTTTCGGCATGTGCTGAGATGATTACAGTGCTGTCAAAAAAGCTTGCAGACCTCAACAATGAAGTGCAAAGGTTGAAGGATTCCAGACCAATGATAGATCTCAACGTGGGTCCTCATCTGTGACTTGTGCAATTAGGTAATAAGTCTTGGTCTGTTGTATATATGTCAGAGATGAGTTCTGGTCTTAGATATACTTATTTTGCTCTCTGACAGGAGTCAATGCTGATGCTGGTGGCTGTTGTCAGTTGAAGTCTTTGGCAGGCAGAAGGATGTGCACTGACGGTGTGAAGGATTGTACGGTTTGATATCTTGGTGTTGCTGATCATTGCCGAGATGGTTCTCGTATGGATGTCTATTGGTGACTAGTTGTTCTGTTATGCTTTCGGTTTCATTTATGTCTATAGCTTATGATGAACAGTTTGGAGGTGATATGTCATGTGCATTATCTCTTTACTGGATACTTGGTTAGAGCCTGAAGGATATGCAGTAAGCTACCTTTCCCTTCCGTATTTACTTTTCATGTTGGACTGATCTCTGTAGATATGGTGATTCTCTTCTATGAAATCGGACAATCTACTGGTGCAAAAAAGTAGTTGGTTTATTTTCACCGTTGCTTGATGTCATATTGGCCGAGTGAATTCGGCAACAAGAAGTGCAAAAAGGTAATTGGTTTATTTCCATACCCTATTTCATCATCTCTTTGACCGCTTCACTTAATACTCTTATGAGCAACAGAAAATGTCATGGGATAAATGCTGTTTCTTAACATCTTTCCATTGCATTTAAGCTATTTGTGACTTCTTTTCGACTGAGTAAAGTGGTTCCTTTGAATGGAATCTATTAATTATTTGGATAGTGTGCTGACTTCCATATCCTGTTAATGTAACGTGAGGAACTGTTAATTAGTTCTCCTGTTAATTGCCTACAACTTCTACTAGCTGTAGTTGTCGAATGTACTTCAGATCTTATTCTTATTTTGAAACAGTGATCTTCATTTCAGTTTGCTCGCCTTATTTTTATAGAGATATCTCAAATCCTCATGGTGCCTTAAAAATTCACAGTTCAGTAGTCTGTAGAGATAGCCTGCTGTGATACTAACCTTCTACTGACTTAAATTGCAAGACCATATTTGATGGTAGGCCTATTGTCAGAAACTCAAAATGGAGTTCTTCCATACTTATCCCCAGGACTGCTAATTATTCCATCTGTAAAAATTCTGTTTTCACTGTCATATCCAAAGTTTCTTGTAGTTTTGCTTTTAACATTATTACCAGTTCAATATCTTGGACAGCTCGGCATCTAACCGCATCCATTTACTGATATGTAGTATGAGACTGAGATTCAATATTGTTTCCACTTTTATTCTAGACTTCTAGTTAACCGTATGCTCATCTGGCTTATTAGATGATGAATTAATCAATCCATAACTTTTTTTTTTCAAAAAATTATGGTATGCTCGTGATTGCATGTGCTCGTATTATTTTGGTTGTTCAGTGGGCCTATGTCCAAAGAGCAGCAAGACGTTTAGTTTCATCAGGCTGTTATTATTTTGCTTGATGCAATCAATTGGTCATTGTCTGATATGTACTGTTCATTATGGCGCTGACTGCTTGTTTTATTTACCGGTGATGATTTTGGTCTTTATGGAGCCCTTGACAACATTTAAAAGTCCCGCCTAGTCTGAACTTGCCAAAACTATAGTAATAAATCATCCTGTTCTTTCCAAAACCATTCTAATGTTTCAGAAGTCCCGCCCGGTCTGAACTTTGCTTATAATATAGTAATGCAAGACACGGTCTAATGTTATTTTGTAAGCAGAACTCTGAGCTGATACAAAACCATTCTTAAGTTTTAGTACTATGGATCTTGGTCTTATAAGTTGTGACAAACTTCTATTAAAACTTGGGTTTATTGGATATATCAGTGCCCGTATATTTGTAAACTGTAACTACCTGATTTTTTTAATGTATCTCTCATAACCTTTGTGGCAGGGGTTTAATTTATGCGTTGAATAGTGTGCATGCTCATCAGGTGTCTAGTCTTATAGTTTCCACTATGACAGAATGCTCTTTGTTGCAGTAATATATCATTCTGAGTTTTCCAGACCATTGCTTGCTAATAATCTTTGTATGTTATTATATAGTACTCCCTCTGTTCCACAACATAAGATGTTTTAGTCTTTTTCCACATGAACATGCACACACATGTATCTAGACATGTTTAAGTGCATGTGTCCATTCTTTTTATTATGAATCTAGACATGCATGTGTAACACCTAAAACATGAGAAAATGACAAAAAACCACCACAATTGAACACAAGGTGACGATGAACTACCACCTTTGGGCTTTCTGACACATAAATACCTCTTTTGGGGCTAGTCTGTGACGCGGAGCACTAATTCTTATGTTTAAGCATGCTAACAAGTTTTCTGACGGCTCGACCCCACCTGTCGGGTCTACCTGGAAAAATTTGACAGAGGAAAGAAAAACGAAGTGTTAAAATTCACATCGGGCCCACCTGTCATCGTCTCCGCTACTGCTACCATACAAATTTGTCTTCTTTCCTGGAACACGCAAGTCAACGCAACCAAATCGCTCCCAATCGCGAGCTTCGGCCGCTGCCGCTCCTCCTCCCACGAGCTCCGGCCCCAATCGCCAGCTCCGGCCGCCGCCGCTCCTCCTCCCCCAACCCGACCCCAATCGCTCCTCCTCCCCCGAGCTCGCCGCAAGCGTTGGCTCGCCCCGCACCAGTCAGAGATTTCCACACCCCGCAAGCTCGGGAAGCACAGGAGGGACGTCAAGCGCGCGGAAGAGGATGGCGAGGAGGGCCGCCGCGTCCCAGCCGTGCACGCGGGCGCGGGCCTCCCGGAGGTGCTGCTGTGCACAATACGGCTGTTGTGCACAAGACGGAGGTGCACAAGACGGCTGCTGTGCAGCCTGACGAGCGAGGACGGCGCGGCGAACGCGTGGGCGCGCTGGATCCGCGGCTGTTCCGCCGAGGAGAACCGGCACGGCTACGTCTAGGAGCGCGCCACTTCGATCTCCCACGGCAACATGGCGCGGCGAGGGGCGGGCGTTGCCAGGGTGGTCCTCTCCTCGGCCGTCCACCCGTCCGTCGACACGCACCCCACGCCGTCGCGCAATTCCATGTCGATGGAGGCGTTGCCGCCTTTCGACGTTGTCGCTGACGTCCAGGTCCAGAGAGCGAACAAACGGCAGCGCGGCTTCTTCGAGTACAGCTCGGCGACGCTGGTACCGCCGGCGAGAACGCTGGGGGCGGCGGGCCCTCGCGCCACGGTACGCCGGGCTGGTGATCTCGATTGAGCGGAGGGCGCGGTCGCCGCGGCGGCTGGTGGGCCGAACGAGCGGGACGAGCTCTATGGCATGCTCCCAGCGAGCGTGCGGTCGCAGCTCCGGGCGCGGCTGCACGGGGCCGTGGCGGAGGCAGACGCGGGGCTCGCCGGCGAGTGGCGTGCCGCGCCGAGCGGCACCCTGGAGTGGCTGGCGGAGCGCGGCGAGGGGCGGGCGTGGCCAGGGTGGTCGCGGGCGCGGCCAGGCCAGGAGACGGCCGCACGCACACAGCACCCTCATGCACACAGCACCCGGCCGGACGCCGTCCGGACGGGCGTCTAGCTAGCTAGCTAGCGGGTGCGTGCGCGCCGGCCGGGCGTGCTAACTGCGGCGCGGGCGAAGGTGCGGCCGGCGTGGGGCGGAGGCGGAGGTCAGAGCAGCCCGCGGCTGGAGACCTAGCACGAGACGGCGGCCGGAGGAGCTCGCGACGGCCCGGGCGTGGTGGCCAGAGGCGAGTTGTGGGGTGGCGGCCCGGGCGCGGTGGCCATCGGCGTGCAGCCTCCCGTCCATTCCGTCCCTAGCTTAGAGATAGGGTTGACCCATTTTTTTTCTTTGCCACGTAGACCTGACGGGTTGGGCCAAGTTGTCAAAAAAACTGTTAACAGGCTTAAGCAGACAAATTAGTGCTCCGCATCACAGACTAGCCCCAAAAGAGATATTTATGTGTCAAAAAGCCCAAAGGTGGTGGTTCATCGTCGCCTTGTGTTCAATTGTGGTGGTTTTTTGTCATTTTCTCCCTAAAACATCTTACATTGTGTAACGGAGGGAGTAGTTTTCAAACTCTAATTTTAAGACCTAAGAAGTGTACTCCAGTTGCAACTCGTAATTTTATTTCTGATTTACTATCGAAGAACCCTACACAACATTGGTCTTAAAATTTGGCTTACTCTTTGTTGATCATGCCTGTAGCTTAAAATAGAACTTTTGTCAGTTCCTTTCTGAAGGTATCCACTTGCCTTGTTATTAAGTGCTCTTTGGTTCAACGGAATTTATGAGGAGTCCCGTCTTATGGAAAATTTCCTTTGGTTCTATGCCAAGTATGGCATGTGCACTTAATCCTTCAATGAAATTCATATGTTTTTACAGTGGTGCAACCAAATGATTTCCATTACATATTCCTGTAGGATTCAGTGCGGCTTGGCATCCAATTTTTTTTCTCCTATTCCCTTGTTTTCCAAATCCTGTGAATCAAAGAGGCCCTGAGATATTCTACAAATTTTGGTATAAGAAGATCTCTTATCTTTGCTTATAAATATCCATATACATCTTTTTCAGCCTTGAGCCTCTGAGCAGGCAACTCATCCATACTAGCAGCAGACAACTGGACATAGCATTCTTCCAAATCTGGGACTCTTATCACACAGCAACACTTATGATATAATGCAAGTCGCTACTTCCAAAGGTGATAAAAGATCAACGATTTTTCAACTGATTAGATCTGCAAGTCACTACTTCCAAAGATAATAAAAGATCAACGATATTTCAACTGATAGGATCAAGTTATAAATTTACACAGTAATATATTCGTTCCAGCATCTCTTGTTTGTTTTGTTGTAGAAATATGAAGTGGAAATTCCCTTCCGGAATGTAGCATTGCCAAAGTATGCACCAAATGTTCAACGCCTGGCATGCTTCTGGAGAAAGATTCAGTAGATTCTGTAATAGAAATCCCAGTAGTAAACATCCAAGATCCCAAAGTCTTTTCATGAAGGGAAACCTGCAAAAGATGCCCGAGGTTAGATTTTCTTTATGTGCAGTATTATATTTTCTAAGCCATTTTTTTGATGCTAAGCTTGTCCCTTTGGTTTATACCGATTGCCTTCATCTGAGGGTTGTGATCAAATATCATTGCGAAGTGTTGCATTCTCTAAATGCTAACTTCAATTGTTTATTACTGTTTGGTTCCATATTGTGTTCGGTGTTTGTACTCTATGAGTACGTAATGCGAGAGAAGGTTACATCCATATAAAGTTTCACCCTGGTATTACAACTGTTAAACAATAGTCATATATGGAGTAGTATATATGCTAATGCTGTTGTATCCATTCAATTGATGAACTGGAATTTGTAATTTTTAGATCTCGTGCCATAGCTGAAGAAATCTCTTGCAAGTACAGAGAATTCCAAGTGACCCGATGTGACCAAATTAGCACGCTAAGTTCAAGAGCAACCGATTCTGAAAGCATGAGGCATTTTAAATTTGCGATTATATCTTAAGTGCTGAAATGCTAGTTTTTACAAGCTTATACTGCAGTTTATTGGGATATCAAATAGTTAACATTATAAGTATGATGTTGCTGCATTAATCAAGTGGACTTGGACAAATAAATGTATTAATCCTGTAGTGAATTGCCTAAACTTCTAGGAAAAGAGCATAGTTATAGTAATAATTTGTTATCCGCTTCAATTCTGTGCACTTTTGTGCACAATGTTAAACTTCATTTGCCATGCTTGGATTCCATATCCAAAAGTTTCTGTGCTGAAAATCGTCATGAGATTTCCAGCTTTGAGGTTGTTGGTTGGATAACATTCCGTTGATAGATTCAGTCCGTGAGCCACTTTGCTGCAATGTCTCTTGATTGAAAAATACATCCCCAGAAGAAAATTTATGACAGTTTTAGGCTCTGAAATGACTAATCTTGATCTTGCTTTTGTCACAAATTCTAGTTGCCAAATAGGAGGAAACCGTGGCACAGTGCGTGTTCAACATCAAAGGCTTTTGAAATTTCCCATTGCACAGTTCTTCTGGGTACTACCATACTTTTTCAGTATATTCTCTTGCCCGTCACTCGCTTCCCGTTTCTGGAAACGAAACGGTTTATCTGGAGGCTGCAGGGAGGGAGGGGAAGTTTATCCACAACTCGATCACCTTCTGGATAACAAACTTTTGACGGTGGAAAAGTACGAGTGAACCTAGTCCTTAGGTGATAGTATCCATTATTTTCTACCAGCCTGTAATCTTAGATAGCGTCCACAGCAGCACGGCTAATCAAGCGAATCTGGTGGACCTTATCTTGCTTTTCATCCTCACTTTTTTTTTTGTTTCTTGGATAAAGTTTTTCATCCTCAGTTGACGAATATATTCCTGCTAGAAACTAGTGCCATCGATCGGTCCAGATTGATCAGAGCTTCAGCTGTACATGCTGGATAAGGTTCTCTGCATGCTGCCCTGAGATGCCTAGAACTTGTTTAGTCCCTAAGAGCACCGGTCACTGAATATCAGTGTAGGGTGACCCTTCCTTCACATGTTTAATCTTGCTCGGAGAACAGATCTGCCCACCTTACTACTATATTGCTGTAAGAAAACAAATATCTGAACATCTTATTCAGAGCCCACAGTGGCTATATGGAGGTCGACCCCATGAGGCCATCAACCCACTGCTTAACGATTCACGTCTTATATTTTTCAGGCCGGCCAGCCGGATCTTCCCGATACGGCGAACGTAAGCGGCGACTTTCCGAGTCACAGCTGCCGCCTTTCGCGTCGGAGAAGAAGCCTTTAATCGACTTTTGAGTCGGAACACCACTACTCCACTTCCACTGCCTGCTTTTCTTCCAGCAGACGTAAAGAATCCAAGAACATAGGCGTTGGTGGAATGGAAGACTATGTATGATAGAGACATATCTAGTATATATATATGGGGACGCACATATTATAATTTTTCTGATTTCTCACGTTGAACCCGGATGTATGGTGCATTTTCTAGTATAGTGTTTGACTCCATCGTGGGCTTATTTAGGTACTAGGATGCATGCGTGTAATTGCACTTGCTTCCACTTACGAGATCGAAGCACTTAAGATCGCACTGAGCGCTTGTTATGATAGAATAATAGCATAAGATCTGTAGTTACAAAATGGTTTTACCCGAATCGCCACGGTGGTCAGTTTGCTATCATCCATGAGTACATTCTTTGATCTGCCTAGATAACTTCGCGGGAATATGTCGTCCTCTGTCTTTATCCACCTAAAATGACCGGACATCTTTTCTGGTGTCCCTGGATGGCCGAATCGCTTTCATTTTCTGGTGGAGTGTTAATCACTACGTAGGAACTGTATAAGTGCAATCGTGATCATGTAATTTTACTGTATTTGCTTTCTGATGTCAACTTAACAGGGTAGGTACGAGCGCGATAGTGGTACTGCAAAATAAGAAGAGTTTACGAGATATATAGCCAAAAGGCTAAAAAGAAAAGGATAAAAGGTTCTACTCTGGCAGCATAATAAATTTAAATGTTTGGCGCCTCAGATTTGATCTTGCTAGTTATGTGGGATGGCATGGATCATTCTAAAAACACGTGCATTTCGCTCACTCCAAAACTCCCAAGAGACTAGTATGAGGAGGAAGCCATGTCCTTTCTCTGCATACCATAGGCATTCACTGCAATGCTCCACCGATCCTTGACGGTAGCAAACTTAGCGCACGATGATGTGAGAGAGGTGTCAAGTCCACAATGTCATTCCAAACTTACAGTGAATGTCGACATTTGAACATAATGTGGACCAGAGACTCCGGGGCCCTCTTGCAAAGTTAGCATCGGCCATCCAAACCCTATCTTGCAAAACGAGACACGCAAAGAACTATGGAAACCAACTCTTTGAATTGTGCGAGGTAAGCCGTGTGGAATATTCACTAGAAGGCGGCAATTTCAAAGTGATGTCACCGAGAATGTCGCTAGTTACCAGCACCTCCTGAAGCATAAGAATCTCAGTAGGCTTACTTGATTTGTTGGACGTCCATCTGAGGAGGGAGATCCAGAAATGTTGGTGTAGCCCTAAGTTGACCATGTTCTTTAATCTGGATAGCGTGAAAATAGATGTGTATTATTCTCCGGGTCTCCGCGCCAAGTCGCCAACAAATGCATAGAACCAACAATAAAAGCATAACAAGTTCGAATAATAGAAGCCGACCGGCTAACATCCATAGTGTTCGGACATATCCGGACACTATGCAACGTAGATTTCAGACCAGACTAGCCCAATTGATGGTCTCTGGCCCTTTTTTTGTCCGGACATCAAAGCGGGTGTTGTCATTGCCCGTTGGGGCACCGATCCCACTTATCCGTACATGGTGTTCAGACACCCACAAACGGGTATAATTTCAGGCACGCCGTTGGAGATGATGTTAACTCAAGAGTAGTATTGGAGCCCTCGAAATACACTATCTGAAGCATTGTGGGCTCATAGAATTTTTAGGCATGGAGCTACTAAAGTTACTCTTTTTGAGTTGATCAATGGGCAAGAGGCTGTCTTGCCAGTTGAGGTACGCCTTGAGATTCGCTAAGCAGAACGGTTTGAGGTGACCTAAATTGCGAGGCCGAAGTGTAAAAGTGACTGCTTATTCCGGATCCGAACTGTAAGACGTGACAACGCAAAGTAAAGAACCAGTGTGCACTACCGTGCTAGTTTCTCCGTCGGCATGACAGACAAAAGTGAAGATCGAATCAAAACTGGCGCCAACCGATTGTCAAACTGGTGCCAGCCATACAAACTGGATCTTCCACTGGCATTACTCTCGTGAGTGTCTTCTTCGACGTATCCTCCATTAACTCACACCGCCGGCCAAGTCCGTACCTGTGCGGCCACCGTCGATCCTAACCCCACATACTAACCACGCCGTTAATTGTCCCAAAACCATGGGCTCGCACGTAGGCCTCCACCGCGAAGCCGCGGCAACACCTGGCCGCCGGCCCCGGAGGCTAAGAAATCTAAAGAAACGAACCGAATCATGGGCGTTTTGGCCGTCGCCGTCGAGGGGGACGAATGGCCACGTCGGACAAATACATGCACCGCTTTCCGCAAACGTGCCGCGCCTTTGCCCCACACCGACGTGAAGGACATCCGAATCGGGCCCGCGCACTCCACTAGCTCCGTCGAGCTCGAGCTCGCTAAAGCTAAACTTAGGTGCACCGCTAAGGCACGCACGCTCCGCCATGAAACCTATAAAACCCAACAACCCGGCGCCATCATTTATCATCAGCTCCATCGCAAGGCAAAACACTCCTACTCTAGACTCTAGCTTACACCAACCAACCAGCCAACAAGCACGAACAGGAGGACGCCGAGGAGGACGAGGAGAAGTGACGAGCGCGCTGCGATCAAAGAAAGAAAGCACGGCCATGTCGATGTCGTCGGTGTCCATGTCGGGGAAGGCGAGCGACCCAGGCTCCGCGTGGTTCGGCGGAGGGAGAAGGAGCCCGTCCCCGGGGCCGACACACGACGTGCGGCTCATCGCCACGGCCGTCGCCGCGTCCGTCTCCGTCCTCGGCCTCGCCCTGCTCCTGCACCTCTACATCTGCCGCGTGCGCCGCCGCAACCGCAGGCGCGCCGACGCGGCGGCGACGGTCCTGCAGGCGGCCGAGCCCAAGGCGCCCAAACCGGACTGGAACCGTCGGCCATCGCGGCGCTGCCGACCGCGGCGTACGAGGAGGCCCCGGGCGGCGAGCCGGGCGAGTGCGCCATCTGCCTCGGCGCCGCGCGGCAGGGCGACGAGGTGCGCGTGCTGCCTTCGTGCGCCCATGTCTTCCACGTCCCCTGCGTCGATACGTGGCTCGCCTCCAGCTCCTCCTGCCCCGTCTGCCGCGCCCTGGTGGAGCCGCCGCCGCCGTCAGGCGCGGCAGGGCCGGTGCATGAGAAGCAGAGCTTGGTGAAGGAGGACGCCGGGACCTCGGGGCCGCCATGTGGTCTCGGCGCGTCGCTGATGAAGATGCTGAGCAGAGAGAGGCCGTCGCCGCGGAGGCCGCTGCAGGGTGACCACGTTGAAATGCGTCTGGAGGACCTGGAGAGCCAGCAGCCCCAGCAACAACACGCTGCTGTGAATACTACGAGTAGTAATTAGTGTGTACTTTTTTACTACGTTTTCTTGTTTGTTGTTCGTACGTCTTGCACCCGGGTGATTGATTATTCAGCAGTGGGAAAACACACTCCTGAAATTTAATCGATTCCTGGTGCTTCACACTGTGCAATGGAGCTCACCCAAATCCCTCGTATTTTGTGCAAAGAGGGGATAATACGAAGAGCTCTGTGAGACTCAATGTTAGACTAGCCAATAGTGCTTTTGTCCCGCTGAGGATAATGTTGTTATGAACGGGACATGTTTGAACGAAGACAGATTTGCCCACTTTTATGGGGATATTTCAACCATTTCTGGTCACCTAATGACTGGTCCCTCATGGTGGGCGAGTAGGTTTTTCCTTTTGCATGTCTTGCATCAGGGTGATTGATTATTCAGCAGTGGGAAAACACACTCCTGAAGTTTAATTGGGTCCTGGTGCTTGACACTGTGCAATGGAGCTCACCCAAATCCGTCGTATTTTGTGCAACGAGGATCGATATCGGATAATACGAAGAGCTCTGTTAGACCCGATCGAATATTAGACTAACCAATAGTGCTTTAACGTCCCGCTGAGGATAATGTTGTTATGAACGGGACATGTTTGAACGAAGACAGATTTGCCACTTTATGGGGATATTTCAACCATTTTCTGGTCACCTAATGACTGGTCCCTCATGGTGGGCGAGTAGGTTTTTCCTTTTGCATGTCTTGCATCAGGGTGATTGATTATTCAGCAGTGGGAAAACACACTCCTGAAGTTGACACTGTGCAATGGAGCTCACCCAAATCCGTCGTATTTTGTGCAACGAGGGGATCGATATCGGATAATACGAAGAGCTCTGTTAGACCCGATCGAATATTAGACTAGCCAATAGTGCTTTAACGTCCCGCTGAGGATATTGTTGTTATGAACGGGACATGTTTGAACGAAGACAGATTTGCCAACTTTATGGGGATATTTCAACCATTTTCTGGTCACCTAATGACTGGTCCCTCATGGTGGGCGAGTAGGTTTTTCCTTTTGCATGTCTTGCATCAGGGTGATTGATTATTCAGCAGTGGGAAAACACACTCCTGAAGTTTAATCGGGTCCTGGTGCTTGACACTGTACAATGGAGCTCACCCAAATCCGTCGTATTTTGTGCAACGAGGGGATCGATATCGGATAATACGAAGAGCTCTGTTAGACCCGATCGAATATTAGACTAGCCAATAGTGCTTTAACGTCCCGCTGAGGATATTGTTGTTATGAACGGGACATGTTTGAACGAAGACAGATTTGCCAACTTTATGGGGATATTTCAACCATTTCTGGTCACCTAATGACTGGTCCCTCATGGTGGGCGAGTAGGTTTTTCCTTTTGCATGTCTTGCATCAGGGTGATTGATTATTCAGCAGTGGGAAAACACACTCCTGAAGTTTAATCGGGTCCTGGTGCTTGACACTGTGCAATGGAGCTCACCCAAACCCGTCGTATTTTGTGCAACGAGGGGATCGATATCGAATAATACGAAGAGCTCTGTTAGACCCGGTCGAATATTAGACTAGCCAATAGTGCTTTAACGTACCGCTGAGGATATTGTTGTTATGAACGGGACATGTTTGAACGAAGACAGATTTGCCAACTTTATGGGGATATTTCAACCATTTTCTGGTCACCTAATGACTGGTCCCTCATGGTGGGCGAGTAGGTTTTTCCTTTTTTGCAAGTTGTGTCTTGAGGACCCGTTTCTTTCATTTATCTTTTCTTGTATTGTGACTCTTCTTCTTTTTCAGTAAAAATTGGCAAATCTTCTGCCGCGTTTCAAAAGATGAAGTTCCTAATCCCATAAGTGGGCGACTCTATGGCACTGGTACTTTTTAAATCAACATTTATGTTGTCCATGGATGTTAGCCGGTCGGCTTCTATTTTATGTTCGTCGACGACCGGTATACCACCTGTGCGACAACAACCTTGCTGCATGGCCTTTGCGATAACAAGTAACGTCTGCCTCATCATTGACACCATCCTCGCTACTCGTAGCCCCTAGCTGCTAAAATTTCTCGAACGCTCCTCCCTGACACTGTTCCAGTAGGTGTCGTCCTGACACACGAGCTTCTATTGTCTCACCCTCTCAGCGAGGTAGAGCACATGCTTCGAAAAGGTTCGGCCGGCATGAAACATCTATGCGATCATCATCAAGGTGGACTATGGCGGCATTTTTTCCAAAGGGCCCAAAACCTAACGCAGTTGTGACAAAGAAATTGATAAAATATTCTTGCTGTGTATGGAAGCAACTTCCAATATCAATGGGAGCACATGTTACTTATTCGGAAGCAAACTATATTTAGAAGCAACGTTGACAAACTAAATCTTTGTTTCAATGTCACCTAAACAATTATTATTTTCATTCGAAGCACACTTTATCTGGTCGGAAAAAATAAATTACATGACACAAAAATTGTACCAGTGAAAATATAACGTCTAAAGTTTTGAATGATATATATGTTGTAATATATACGTTGTGTCACATTGGTCAAATTGATAATCTAGAGACGCACACAAGACTTATAAACCAAAACGGAGGGAGTAGCAAAAATCATGAAATAGATTAGGCAACAAAAAACACCATTATTATAACCGTATGATGGAAACTAACAGAATTCTTTTTACTATCCCCCCCCGGGTTCGGTTTAAAGATCCTGCGCATATATATTACAAAAATATATCATAAAAAATTAGATAAAATTCATATTACATTGATAAAATTAGCAATTGTGATATACACGTAGGACCAAAAAACCTAACCGGACGGAGTAATCCACTCCATGATAAAACAATCGTGTGGTGTTGAAGTAGTCCCTTAACTTATTCACATGATTTCCTTTGGGGTTAAGAGATCGATTAGTGGCTGAGGCGTACTTGCAAGTCGATGGTATTGGGCAATTAACAGCATGATTAGTCGGACTCTACGTGGGGTACGGATCGATGATGGCCGCACAGCCATGGGCTTAGGAGTCAGGAGCATACGCTAAAAAGGGACTTAGGAGCAACTGTAGCGGATATTGTAAACAAACATCATGCTGCAAAGTTTGGGGATTTTCAGCGGGAGCAAAAGGCAGGGTTTAACAGAAAAAAGTAATGTCTCCGTCAGATTTTTTGTTACAATATACTCAAAAGGCAGCCACGCGTTCTGTAAATTGGTAGGTGGGTCTGGGAGGGGGGATTTTCTCATCGTACTTACAAAAGCGGCTAAACATGGCGGGAAAGAATTTTAAGCCATCCCCCCCCCCCCCCCCCCCCCCCATGCCCCGGCAAACGCAAACACACACACTCTCGCTTGTTTCCCTCTATATCCCCCGCCGACTTGCCGTCAACCATGTGAGCTCACATGGCGGTCAACGAGCCTCGTTTTCAGTGGCTCTAGGTTCTCACCACCGCACGAGCTCTCGAGTCTAGCTCCTGCTTCTACCATCACCGTCTTCGGCCTCTTACACACGTCCCCGCGCCTCACGCGCCACCGACACTAGGTCTTCGGGCGTGTCGCCACCGTTGTTCCCATCACTGCGCCACCGCACGAGGTCCTCGACAATTCCCCGTCCCCAATCTAACACCGTCATATCCCCGAAGCCGCTGCAAAGCCGAGCTTGAGTGGGGCCATGTCGGGAAGGCGCCGCGGGTGGCTTGTTGTGCGAGAACCTGAGGCTTTGATCTCGCGCCAAGCTCTTTCTGCAGCCGCCGACAAATTGAGCTGGTCATCGTCGTCACGCAACACCCCACTAACGCCGGTTATTGTGGCATGGTATCTGTCAGGCAGCAACTTCCCTCAGAAGATTGTATCTCATGCTCCTCCCACAAGCTGAAATCGTGGTAGCGAGTCGAGCGCATTACAGAGTAGAAGGACTAGGCGAGGAAGGAAACACGTTGGACCAGAGCGTCTGAGCTCGCTGGAAAGAGAATCATGAGGTGAAACAGGAGGAGGAGCTCAAAACTGCCGGTGCCTCTTGATAGAGACTGATGCCATCGAGGAGTACGAACGAGCCAAAACCAACCAGTATGAAATGGAGTGGATCGCCGCCGAAAATGAGATCTCCGAGGAGGAACGAGAGGCTTCTGGCACCTGCATATGAGTCGGTCCTCTGTCGCACGGCATGTGACGATACCGGGCACGATCTCTCATCGTCGAATATTGATGTGCCCTAAGAATGTGGATTATCTCACCTGTTAGAATACATATAGGACTAGAGATAGACTAGGATTCTACATATCATCTTGTACTCCAAGCAACTTGCCTCCCAAGTCTTGTACTCCTTATATACCCTCGCGATGGTCAGATCAATACACAACAAAATTTAGGGTTTCACAACTTTCCACATGATATCAGAGCGGTTAGTCTCACGACGCCGATCTTAGGATTCTAAACACTTCTACATCATGCGTCGCGCCCGAGGAGAGGAGTCCTCTCCTCGGGGCGCGGCACCCGGTCTATATCAAAGATCTGATCGGTTCTTTAGTTTTCTTTAGATTCCGTTTCGAATTTTTTGTCCGGTAGATTAGATCTAATTAGGCAAAATAAATCCCTAAACTTCATGATCCTCTCCCGGCGGAAGCTTCAACGGTGGCGGCGCATGTGGATTCGCTTCGATCTCCTAGGCTCTAGCTCCATGGATACCACGGTGCCACACATGACCAATCTACGCTGGCGAGGACGCGCGGCATGCATACGCATGCTGCCGAGTGCCGAGCTAGGAAGCAGTGCGAAGGCATGGAGGCCAAGGAACGAAGAAAAGGCATGCACATGCCTGCGTGCTGCCCTGATGGCACACGCATGGTCACGTGCAGATCTTCATCGAATCCAGGTCACGCATCCATCATCTTCGCCGATCTTCCGCGCGCCAGCACGCCAACAACGTCAAGCCGAGCATTACGCATCTACGTCACCGAGCAAAGCCGGAACAACACCAAGCCGAACATCTACATACATCGAGCTGTACGACTACCTCATGATCTTCGTCGAGTTCTACATTGCCAAAGTCTACATCTACGTGGTCTTTTGTCGCGCAGACCAAAACCCGCCGCCGTCGCAGATATCTGCCGCCGCTGCACAAAAACCCGCAGCCGCCGCAGATCCCTGTCGCCGCCGCACAATGACACAAAAACCCGCCGCCGCCGCAGATCCCTGTCGCCGCCGTACAATGACCCAAAAACCTGCCGCCGCCGTAGACTCCTGCCGCCGCCACACAAAAAATACCACGTCGCACTATGACCAAGACTCCTGCCGCCGTCGCACAAAACCTAAGACACTATGTCCAACATTGCGGAATTTTTTGCGCCTCTGGCGCTATAGGCTACAACAACCACGACTACGACAACATTGCAATGTTATTATATTATGTGATGTTGAGTAATGACGAGAAGTTTGAATTTTTGTTGATATCAAATTGTTAGAATTTGAGTATAGCTTATATGCATATACATGTGAGAATTAGAGGGGAAACTGTTTTTAGTACGCCCTTTTGGATACATATGTGTGTGGAATAGCTAGAAAGTCTTATATTTTGATATGGAGGGAGTATCAGCTAGTCGCTCTGGCCGGCCGTGCCAATGGAGAAGGGACAGAGTGGAGGAGCTCTCGGTTGTTCGGTGATAGGGAGTGACACTCAGTGACTGTGGAGGTGTGGTCGGCTCGCGGTGAGTGCGTGCGTTCAGGTTGGCTGGTGGTCACTCAAGACACTCACGAGAGTAATGCCAGTGGAAAATCCAGTTTGTATGGCTGGCACCAGTTTGACAATCAGTTGGCACCAGTTCTGATCCGATCTTTCTTTCCATGTATAGCGTGCTCGATAATGACTCCACCACGAGACCATTGTTTGTTATGCCGACTTAGTATCTGTTTACCTGGTTAGGGATGGTATGGTTTGTTTTACAGAGGATTTCACTTAGGTTTAGCAGGAGTCGCCGTTAACTTTTTGAGAGGATTTCCTTCGGTTAAGTCTTGCCGCGGATGAATCTGATATGCATGTGTGTCGAGCGAGGACTAGACGTCACAGCCTGAAACGCCATTGAAGGTCTCCCTAGTACTAGAGAGTAGGGATGAAAACGGAGAGGAAGGATACAGACGGTACTGAGAGGTGCTACATTTGTTTTCATATTTTTTCGTGGAAACAAAAACGAATACATAAACTACGGAAACTAATACATAAATAAATATTATCGAAAACAGATATGGATCGAATACGGTGCGTACAACCGGACATGAAACGAAAGAAGAGGTTTGCCAGAAGCAAAAAAACCTTGTAGAAAAACTCAACGAAACCAGCAAACTTGTCAAGTTTCTAAGTTGAAATTAAATATAAGAAGATATCATGATTACATAATATAGTGTGTATAGGTTCTGTATTACCGCCGCATAAGTGCAGTATAATATATGAAAGCACCGCATACCAAAAACGGAAAGTTCCGTATTACCGGAAACAGTTTTTGTGGTCGTTTCGCCGGAATACGCCGTTCCGTTTCCGCATAAAAGTTTCCGTTACCGTTTCTATTCCGCAAAATTTCGTTTTCGCTTCCGTATTTCACTCTGTTTCCCTTTTTCTGCCGAAAAGTCGGAAAGTTTCCATTCCATTTTCATTCTACTAGAGAGTAACTACGGTAACGGAAACTTTTTCTGCTGAAAAGTCGGAAAGTTTTCATTCTGTGGTCGTTCCGCCGGAATACGCCGTTCCGTTTCCGCATAAAAGTTTCCGTTACCGTTTCTATTACGCAAAATTTCGTTTTCGCTTCCGTATTTCACTCTGTTTCCTTTTCTCTGCCGAAAAGTCGGAAAGTTTCCATTCCATTTTCATTCTATTAGAGAGTAACTACGAAATTTACTACTGTAGTAGTAGAAAAGTAGAGTTTCCATCAAGATATGTCTCAGGCTCGGTCGGTACTGTAGTAGGAAATATATTTGTCGTTTTTGAAAAAATCACGGTTCAAAAAATGTTCATTTTCTATTTAAAACAAATTAAAATTATGATTAAATAAATTTATATCTTAATAATAATCGTTTTAATCAACTTGCAAACGTATGAGAAAAAAAAACCGTGAGAAAAAGAACCACCTACTGAAAACGTGCGCCATAAAAAAAAACAGCCCTAAAAGAATCAATGTCAATGGCCTCCCGTCCTAAATGGGCCGAGGATCTGATTCAGCGTTTCCATAAGCATGGCTAAACGCGGCAATTAGCACCTCCTGGGCACTAATGGGCTGGCATGACTTACCCTCAGCTCTGATGAGACTGGAACGTAAACCCGGGCTGGGCTATTCGGCTCTATCCTTTTGAAGTGAAAGTACCTACTGCTGTATTACTACTTTGCGACGAAGACGTGGCTGACTAGGGTAAACCCTAGTTGTCGCGTACCGCGGAAGGCAATGCACAGCGCCTATATATCGCTTCACAGCGGCGGTTCGAGGTCGCGCCGCCTACGCATGCGTCTTAAATGGGCCGGCCCAAATGCTTCCGCTTCGCTTTTATCGATTTCCTCGTACTGTTTCGCACGTCTTTTGTTCGTTTCGTTCGTTAGGTCTAGTTTGTACATAAGCGATCTATTTCGAAAATTGCTTATATTTCGAATTTGAAAAAAATTCGAATATAATTTTTTCGATTATGAACAAATTTTGAATTTCAATAAATTTTGAAAATGAACAAATTTCAAATTTAAACAATTTTCAAAAATGAACTAATTTCTAATTTGAACAATTTTCAAAAAATGAACAAATTCAAATTTGAACAATTTTCGAATTTAATTTTTTCCCGAATTTGAACAATTTTTCAAATATGATTTTTTCGAAAATGAACAATTTTTGAATTTCAACAATTTTCGAAATGAACAAAATTTTATTTCGAATTTGAATTTTTCGAAAGAAAAATGGAAAGAAAAACGGAAAAAGAAACAAAAATGATAAAAAAAAGAGAAGAAACATAGAAAAAGAAAGAAATACGAGAGATGCGTCGGCCCAGCAGCGGCGCGCTTCAGGCGGCGCGGCCATCTAGCGCCGCTGCTGGGCGATATATAGGATTTGCCAAGGCAATGCGCTCCGCGCACCCCCGGCTTATGGGCTAGGCCCAGTTACTACATGCGGCAAAGACCAAGGCCCGGAGACAAGAAAGACGAGGGGCCGGAGATGAAAGATAAGGGGAGCCACCGGCGGCTGGAGAAGGACGAGATGAAGAAGAACGCCGGAGAGGGAGACCGACCTCGCCGCCGACGGGGACGGCGCGACTGGCCGCGACGTCGCCGGCCAGGCGAGGAATGGGCCTCACCGTAGCCGGCGACGATGCGGCTCTCCGCAGCGGCGCAGGTGGAGGTGAGGTAGCACCCTAACGAGGGGGGTGCGGGTGGCCGGTGCCGGAGAAGAAGATGGGTTTGTGTGTGTGGGGGGGGGGGGGGTACAGGGAAGCCAGGGCGACGGCCGCGGTTCGAGCAGGACGGGGCGCCGAGGCGGCGCGGGAGTGGCGCCGGGCGTGGGTGGCGGCGGCAGTCCGTTACGGTCGGCGGGGGCTCGACAGAGAGCAGATGTCGGAGAGCAGAGCGGAGACGTAGGGGAAGAAGAGAATAGGGAAGAAGAGGATGGCGTGTTGATGGGCCCAGCCCACAGTCGCCTCCCTGCGAGCGGAGCGAATTGCGCTCCGCGCAGGTCGGAAACTAGGGGCTCCCCTGACTAGGGTGCAGTTCTGCACTCACGGACTTGCGGTTTTCTCGTAGTGAATGGTTTGCACTTTTTAATGGATAGTTTTAGTCATAACCTCGGGCAATAACCATGACTACCCCTTCGGTCTGCCTCCACCAACTCGAGAAGAATCGAACTGTATGTGGCATCTCTTAGCAGGGCCGGGCCCACAGTGGTGCCAAATGTGCGGCCCGCACAGGGCCCACAAAATATTGAAGTGTAGTTAGCTGGAATATAGGCCTATTGAAGTGTAGTTAGCTGGAATAATTGGGCTGACCGGCATTCCGCTGGACCGCATTGTGATTCCCAGGTCATTTCTCGGTAGTTCGCTGGCCTCTCCCGATTCCCCACCCGCTTGCCGCCTCCTCCGACCCACAGGAAACGACAGAATGAACATAAGACGGAAGACGATGGCATCCATATACTCTAGGGGCGTTGGTTAGGAGATGTAAAAACAACAAAACTATATTTTTCTTCGAAATAATTTGTACGCGAAATATGTGCGCGTCGACGAGTAGATTACATTCCCATGCTCGGTTGCGACTTTCGTCGGGTGTACCTTCTCAATTTTGAACCGATACTCTGAACTTTTTTAAATGAATTTTGTCAAACTCATCGCACTCGCTTGACCTTTTACGAGCCGGTTTATCTCGACGTTTCGCACAACTTTTGTGTTATAATGTTTCAGAGGTCATATAAAGGAAGAGCTTGTACTCACATGTGTGTTTATACTACTTGCCTCGGCTAATCGCCAAAACAGGTACCCTGCCGGCGACATTAAAATTGTTCATTAGTTCACAATTTCGTGTGAGATAGGCCCCCGTTTTATAGTTCGCACAGGGCCCCAGATTTTGCCGGCCCGGCCCTGTCTCTTAGAAGAAGAATCCCATGTCACGCCATTATACTTGATACACCGCAAAAGAACGTTAATGGCCCAATATTGTGCGATTTGCATCAAATGCAATGATTGCGATCGTGTTTGTCTACCTTAACATAACCACCCCTAGATTATACCCAATCCAAAATTCGTGTGGTCCAAGGAAGAGGCATTGCTGGGTCCTATTCGATTACCATGGCATTCTCAGGCCGATCGTACCGGCCATGTTAGCCCGGACATGCCCCAGGCCCAGCTGCATTCCCCTACAAAAAGTACTTGGTTGAAGACCAAATTCACCAGATCTACAATTTCCCTTTGTCTCGTGTGAATCAATTGATCACAAATACTCTAGTTACAGTTTTCCCAACAACAAAAAAAGCTCTAGTTATATCTTGCACATGAACTTACATCATTCGAAAGTTGAAATGCATTTCGCGAATAGGATAGATTCTTGTGCATCTGTATGCATGTTTACTGAAATCGTGATAAGATATCGGCATACCGAAAAACCTTGATCTTATGTTGTCCAACCAAATCTACAAGTCTTGATTACCACCACCTGAGCATGAGCAGGCCGATCTGGTTATATATGCTCGCACGCACCTCCAATTTTTCCCATTAATTGCCACAAGACAAACAAACCAGCATGGTTCGTCTTTATAGAGACGATCTGTCACAGGCAGCTAGCAGGAGCAGCATGATCGCGGACAAGCCATCTTTTGGCGGCTTTGGCACGAGCACGAGCACGAGCATCGATCCGTCCACCGTGCATCGATGTGGCGACGGCGACGCCTGGCTGGGCTGTAGGAAGGAGAGCAGAATATGCCCCCGTCCACGATCGGCGTTGCTAGCTAGCTGCGCGCCGATGTGATGTCGATCGAATGGGATGCAGATTCTTTGGAGCTTGGCTGCGCTACCTGTGGCCCTGTGAGGAGAGGCCTAACGAAACTTGGGCAAGCAGGTTCATCGTCTGAGTGATGGATGGATCGATCGAAAGCTCCACCGTATCTTCTACTCGTGGAAAGCGAGGCGTCAGCGTCACGTCGTCGAGCAGGCATGGGCGTCGGCGCCACCGTGGACTGGCAAGAACACGACCAGATGCTCGCAGGCGGAGCTGAGGATGATGCCGTTGCTATCGAAGACACATTCCGTTTGATGTCGTAGCGTGCTGAGCCTGAGCGCACCCTTTCTTTTTCCGAATTAAGGTAACTAAATCGCTTGCCACAGTGTCTTTACATGTACTCGTCATACCAAGATGTCCCGCTTCCCGCACATGTACGCTTTAAAGCATCTCCCCTGCGCCCCCGATAATATGTATGTATCCGGCATACTGAAATAGTGTACTATTGGCGCGTCCTCAGAAATAGGGGGCTGATGCATGGCGAGAAATTCAGCAAACTCGGTCGGTCTAATGTGGCTCGATAAGAGGGGGCTGGTAGCCTGGTAATCAAACTGTCGATCAAACATCATACTAGCATCGTGCTCACTCTACATGACCATGTGTGCATGATAAGATGACCGTGTTGTGCATAAAAACACAAACATTAATGACTTCCCACATTTGATCTAGATATTAAACAGTGAGCACCCTATGGTTCTCATCAACATCGGTGACTGCATTGGCGTCGTCTTGCATTATTTGGTAGAACATGAAACTTATCGGTCTATGAATTGAATAATAAAACAATCAATTTACGAAACATTTTATCAAATTTATCTAGATAGACACTACAAGAAGATTAGTTATTCGAGCAAATGGACGAAAACCTTCGGTTCACAGCGGGAGCGAGCTCATCCCCACGAACAACTGACTATCTGTTGGGCGTGGCGAATCGCAATCGTCAATGCAAACAACGACGTCACCGGTGGTGGGTCGTCCTGTGTTGTCGCTTGGGACTTTCGGTGGATGGTCGGCGGCGAAAGAGGGTAGTGGCAGATGGCACGATTCAGTGGGGAGATGAGAAGGTTGGACACATGATAGAGAAGACGACGGGGAAATGGCTGGGTTGTTGGCATGTGGTGCGTGCCTATCTATACGTGGCGGGCGTGTCCGACACCCAGAGGATAACTTCTTTATGGATTTTGGGGCCACTTTGAGGGCATGGGAAGTTGAAACCCAAAAGAAGTCTCCGACTTAAACCCAACTTATTTGGACCGAGAAGCACGGTCGCAGTGCATTTGGAGAAAGTGCCTCAGAGCACTTCCCCGAGCTTTTAAGAATAGAAATCGAATAGGTATACTGGATTGCCACTCCGGTTCGTTCTAATTACAACAGATTGCCACCCAACACTTTGGCATCTAAAAAGAAAAAACCAACACATCGCAACGCATCGATCTTGAACCCGACCCGTCGCTCCTATTCCATGTCGAGCTCATTCTCGAGCTAGGGTTCCCCTAGAACCGTCGTTGGTCCTGCCGCTCGGGCAGACCCCTCCCCTACCTCCCCACTCGCCCGCCACCCGCCTCTCCAACCGGCATGGCAATCTTCGAGGCAACGTCCATCGACCTTCCAAAATCGCAGATCGATGTTGACCTCACAGTCACCGGTAATTTCTTATGTCGACCTCAAGCAGCTTGAATTTCTTCAATTTTTTGGTGGATGTTATGGTGCTATGCTGGTCAATATGTTTCTCAACTATTTTTCTAGTAATCTCGGGATGTGATGTGATGGTCAAATTTCTACTAATTTGTGTACTGGATGTGATGTAATGGTGCTCTACTGGACGAGATGATGCTCTGCTATTATTTTTAGTGACGTGAATTGCTGTTAAATGCTATGTGTGAGGGTGTGGTATAAAAATTGGTGGTCAATATGTTCAAGATTAATTATGTTGTTGTGTATCTCTATGGGAAAGCTGGGAACATGTGAAAGCAAATTGGGATGCCTTTGCTTATCGTGTATTTCTTGACGCGTGCATCGAAGAAGTGAATGCAAATAATCGTCTGTTGCAAGTTTTGAATGGCATTGATTATGCAAATTTGGTTAGGAAGTTTAATGAGCATACAACTAGAAATTATGATCAAACAAATGAAAAATAGGTATGAAATTCTCAAAAAAGATTACACAGTTTGGAAGAGATTAATCCAACATGCATCAGATTTAGGGAGAGATCAAATGACTCGTGGCATTGAATCATTGATGGTAGCGACGATTGGTGGGCACTTGAGATACAGGTAAACATGACTTCATATGTTTGGCACTTGCGTGATAGTAATCTATACGATGGCCATTTCGACAGGTTTGAACGACACTCTTCCTCTTCTGCTGATGGCGTCATGGGCAGTGGCGGTGCTGAGGCTTCTGTGTGGTCAATTGACTACACAGGTTTCTTGCAAATCCTATATGTACATGGTAAAAATCACAAGAAAAAACTGTAAATCAATTGAAAATACACAGATAATATGGGTTTGACATCACAACATTATGGATCTGGCACCGCTGCTTGTCATGGGCGCACTATTACAGAACATTGCAGAAAGTCTAGTAGCTTGAGGAGTTATTGTTATTGTAATTTTGAGATCACTATGACATTTTTATTTTGGCATGAATTGAATTATACTACGACACCATGTTTTTATTATCATCTGCCTTTTCATATTTTTATTTCATTTCTAAAACATTTTCTACAAAAAAAACATACGTAAGATGTCCTCGCTTTATCTAGTGCACATCAAATTCAAAAGCATTATAAACATCTCAAATAAGCTTAAAAGATGTCTCCCAAGCAGTTTCCAGTAGTTTCTGCACATAGCAGTTTCTCCCCACCGAAACCCATAAGCCGACTTATACATATGCATAAACCCTAAATAAGTCGTCCCGAGTCGGCTACAAAAGTCGGCCTGGTAGATATCCTTAAGCCGCTCGAACCGATAGGGTACGGTAGAGGGGGGGGGGGGGGGGGGGGGGGTCCTGGGAGTGTTTTGTTTTATGTTCGGATCTTATTGGATCGATGGATTCCTATCAGGAGCCCGGCCGGATATGCTCTTAGCAAGTGTATTACTAGTACTTTTTTTCAAGTAAAAAAGGTGTACTAGTACCTGAAAAGTCCTTTTGGTACATGAGCACCCGAGTGATCATGATTTTAGAAAAAAAAAACAAAATGTTTATTTTTAAGTCCCTAAAAATTCTGAGAAAAGCATACACATAAATATACATGTGTAGTATGTACGAGAAAATCTGCATCAAAATATATTTTCATATGTGATATAGACAAAAAAAAAAGACAAATGTGCAATGACTTTTTTATTTTTTTTAATCCCGATTTTGTGATTCTGTGTAGCCTACAATGCAACGCATGTGTCTATTGTCTTTTTATAGATTGATCAAAAATGTAAAAATAATATTTTTGTGTTTTAGAAATAGCAAGACCACTGAAACTCAGGGAGGGCAAAATTAGAAGCGAGCTCGGACCGCTTCCCCTCTCCTGTCTACTGTAGAGGCGATTTTCTTGGAGACACCGCGCCAGCAGCTCGCGACCGGAGATCTCCCAGATCCCTCGTCTCCGGCGGCCGCTTCGGCGGCGGGAGGCGGGGGATCGACGGATCCAGGTATGTACATAGCTAGGTGTGCGTGGTGGTGTGCCTGCCGGCGGCGCTGGGGAGGAAGCGGTGGCGCCGGTGCGGCTTTTGGTGGCGGTGGACTTCTCCTCTGTCGGCGCGGCTCCGCGGAGCTCCGCCGCAGATCTGCTGCCCTGGCCTTGCTCGCGGCTCCCCGGAGTTCTCGAGAAGGCATCCCCTTCACCGGAGTTCGAGAGACAGCGGATCCGGTGGTTGACATCGAAGTTGCAGATGCGGAAGGCCGAGGTGGCGCAGCTGTTCTTCTTGCAGGGTGGAGGTGTCCAGTGGGCACCGAGGAGCGTCGACTTCCCAGTCGCTTGGGGAGGCCTCCCAGTCCAAGGTCATGGAGGTTCGGCGGCGGGTTTCGCCGGCGCAGCGGTCTGCCTGAAGACGACGACGCCAGAGTTCAGAAGGACCTTGTTGTAATTTCCTTTGTTTTCTGGACTTTTCTGTAAGAATCTTGGCTGGGTGTATCTGTAATTTCCTCGCAAAAAAAAAAAAAAGAAACTCAGGGAGGGCAAACACGTACCTCTCTCTCACTAGTACTTCGCTATTCATGTGTAAAACCCGATTACACCATAATAACCTTGAGCGCAACAAAATACAGATAGGCCAAGGATCAACGAACACCGCCACTGTACATATCTTTGAGTAATTAATCATCTTAACAGCCTTTTACAGTCTTACTTTTTTTCGAAAAGGGCGCCCCAGCCTCTGCATCGATTGATGCATGCGGCTTTTATTAAATTTATTCAGAATCCAGTTTTACAAATGTTACATCATGGGTCACACAGAGTTGATACATGTATCAACCATCTAAAGAACAAAGATAACATGTAATGACACTGCATCAACATGCTATTCTCAAGTCAAAACGCCAGCTGAACTGGTGATACAAATCCCGCGCAACCAATTCCAGCTGGTTGCACCCAATATCCAGAACGCCTCGCTTGTCCGTTGATTGTAGGAAGGACCACATACGGATCCAATGAGTAGCCAGAGGTATTACCTGCATGAAGGAAAATGATTTTGCATTGTTAAAGATATAATCATTGCGTATGTTCCAAATGGCCCAAAGTAAAGCACATACACCCACTCGGATTTGTACTTTTTCATTTTTGTCAACGCCCCTTAACCAATTGCCAAACAAATTATTTATACTAGTTGGGGGTTGTAAATTGAGGGCTATGGATACAATACGCCAGACCATCTTTGCTAAGGGACATGATAAAAACAAATGCTCAATTGTTTCATCTTGATCACAAAAACAACATTTTTTTGAACCTTCCCAATTTCGTTTTGCCAGATTGTCTTTTGTTAAAATTTCTTTTCGCATAAGAAACCACATGAAAATCTTAATTTTCAGTGGCACTTTCATTTTCCATATATGTTTACGAAGAAATCTGGTATGATCACTTAGATAATCAAGATACATCGATTTGACCGTAAACTTTCCTGATGTGTTTAAACCCCAAGTAAACGTATCAGGAGCAGCAGTAATTTGAACGTCCATTAGCCGGTTAACTAGATGCAGCCATCTATCCCACCGTTCTCCGGTTAGAGATCTCCTAAAGCTTATATTAGGAGGAGGTGCATTCCCTAAAACAGAAGCTACTGAAACTTCTTTCCGATGGACTATGTTATATAAGGATGGATATTGGTGAGATAGGGGCTTATTCCCCAACCAAGTATCCTCCCAAAAACGGACACTCTCACCATTTTTGACGCAAAACGAGCCTCTAGTGAAAAACTCTTCTTTCACTTTCATGAGGCCCTTCCAAAACGGTGAGTCATGCGGTTGCACTTTAACTTGGGATAGAGATTTGGAGTGTAGGTATTTATTATGTATTAGCTCATGCCAAACCCCCTCCCCTGTCAAAAGTTTGAAAAGCCATTTGCATAACAAACTTTTGTTTTTAGATTGTAAATCTTCGATCCCAAGCCCCCCTTGATCTTTTGGCCGACATATGATGTTCCATTTGGTTAATCTATACTTCCTTTTATGACCATCACTTTGCCAGAAAAACCTTGATCTAAAATAATCCATTCTCTTACGTACCCCTTTAGGTACCTCAAAGAAGGATAGCATAAACATGGGTAGGCTTGTTAAAACCGAGTTGATTAGGATTAATCGGTCCCCATAGGACAGTAGCTTCCCAACCCAACTCGCTAACTTTTTCTCAAACCTATCCTCAATGGACTTCCACTCCCCATTTTTTAGCTTTCTAAAGTGAATGGGGATACCCAAATATCTAAAAGGGAGGGAACCAGATTCACATCCAAAAATGTTTCTATACTGGTCCTCCACCTCCTTTGCTTTCCCAAAACAAAAGAGCTCACTCTTATGAAAGTTTATTTTCAGCCCTGATAATTGCTCAAACATACATAGGATGAGTTTCATATTCAGGGCTTTCTCCAAGTCATGACTCAAAAAAAGTATAGTATCGTCGGCGTACTGCAAAATGGATACTCCACCCTCAACAAGATGAGGAATCAAACCATCTACTTGACCATCCTCTTTCGCTCTCGAAATTAGGATGGCCAACATATCCGCAACGATATTGAATAAGATGGGAGAAAGCGGATCTCCCTGTCTCAAACCTTTTTTGGTCTGAAAATAATGGCCTAGATCATCATTGACCTTAATACCAACACTACCGCGACTTACAAAATTTTCTATCCAACTGCACCACTTATGGTTAAAACCTTTCATGCGCAAGACTTGCTGCAGGAAAGGCCATTGGACCTTGTCATATGCTTTCTCAAAATCAATTTTTAGCAACACACCGTCCATTTTCTTCCTTTGAAGTTCATGAACGGTCTCGTGGAGAACCACACTCCCTCTAGAATGTGACTCCCCGGCATGAAGGCCGATTGGGTTGGTCGTATCACCTTATGTGCCACCTCCATAACCCTATTCGTGCCCACTTTAGTAAAGATTTTGAAACTAACATTTAGCAGACAAATAGGGCGGTATTGTTGGATTTGTACTGCGTTTTCTTTTTTTGGTAGGAGAATGATATTGCCATAATTCAAATGAAACAGCGGAAGCTCCCCTTTTTGGAAGCTTTCAAACATGTTCATTAGATCCGGTTTTAAAATATCCCAGAATCTTTGGTAGAACTCGGCTGGGAACCCGTCTGGTCCCGGTGCTTTGTTCTTTTCCATTTGCATAATTGCTTCATAAACTTCGTTCTCATTGAAATCAGCCGAGAGGAGGTCATTCTCCTCCACCGAAATCTGTGGAATATCCGAAATCTCGGTTTCCACTAGAGAGAAATTGTTTTGAGCCGGTGCCCCAAACAATCTTTTATAAAAAGTTGTGATGTAGCTTTTAATATTCTCCTGCCCTACGATAGTCCCTTCATCTTGCTCCAACTGAAAGATCTTTTTCCTTCTATGTTTACCATTAGCAATGAGGTGAAAGTATTTTGTGTTATTCCCCCTTCTTGTATATGTTTTACCTTGGCTCGCTGCGCCCATTTAGACTCCTCATTACGTCTAAGATTGGCCAGTTTATCATTTGCGTCTCGCATAGCTTCCCTCTCAGAATCATTCAAAGGGGATGTCTCGGCTTTGATGTCTAGAGAATTAATTAACTCAAGTAGACGAGCCTTTTCAATTTTGTAAACGCTACTGAGATTTTTTGCCCACCCTCTTAAGAAGGCTCGGAGATGGCGGATCTTATTCTGCCAGACCTCCATGGGAGTGCTACCATGAGTTGTTGCTGTCCATTCTCTAACCACCATCTCAAAAAAACCCTCTTGGCGAAGCCACGACAACTCGAATGAAAAATTGGCCTTATTGCCTAAAAAAGCTTGTTCACCCGAGTCGATAAGCAACGGAGTGTGATCTGAACCTGCTCTTGTTAAGGCCCTAACACTCACTAAGGGAAATTTTTGTTCCCACGAAACGCTCGCAAGGAACCTATCCAATTTCTCGTACGTTGGTGTCGGCATGCGACTGGCCCATGTATATTGTCTACCCGCGAGATCTAATTCTCGAAGGTCAAGACTCTCAATTATTGCATTAAAAATGAAAGGCCATCTTGCTACAAAATTGTCGTTATTTTTCTCGCTTTGACGACGTATAATGTTGAAGTCACCTCCAACAAGTAGCGGAAGAGGCTCATCTTCACATATCCGCACCAGCTCGGACAGGAATTCCCCCTTCTGGGCATCCTGGCCGCGCCATATACCACTACTAGAGACCACTGAAAATTATCAGCCATCGATTGCAGGTGAAACTTAACACACCGCTCTCCAGGCAATACATTTTTGACACATAACGTCTGTGAATTAAAACCCACGAGTATACCACCTGATCTACCTTGAGGTGGTAAACAGTACCAACTATAATCAAAACCACCCGCAAGATTCCTTAGAAACGGGGTGGAAAAGTTGTCTCTTCCTGTCTCTATAACAGCAAAGAAATCCAAACGAAATTCTCTTATAGTATCTGTGACTACAGAGTGCTTGGCCGTGTCTCTAAAGCCCCCACTATTCCAAATCGATCCTCTCATGACTTGCGTGAAAGTAGTTTTATTCTAACACTTCTTCTAAGTACCGATGCTTCACTTTTCTTTCTGTTGACAACTCTTTTTTTCTTAGAAGCGGGAGTTGAAAATCCTTTTGATCTTCTGAACCTGATTGCTCCTCCCCTTCTAAATCATTACTTAGCTGAATAGCTTTGTTCAACACTAGACTACTAGATGACTGATCATCATTGATATTTAGATGTTCATGTTTCTTTAACATAATCAGAGTACGGTTATCATCTATATCTTTTAGATTAGCTACCGAGGCCTCAACTTGACTAGGAGAATCACCTAAAGAAATTCCTAATTTCGCAGCCCTAGCTACTATGACATCATTCGAAATAGAAGCAAGTGAAACTTTGAAAATAGGCGAGTACCTGAAGATGAAGGGATGTCACGCTCAGATGCTCTCTTTTGAGCCCTCTCCAGCTGCGTGTCATCGGCATTGTCCTGAGCACGCAGCCGCGCACTCGAACGAGCACCCTTCGCGCTTGCTTCAGGAATCCCTCCATAGGCGATCACCTCATCAGTCGCGTACCGGCCACCAAGGTACACTCCTGTCCCTGGCAGCGGCGTGGCAGAAGATACCCGGCCTACGCTCCCACCTAGAGCAGAGGCCGAGCATGGCGATGAAGGATAGGTTGTCGGCGACAGCACGCCCCTGGCCTCCTGCCTTGGGGTATGCCCACCGGATGCTGTGTCGACAAGAGCAGTACTCCCTCCTGGACTACCTGGCTCCCTCGAACCCTCGACTACGACCTGCGTACCACGGTCGAAACACTCCTGTTCCGAGCCTTGGAGCACAGATGCCGTAGGAGAGCAAGCTGCTACAGTGTGGACCTCGACGATCTCGAAGAGGCCAGCGGAGTGACTGCAAAGCCCTCGCTCCATTTGTACATGCGAGCCACATTATCAGCGAAAATTCTCTCAGGAGAGCGATCATCATCTCCTTGGACAAGCTGAGGTGCTGCAGCATGCTGCACCTCACCCACGATCGGAGATACAGGCGCTGCTGCCTTCACATGTGATGATGCGTGTAGCATCTTGGGTGGAGCAGAAACAGCAAGAGGAGAAGGCAAGCTCTCCTCGTCTTCAGCACGATCAGCCCAACTCCTCCTAGGCACTGAAATGATAGCTTTTTCTCCCGTGTAAAAGGGAAAGCATCCAAATCAACAGAACCAAACTGAATGAAATGTGTCTGTTTGTGTTTTCCTTGGCCTCCACTCACATCCTCTAGACCAGCAGTTTTAGAATCAGCTGCCTCTGATATCTTTTCTACCGAAGGCTGAGTATCATCTATCTTTTTGTCGTGTTCATTTTTCTTGTCATCTCCATCATTATCTTGCCCTGGATCATCATCATGGTGCACATCATCCATGGGAGCATCACCATCATCTCACCTTCTACTTGGAATTGTAGCATGTACCCAACGCCAGCATAGGTATGATCGATCCTAGGTGGGACTGCAGATGGCTCCGCACACGCCACCTTCATGCGCACAACACCATGTGCATGAGTAAACTCCATGTCCACGTCTATTGTTTTCCCAATCAACGAGCCAACCGCGAAAAGTGCGAGATAATCCTTCCGCAGGTCATCCGTGCACCCTCTTACTCTGACCCAAATGTCCACAAGATCAAAAGGTTGAACATCATCGGTTAGCCATTCCTCAAAGTGCATATTAACCTCCTTCCCTTCCACCTGAATGGCTCCAATCTTCCTAAGCCTTGCTAGCTCAATCTTTGATGGGTATACAACTCGGAAAGAATTATCAGTAGAGGGGGACACATCCCACTGATGATCCCCTTGCACTAGCCACTCGAGCTCATGAATTACCTCTTGTGTTGTCATTGTGCCACCAAAGATTCTGATCCGGCCCAATTTACCACTGTCATTATTCACCCGCAAACCTTCTGATTGTGGTGTATCAAAGAACAGTAGGTTGTCATTTGCCAGCCCATACATAACAGCCACTGGTTTAGGAGCCGAGAGCAGGTGACACTCCTTGGACACGTGTGTTGCCCTCTGGCAATAAAAACACAACACCGCCGTGCACTCCGAGGCGTAGTGTCCTGTTTGAATACATCTAAAGCACAGGACCTGTTTATCTTTTTTCTTTGCTACCTTAGCTGGCTGAGGAGCTTGCGGTGGCTGTGGTTGAGCGGGGGCGCAGCCTTCTGCTGCGTGTCCATCGACTTCCCGGCACCCACGGCACCAACGGCCGCCGCTGCTAGGTTTGGAAGTGCTGCGACGGCAGCCGCAATCTGCTTCTGAACCTCCTGAGTAACCAGCTGCATAGGTTCCTCCGCGACTGGAGTAGCGCGACCACCTCGTGCACGACCCGCAAAGCGACCTCTAGTTGAACGTCCGCCACGCCCACGGCCTCCGAACGCCGGAGCTCGCAGCCGCCTATTGCGCAGACCATTGTTCCCAACGTTTCCAGGCTGACCCATCCCATGGTCACCATCATAGTATCCAGCATCAAAAGCTCCAAAATCACCATTGAAGGCCTGCTCGTTCTGCTCATGATTCCAATCATTGTCCTGCCAATAACCATTGTGCTGATCCTGCCATCCGCCGTTCCTGTGATCCTGCCAGTTCCCATTACCCCAACGTGGCTCAATGTCCTGGCCGCCATGGCCATAACCACGCCCACCGTGACGCTGCTGCCAAGCACCATCAGCTCCATAGACGTTAGGGTTGTACTGTCCCCCATCGTGCGCTCCGCGGCCTCCCCCGTATCCAGAGGGACCGCCTCTCTCAAGGATGCGACCATTGCCGCCATCTCTACCAGCAGCAGCAACAGAAGGGCCTCCGCGCTCCAACGCTCGGCCATTGCCGCCACGGCCGAAGTTGAAGCCCGCGTTGCCACCAGCGCCACCTCTAGGGTTGCCGCCGCCACGCGCCGCCATGACTTCACCCAAGGAAGCCCTATCCGACTGTAGATGAGAATATGCGATATGATCTTTCGATCGCTGCCACACCCGACCTAAAACCCTCGACAGAGCTTTCGAGCTGGGTCTAGCCTGTCTCTGGACCGTCGAGCCCTTGTGGCCCTTGGGTACCGCAAGCGATGTGTGTGGGCCTAGCAGGGCCTTTTGCCCCTGAGAGCCCAACCTGGAGATTTTCGAATTTTTTTGAATTTTGAGACCAGTGCTTTGATCCGACAAATTCGGCTTGACTGTAGCTAAGTTCACCGGAGCTCGAGAAGATGGCCGGCGTGACGACGGATGCCAGCGCCGGCGACCCCCACGTGCAGCTCTTGCCCGACGGCGGAAGACTGTGATCCATTCATCCGCGTTGAAACTCTCTTCCGTGAAACAAGACGGTGATAGAACAGGCAGCCGTGGCGGAGATGGCACCAAGCTCTTGCCCGGCGATCGTTTTGCCCGGCAACGTCAGATCGATCCGGCGAGTGAAATAAGAGACCTAACCTTTGATTTTCGCGATGAAGAAGTCGTTTCCGTTGCCGACCCGTCGACGGTAGATCGCAAAGCTCCGGCGATGGCGTGCGGCACCAGCGTCGGAGAGAGGTTGGCGACGGTGGCGACGTCGGCACAGCCTCCCCCTCGTCGTCGGACAGGGATAGTAGCGCCCAGAACTTACCACCGGGCCGAACCTCAGCGATGGGAGCCTCCGCGTCGGAGGCGTCGCCCGCGTCGCCAGAGCCCATCGCACACATCACTTGCTAGTGCATTCTGGTAATGTGAGGCTCTTACAGTCTTACTGAAGCGTGCCTTCCGAGGAATGAAAAGAGACTATTATTATTTTTTGGGCAGCTCGTCTACAAGCTAGAGCCAGAAGGTACACCGGTCTGTGAGCACTATATGGAAAAGAGGTTGGCCGTAGCTGGCAACTGGGGATCTGCTCCTATGGCAGTAGAAAGTGACCTATCCTCAGCATCTTCAAATGGGAAAGAGAGCCTGCAATCATTGTGCGCCATACTTTACCTTTCATGTTCGGTGTCTGAGCAAGCTGCTGCTCGATGAGCAGCTACCAATGCACGAGAACAGACGCGGAAGACGGTGCACAGATGCCTTGCCAGGGTTTAAACACTATCAAACGGCTTCTTTAAATTCCCGTTCCATTAGGTAGTATGACAGCGAAAAGTGCGCAAGAAAATAGTACTAGTCTAAATACTTAACTAGATACATATGAATTTAGACAAAGCTATGCCCACTAATATGGATCGGAGGGAGTATCTGTTCTTGTTTGGGGAAGTGTCTATGCCTTAGTTAACATTTCTTAAGTCTATACTGATAGTCGTAAAATCAAAATCTGTAGTACTTGCACGAATCATATGTTTAGATCGTATAGTTTTTAGTGTCGACTTGGAAGTACTTATTTCTGGTCCCTGTGAGAAATGGTGACCTTATGATCTTCACATGGTCTCTCACATGAGATGTCATATACTCGGAGTGCGGCATATAGTTTCATGATTTCCATTGGCTACAACATGCATGTAAAGTATCTTTACGTATTTACCTTTTGCTGGAGTTGTTACAATAGGCCAAAGATGTTTTCCGATACGCCACCAAATAATTATATGTAGGTTCTGTCTACTTCTATGTTTTTTTTATGTCTAAGCGTCCCTGAAAAGGGCAAGCTTCATAAGATAAGAAAAGTGGAAAAAATAATATACTCTTTTTTATGCCAAGATTCGTAGAATTCAAATAGGCATGACACTGCAATGTTTTTTTTTCCAGTATAGAGTGTGGTACTAGAACATCATGCATATATAGTCATCCACTATTCCGTCGCAGATTTGCATGGTTTACTTATACTTGACACAGACCATCTTGGCATGAGTTTCAGAACTAGACGGAAACCACAAGACTCGGTTTTTTCACATATGTATGAAAAATAGTACACAAACGTTATGTAACAAGAATATTGGGAGAGATCGGCGGAAGGCAATTACACGGGCTAGAATCAACCGAATTTTGTAGGTGAGATTGTAGGACTCTTTGATTAAAAAAAATCATAGGATCTTTGGAGGAAATTCATATGATTGAAGTTTCCCTAAAGGTTGTTTTCTACTACATTTTGTAGAAAATTTAGCATCAACTCACACCTCTTGGAAATAATATTTTGTTTTTCTTGTGATGTAATCAAACAACCAAAATCCAAAATCCCGTAGGATACTAATAAACATGACACTGCAATGTTTTCCCCGATTCCTGCCTTTTCTAGAATCCTCCTCGTAGATGATGTAATTCAAGCACCATTTTAAGAATTTAAAAATCTCAAGGTGTCCTTCATGAAATAGACTATCTATCTACCTATATGTATATCTATCTATGTTTCAATCTATCACAACATTTGCATTCAGAGTATATTATTTGGGCTTCTGGAAATTAATTGACTCGTATTTTACTATGATATGAAAGCTCGCATACAAATTAGTGGGATACTTTTTGCTACTATCTCATCCTCTTTCATGCACATGTCAGACGTACGGTGCGACATACAGCATGCAATTTCAGAAGATTCCGAGTCTGGTGAGAAAAAAGATACCTCCCAAAGAGTGAAAGGAAAAGAAGAGAAAGCGAAGTGGTAAAGATGCCACTCACTTGGAATAATAGAGAGGCATAGAGGAGATCTCCCCCTCCCTATCATTATCAGCATGGACAGAGGAGAAGCAACAAACAGCATAACACTTGCCCTCATAACAGCTACAGTAGTGGATCAAATTATTTCTTAATCCAGCCACAATTTTTTTTATCATTCAACTCTCTTTTGCTGCCGCTTTACTTTCCTCCTGCCTCGATCTCAACTGCCTAGATATATATGCTATAAATAATTGGAGGCTGTAGTAAGTTTGGAGCCTAGCTTTATGGAATCAGGATCTAGGGACGACAACCTTCAAACTTGCTAAAAAGGTCTATGGATCTTCCTTTGTATAGTCAGATAGGAAACATTAGACTATCCAAAGGGGGGCAAACCATAAAGATCATTTCATCTCATCATCACCATGTCTTGTCCATGCTGAGCACAAATTGATTAAAGGGGGAGAAAATAAAATAGCAACATCAACTAATGCAACGGTAAAGCTGTCTAGTTCCAAGGGAACGTACGTTCTCTTCATTAACCCTAATTATACATGCATGAATGAATATAGTAATAGTAGCAGCAGCTAATGAGAAATCTGATCACATAAACCCCTACATGAAATGACATAGAACTGATCACCGATCGACCCAATGAGGCGTGTGTTAACAGAAAGAAATCTCACACCTCATGCGAATGCACCAGCTTGTTCATTAGCCTCTTTGCATCTCTTCATCTCCTTCCTCCTCCTCGCCCTGGAGTTGGAGCCGCTGAGCCGCCGGCGCAAGGAACCCCATAAACCCGCCGCCGCCCACCAGCTGGCCGAATCCGATCTGCCCAGACATTTGCGACGGCTGGTGGATTGCGGCGAGAGGGTCTAGCCATGCGCGAGCCGACGCCGCCCAGGCGCCACCACTGGACTGAAGGGGTTCCCCATGGGACGAGAAGAGCTGGCTCTGGTCCAGCCCTGGCCGCTGCGGTATACCTGAAAACATGTAGCCGTCGCCGTTGCCGCCGCCACGGCCCTCTTCTCCGTCGTTCTCCGAGGCATGCCATGACGACGGCATTCTCTGGCCGCGGTCCGGCCAGCCTGGAACGCCTGCAGTACTAGAGATCACACCGTGATGGTTGGGAGGTGCATGGGTTAAGATGTTATGCTGGTTGGACTGGAGGGTGAGGCATAGCTCCTGCGGCTGGCTGCAGGTCGTGCGCGACAGGAGATCCGGCGGAGAGCCCCGGTACTCGTCGTGGCCGCCGGCGGTGGCCGTGGACGAGGAGGGAAACAAGGACTTGACGTTGTCGGAGACTTGGTCTGCGCCGAGAGAATGTTGGAGGAAGGAGTTGGTCATGGGAGTGCCGCCAGGGTTGCCGAACCCGTAGGAGGACGTCGAGGTCACCTGGTCGGACGTCGGCTCGGGCTCCGCGGCGGGCGGCGCCTCCTCGGACCTGTCGGGGAGCTCCTCGATGGCGGCCTTGGCGTTGCGGATGAGCCAGTCGACGGCCTTGCTGGGGCGGTCGTAGCCGAGGCGGTCCTGCACGTCGTAGAAGCGGATGGCGGTGTGCGCGGCGAGGCGGACGCGGCGGTCGCGGAGCCCGCGCGCCGTACACACCTTGCTGTGCCGGTCCTTGCGGCCCGCGGCGGAGCGCACGATGCGCCCGCTCCCGAATGCCGTGACCAGGGCTTCCACGGGGGTGGATTCGCCGCTGCTGCCGCCACCCCTGCCAGCCGCCTGCAGCAGCTGCCTCCGGTGGTGTTGGTGGAGGTAGCCGCCGAACGCTGCTTGCTGGTAGTAGATCTGGAGCTGCTCCTGCGCCTGCGCTCTCTCCTTCTCCTGGAGCAGGTAGTGCAGGGTGCTGGTGGTGGTGGCGGCGGTAGGGTTGCTCCAAGGGTCTAAGCCCTTGGACAACTGGTTCTTGTCCTCCTCCAGCTTGAGCTGCCTCTCTTACACTCTCCGCACCGTAGAACACCACAACAACCAACAGGCCGGCCGCGAAGAAGGAAGTAGCCAGCCCAGCGAGCAGAAATTAATCACACAATATACACAAGGGAGTAGACTATATAGTGATCCTACATGCGATTGCCATATCTTGTAGAGCTCAGCTCGCTCGAGGGAAAAGATTTAAATTAATGGCGACGGCAGAACCACACAAAGCTTAATAGAGCTAGCTAGGCTCTCTTTAGTGAAAGTGACAAGCAAAAGGGGGGCAGTGAGTGCAGTGTAGATCTTATCTTGGCAATCTAGCTATTTGTGTGCTAGCTAAGTTTACGATGCGTCATGAGAGGGAGGGAGAGAGGGATGAAAGAAGATCTAGAGGAGGTGGATTACCTACACCTTGAGAAGAGAAGGACATGTGGTGTGTTGAGTTTGGGAGAGCATATCTATTCATCAAGTCCTCTATTTTACTGTGACCACCGGTGTAGAGAGAGTCTATGGAAGTGTAGATTGGTAGGATGATGCAGGGGAGTCGGAGAGAGGGGGTGGCGCGGACAGACGGCGCAGGCCGCAGGCCAGGTCAGGGCAGCCAGAAACTTGGGCTCTGCTTCAGTTTTTCTACCGATTTTAATTGCTTCCGACGAGAAGCCACATTAAATTCTTCCCTTCTCACTCTTCGGCGACTGCTGTCTGATTGTGTACTATCCTGTCATGTCTATTCTATTGCAAAGGTTGTGCACAACTGTGACTGTGCCATGCTCATGCATGCACCCAGATCTTTTTGTTGGCACTTGTTGGGTTTCCTCTTCACTCACTATGTACGTAGTCTGTATCAGGGTTTAGTATTTCGTTTTTGCAATATTTTTCGCTCCTCTCAGAGATTCGCGAATTTCGAGAAATTAACGAAATTTCGAAGAAATATTTCAAATATTTCGGTCAGATTTTTAATGTGGCGTTTAAATTAATTTTGAAAAAAAGGTGAGACAAGGGGGAATCGAACACAGAACCTACCTAACTTCAAACTGACCTCTTAACCAATACGTTAAAGGGACTTTCTTGTCTTCAACATGCTCTATGCCTACAAGATGTGTAATCGTTCATGTTTATTCAAATTTAAACGAAAATTTCTTCCGAGATTATATATTCTCGCCCCGTACAGAAATTCGTTAATTTCGCGAATTTCGTTCGAAATTTCGACGAAATATTTTTCACTGGTCTGTATGTAGACTGTTCCCTGAACACGTAATAGTGTACAACAATTACATACTGAGCCAGCTCTTTTCTGATTCTCAAGAAAACGGCTTAAACTTCTCTACCCACGTAAACTGCGATCCAGGTCTTTGTAAGCTCGTTTAACTTGCTTGTCAAATTGGCATTGCTCATGTGGGTTCAAACATCAAGTTATTTTGACGGCCGGCTTATCCTTTTTACATCTATGATATTCACAACATAAAATTGCTCACTATGTCGCATGTAAATTGTTTCTTCACAGTATACTAATGAGTTGTTCCAAAAAATTACTCTCAGACATTCAGCATGCATCTCAGTATCTCACATATCTTCAATTAGCATATGCATCTCATAAATCAACATGCATGCACATATATCATATCATAGAGTAAAAGATGAAAAATCACAAATTTACATGCTCACACATAAAAATACTCATGAATATTGCTAGTATCACAAAGAAAATAAATGCCTACAAACAAAAAAAAATTGTACCCTGCCTGTGGACCTTGGACTTGGCCAGAAGAGTGGCAGGTTGAGGTGAAGCTAATAGAGCAGAGTCGTGTCAGGTCTGGTGCAGATCGAAGCACAATCCGGCTGAGGCGGAGCATGAAACGAAGGTGGTTGAAGCAGACTCGAGTCGGAGCTAGGGCTAGGTGGAGCGGAGGTGGTCGGCATGGAGCACATGTCGTTGCAGTAGGGGTCCGGTGGTAGACCATGGGGAGGTGGCATTGGCAGAGAGGGTCGGGGGAGCGGGCCATCGAGCGACAATGATATTGGTGTTGGTATAGATGGAAGTGACGGACTCGTGCGGGTCGATGACTTGGGCTTCGTGGCTAGATGAGAGGAACCTGGCGGCGACTGAGTGGTACAAGGCGGTAGCAGTAGCAAGGTCATGTGAGGTGTTAGTTTGGTGCTGCCAGAGGGGGGCGGAGAAACCTAATCGTGCGTGTTTCAGTGATAGGGACCCAACATACCATAGAAGGACCGAGCAAGAAAGGTCGAGGCAAAATGGAATTCACGAGTAGGAACCTGTCTATAAAAAAGTTTATCCTAGAAGAGTTTCATGAGCTAAAAGTATGACTAATGGGAAGCTCCAGAAACACCACTCTCCTAGGGGCGGGGCTAATTAGCGGCCACCCGCCCATTCCCTTTCTAGTGGTCACTTATGGACAAGATTTTTTATTCTTCGTAATTTTGTACTATACAATGAGTCATTTGTGGAAAGTGCTGCATGCATGCACTACGAGTTCAAATTTCTCATGTTGACTAGATTCTTTCCTATTTCGAATATTCAAAATATTTTATCACTCGAACGACAAATCCAATTTAATATACATTTTCACCAACAAATCTTATGTATGCTAGGATATTTTTTATGTAGAAAGCTCTAGTAGGATATTTTTTGACTTGGTACATTTACAACCTATATCAATTATACTTATGGATACTAGACTAGACAAAATAGGGTATACATAACAAACTATGTCATAATTGAGTGCTAATTTTGTTGTAAAATCATTTTAGGCTTTGCTTGTATTTTGATGGAACTTGTATCAACGAAATATCTCAAAACTAAAATTAAAAGAATACAATTGCATGATGATATCAAGATTGACATAGCATTGAAATATTTGCATAATTAGTTGTTTGAAATCTTTAACATTAAATTTGAGTTATAGTATTACAATTGCATGGCGGACCATGGGGAGGTGGCATTGTCGGAAGGGGTCGAAGGAGCGGCCCATGGAGCGACGATGATATGGGTGTTGGCATAGACCAAATAAAAAGAACCGGTGTGGGTCAATGACTTGGGCTTCGTGGCTAGATGAGAGGAACCTGGCGGCAACTGAGTGGTACAAGGCAGTGTCAATTGCAAGGTCGTGTGAGGCGTTAGTTCAGTGCTGCCAGATGGGGTCAGAGAAACCTAGCCGTGTGTTTTTGAGTGACAAGAACACAAAGTACGATAGAAAGGCCGAGCGACATGGTCGAGGCAAAATGGTATACTCGAGTAACAACTTGTATTTTAAAAAGTTTATCCTCTGGCGGTTTTGTGAGCGAAAACGTATGACAAGCAGGAAATCTCCAGAAACACCAGTCTTTTAGTAAAGGGATGATGACTCCCAAATGCAGGAGATCAATTGTAGTACCTTTCAATTAGAAAAGGTTGTCGAACCCATGAGGAGCTGAAGGTATTGGTTAGCAAGATTGATAAATAAAACAATAAAAGATGCAAGTGTTTTTGGTATTTTTGGTTGTATAGTTGCAATGCAGAAAATAAACAGTTGCAAGTCAAAGCTCTTAAAGAGAGAAAGGCCAATCCTCTTATGTGCAAGAGGACAAGCTCAAGTGATGTGTAACTTATATGTGGAAAACGTTCCCGAGGGCGGCATGGATATTGCTAGGCATAGAGATTTATTAAACAACATGTTGAATATCTTGTCAAGTTTTAATCTTCTTTGGACGGAGCCATTATTAGGTATAGCTAAATAAATAAACTACAACCCCTTATGATGGATCATGTGGCCAAGTAAATGACTGCACAAGAATTATTAAGACATAAAGTCCCACCATAGCATTACACTCTAAGGTCCCGATACTAATACCCTCATAATATAACTTCATGATTCGGTCCCAGGTTTACATGTCCTC
Organism: Poa pratensis; assembly: GCA_947311845.1. Classification (NCBI taxonomy): domain Eukaryota; kingdom Viridiplantae; phylum Streptophyta; class Magnoliopsida; order Poales; family Poaceae; genus Poa; species Poa pratensis. Next base: position 27,970,056 of record CAMZMU010000071.1, on the reverse strand, counting down.
CCAAGTCTCCCTCAATTCATTATACTACGGTGTTCTCCTATGAGCCCATATAGGTGAAGTGTTGTGCAGTCGACGTTCACACAACACCATCATAGAATCACATAAAAGATAAACTCTTGACAAAATACCAACACATGTTATATATAAATCATTGCCAATTCATCCTATGCCCTCAGGAACATATGGGAACTACTCACAACGTGCAAACATGATAATATTCTGTGGCATAAGTGGTACAACACAATTTGAAAATATAACTTCACCATCAAAAAAAAAGTACTCAATCACAAACATGAATAGTAGCACAAGACAAGTATCTAGGGTATAGCAACTCTCAAACTACGAGGGGAACGGAGTGGATCACGGAGATGATGATGGAGATGGTGCTGGTCTTGGTGATGGTGATGATATAGAGGCCTCCTCCCACGCCAAGGAGGAGAGGTGATGATGATGACGATGATTTCCCCCTTCTCCGGAGCTCCGGAGCAGCAGGATCTGATCCCCCTCGGAGGGGATCAGGAGTTTCGCCGCCGCCGCGGCCTCGGATGGTTTAGGGAAAATTAGGGCATAACTTTTCGGGGAGGACGAAGGCGTCGATAAAAAGCCCCAGGCGAGGAGGTGCCCGAGGCTCCACTTAGTGGGTCCCACGCGGCCAGGTACTTGGGCCGTGTGGGCCCACCTAACTTGGGCCTCGTGGCTCTCCTCTCTTCGGTCTTCTTCCCACTGCCTTTCTCCCGATGAAAAACCAGCTGTGTAATTTTCCTTTTATTATTTGGGTCCCTGTAGCTCCTGAAACATTAAAAACAAGAAAAAGGAGGTTTTCTGCCTCCCAGAAATTAAAAACCAAAAATAGGGACATTGTAAGAAAGTCCCATAAATCATCTAAAACATGTAAAAATAATGGTATAACAATGCAAATAACATTCTAATGTGATACTAAAAGTTGTATAAATGATGATACAAAATGCACGTATCAAGGGGCTAATTAGTGGAAACTAGCCCATTCCATTTCTAGCTGTCACTTTTGGACAAGATTTTTTATTCTTCATAATTTGTGTACGATGCATAGAGCCATTCTGGAAAGTGTTGCATGCATGCACTAGGAATTGAAACTTCTCATGTCGGCTAGATTCTTTCCCATTTCAAATATTCAAAATATTTTGTCAATCCAACAACTAATCCAATTTAATATACGTTTTCACCAATAAATCTTATGGATACTAGGATAATTTTTTATAGAAAGATCTAATAGGATTTTTTGTAGACTTAGTACATTTACAACCTATATCAAATATACTTATGGATACTAGACTGGAAAAAATAATAGTGTATACATAATTGGTGCAAACTATGTCATAGTTGAGAGCTATTTTATTGTAAAATCATTTTAGGCCTTGCTGAAAACTAAAAATTAAAAAAATACAATTGCACCAAGATATCAAGATCGACATTAGCATTGAAATATTTGAGCATTAGTTGTTTGAATTCTTTAACATTGAACTTTGAGCTATAGTATTAATAACACAATGATGTCGTTAGCATTCTTGAATATAACCTGTAAATTAATAATTTAGACCTGTATACTTTATACCGTATCAACGAAAAAGTGAACCGATCAAATTTTGGGATAGTGAGTTAGAAATAAGTAAAAAACTTTAGTATAAACAGGTGATAAATAACATTGATTATCATTATCAGGACAAAGAGAATAACCAGAAGCATTAGTTTTGAAGTCCAGATGTATAAACAGAAAAGTTAAGAAAAACACCAATCTTAGACTTCTCTATAACCTTAATCTTGAGGAGATTAGCGGTCTTTGGTAATTTTACCTGTATTGTAGATCATATTCTCTATAGCATAAAAAATATCCCCAAATTTTGATCTTCTATTGCAACTTCTTGACTGGTGTAATTGAAAGTGCATGTGTTGCCCCATGTGTGGTTTTGGTAATTAATGACAATCCTTATGGACTAATGTTTGTATTGAGATATTCTTATAGGTTTGTCCATTGGCATCGCTTGAACTCCATGGGTTGGATTCAAGGTTGTATGCCATCAAAATCATTGATTATATTGGACATATTTGATATGATCAAGAAGAGAAGAGAAGATACAAGGTTGATCAAGACTGAGTGCAAAGAGTAGATTCAAGTTGATCAACACACAAAGCTAAATGATGTACCATGTGGGTTCATGTGATCCAATGTTATGGTAAGAAATTGTCCATATGGCTTTGTGTACTAACCCATGATATATGTATGTGGAGTATCTTTGTTGGGTTAGGTATCTTTCCATGAGCATTAAGCTCATGGAGAATGACGTCAAGTGGTGCTCGTCGTCAAGATTGAGAAGAGCAAGTTCAAGAGAAGCATCTCGAAGAAATCTTATCCTTGAAACTTGCCACCCATTTGGAGATAATGGCCAAGTGAAGATGTGCCTAAGAGAGTCTCTCCCATAGGAGTATGGGGGAGCAACATATGAGTCTTCACCAAGCAAAGCGCAATCAAGAAAGGTGATCCTCTTGAAAAGATCAAGATCGTCATCATCTAGCTCAAGTGGAATGCGCAAGACAAAGATATGATCTTGGTAGGGTTTCTATTTTACCGGTCTCATGGTGTTAGTGGGAGACCGGGTTATAGGATAGACGGCGTACTATCAAGAGGGGCTCTCAAATGAGTAACTTGATCGCATCTTTGTGGAGAGCTCAAACCTTCACATACTTGGCATATCATCTTTGTTGGTTCTTATTTGGCTTTTATCCATGTGAGAATTTAGAGCTTGCGTTCATCTCCATACCAAGCTCTAGTTCATCAAAAAGGGATTTCATATGCATCACTTGTTGCGTTTTTTATGTTGGAAGTTTTACCGGTTTGCCTTTTCTATGAGAGGCCAAACTCTCTCCTTGTTGCTTCCTCCTCACATGATGGACTATGATGTTTCTCTACATAATCTTGACGGGCTTTTCCTTGCGATTCCAACGAGCCCAAAATCATCGAAATCGGAGTCCGGATTAAAAAGATATTGCAGTTTTCGTTTTACTGTTTCTGTTAGTTTTCAGAAAACCGAATATTCCGGTCATTTTTGGAAATATCCGGTTGCAAATATCCGGTTACCATCAGTACGTGATTTTCTGGTGCGCGACCTGGGCCGGAAATTCCGGTCCAAAATGAACCGGATATTCTAGTTCCTTTTTTCCTGCAACGGCTCTTTGTTTTGGGGACCTATATAAGGCCCCTTCTTCCCCATAGGGTCTAGCAAGTTTTCCCCTCTCTCTCCCACCATTGCTGATCTTGGAAAGCTTGCCTCCCTCTCTATTCCTCCATGATTCTTGCCCCAAATTAGAGGGAAAAGAGAGAGGAGATCTAGATCCACTTTTCCACCAATCCATCTCTCCTCTAAGTGAGGGGAACCCTTTGGATCTAGATATTGGAGTTCCATTTGTTGATTTCTTCTTTGTTCTTCCTCTCTTCTCCCCCCATAAGCATTAGTTGCTTTTGGTGAGATTTGAGAGTGAAGGATTTGAGCACTTGTGCTCTTGCCATTGCTTTGTTTCGTCGGTTTGTGCTCTCCACGAGGATTCGTGGAAGTTAAAGTTTGTGAGCTTGTTACTCTTGGGTCATTGGACCCTAGACGCCATTGTGGTGGTTGAGACCTTTTGTGGTCACTTGTAGCCGTTCGGGAGCCCCTAATACAATTGTGGGTTGTGCCCCGGATTGTTGTTGAAAGGCTCCGGATTCCGCCTCGAAGGATTCTGATAGTTGAAGGTGGACCAATCCTTTGTGGTGCGGTTCATCAGAGAAGAAGGTAAACCCTTTGTGGCTGTTGAACCATTGTGTTGGTTCACACCTCTCCAACGAGACGTACTCCCCTAAAAAGGAGGAACTCGGAAATACATCCTCGTCTCCGCGTGCCTCGGTTATTTTTATACCCGAGCTTTTTACTTATGCACTTTACATTGTGATAGCCTTCGTGCTTGAAGTATTCTATATTGCTATCACCTTGTTGCTTGTCTTGTTTAGGTTGTTGGCTTGTTAATTTAAACACCTAGTTTTATTCCGCAATTATCAAGCCTAAACCGGAAAAGTTTTAAATCGCCTATTCACCCCCCATAGGCGACATCCTTGTCCTTTCAGTAATGTTATTCTCGATGTGGTCTTGGTGACGCTTCACGCGTTTCTCTCGAAGATTTCACGATTGTGTCTAACCAAATAGCATACCAAGTTGTAGTTGTAACAAACAGATAGATCACCTCATCAGCTTTGTATGCGATCTTCCAAACCTCATCGGCGGTCTTAACTCTTAAGCAGATTACCTGCAACTGAAAGAGTAGATTTTAGAATTTCCTTTATCACAAACGAATATTCAAGTTATAATTCGGATATTAATTTCTATCATCAGGTGCCTAGAATTATAAACTTTTGAGTCAACTATGATTCACAGTAATATTGTCCAATTCACACACTGGACAATGAAACCTAAAATGGATGATAAAAGTGACAATAAAAATGTGTAACACCCACATCCAGAGAAAAATTAAAGGCTAACAAACTAATCCTAAAGAAGCATCACTTGCATAGAATTTTCTGATCAAAGAACTACATCTGAAATCATCACCTCCGATCTATTCCCTTCGTTCCATTATAAAAATTTCTGGCCTTTTCTGAATCGCTCGCTTTACACAATACTTTTTTTGCTCCCCAAAATATCCTCGCTCGCTCTTTGCACCTGCTCACTCGACTCATGAGCTTGAGTTGTCTTCCTCACCACTTCAATTTCCTCCAAAATCGCCATTGCCTTGCTCCCCCTACACCTCCGACTACCTCAATTTTCTTGATAACTTTCCTTCTCTATTCCATTGCCAATGCTACCGCCTCATCTTGATCTCGCTCATGCTGCTACAAGTGCAGCAGTTTGTCGCTTGAGGCTTCTTTGGCTCAAGGTTAGATTTGACTTTTCTGTCCCTAACACCGGTAGTGGTAGCCCGTGATGTGAAGATAGTGTTGAATCTGTGAGCGGCGGTGATGGATCCTTATGTAGCAGCGGAGGTTCCAAGGCGATGACATGCCCACTTGTGTCGCTCCGCAAGACTCGCGGCAAACTCACACTAGTACCGGTGCTGCTGTGCGAAAAGACCTGCCGGCTACGGTTGACAAAATGCCTGCAACCTGACCTCAAGAGAGGCAAGCTCGATATCCGACATCGTGGAAAATTAAAATCTAAAACAATATTACCCAAGTGTTTAAATTACAAATCAGTCACCATATTGGTTCTCTAGCCGATATTAAGTTATATCTCATATTGATGTGTTTGGGGAAACTTATATTTGTTTTATGCGCCACTGATGGGGTGTTTGTCGGCATAATCTTTATCGTTCAACCTGAAAGCTGTTATATTCCGAATGCAATTTTGACCTATGCCCCCCTTCCGTTACCTATAGGTGTGTGGGCGTTGGGACTTGGGACCCGTGCAGTTGGTAGTCAACATTGAATAGTGTATTGGCCCAATGTTCAGCCAATGAGATTCAAAAATTATTTTGTTTGAGAGTTTCTTTTTTGTAAATCACATTTTTCTCCCAAATAAGTGAAAATGGATCAAGAAAACCCAAAAGAGAAATATATAGTACCAGTAGGAATCAGACACTCTAGGAGACCGCAAACTAGACAAATTCACAAGTCACTCGTAAACATCGGCCTTTTTCATCCGATGTACAAAAGCCATTGTTACGGCGGACACATAGTTTTGGAATGTGCAGCCAGTGCAGTGAAACTCTTTGGTTTGGCTTATCTATTTCCATTCAAAAAATGAGATAAAATAAACGTGGTAAAGTTAACTTATGTTCGGTGCCATAATCGAAAAATTGGAAAGCATATAACTAGGTACATTTTTTAGTGTAGATTCAAGCAAAGTAAGTTAACTTATCTATTTTTTTTTTTTTTTTTTTTTTTTTACGTAAAGCACCACGTGCCCAGCTTTAAATAAATAAAGCTCACCACGTGCGGCATGCGCGTGTAGCATACAAAATCAAGGATTAATGATTACAAAAAAAAAAAAAATAAATAAAGCTCACAACAAGAGGTATAGTTATATCAAGTTTACCACCCCAACGTTATTACAGACCATAAGAGTTTGAAGATAAACAAAATAAGCGTCTAGAGCAGGCGCAGCTGCGAAGCAACATGGAAACTACTAGCCCATAAAATATGTTGAAAAGAACTATTAGCCCATTACAAGCTTACTTGCTTAGACGGCTTTAGCACCTCAGTTCTCTTAACTGAATAAAGCATTTCTTAAAGGCATGTTTGGAATGAGTGTAAAAGTGGGCACACTATTTAGCTCAAATTTGAACTAAATAACGATGACTACACTATTTCGGCATCACAACACCCGAGGAATAAAGACCGAAGCATGCTATTTCACATTTTCTTTCGAAGTGGGGCTATACCTGGCCTCTGCATCAAGTGATGCACACAATTTTTTATTGCAAAGTTTACTACTGTATATATCAAGTTTACAAATCACAGACGCATACGATGTTTGTGTACGTTTGTGTTCGTAGCCATCTGCGTCTGTAATGTGTTTCTCATTTTAAAAAACTACCAGCTAGCTCTAGGCGTTATGTCAAGTTTGTGACTTGCCTTGTACTCCTTCCGTTCTAAATTAGATGACTCTCATTTATCCAAATGTGGATATATCTATACTTATAACATGTCTAGATACATCCATATGTGGGAAAAATGGAAGTCGTCTACTCCCTTTGTATCAAGATATAAGACTTTTTACTTACTTTCCACACACGTATCTAGACATGTGAATCTTACACTAAAACATGTCTAGATACATGTGTGCAGAAAGTAGGTAGAAAGTCTTATATTTTAATACGGAGTGACTAGTAATTTGGAACGGAGGGAGTATCATATTGGTAACAACTTGTATCTCGACAACTGGCCAGTTTTTTTTTCCGGGAATTTAGAGAGCTTTATTCAGCTACGACAGAGCCAGATCGATCAGCCATAAGACTGACTGACGACCAAAAAATCTGGGATACACTCGAGCCAGCTATCCGTCACCACCAAAGTGCAAGCATGCTTAGCACAAAGGTGAGCCGCATTATTTGCTGTTCTCGAAACATGATGAATAGAAAACAACATTACTAAGTATATGAAAGCTGGCCAAAATCGCGAGCTCTCAGCGCTCGACGCACTGTTTATCACTGTGTCACATGAACAGTGTTGAACAGTGTTTCGATCGGGGCCGTCGCTCGGCGATCGCACGGTCCGCCCATCGTGCCCGTGATTGTTTTGCAGAAAAACCCCTCACAAAATTAGATATCAACCCACAGTCCACAATTCCTTGCGGCGTAGGACTCAGATGCAATTACAGGAAACATCGAGTACTTTTTTGCAAATGTGCCCTCACAGACCCCTTTCCCTTCCCGTGCGCGGCGGCGACCGCCGCCTCGCGCCGTCGCTCCGGTCCTCCCCGCACGCATCGGAGCCCACCACGGGCTCCGCCGTCGCTGCCTCCACCTTCTCGCCAACGAACGCCTGCCGGGACGCCGCGCCGGCGCCGGAATCGACGCCGCCATCGTCGCTGCCCTCCCGCCGCGTTTGCGGGCCGCCCCGGCCGCTCCGGCGACCTAGGTGGGGCGGCGCCGCCACCTACGGGCGCCCCGCGCCCGCGCGCGTCCACGACGCCCCCCGTGCCTCCCAGAACACGGCAGCGCGCCGCCACGGGAGGCTGCGGCCAGACCCGGCCACTGGTGACGTCAGCATGACGTCGCCGTGGCGGCGGGCTGGGCTGCTGGGCCGGTTCGTGGGCTGGGTTTTTTTTTGGTTGTCCTTTTTCGCAAAACTTTTGTAAATTTTAAAATACAACTCCAAATCAATTCAAACCAAATTCAAAAAATTTGTGGAAAACAAAATAGCCATTTCAAATACTTTGGGACCTTTTCCAAATTATTTCAAATCTAATTTACATCAAGGCTGGTGGGCCCCACTGCCTGACACAAATTCCAGAAAAGGAAAACAAATTACAAATTCAGTAGCTTTAAATTTACACACCATAAAAATGCAGAAAAAGTAAAGCAAAATGGAAAAATAAAATGAATGGTGTCTACGTACGAACAAAATTTTAAATTTGAATGTTACTAAAATTTTAAATGTCCCCAAAACTTACCGTTCCGTGAATGCTAACTGAATTACAATCTGAATACCTTCCCAATTTACCGAATTTTTGAAATCCAACCAGCTTTTAAACGTAAACTTTTTTGCAATTTCAATAATTTCCAAATTCGAAGAACTTTCAAATGTAAGCGTTGCCAAATTTAAACGTATTTCCCCTAATTACACTGAATCAGATTTGATGAATGCTCACAAATTGCGTTCTCCCTAATTATATCTCGAGATATTCGAAATGACAAATTGCTTCTTTTCCTTTACATGTTTCCATTTTTTTCTATTCTCTTTTCTTTTTCGTTGCCTTCTCCCATTGACACCAAGCTTACATATTTATTGACAATTCATCTCCTTACAGATTTCACATTTCAATTTGGAACCATAGTTCACGATTTTAATTACACTAACATATTTAGAGGTAATATAACTTAAAACTCTCTAATTATGTAGTTAAATTTTAAAAAGTGTGCCTTCATAAATATTTAAAAAAAACGCAAATTCATTTTCTCTAATTACGAAATGAATTTTTAATTGAACTTAATGCATGCTCACACAATTTATTCTCACCGATTGTTGAATTAAATTTGCTATTTAAGAAAACCCTTAAATACATTATATGAAACCAAAAAGATTAATATTTAGAAACAATACTACAACTGAGCTTCTTACAATTATGCAGCTGAATCTAATAAATGTTCATATCGAACTAACCTTTCTATAATTTGACAGTTAAATTTACATAGATGAAGAAACATACCACAAAATTCGCAACAAAAAATAATTGCTGACTACTTATGACATATGATCCAATTTCAAATATGAATATTTAGAAACTACAAAGCATTTTTAAATGCGCACATTTCCAAAATTGAAATTTACCACGCAAGCAGGACGTATGCCGCGGGAAAAAAAACAAAACAATCGTAACGATACAAATTTCAAAGTATAAACACTTTTTTTAACAGTAAACTTTATTTGCATTCCCAATTTTTTTAAAGCAGTAAACTTTATTTGCATTCCCAATTTTTCGTAATCCATTAGTTAACATGGTGGTCAACCGTATTATGAAAAGCAGGAAAAAATCATTAGGTTGCCAAATTCTTTATTGATCCGTGAAAAACAAAGGATACGACAACGAAAAAGACCCTCTTTAACCTGAATTCTGATTAACTGGATATCCCGCATAAGGAATTGAAGAAAGACGCGACGTATTATTGCAGGGAGTTTTCAAAAGGGTTTAGAGCATGACATCAGTTGGTAGAATTCCGACAAGTGAGCCTACTTTAGGGTTTAGGGTTTGAATGTACACATTTTCAAATTTGAAGTTTTTCACCAACTATTCATAAATATGACAAACATATAGACATTAAAAAAACGACGACGTCATTTGATCAAGGTTCAAGTTTAAAATCGTTAAGATTTCCAATGCCTTCCAAATCTTACCATTTAAAAACCACTAAAAAAATCACGTATGAACAACTTCTAACAATTTAGAAATTCAAACAATTTGTAAATGTAAACTTCTCCTTTCTAATGTCGATACATTTAAATCCAAACAAATTTTGAATGTACACAGCTTCAAATTCAAATTTCTCCCACCACGGTATTCAGAAATATCACAAATATATCAACATTGACACGGAAAAATAAACGTTAACTATTTATGCCATATGATCAGATTTCTAATTTGGAAACTTCAAAAATTTCAACGGCTTCCAGATCTGAAGATTTCAAAAACCAAAAAAAAACATACGAACAGCTACCACTTTCACCAATTTTTGAGATTCAAACAAAGTATGAATCGAATCTCCGAATATATCTGTTGGAAAAATACGAATAATATATCAAAACAGTCAAAAAATACGTACAAACTACTTAGGCTAAAGATTTTTTTTTGGAATATTCAAATATTGTCACCATTTAGAGGTAATTCAAGTGCAGCTTTCCTGAAATGAATTAAATATTGCCGCTGAAATTCGAACATATTCGACCATTTTGAGCTACTAAATATTTGAATATTACACAAAATGTATAAAAAATGCTCACAAAAAATGCTACCTGTTCAAATATTGTCACCATTTAGAGGTAATTCAAATGCATCTTTCCTAAAATGAATTAAATATTGCCACCGAAATTCAAACGTATTCGACCATTTCGAGCTACTAAATATTTGAATATTGCACAAATGTATCAAAAATACTCACAAAAAATGCTACCTGTTCATATCAAAATAAAAAATATGTTTGCAAATACCAATTTGGCCAACATTTGGGCGAATATTCCGATATTCCATATAATATATCGAAAAGACTCAAGAAAAAACTCTACATAGTTACAGCAAAATACAAATATACGTGAACATTTCAATTTGGCCAATATTTCCACACCATACGACTAAACTTTCCCCAAATGTGGATTCACATTTAAATGGATTTCTCTGACTACAATTAAATATTGACGTCGAAATACAAACATGTTTGAACATTTCAATCAACTAAAAATTTGAAAATTCTACAAAAATTTTCAAAAAAACTCACAAAAAAAATGCTACCTATCCATTACAAAATAAAAACCTGTTTGAACATTCCAATTTGGTCAACATTTTGTTTAACAGAAAAAAATTACAAAAAAAAATCACCAAGGGCGTGGCGTGACGCCAAATTCAACTAGTAAAACATAAACCTAGCTCTCCTATTTCTTGTAATATAGGCGCCACAACTTGTATCTCAGACAGCTGACCAGTGACCAGCTCTAGGTGTGCAAGGATGGAAAGGATACGTACGTAAAGGCTGTCTTTTTCACGCCGGTACCAAACCTATACCCGACCGACCGCGCCATCAGGGAGGCACAGTGCATTTCCTCTCCCAATAACTACACGGAGCTAGGCTGCAATACGCACAGGCTGCAGCTATCTAGGTGCTAGATCCATCAACTCTTGCTCGCTTGCACTCAATGCATGGCCAGACAATTGGTTTTACTGGGCCGTCCTCTTGTACGTCCTGCCTCCTCTACTTTGCTTAGCTTCGGCGGCAGGATGTCTAAACTAGGTTAATCTCCCTTACCTGAAAAAACTTGTCCCATAATAGAGCCATTCCCTCCCTCACATCACTTCCCCATTTAATTATCTTGTCAGTGATCGTACGGGTAAAGTTTAGAACTAGCCCGTTACCACAAAGAGTATGTTCCTGACGATCTGGTCGGCACGAGATTTCCCTTCCATGACGAAGCACGACATAAAAGAAGATGAGTACTCGGGTAGCACAAGGGGTACATGCGTGTCAATGATCTGGACGGAACAAGACATTTACCATCCGTGATTCAGTGATTGGCTAAGCAAAAGGTCGCCAAGTCCTATGCCATCTTAACTTGTTATCTTATACAATATGGTACTTGTAATCTTGACTAGTAAAACTTTTGACGTGAATGTCATTTTGTTAATTTCAATGTGCTAAACTTGTGATGTGGGATATAGTACTGATCTTGTTGGTTGGGTGTGAACTCTGGTGATGATCAAGTAATGTTCACTAGTAAATAAGTCAGAATATAATCCTCCATGTGGTTAAATAGGAAACCGATGCCGGAATTTTGTATTTACAAACGGATTCCGCTGCAATAGTATGCCTCATATGTAGATTATAGAAGGATGATGGACGAGTAAACTCACCACCAACTCAAAATATTTGGAAGTAGACAAGACTATATTGTATATGACGTTAGACATAATAACCCTCAATTGACCAGCGATTTGTACCAAACCTTAGAGGATGGGAACTTCATACTAGTGGAATCTTTAAAAAGGAAAAAGAGGGCTTTCTCCTAGTATCATCTATGTCCTGAGAGGTATTGCAAAATCACGTTTTTTTTTGTATGAGCAAGAGATTGAATTAAAAAGTCAATCAAATGCACAAATTAAACGTCTTATGCATGAGGAGGAGCTTAAGAAGTACCAAAACCCTATCCATTCTTGAAGGAGATGGTAATACGGGATACTTTCATAATGTTGCAAATGGTCGTTATAGGAAAATTCCCATTCACACATCACCGGATGAGCATAAGATCGAGGGCCATGAACCAATAAAATCCTATCTTATAAAATACTACAAGGGTTTGTTTAAAGCTCCGAAAGAAGCAAAATTATTTCTCGATGAGTGTGGGAAGGATGAATTTCCATGCTTTCCTAGGGTGGAAAATGATTTTCTTACAACCTTCCTCAAATGATGATGTGAGAAATGTCATTTTCCAAATGGAGCATAACAAGGCACCAGGTCCTCATGGCTTTCCCGCAAACTTGTATCAAAAAATTTGGGATGTCACTAAAGCGGATAAACTTTTGAGGTTGTATGTCTCTTTCCATGCTAGACAAAAACTAAAAAAACTAAAAAATGATGGTGCCTCTAAAAAAATATGTAGCACATTAACAAAGGTGTCATCCTTACGTTCCAGAGCACAACTGGCAAGGTAATTTGTATTATCGTTTTCATCAACATGATAACATGATGAGACCATCAAACAATTGATCTTCTAGTATAAGTTTGCTCATTGTATATGGCATGTCGACCACATGGTTTCTAATTTGTATCAAACACTTGTGTTCTACATAATGTTCTAAATATTTTTGGCAATTGGTTCCATGTCATCAACCATAAATTTGAAATCCATATCAGGGTGGGAGGGCTGGCCGTAATATGATGGTTATGACTTTGTGGAAATGCTTTTATTTTAATGGTAATATTTTCTCTCATGTGGAGCTCATTTGTCAGTGTACCTATTGGCTACATTTGTGCTCTCTCTTCAACATATGGAGAATCACGTCCTGCTAACGGTGGTGTGTACACGATTCGAGCGGGCGACGAGGGATATCTTTACCTCATATAGATTGTGGTTTAGTCTACAGATCGTCATCCACCACCCTAGCTAAGTGCTATATGAGATGAACACATTACATTGTTGTATTTTGCATTTGTTCTGTTTTATTCTTATTTTTATAGATGTGAGAGGCCCGGCATTAACTCTTGTGAATAGTAATTGATATGAATATTTGAGTTTATTGAAGCGCTCTTTATTGAAAACAAGTACTCCCTCCGTTCACAAAAGGATGTCTCAACTAACTCCAAATTTGGATGTATCTAGAAATTTGGAGTTGGTTGAGACATCCTTTGGTGAATGGAGGGAGTACTCCTAATTCTTAATCAATCCATCAACTACTACAGCTAGCCAACTAGACAATGAATGGCAACATTAAACTAAGAGCTCGTTTGACACCATCATTTCATTTCCAGAAATTCCAAATGAAATGACATGTAATTTCATGCCAGGCATCTAAGGGAATTTTCTAGGACTTCAATGAAAGTTGGCAAACAATCTAATAAGAACTTGGGAATAAGGGGATGAATTGGTTACTTGGCAGCTTGACTTGCTCGCTTGATCAAACAACCAAAGCTAATTCATTTATTTTCTGATTGGAATTCAAGTTGGACTAGATCGTTGTTATTGTCCGCAAGGGATGGCCATGAAAGAAGGAAAACTACTAGGCTTCGGATTCAGGAAGAGTTTACTACTCACTTGCCAATTTGCCTATTCATATGCCCTTTCCTAAACCACTTTGCTAGTTCTATACAGATGCTTCTATTGCTTGTTACGTATTTGATACTGCTCACTATAATGGAATAGCTTTGTACTCAGTACATGATTGCTTTATAGCACCCGTAGCTTATGCAAACAAATTCCCTCAGAGTGGCAGCTTTTCAATGTCTAGCTAATCCACTGGTTTAATATAAATTTTACTATTTCGGCTCAAAATGATGCTACCAAAAAACACCATGGAGGGAGCTTCTTTTACTCCCGGTCGTTCTCAGTGGTTGCATATTTCTGATCCCTTTACTACCCCCACATGCCTATGAGTAGCGTTTTGGAACTACATAGCACTACAGTCTGACATGTGCCTACCAATATACACGGCAGGGTAACTAATACCACTGTACGTACGGACATGACAGCATGTCGAATCGCGGATCCAGCCATGTTATATGTTGGCACAACGTCAACAAGTAGATCGGAGCATTTTCTTTAACAAATCTGACCCTTTTAAACAAAACAGTTATGGTCTCTTTTCAAAACTATTTTTAATCTGTCTGTTTACGGTCGGTGCCAAAAAAATGGACCAGAACTTGTTTAGTTTGGCGCAATCCAAAAAGTTTATAATTTTTCTAAGGACTTAGAATTTTTAAAACAGGGGTCAGCGCCAAAAAAGATGAAAACCGACATGTACAAGGCCGGCACCATCCTTTCCGGAGCCAACCAATGGTCAGATTTGCAAATAGTTGGAAGAGATGTCAAAACTAAGATTAGTTTCGCTCACAGACAATATTTCAAAAATACCCCATCGGAGCCACACGTACATTATGAAACCAGCTATCGATAAACGACGGAGACGCGTGCGTAGGCGTGCTATGCTTAACAAGCGGCCAACTAGCTTAGCTGCCCGGCCGGCCGGGCCTCCGCCGTGTTCTTTTCAGGCTCTTCCAGCTCTCTCTAAAACTGTCCCGCCGGCCGCGCGCCAGTCGCCGCACGCAAAATCAGGCGCGAGCTCTCCATGGCTGCCCTGCCCCTGCCCTTCACATGGACAAAGCTAGCTACGGGACGGCCCACGTGACGCGATCACGCGCCCGGCTGCAGTGGCTGGTACGCTGCCGTCGCTCGATGGCATGCAGCATCCTCGGCCGAGAGCGACGACGCCGATAGCAACAACAGGTCACATCCAAATAATCCAATGCAACAGTCCAATTACGGTTATTGACAGTTTGACGCGCGGGCACCTCCACAGCCACAGGAAAATGAGCTCGACGCCGGCCGGAGACAAACGCAGAGGCACGAGGTAGGCCGCGACAGACAACTCGGCAGGAGGCGGTGGCGAGCGGCGAGGGGGACGTGCAATGGGGACGGGCAGCCGGCCGGCCGGCAGAGGCGCAGGCGCTCGATCGACACGACACCGACGGCGACGCGTCAGGGGCACTCCGCACTGATTCGGCCTGGTGGGAGTTTTTGGATCCGCACGCGCTGGGCCCCTTGCGCGAGCAGTTTTGAGACTTTACCGTGGCGAGCGAATGATCCCATCGTCGCCCGTCGTTGTTAGGCAGTGGTGTGGCAGGCGCAGGGAGGAGCAGCGGGGGACAGCGCAAACGGAAAATAATGGGCGAATGGTCCAGCCGCAGTGCTGCATGTTCTGCCTAGGTGAAGTTGTCGTTACTTCTTGTTAGCCGGTGCGGTGGCCGATCTCGGCAGCTACCAGCTAGCTCTGGCAGGGGTGTTGATCAAGCTTCCCAAGCCAAAACTTGTAGTATGGCATAATTGTTCATACTATTGGAAAGCAGGCAAAGGCCGCGTAGCAAAGTCGAGTCCTCTAAAAAATAAAAAATGTCGAGCATCAACTATATAAGGGCAGGTGATAGTGCCGTTAGAAATAAGGGCAGGCCGCGTAGCAAAGTCGAGTCCTCTAAAAAGGAACCGGAATATCACATAACCAAAACGCGCATTGCGCGTTCATACTATTGTACAAGTTACTCCCTCTGTTCCATATTAAGTGACTCACATATATGTAGATATGGATACATCTAGACACGTTTTAGTGTTAGATACATCCATATCTAAATATATGTGAGTCAATTAATATGGAACGGAGAGAGTACAAGTATATAGGTATAAATATTGGGCAATGCGTAGTAAAACAGTATGTAACTACTTAGAAAGGGCCAAAGCATCTCATCTGCAACTAATGAAAATAAATTGTACCCACCTCTTTATTTCAAGCAGAGCAAAACAAATATATTTTGGTACCAAAGGTGAGATCAAATATTGGACACTTAAACTATAGGCAATCAAAATTTCAGGAGTATAGTAAAAAATTAGACAGACATACCACACCTTCTAAACACTACTTGTAGATGGATGCACACATCCACAATGACTATAGCGATTGAAAAGATAAAAAAAAAAGATATAGTGCTGACTGAATATAGGTGGGAGCAAGTATATAACACAAAAAACTTACATAAAGGAGATATTATGATTAACTTATACAAAACAGGAAGTAGGATAAATGACAACACTGAGTTGCACTAATCATTTAGAACTACTACGCCCTGCTTTGTCAACATAAGTCTCATGAACAAAAATATCCAATTATATCTATTGCTATACATCCCAGTCATCACCTCAAATGCTAACTTCTTAATGGTTAAGTTCCCATAGATGAAATTTTACCGGCGTACAAGTTACACTCAAAGTGAACACAACCCAACTGAAATGAAGACTAAATGGGTGAATTGGCCCGCCCAAAGAGCAGTATCTGGCATTGGCATAGATCAATGCCTATAACCTCCGAGTGCTGGCTGTGCTGATCATTCCACAAGAGTGATCACCTGAACATGTATTTGTTCATGCGAAAGGCATCAACGAAGAATTGAAACACATCAATCTAGAAGATGATATACTGATAGTATCAAGGTCATAGGATGCACCATCGACTAACAAAGACAAAGAAATAAACTAAAAGCTTGCTGACCTCGACTCGATGTGTTTGAACGGCTCCTGCAAGAGATATGGCTATGCATGATTAGATGAGTTTCTGCACCCAAGTTCAGACAATCGATCTGATGCTATCACCACCTTCTCGTATTGTTGATCTTTAACAAGCTTCAAGACTACTAACTATGCATCCATTTTAATGATCATCATTCAGTAACCAAATGTCAATCAAATACATCCGAGAATCAACAATCAAGCTGCACATGATTGACATTAATATCAATAATCATGCTACTGCCACTATAGTTCAAAACAAACAGAGGATCAAATGGCTCGAATATTGTACTCCCTCCGTTCGGAAAAGGATGTCACAAAAATGGTAGGGAGTACCTCTTTGTGACCTGTTATGGAGCATAAAGTTAGCAGTGGCCTATCTCAAGTCACCTGCAAGGGCGTCCTATGGAGTATGGATTGGAGATGGAGCCGAGCGGTCAAATCTGCACTGGATGTAGTCCACGGCCAAGGTGCGCGTCCCTGACCACCATGACCCATGGCCGTCTTGCAGCCGAGAGCAGAAGGAGACGGCAAGCCTGTGGGAGTGCGCCTCCGGTGACCACAGCCGGGCGGAGCCTTTTTTTTCTGCCGCTGCAGCCTGAGAGAGTGGAGAAGGCAGGAGGGTGTGCCGACCATCTTCGTCAAGGAACAACCAAAGGAACGGCGCGACGCGCCTTTAAGAACTGCTGGACGGTTTCTCGCTGCCGCCTCCTCGTGCATGACCGGTAGCGAGCGTGCCGCCGGGCCGTCTCCTGGTTCTCCTCCCGACCCCCCATCATAATTGTCGGCGGGTGCAGCGTAGGCGGGCTCGCGTGCAAGACGGCAGCAGCGGGGAGGTTCGCGCGGGGCGGCGGTAGGAGGCTCTCGCGGAAGCGCCGGGAAAGCTCGGCGGTGGGCAGACTCACCGTGGAGGCGATGTGTCAGGGAGGCGGCATGGAGAGCATGCATGACTGCGATCCGGAAAAAAAGGGCTCCGGGGTGAGGTGCGATCGTGGTCAGTTCGTGGATGGTGCGGAATCCCTCCGACGGACACTGTTTTACCGCTTAAGACAGGACTAATCTTGTGTGTTGATTGTAAGGTTGTACGGTCGCGATTATTTGGATCTGCCCCTCTCGCTCTTTTTTTGAAGAAAGGGGATATGCGGATCACGGGAAGCGAGTTGGCGCAGTAAACAGGAAACGCGCTGTCGAATAACCACCATGCATGGGGCAAAAACCTGTGGCCACCACACAATGAATTCAAGAACATATTACAAACCAAGCATAAACCAGTTCAGGAGTCTAGAACGATCTACTGGAAATGAACCAAAACAAGAGCAGAGCTCTACCCTTCAATACACCAAAGTCGTATCAACAAGTTTTTCCCATTGAAACGAAGGCGGAGCTCTACCTTGAATACAACAAAGTCGAGTATCAACGATTCTGCATTCAACATATATACCGAGACCGTATATATTAGTAAGCACATATGCGCTCGTCCCCCTGGGCGACCCAGAGGCGATAGCCCAACCTCGAGTTTCTCCGTCCCCCTTGCTCGTTCATGATTCCCTTCGCACATATAAGAACGTTATTATTAGAAGCCATTTTCGGGGTACGAGCAAATCTAAATCTTACTCCATCTGTATCACAAAATATAAGATTCTCTATCTACTTTCTACACACATGTATCTAGACATGTTTTAGTGTCAGGTTCACGTGAATATTGCACTAAAACATGTCTAGATACATGTGTGCAGAAAGTAGGTAGAGAGTCTTATATGTTGATACAGAGGGAGTAGTTAACAAGATAATTGTTGGATTGCAGCTTTATGCATTATCTCGGTTATAGGTTGTTATTGAATAAAATATAAGGCAGAGTGGAATCTTAATATGTTTGCAAAATATTGATTGGCTAAAAGAATAAGTAATGCGGATAGTTTGCATGTTGAGATAAAAAATAATTAATGTATGTTAGTAGAGTTTTGATTTATAAAAAAAGTATAGACAGATTGATAAATAAATAGATTGGGCTTAAAATGGGAGGTTAGGCCTTACAACTATAGTACAAATTTATAGAGAGTTACTTTTTTACATTTGGCTACTCTACAACTCCATTATAAAAAATACTCAAAAAATACATGTGCATTTGAACATTAAGGTTACTAAGGTGCAACTGCAGAGAACTTGCCTGTGCCAAGATGGTTAGGAGGGTGGTTATACTCCCAGCCCACCAGAGTTCAAACCCCAGGTTTGACGCTGGTGTTTCTCATTTAGGCGGAATATTCTTCAGTGGGAGGCGACGTTCCCGTCGACAGCGAGGCGCCCGTGGTGACTTCGTCAATCTCAAGACCTGATCCGCCGGCTCAGTCTCTCGGAGGTGCTCATAGGGGTAGGGTGTGCGTGTGTGCGTTCATAGGGATGAGGGTATGCTCGTGTATATGAGCGTCTGCGTTGTACTGTGTTTCGCAAAAAAAAAAAGGTGCAACTGCATATTCATGACTATTATTGCGCAAAACACTAGTGCGCAATTGCACATTATGACTACTAATATGCAAATGCACACTTACAACCACTAATGTACAAATTGCACGCTAATATGAGATTGCACAATCATGTCCACTAACGTAAAATTGCATATTGTGGTCACTAATGTGCAATTGCAGATTCATCAACTTCAGATGTGATTAGGCGGAGGTTTTCATTCTCGGTTACAATTCATGTTGCCCGCAATTTTTTTGTATTATTTGTGCAATTGCAAACTACTACTGTGCAATTGCGTACTAATGTGCCAACTAATCGTGGAAAATTCAGCTGCAATTGCATACTATTTAATATTTAATTGCACATGGAAAGTTCATCCGCAAATTGTGGTTGTATTTGCCAAAAAAAAATGAAAAGACGAAACAAGCCAATACAAAGCCCAGTAAAAAAATTAAAAGCCCAATAAGAAACAATAAACAAAATGCAGCCCAACAAAGCGATTGTAGACAACAAATCTATCCATCGTTGAAAATCGTCGACGGAGAGCTAACACATTTTATAGCTAGAACTTTCGGTGATTGTGATTGTTTTTTTTTTTTTGAATTTTATAGCACTTTATTGATCAAATAACATCAAAACATAGAGTCTCCCGGATGCAATCCGGAGCAGAGTTCGAGATAAAGCCTAAACCATGCCCGCTTTTGTTTCTCTATCCACATGGTGGAAGATGTAACCGTTATTGAGTAATTAATAATGGTTACGAATTTATTCAAAAAAATATCTCAAAAAAAGAAGAGCTAACCGAGAGAGTTCAAACGAGGAATGCTTACTCTCGCGCGTGCGAGTGCTCGCACAGTACGCCTCCTCGTGTCGCCTCTCTCCCCCTTCCTCTTCCCCTCGAGGCGACGCCGGTGACGCCGCTTCGACTGGCAGGGAGCCGCGGCAAAGAAGGCATTGTCGAGGAGGGGGTGGCGGCTGGCGGCGAGCTCTGTTTGGGGGTGGAGGGGGGGGGGGGGGGTGGGGTTGGATTTAGAGGGGATGGCGGGGCGTCGCGGTAACTCGCTGGCCGCGGGCGCCGGGCGGGGTAGACGGCGGTTCATCTAGTGATGGCTAAAGTGGATGCGTCTTCTTCCTCTCCAACGACTTTGTTGTTTTCCGTGTCGGAACGTGCGAGCGCTCACACGTTTGAAGAATAGCATCGCCCAATTCAAACTCAAAAAGAAAAGAAAGGGGTAAGCGAGAATTAGCAAAAGCGGTTAAAAAAACATCCAAGCCAGACTGAAGCGGGCAAAATGAAATTGCACACGTAAAAATGGTAGAACAAGTAGTTCCTATCATGGATCAGCCGTTCAAGACATGGTGGCAAGAGGGCAGATCACAGCTTGGCAAAGACGGAAGAGCACGACTAAATTCCATCATGATCTTAATAGCTTGGTCAATCTGGCGAGAGAGGAGCGCCTGGGTCTTTAACAATGACCCCAAACCAACTAGCGTTCTAATCAACCAGATCAAGGAAGAAGCAAAACAATGGTCGGTCGCGAGCGTCGGTCGTTTCGCTCTCACTGCGGTTTAACAACTGCAGCTTCTGCGTTCCTGCTTTCCTATTGGTCCTAGTTGTTCTAACGGTTTAGGTAGTTGGTCGCTCTTTCATTTGTTTTCTTTTCATTCTGTACCAGGTCGTTCTGTAAGACTTTTTTTTTTTGCTAAACACAATACAACTCATATACACGCGCAAACACTCACCCCTATGAAGCACCAGGTTAAGTCTTGAGATTGACGAAGTCACCACGGACACCTTCTTGCCACTATTGTGGTTTTCCCTCTTCTATTTTAATACATGCAATGCTCTAAAAAAAATGGTGCAAACGATCAAATCCACGTGCAAATGGCGCTGGCGTAACGCAGTTTGCCACGCGCCAGTATGGGGGAAGCCCCGCTCAAGCTCCGCCCCGCCGCCGTCGCGACATCGTGGCCGGAGCTGCTCGCCCCATTCGACCTCTCCCGCCTTCGCTCCACGCTGTCCCGCTGCCCGCTCACCCCGCACCGCCTCGCCCGCCTCCTCGCGCTCCCGCTGTCCCCGTCCACTTCCCTCCTCCTGCTCCAGTGGTACGCCGCCTCCCACCCCACCCTCTCCTCTCTCCCGCTCCGCCCCCTCCTCGCCGCCGCCGACGCGGACCCCGAGCGCGCGCTCTCCCTCCTCGAGTCCCTCCCGCCGTCCCATTTCCCCCCAATCCGCGAGTCCCTCCTGATCCCGCTCTTGCGCTCCTTGCCCCCCGGTCGCGCCCTCAACCTGCTCGACCAGTTGCCCCGCCGCTTTGCCGTCACACCCTCTTTCCGCTCCTACAACGCCGTCCTCGCGTCACTCGCCAGGGCTGACTGCCACACCGACGTGCTCGGGCTCTACCGCCGGATGGTCCACAGGGACCGCGTCCCGCCCACCACCTTCACCTTCGGCATGGCCGCACGTGCGCTCTGCCGTCTCGGACGCGCCGACGAGGCGCTCGTGATGCTCCGCAGTATGGCGCGGTACGGCTGCATACCTGATGCGGTGCTGTATCAGACGGTCATCCACGCGCTGTGTGCTCAGGGTGGGGTCAATGAAGCTGCCACACTCCTCGACGATATGTTCCTCATGGGCTGGTCTGCGGATGTCGAGACCTTCAATGACATCGTGCACGGGCTATGCACTCTTGGACGTCTGCGCGAGGCGGCAAGGCTGGTGGACAGGATGATGATAAGAGGCTGTGTGCCAAGCACCATGACTTATGGATTCCTTCTCCAGGGCCTGTGTCGAGCAAGGCAGGTGGATGAGGCACGCACAATGCTTGGGAGGGTGCCAGAGCTGAATGTTGTGTTATTTAACACGGTGATTGGGGGTTGTCTTTCCGATGGGAAGCTAACAGAGGCGACAGAGCTGTATGAAATAATGGGATCAAAAGGCTGCCCACCAGATGCACACACTTATAGTATATTGATTCATGGGCTTTGCAAGCTTGGGCAGATTGGTTCGGCCATGCGGTTGCTTAGAGAGATGGAGAATAAGGGTTGTGCTCCAAACATAGTGACCTACACGACTTTGCTGCATTCTCTTTGCAGGAAAGGAATGTGGGGTGACATAAGAGCAATGCTGGAGGTAATGTCGACAAAGGGCTTGAGCATGAATTCAAAAGGATACAATGGAATGATATATGCTGTATGTAAGGAAGGCAGGATGGATGACGCAATGACACTTATGCAAGAGATGAAGTCTCAAGGTTACAAGCCTGATATTTGCACATATAATACAATAATTTATCATCTCTGCAACAATGACCGGATGGAAGAGGCTGAGTATCTATTTGAAAATTTGCTCGATGAGGGTGTTGTCGCCAATGGAATTACTTATAATACAATCATTCGTGCACTGTTTCGCAAGGGAAGCTTGCAGGATGCCATAAACCTTGCGAATGAAATGGCACATCATGGGTGCTCACTTGATGTTGTTAGTTACAATGGTCTCATAAAAGCCCTGTGCAGAGATGGGAATGTTGATCGGAGCATGGAGCTGCTCACGGAAATGACAGAAAAAGGAATTAAGCCAAATAATGTTTCATACAACCTCTTGGTTAGTGAGCTATGCAAGACAAGAAGGGTGCGTGATGCCCTAGAGCTCTTGAAGGGGATGTTAAACCAAGGGCTTACTCCTGACATTGTCACGTACAACACACTCATAAATGGATTGTGCAAAATGGGATGGATGCATGCTGCCCTGAATCTCCTGGAGAAGTTACAAAGTGAAGATGTACCCGCAGATATTATTACATACAATATCCTCATTAGTTGGCACTGCAAGGCGAGATTGCTTGATGATGCTAATATGCTTCTAAATAGAGCAGTGGCTGGTGGGATAACTCCTAATGAGCGTACTTGGGGAATTGTGGTGCCAAATTTTGTTAGAAAGACACTTAGTTTTCTATCTGACGAGGTTGAAGGTCGTTAATTTTTTTGCTCTGTATTGTATATTATGGTTAGCTGTCATGGGTTCATGGATTTTTAATTGCCACAACTTCAGAGGATGTAAAGATCAAAATATGGACTGATCATGGTGTCCATCATAATCTTCACTATGTTGACCTGGTATGTATGTCTCCTCCTGTTAGAATTTTCTAGTTTGTACCATGCCTTTAGCATTATTTGATTATTTTGTTGTACCAATGTGGTTGTATGTTTAGTGGTTGATAGATACAGTTACTCAGATCCATCTTGACATATTCTAGCTGTACTTACATGGAAAATACAAAAAGTACTGAACTCTCTGTCGCATAATTCTTTTTGAATCAATATGTTGAAACCCCAGTATAAAGTCATGAAACCTCAATTAAAACGAAAGATGTTGCTTAATAACTAGGGTAGAAATCAGAGTTACAATTAATTTATTCAGTTTGTTGAATTTAGCATGGCTGGCTCACTGCAATCCCACGGGGGAGCTCTGCTTAATAGTTCGTGTCCCTGTCAACCTCTGATATTGATTAAGAACCACTCCAAAATACAAAAGCATACTCCTTAATTGAAATTTCTATTTTGATCCATAATGCTGGCTGAAAAGCGGTGAATACCGAGCGGAATATTTCAGGTTATAGGAAAAACAAAGTACATGAAACATCCGATGCTTTCCTTTATACTTCAACATGCAGTATTGCAGTGTTATATATTGCAAATACTATGTCGCATCAATGCATTTTTCCTTGGCCTTTGAGCGTAGCAACATTCTAGTTACTGTGAAGTCAAACGGGAGAAACTGATTCATCCGATGCTTTCCATCCAGCCAGTCTTTATACTTCAACATGCAGTATTGCAGTGTTATACTCCCTCCGTTTTTTAATATAAGATGTTTTACCTTTTGTCCACATGCATGTGTACACAAATGTATGTAGACATGTTTAAGTGTGTATGTTCACTCACTTTAGTATGTACCTAGACAACATGTATAACACCTAAAACATCTTATATTAAAAAACGGAGGGAGTATATTGCAAATACTATGTCGCATCAATGCATTTTTCCTTGGCCTTTGAGCTTAGCAACATTCTAGTTACTGTGAAGTCAAACGGGAGAAACTGATTCATCGTGATAGTTGAATACTACACATATTAAGAAAAACATGCCCTTCACGGTGATGGCTGCTTATCAACCCTAAGATCCATGTATGGTGACCGTGTAGTTCTAAAGCACCAGTTATTGCAAGTTATGACTGGTTGTGATTTCATGTGATGACGTTCTTAGTTATGATAAGATGCTGCAGTTTTCGTTGAAGTATAAATTATTCTTATCTCTGATTCAGTTAAAGTGAATATTACCAGAAAAGTTGAAGCTGTGACATTTCCTTCACCATCTTCTAAAGCTTCAACCTTTTATTGTTTGCAGTGTTTTTGCAATGTGTTAGCCTATAAATACTTAAAAATTGCATATCTCAGATTAGCTGGCCACTTGGCATGGGCTTGTGATGCTGTTGTCTGCAATATGGAGGCCCATGTTTGGCCTCGTCTATGCGTTTTGATTTTTCAACCGAAGACTCCCTCGTGTCCTTTCCATCTCATGTACATTTGCACCATTGTTCATTCAAAACAAAGGTGAGAAATCTGTCATCACACATGTACTTTTAAAACATTATTATGTGCTAAATTTTATTTTTTTGTGACTGGTTTGGAAGTTCACAGATATCATGTTGTTTTGAACTGGGATCATATACTATACTTTTGCATTGGACTTCAGAGACACAGTTAACAGTGGCGGAGCTTGAAAGAAAATGTTGGGCGGGCCAACCTGAAGCAAAGCACATAAAAATGCAGATTCTAGACAACCTGATGCACCGATGCTACAAAGGATTATTTGCTGGAGGTAAAGAATCTTCTTCAGTTTCACTTATTTGATCTCTTTTTCTTTTCAAGACGAAATCAATTCGTCTCTGATTGGCCTTCCCCATGGCTGCTGCAATTTGTAAAATTGAAAACGAATTCGGTGATCAATCATCTTCAAATTGTTCTGTGACCAGTCCAATTTAATTTCTTCAAATTGACAAATGCTAAATAGACTACTAGAGGGGAAAGTAGGAGAGGTACCTGGATGGGGAAAATCGGGGAAGAAACCGGCCGAATACGGCGTCGTCGCCGCCCTTGCTGCAGTGCTGCCGGCGGTGGCGCGTCGGCGCCCCCTTGCTGCAGTGCTGCCGGCGGCGGCGAGTCGAGGAACTCCTGGTTGCGGAAATGCGGGGGGCGGCACGGCGCCGCTGTCCAGTGCCCTGCTCCGGCCTCCGCCTAGACCTCCACTTCCTCAATCGGAATTCCTAAACCTAGCGAGGTAGCGAGTGAACGCGCCATGGATTTGGTCTCTGCCTGCTCCCAACGCCAACGAGTCGTTTTTTTTCCCGAGCCGTGACTCGTGGGGCTGTGCGAAGTAGCGATCTAGCGAAAGGGGGTTTGGCTGGGCCGGCCTCTGATGCGTAGCAGCGTAATAGTAATTTTGTTTTGGGCCAAAATCCTGGGCGGGCCGTGGCCCAGGTCGGCCCCTACTAAGCTCCGCCAGTGACTGTTAATGTTCTTTTGCTAGCAAATATGGGTAAAACCTACACACGTGTTTCACTTGATTTGGTTGGTTTGCTTTGCGAGCTTGACAAACCCATAGATTTCATGGTTGTGGTGTGCTCTGTGTGTGTGCTTATGGTCACTAATAAGAACAAATGCATGCCATCTTCTATCTTGCCTTCTGTAGCTTATCCAACTGACATGTAATGCAAATCTCTACTTCGATAATATTATCACTCTTGGTGACAATATGATTTGGATAGAGAAGAGAGAACTACTTCTATCTGGTAATAGTTTGCGCACAGATCCCTCGAACATCTGTTGGATGTCTTATCCATGTTATATGCTCTGTATGCTGCAAATACTTTAAGAGTCCATACTTGCATTGCATCTTAGTAATCTTCCACTTGTCATTCTTTGCAGGGAAGAGTTTGGTCAGATGTTGTCGGGAAGTTCTTAGCTCATACACAGTGACTCCATCACCAAGGTTAGTTATTCGGTACACAACTGTATTCATTGTGCCTAGCTACACTAATGTGGGACTGATAATCCAACGACTGGAACTAGGCCTTATGGCCTTGTCTGCAGATGTCAATTATAGAAGAGGGTTCTAGCTATCCTTCACTTGGAGATGGAGAGTGTTCGATAACACGGTTCAAGCCCAATTTAAAAGGTGACACAACACCAACTAATGTAGCTTAAACATTACTCCCTCCGTTCCACAATATAAGATGTTTTAGGTGTTACACATGTTGTCTAGATTCGGACTAAAAAGTGTAGACATGCACACTACAATGTGTCTAGATACATAGGTATACATGTGAATGTAGAAAAATGCTAAAACATCTTATATTGTGGAACGGAGGGAGTACTAATTATTTTAATATGTTGGCCGAATTAACTTGAAGATCATGTAATTTCTTACAGGCTCCACCTCCTCTTCATGGCAGTTTGGCTTGCTTGTATGAGGCAGCCAACAGTTGATCATCCTCATGCATTCTTCTTATGACGATTCTTTCTTCATCTTCCACTGACTTTATATTCCTATTGTTGATCCAAGCATCAACATCATTTCATTTTGTCTTCTCCTGTGCTTGATTCTTGGCTACAACAAGTGTAGCTGTGGATGTATGTAAGGGGGTCATGTCCTCATCAGAGGTGCCGCTTAGCCTTCCTTTCAGAGGTACCGTGACAACTAAGTATTAGAGCAGTCCTGATCCTATGGAAATATAGTATAATCTCGATATGGCTTCCAATGCTTGAGGTGTTTTGTCTTTGTGAAGGCCAACACTGAAAAGTTGAAGCCCAACACAACTGGTCGGTTGCTCTGGCGGTTAGCTCCAGCCTTGTACGAGCATGATGTGAAAGGTTCTGTGGCCACCTTCGCACCCTAGCAGTTGGCCCTCATGTTGAACTGTTGAAGGTGTCTGTGTTCGTCACCGCGGGCGCAAGGAACATCATCTCCTTGCCGACTTGGGAGAAGAAATAAGGGGACAAATTCTGATGGAGCTGCTTGACCAAGTGTTTGTATTTTTGGTCAACTTGTATGGTTTCTAAACGATTTGGGTGAATCGGCCATCACCCTTACAAAAGGGTTCAAAGTATTGAGAGAAAATTAACCAATTTCATTATGAGCAAAAGCACTATGTGCAGCCAGCCGCATCCAATCATTACCGGTATGAGGGCTCTCTCCAATATAGATGGGTCGACATCTAAGAGTTCGTAAACAAGTTTTACGTTTTTATGTACAAGTTCAATATAGAAATCAAAATGGTGTTGGTGCAATAGACATGTATGTCTTGCTTGTTATAAAATTTATTGTTTGCTTGCTTTTCATTGTATTGTGTGGAGTATTTCTTACTTGCTAAATGGGGTTGGCCGTCACTTTGTACCATCAAGTGAAAAAAATCATTCTTTACGTCTCATTGTTTTGGCTCGAATTAAATGGGAAGCTGTAGTGGAGCACACATCAAAAATCTCAAAAATCCCGCCAAGAAGATGAAGAACAACGATGACTCTAACCCCCATTTATCTACATTGGATGACAATGATGGAGTGGTAGATGGATAAAGTTCCATTTTAAATAGGAAAAAGACATGTGTCAGGATGAGGTAGTAAAAGGAAAAGGGTCGTGTGTGAGGCTGCGGCAAGCAAAATGTCGGACACATGGACAGACATCTTCTCTAACAAGGGGTGACCTTGAAAAGTTAGAAGAGGAAAGGGGGGAGAAGAAGGATGAGAGGTACAAGATCTTTTTGGAAGCGCCACATGGAGACGATGAAGTTTGACTGAGAGGGGCCATGCTAGGATGGTGCTAGAGAGGGAGATGATGGATTTGAAAAAGATTGAGAAAATGATGAAAATGGAGACTGAAGCCGAAGACACTTGACACCCTTCAACTTGAGAAAGAGATGTTGAAAATCATGTTGCCAAACACAAGCCTCATGGATGATCAAAGCAAGATTTAGTTCGGGACACAAAAGGAGATCAACGAGCATAAAAATTGGGCCATCCGATTCCTTCGTGTATCGTTTATGTATGAAGTGTTGATATTTTGGGGGGTTGTGTTGAATTGTGATTTATTTTGGTTGCGTTTAATTGGTAAATTGGCGATGAATTGTGGTGAGATCGACGTGCATGTGTTTGCATGTATTTGAGGTTGAGAAGTAGGGGTGGTGGTTGCTGGGCGCACAAATGGGGACGACGGACCCCTTTTCATGGAAACCTGGCGTGTTTGCAGACATATAGGAATGCTCAAAATTGGCGATTATGTTGGATATGCTCTAAGAGTAGTAAGGTTGCCACGCTTGACTCTACCTGCATTGATAGAAGGCTAGTGGGATACCAAAAGAGGACAACATAACATTTGCATTTCCTTTCTTTGATTGAGAGAAGGATAAAGCAGAAAAAATGATTTTACCAAAAACTCAATTCATTTTTTCGTTTTTCTGAGATATAGCTTGCCAGCGATCTTGCATGTATTTATCTATCCGCCCCACCTACCACACCACCCGTCCCTATCCATCAGCCGCACCGCATCAGAATACGCCGCATAGCACTCAAACGTCCCTCTTCTAGCGCCACCGCCGCCATGGTGTAGATCTTGCAGTGCCTCATCTCCTAAAGATACTTAGCCGCCGCCGCTCCACCGTGGTCCCTCCAGCCAGCTCACCTCCAACAACTGTGAGGCCGGCTCGAGCCATGCCGTCTAGCTATGGTCGGGCAAGCTTGAACATATTGCAGACATACAAATATATCGACGTCTCCCATCTCGCTCCACAACCTGAGCCCACAGGCGACACCAAATGGTCGGGCTTGGTGGCAGCCATGCACAACTTGGTGAAAACCATCACGTTTGGCGCCTAACTGCGATAGGTAATTTAGGGTTTGCTTAATGACATTTGCTATGTAATGCCTCTGTTCATAATTATAAAACGTTTTAGATACTTTAGTGTGGACTATAAACAGATCAAAATGAGTGAACTTACACACAGAAATGAGTTTAGATACATGCATTTCAGAAAAAAGTTAAAACATCTTATAGCTGTGAACATATGGAGTACTTAGTTAAATTTGCCCTATGTTTAATTTTGTGTGAGATTTTAATGTTTTTATTAGTGCTTAGTTAAGTCCTACATTGTCTAATCTGCATCTTGATTCAGGCACATGTGAGTTGCAAGTTGGGTTACAAGTGTTTTTCTTTTAGTTGCAATTGGGATTGCATCCGAGAAAAATATCCCGAACTGTAAATTTGTTTCCTGATAACATAAGTTACAACATGAGTTGTAACTGGGATTTTGATGAGAGTGAGAATTAACTTAATTAAAAAATTCTGATCCATTTGGATTTTCTTAAACGCAACTGTCTCGTTTGACACCCCAAAATGGACTCGCGTCCAATTTTTTTGTTTGTTTGTACGAGCATCCGAACATTCTAC
Source organism: Poa pratensis (assembly GCA_947311845.1). NCBI lineage: Eukaryota > Viridiplantae > Streptophyta > Magnoliopsida > Poales > Poaceae > Poa > Poa pratensis. Next base: position 27,940,349 of record CAMZMU010000071.1, on the reverse strand, counting down.
CAAGACATCAGTTGGAGATGGCCTATCTCGAACACAATCTAAAGAGCGGCGGGATGGTGAGCATCACCAAGATAAGGCCACACGCGAAAGGTCTGGGATACAAATCCCACTGTTCTCGAACCCAAACAATTTACAAAACTTGAAAGCATACAACTCACCGAGGAGTTTTTCTTTTTGAGAGACAACTCAACACGCCAATTAAAAACTCCAAACTTTTCAAGACAAATAAAAACAGAGCGTCGAAAATAAAATAAAATCTTATACTGTACTAAAAAACACAGGTAAAGATCTGCTCTCCGTCTCCTTGCAGACCTTCATAAGTCGAAAATTCAAAATCCTGAAGAACTTGCCTGTGGCAAGATGGTTAGGTGTGTGGTTGTACCCCCTAGCCCACCAGAGTTCAAACCCCAGATTTGACGCTGGTGTTTCTCATTTAAGGCGAATATTCTTCAGTGGGAGGCGACGTTCCCGTCGACAGCGAGGCGCCGGTGGTAACTTCGTCAATCTCAAGACTCGACTCGCCGACTCGGTCTCTCGGAGGTGCTCATAGAGGTAGGGTGTGCGTGCGTGCGTTCATAGGGATGAGTGTGTGCGCGCGTGTATATGAGCGGCTGCGTGTTTCGCAAAAAAAAGTCGAAAATTCAAAATCCTCAAATATCTTCTCTCCTCCACGGTTTCCTCGCCACCGTACCGGTACCTCCATTTCCCCCTCCTCCTCCTGGCCTACCCCGACCCGACTCAATGCGCAGCACCTCCGCGCCCTAGCGGTACCGCAGCGCCGTAGCTCCGCGTCGCCGCCGACGCATCACCGCCCAACCCCTCCGCCTCTCACGCGTGTCCGCCATCGCCGCCCCCGTCCTACCTCGTCCGCGTCCCTGCTGCACCAACCCCGTCCGCAAATTTCCGAGGTACGAGCATTTTGTCACCCAGTGATTAGCTAAAACCCCACCGACCTCCAGGAATTTGGGGTTTGCTGTGGTGCTCACTCGGCACACCTTCTAGATCCACCCCTCGGCGCTTCCGCTGGCAATCTAGGGCAATTTCTGCTCGTTAGCCGTGTCCTCGGTACTTTTATGTGTCGAATTTTGGAAGTTTAGTGCAGGATCCAGGAAGGCCTCCACGCTACCCATTCTGTATGTGCGCCCGCGCGCTGCATGATCAAATGTCTTCGTTGTTTTAAATACGGGTACCGCGCCTAGCAAGCTGTGACGGAATTGTGCCAATTTTCTCGGTTTCATTAGCTATTTGCGTTAGCATTCCAATAGATTTCATAATCTTATTTGATTGTTTTATGGGATGCTCTTATGAGCTGTTGAATATGTCACCGGAGTAATGCTGTTTTTCTATATCCCTTTCCGTTGTTATTGTGGGGAAGCTGTTTGCTGTTTTGATTTCAGCGAGCAAACTGGTTTCCTATGAATATAATATAAATTGTTAATATAATGTTGCGACTTCCATATTCAGTTAATGTAACGTGAGTATCTGGCCACCTAGTTCACTCTACTGGCTCATTCCATTGCATGCAAAATATATCACTGTAGTTGTCAGGCCAGTAATTTCTGAAGGGCATTTGAGTACTCCAGGTCTCCAAATACTCTTCCAAAGGAGGGATCATAATGCTGCTATTCTTAGTTTTGTAGAGACATCTCATGCTTAAATTGTTGCATAGGTATTCTCGACTCTAGTGTGTAACCATGTAGCCTTCTGTCAAACTACGATCGTGTACAGACTTGCTTTGCCAGACGTCATTTGATTGCATGTCTTTTGTCAAAATCTCGAAATAGAGCTTCACTTGTTCCAAATTTTGTTTCCAGGAATGTTAATTACCCTGCCGATAAACAAACTGTGTTTTCACTGTCAAAATTATCTTCTCACTTTGCTGTTTAACATTATTGTCAGCTGATCTTTCAAACAGTTCGGTATTTTTCTGCAAGCATTTACTCATATGATCATATCTAGTATGAGACTGCAAGTGAAGACTGTTTTCAGTTTAGTTATTGTTAGTTTAAGCGAATGCTGCTATGGCCCAGTAGATTTATTTATCAACCATTCAATCCATAATAACTTTATACTTTCAAGAAATAAGTGCTCAATACTTCTTTGCGTCGAATTTTGGAAGTTTAGGATCCAGGATCCAGGAACCATGCTACCCGTTATGTCTGCGTGTGCACGTGCGTGTGTGTGCCGCTGCATGATCAAATGTTTTCGTTTTTTTTTGTTATGGTGTACGAACCTAGCAAGCTGTGACAGAATTGTATCAAATTTTCGGTTTCATTAGCTGTTGGCTTTAGCATTCCAATAGCTTTCATGATCTTATTTGATTGTTTATGGGATACTCTTATGAGCAGTTGAATATGTCTGGATAATGCTGTTTTTCTGTATCCCTTTTCATTGCTATTGTGGGGAGCGAACTGGTTTCCTATGGACGGAATATAAAATTCTAGCATAATGTTTCAGCTTCCATGTTCAGTCAATGTAGCGTGAGTATCTGGGCTCATTCCATCGCGTACAAAATATATTCCTGTAGTTGTCAGGCCAGTAACTTCTGCAATGCATTTGAGTGCTCCAGGTCTCCAAATCCTCATCCAAAGGAGGGAGCATCAATACTGCTCTCCTTTGTTTTGTAGAGAGATCTCATGGTTAAAATGATGCTGTAGGTAGTCTCGTTTCTGCTGTCAAACTACGATCCTCTACAGACTTGCTTTGGCAGACTCGTTTGATTGCACACTATTGTCAAAATCTCAAATAGAGATTTGATTCTTTCAAATTTTATCTCCAGGAATGTTATTTACCGTATCGATGAAAAAACTGTGTTTTCACTGTCAAGTTATCTTCCCACTTTGCTGTATTGCCACTTGCCAGTTGAACTTTCAAATAATTCGGTATTCTCTGCAACCATTTACCTATCTAGCATGAGACTGCAGTCAAGATTGTTTTCTGTTTAGTTATAGTTAGTCTAAGCGTATGCTCTTATGGCCCATTAGATTTACTTATCAATCATTCAATCCATGATAACTTTCTACAGTGCTGTGCTCAGAATGGCATGAACTTTTATTTGTTGATGTTGAGTGTGTGTGCCTATATCTGATGGTCATGTTTCCCATCCTCGCTGCTCTCTAGATATTTGATCAGCTCACCCATTAATATTTCTGTTCGAGTGCTTGGTGAGGTTGCCTGTTGTGTCTGGAAACATGAGTATTTAGGTTTTATTGCTTAAATCTAGGTAATGTTGCCTGAATGGAAGTATTACCCAGAGGAGCTAGGGTTATTGAACATTTGATCTTCAGTCAATAACCCTTTCATGTTTTCTTTAATTATATTTTCTGGGGATTTACATGCTGCATATTTACACGTGTTTTGTTTCCTGTTAAGCATAGTGGTGGAAATATATATGAATTGACCTATTCCTTATATGACAGTAGTATAATTATTAATATCACTACACATATATTTGGACATTTTCTTTTTTTGCGGGGAATATTTGGACATTTCCACTATTAGTGATTCAGAATATTAAGAATATTGGCATGCATGGTTTCTCTTCTACTGTGTCGTTGGTGTCATTGTTTGGTTTCTAATATATTTCTGTTTTCCTTCTGCATGCAGTCCACATTTGTGGCATTATGGACGAATCACGAAAAAGAGCTGCCTCTAATGCGAATGCTAAAAATATAAGTTCATCCCTTGGTATGTATTTATTATTGATACGATAGTAGTTCATCAGTGCACCTTGCTCTTTGTTTATGCTGCACTGTTGTCAAACTTATCTGATACTAGTAAAATGAGTATTTCTGATTGATACTGACAAGTCATGTCCATTGTAATTGCCTCCTGCTTACCTGCAAGAAATTAAATCTATGGTACATGAGCTGTGTTTTTTAAATCTGTGCTTTTAGAAAATGTCTTTTTAGAATTGTACCAGTTTAACCTGGTGTATTCATGATTTTTGTTGGCAGATGAAGACTTTGGCAATGATTTTCTTTCGTCCTGGAAGGTACCAAAATCAGGAAAAGACACAATTGACTTTGATGTGGAGTCAGTTCCGAAGAATAGCAAAAGTTTAGCTTCGACAACCTGTGAGTATTAGGCTTGGAAATTTCTTTGATATTAATGCAACCAAATGGGAATTATTTACTATGTACTGTTCATTATGATGGTGACAGTCTCTTTCTTTGTCCAGCGATGATTTTGGACTTGATGGAGCCTTTGACAAAATATCATCATTTAAAATGGGCATGTCTGATCTTGATTTCTCTAGTCCTCTCAAGAAAAAATCGAAGCACAGCAGTTCAAATGGCAATGATCTTTCTGAAGGGAAAAAAGAAACTGAAAAAACAACTTCTCCTTTTCCTTTGATTTTAATGAGTAAGTTACACTGGCTGGTGAAGACTGGTAAATGTTTTGTCATAAACTTCATGCAATTAATTTTATTTCATTTCGTTTCCTTGAAGTCTGGGCCAGTTCAATCTTGACACGAAGTTGGGCTTTGAGGAGAATGGTAAGAGTAAAATTACAGAAAAAACCGACCCCATCTCTTCAGAGGGTAATAAGGATCCACAGAGAGGTATTCCAGACAAGGGCACTGATGTTCCTGAAGATAATAAGAGTAAGGAACAAACACAAACACAAACTTGCACTTTGAAGCCTACTCATTTGACAAGGTAGGAAAATGTAACGAATGCCAGTCGGCTGACTTCAAATATTAATGCTGCTGAGTCATCTAACCAAATGCCTCCTTATTTTCACTTTCAGCACCAATCCTGCAAGAGTGGAACAGCTTAAAGTAGACATGGTGTCGGATGATATGCTTGGAGAGCACTCTAATGAGGCACGCCCAACAAAACCAACTGTAACAATTCTTCTCATAGTTTTACTTGCAGTGCTGTATCTGCTGAAGATCCAACACATTCAAAAGCCAAAGCAGTTTCCGAGAACAGTAAGGAAGCTCCTGTGGTGGACCTGAGTAAATTTAATATATCAAGGGAGAATAGCAACAATGAACAAGAAGTTAGTTCACAATCCAGAAACACCAGCACTGAGAATCCCTACATCTCCAGAAGATCAGTGGCTCAATCAGATCCCCAAAATAACCAGAATGAGGCGGTGGAGGAAAGTACATCTCTTAATGAAGGAAGTCATGGTAGCCAATTTTTTGGGGCACTTTGAAGCCTCTAAGGAAGACAGCATCCGGGACAAAACATGTTGAAGGGACTTCAGGTCCAAAGAATCTCTCTTCATCAATGCAGAGGTTTGTTTTGGACATAAATTTCTTTCTCAGCAAAACGAAACTTCCATCTAGTGCTGCTGTTTATTTCACAAGAACAGTCTATCTTGAATTAGAACATCGGTAATATAGGATTAAGAGCACACATGTATTATTTACACAAGGCAAAGGCCCATGGTTCTGTTGGGTATCTTATATTGATTTACAATTTTTTAACAGGGGCATTTTCATTCTTTAGTGGGAGGGAATACGATATAGAATATTTGTGACAATGGAGCTTTTACTTGTTTGAAATCTTAGTTGTATTGCAATCTTGTGTGACTTATCAGGTGAAAGTATTCTAATACGTTTCATGCAGGGAAATCAGAATTGTCAAACCTGCATTGGTGAATGAATCAGGAACCTTTTCTCTTCTGTCGAAATCTGCAAATATGAAAGCAAGCAGGCCTCCCCAAGTAACTTCAGAAACTACCTTAAATCAACTAAGTGGTGCCAATAACGTGGTAAAAAAGACAAATACACATTCTACGGACTTGAAAAGGTACTAGATAGATTGGCAGACTAGCATGTACTTATAAAATGCTACTCCCTCCGTTCCATAATATAAGCTGTTTTGGCTAACTATTTTAGCTACCCAAAACGGCTTATAGTATGGAACAGACTGATATAACTTTATTATTAGTAATGAGTGTGCTTTTAAATGCAGGGAACACAAGCATGCACAACCTGAAAAACTTAAAATCACGTCGGCAAAACCATACTGCAAGCCTGTATTACAGGGGTTGTCGACCACCTCCTTGAATGCTAAACATGGGTAAGAAATTATCACCCTTCAAATTGTAGAACAGTCTGCCGGGTTGAAATATTATTCTGCAGATGTTTACTTGGGTATGCGCAATTCTGTTTTATTTCTTCATATTATGATGCTGCCCTGGGTGACATAGTTCCATAAGATTTATTTGCGACTCCACCTTGTATAAACTCACCTAACATTGAGCTGACCGAAAACCATTCTGAAGTCCTAGTGCTATTGATCATTTGATCTTGGTTCTTTTAACAAACTTTGATCGAGATAATGTGGACCTACGGTTTATTGGATACTTGAGTGTCTTTATACATATAGTTTAACAGCCTGAAATAGGTTTAATATATCTTTCGTAAGTGTGGTGGCTTTGGTGGAATCGATGCATGTTTGAATGCTGCGCATCACATGCATTTTTTGTGGAGTTGCCACTGTGGCGAAATGCTCTTTGTGCAACAATGTATCATTCTCAACTTTCCACATCATTGCTAGCAAATAAATTCCATATGTTACTGCACACATTTTTTAGAATCATACTATAGTTTATGAGGTAACAATGTAGGAAGAAGTCACTTACTGGACTCGAATTGTACTACAGTTGTAACTAACAAGTGTACTTCGGATGTACTTCCTTGCAACCCTGAATGGCATAACTCTTGAAATTTGACCTACTCATGGGTTTCAGTTTTCAATTGGTATTTCAAGTTCTCTGTAACACCCCCAACATAAGTTAGTAGTTATATGACTTATCCACTTCTCTTATACTCCCTCCGTTCCGTAATGTAAGGCGTATAGTTTTTTGAGGAAAATTCCAAAATATAGGGTGTATTGCGATTTATTAACAATTTTACACATAAAAAATGAGTTTCAATCTATAAAAGAGATATTTAAACGATTGTTTTCAATTTGTGATTTTTTAGGGACTCCTCTCTCAAAAAAATTCCTAGGACAAAATGAGTCTACCGTAGGAAAAAATCCCACGTCTTAATATTCGCGCGAAAAACTATACGCTTTACATTCAGGAATGGAGGGAGTGTTGCTTATAAGATTCTACAAATCTTGTTGTGAGTCCTTCTGCATGTTAATAAATGCACATGCATCTTTTTCAGGCTTGTGCCACTTGGCGCTGGTAACTCGTCCATATTGAATGCTCCAAGCAGTGCAGTACATAGCACTGAACATAACAATGTAGCAAGTCAGGTACTCCTACAAAGTAGCAAACCCTCTGATATAATACAAGACACACCTTCCAAAGATGGTAAAGGACCAACAACTTCTCAACTGGCAGGATCAAGGTATAATATCTCTTCCTTTTGTTCTAGAAACATTACATCAAAGGGGCCTGAAACTGTTTTTCTGGATGTAGAGTTTTAAAAGTAGGGACTAGATCTAGAAGTCCAGTGTCTGGCTTGCTTCAGGAAAAAGATTCGGTACAAGTGAGTGGGAGCAAGGGCTCCCCTGTACTAACATCCAAGATCCCAAACTCATTTGTTGAAGGAAAACCTGCATCACGTAGCCCGTCCATGAGGCAAAAGATGCCTGAGGTTCTATTTTTTGTTCTACACAGTTTTATATCTTTAAACAAATTTTCTTTATGCTAAAGCTTGTTTCCTTCCTTGATTTATCCCAATGCCTTCTTCTGAGGGATGTGGTTCATACCATTGTAACGGGTTACATTTCTTATCAAATGGAGATTTCATTGTTTATTCCTGCAATGTGTTAAAGAGTACTCCCTCCGTTCCGGTGAACAATGCGTATAATTTTTTGCAAATTTTCCCGTAAAGCAAGGCGCAGCAACAGGTTCGTGTCATATCTACCGCAAATGCCCCTACTCTCTCGGCAAAATAACTACATGCATCTTACAAAGCTGGCTCTGATTGGCCATGTGGGCGTTGCATGCATGCTGGGATTGGGCTGAGCGGGTCGCATGCACAGCACTCTGATTAAATAGCTCGTAACTGGCGAGAGGAACACGCTGCTGGTAACTGCACCTAGCGATTCACTTGGGATAACAGGGTCCAATTCCGCGCAAATTTGCTCATGCGCTGTGTTGCCTTGATCCTAGTGCCAGAAATTTTACGCCTTGTTTCATGGAACGGAGGGAGTATAATTGTATTGTATTAGGACTCTCTCCATCTTGGCAAGTCACAAACCCTTACACAACTGACATTGACATCAATGTATAAACCAACACAGCTTCTGTTGAGGATACACACAAACTAACTCCATATTATTTTCTACACTGGTTAATTGCATATTGTGTTTGTACTCGCTGATTACATGATGCGAGGAAACCATATAAAATTTCACCTTCATGTAAAAAGTGTACAGTAATATATTGGCACGGAAATTGTTGTACCCTCATTTGATACACCAAACTCAGTTTCTACTAGTTAGATCCTGTGTCATGGCTAAGCGATCTACCATGCAACTACAGATGATACCTCCTGGCAGATCATATTAGCACCCTAAGTTTAACAGTGTGCAATTATTTATCTAGATGCGAATAATTGAAATCACACTGTATAATGACTATGTGATTATGTTTCAAGCGCCAGAGTGCTAGTTTATGGTTGGTCTTAAAGCTTAAACTTCATTTTTTTGTGGGATTTCAACCTGTTGACATGTTAATATTCTGTAGGATGTATCAATCATTTGGACTTGGACAAAAAATATTTTTTCTCTGTAATAAATTTTCTAAAAAACAATGAAAAGAACATAAATAATTTTGTTATCTCTTATCTGTGTTCTGTAGTAAAAAAAATTATCTGCTTTAATTGTCTGTACTTCTGTTCATGCTGTAAACCTCCCTTCTCAGGAATCAATTCCAGATACAAAAGCCCCTGCTGCTCTTAAACGCATCATGAGATCTCCAGCTGTGAGGTTGTTGGTTGGACTGCATTTAATAGATTCAATGTATCTTAAGCAACGTTGATATTGAGGCTACACTTCTTATTGGAAGTAACAAATTCGCTATTTATTGTGTAGAAAATCACCACAAACTGTTCCAGAGCCAGGGAATAAAATAGTAAGTGTCTTGAATATTTCTGAGATTCACATGTATATTGTTCTATTAGTATCAGTTCCAAAGGTTGTCGTGCTGCGTGGTCAAACATTCTTAAAGTTGATTATTAGTGAATATCAAGTTTCTTGATCTGAAGGAAAAACAATATAAGCAGATTTGTCATGAAATTCTTCTGTCACATTAGATTTTTATGCCTATATGCCAATAAGGTAGTATAAGAATCAAGTCTCTTTTTCCATTGAGCAGGAGGCCGCTTGGGGCTTCCAGTTTCCATAACTAGAAACCATAGAGTGGCAATTCTACAAGACGGAAAATGCAGATATAAGCAAATGAGCGACTAACGTTTTGAACTGGAAGTAATATGCAGCTGTTACTTATCCAGTTATCCTTTTCTTGATTTCTCTGCTTAGGTTCTAAGTGGAACTCCAAAAACTCTCATGGATAATGTGGTTTCTTCAATAACACCATGTGAGATGGGGGACATTTCAGACCTAGAGTTGCCTGCACTGTTAGAAGATGATGGAAATGTAGACAAAGCTGAGGCTTGTAGAAAGGAGCTTGAAGATGTGAGTAAATCTGCCAATGCTTTATTACCCTTGTCTAAAATCTCTTACTAGAGTGCAAACTAGCTGTGAAGGTTCTCATTTGAGTTTGTTATGAGGCTTATCCACTCCACCTTGTAAACTGATACAGCTTTGGAACTTTACGGCTGCACTTCGACAAATTCCAGGAGTTTCTTTCTCAAATTTATCACATCTTGTTGTACTTTATTAGAATGCTAACTTTACTACCAACCAACTTTCCCAAAAGACCGATCTGATAGGAAGTGGAGATATAATATTCTTAGCAGTTACAACTTACAAAAGGTGCAGATGCATCTTTTAATCCAACATCAGTAATGTTGCAATTTCACGAAGATAAATGAATTGTATAAGACCTCACGAAGTGACTAGAATGATTACCTGTTTCCCTCTTGATGGTAAACAACCACCAATTTTACCTTTGAGGCAGCTGGTCTACTTGGGTGTGTTGCATATAAGCGATCTAACTTAACTATTCACATTGTTATGTCTTATTGTGCAGATGTGCATTTTGCTGAAAAGGAAACACACAGAAGCTAAAGAACTAGCAGTTCGGGCTATTGTTAACAACAATATGCTGCTGATGCTAAACCATCCAATGTTTGAGGAGAAAATATCCTATTTCTACTGCTAACCAATTCACATGTTACTACTGTATATTCAGATGCATGCATGTTAAATCTGTGATTCCTTCACCAGAAAAACATGTCTGCTCTTCAGAAATTCGCCAACAACCTGAGATCCAAGAAGCACTTATTTGAGGAAATTAGCGCCATCGATAGTGTAGGTTAACACTCTATTTCGTTTGTCAGTTTCTATTTTAGCATAGTTTTTCTTACTTGATGAAGATGAGGGGGACATCTTTTTATTAGTTTCTGTTTTTCAGCAAAAGCGTGAATCTTTGTGCTCTTGGCTTAGCTCCTGGTCTGAGCTCCAGATTAGCTTTCTCTATTATTTTCTTTTAATTGTTCTTTGTTTTTAAACTCTTTGGATTTCTGATCCTATTATCTTGTTCTATGTTTTACTTTTAACATATATTCACAGTAGGATTGCCCCTGTAAAAAAGATAAATGGGGATGTATTCCACTTGGTGGAACCCATAATTGTTATGACTTGAATTATTTACTATTCTCAAAAAAAAAAAAAAAAGACTTGAATTATTTACTTACCAGCAAGCCATTATGGGAAAGTAGATGCCAGAAAGTTTATGATTGCACATAGATGATCAACAGAGTGCACTGGGTAAATGACACTTACTGCCAAAAGAAAAAAATGATATGATGGAAAGTAACACACATGTTGATCTTGGAGTGCCTGGGCATTGCATTTAAGTTGGTCTGTAGCATTCTTGAACTTATATCGTGATGATCATTAGCAGCATGGAGAACAATAGAATATCTTCCAACTTAATTGATAATTGGCTGTGCAGCTGCACAAAATGGTACTTGGAGATGTTCATTTTCACACACTGCTGTATTAGTTCGATTAGTTGACACTATTCTTACATGGTGTTTTTTCCGGAAAACTATTAACTTTACAAGTTGTGGGCACTCAACATACCGCAACTCCATGCACAGTGCCAGAGGCGATCCTAGTTTCAGTCTCTTTCTCTCTTTTCAAACACTGTAGTTACTTGGAAGTGTGAACTAGTCACACGACCACAGCAGCTTGTTTATGTTCATTTAATATTCTTTATTCATGATTTAATATGTGAAATTATCTTGCTTTAAGTCCAATTTAGAATTGAAAAATAAGGTAGTTGGAGCATTAAACACATTATATTGCCTAATAAAGTGTTATTTCATGTTTCATTTGTGGATCTGTTTAGGCCATACAAGTACACAAACACAACATCCTAGAACTTCATAGTTTGCTCATTTTTCTCCCGTAATGGCTTAATAAACAAGTCTTAACAACCACACACATTTTGGAATGATCATCAACTGACTTGGCACCCTATGTTTAGTTTCGTTTTCCCATCTGCATGGCCCATTCTGATCTCTTATAGGGATGTTTGGTGTATTAGTTTATAGTTAATGTCGACATTGCATTTGTTCTGCATTATCTTCCACTGGTGCCACCAAGTGTCAAGTTCAGGTTGTCCCTATTGCAGTCACATTTTTCATTGAAACGACCAGGGGCAGGTGCAAGAATACGATAAAAAATAGTATATGTCATCCTGAAAAACTGTCATGTAATTAGCAGCATTTTTTTTCTAAAAAAGCAGAGTAGTATCTTTCTCCTTACAGAAGACAGCTGCAAAATGTTGATCTACTTGTAAGACTTGGGTCTAGGTTACTTACAGATCCTAGAAGTCAATACTCCCTCTGATCCGAAATATGTGTCGCAAGTTACACAACGGATTGTACGTGTCCAGTTCTTTTGTTCCGACAATTAAATCGGATCGGAGGGAGTATTATTTTGCCATGAGCAAACAAAGGTTAGATATGTGGACCTTTTTCAGCCACATAGAAGATTCAAGGCTAGCAAATGTATCATCATATATTATGCAACACTTTTGTGCCTAATTACTCTTTTATAGTTTGACATTTTAGCAGTAGTACATTATATCATGATATTATTCAGTAGAGTTTTGGGTTTCAAATTGCTTACTTGCCCATGTTGGACAGCATCTAAATGTGTCTTGCATTGCGTGCACCCTTCTCAGATTGCTTCATATTCTTGTTTAGGCTGGAAAATCATGTAGTTCCTTTCAACTATATCAACCAATATTTTATCATCGTTTCAATTGTTAGTGCTATCTTTCTGCTAAAAAGTGAAGTTACCACCACAAGTATTCCTTAGCTGGCGTATTCCCAAGGAATGCTTAAAAAACAGGTTATTTGTTTTTCTGTACCGCATGTGCGTCTATTCCACGCTTTTGACAGTAGCTCAAAAGATTGCATGACTCATGGTAAATTTTATGCGTGCGCTACCTTGAGAAGTTACCTTTTCTGTACAGGCAGTTCATCTTTTGTTAGCAGTTTAAGTAAAGCATTTCCATATTCTGCAAATATGAAGCATTCTCCATCATCATGTTCCATAAGTTTTCGTAACCCAGTGTTTTGTGTTCTGGCAGCACTGATGCGGGAGCACTATGGGGAAGAAGATGCATCATCCAGGAGGAACACGGGTAACGTGGATGCAACGAAAGGACGTGTATATAATCCAGCATATAAATGCTGAACACTACACTGAATAGCAACCCTAGTCACATGATTTGCTCCTGTAGAGGGTATTTGCTTACGTATCTAGCAGTCGTGAAGTGTACATACCTTGCTATTCATCTAATAGTTGTGAGGAGTATGCTGGAATTAGTAATTGGATTGATTCCACTAGGACAATCGCCTGAGGATTTGAACGGACAACAGTCCAAGAGGGCATATGAATGAAGTTTAGCTCAGTTAAGCATGATAGATTGGCAGCTCTCGTGCCAATCCTTCCGAAAAAATAATATGAATAGTGTTAATTCCTGCTCCATCTGTGGTTAAATCCTGTATCAAATGCAACTGAAAAGAAAACTAATTGCATTGGATTAAGGCGATGGTAAAGTTGGTAAATTATGGTGGGTGACTAGGCACCTCATTTCATCTTAGTATTAATCCCTGATTTGTAGCCTAAAAGCTGGTAAATTTCGGTGCCTGATCTTTTTGTCTGTTAGCGTGTTACGACGGCATTTCTGCCTTTTAGTACACTGGTGTGTTGGTTATCTAGTTGCAGCACACTTGGTAGCCTTCCAGGCAAGCTTCGGTGATTACCGACGTACAGTAAAACATAGTGCGTCTGTGTCAGCAAAGTCGTTGTGTTTCGTAATTTTCTGGTTAACCTGCGGCACGGCCGCACGGGGCAGCTGATCTAGTGGGCCCTGGCGATTTTGGATTTACCTCTACTATGCAACTTTGGGTCAACTAGTGCACATCACAAGATGCATAGTCTTCCAAGGGCTGAAGCCTGAAAGCAATTGTGATGCTCTCCACTTAACTCAAAAGGTGATTGTGTTTTACATCGTTTATTATCCCGCTGCCCAGCTAATGAGGTAACACCGGAAGTGTGAGATTGTCAAGCCAGGAGGAGGAGGAGCGGTAGAGTCCCCTAAACACGAGTTAGGGTTTTAGAGTTCTCCGGCGGCGCCCGCGCCACCGAGAGTTTGTTCCGTCAGTTCTTTCCGTCAAAGATTGCCGTGATCTTGGCGCTGGTTTTGGTGCCGTCTAGGTCCCGGGTGGGGCGCAAGATGAGCGCTCATGGCGATTCTAGCAGTTCGGCAAAGCCGCGATTGGATCGGGTAGAGGATCTCTTAGGAAGGCTAAACCTTCAGGAAGACGAGCAGGACGAATTTATCTGGGAAGAAGAGGTAGAGGAGGAAGCTGTGGTTGCAAAGTGGCTTGCGATCGCCAAAGTTCATACTCCTAAAGGATTCAGTCCTAGTGCTCTGTATGCGGATATGAGGTCAGCATGGAACCCAGCGAAGGAGGTTAAGTGCAGGAAGATTGAGAACAACCTGTTCACTGTCCAATTTGGGTGTCTAGCAGATTGGAATATGGCAACGAAGCGTGGCCCTTGGTTGTTTCGTGGACAAGCTTTGCTGATTGAAGAATATGATGGTTTTGCAAACCCTAGGGGAGTGATTCTTGACAGATTGGAGGTTTGGACTCGGGTGCTGAAATTACCTGATAATTACCTTAAAGAACAAATAATCAAAGGGATGTGTAGAACAGTTGGAGAGGTAAAGGAAGTTCAGATAACTCTGCCTGCAGGTTTTGTTGGTGAGTTCGTTCTTATCAAGGTGTGTATTGATGTTAATAAGAAGTTGTCCAGGTTCGTGTCAATCACCAAAAATAGCCGAAAGGAGTTTTATCAAATGCAGCGCTGAACCGGACACCGCCAATGGGTGTTCCGCCGTGTTTCTCCACTGGGTGTGACAAATCAAGAAAAGCATCAATATTGATTTCATGATGTGTTCTGATATGAGAAGCTACCGACCTTCTGTGCTCATTGTGGTCTTTTGGGTCACTGGTATCAAGAGTGTGGGACGGGAGAGCATGATGTTGATAATTTGGAGTGGGGTAATTTTATTTTGGTCGATGGTGGCAGAGGTTGGGGAAGCAGCCGCGAATCTGGTAGGGAGAACACAGCCAGAAGGGCTCCTTCCATGGGCAGAGGGAGAGGAAGATCGGGACCTTTCCATGCAAATTCAGTCCCGGGTGTAGTCCGATCTAGGACTGAAGAAGATTATGATACACATGACAAACAATCTGAGAAGGAAAATGGTACAAGAAAGAGACTCACCTATGGTCCTAGTGATGAACCGTCGGTGGAGAAGGTAGTTGATGAGGTAACCAATGTTCTAGCTCTGGTGGCAAAAGAGAAAGAAGTGTTGCCTAATCAGACTGCGAGTGTTACTTCTACTCCTGAGAAAATTCAGCAACCAAAGAGGACTAAGGTGATGGAGGGTGAAACAAACAATGACAACATGATATCGGCAACCTCTGATGAGGAGGTTGACCGGATGCAATGAAACTCTTGACTTACAACGGCCGTGGCCTGCAAAAGGCCACGGCGGTCACGGTGTTGAGTGCTATACAAAAGTGTCATGACTCGGATGTGATTTTCTTGATGGAAACACATCTAGATGAATGGCCTGCTGAGTGTTTACGAAGGAGGCTACAGATGGATCACAAAGAAGTTGTCAGGAGTGACGGTAGGAAAGGAGGCTTGTTGCTACTATGGAAAAAGGAAGTGGTGCTGTCTCTTCGGTTCAAGACAACAAACTATATTGACGTGTTGGAGATTTACAGGGTTTTATGGGGAACCAAGATGGGCTGACAAACATCTATCCTGGGACAGAATCCGGGAACTGAAAGCGGTCAATACGATGCCTTGGCTGATTATGGGAGACATGAATGAAATTCTATACCCTTTTGAAAAAGAGAGTGGTAACCCAAGACCAGCTCGGTATATGGAGGCTTTCCGTGATGTTTTGTCGGAATGTGGACTCTCAGACCTTGGTTATACAGGGGATAAGTTCACATGGCATAGGGGTGGAGTTCGTGAACGCCTTGATCGTGGAATTGTTAATGATGCTTGGCGGAGAAATTTCAGGAAGTTGTGATTCAGAATTTGGATTACGGCCGGTCGGATCACATGCCGATTTTGCTATCGCTGGGTTCTGAACCAGCCCAGGAAGAGAGAGGAGGCCCGCTATCTTGCGCTTTGAAGCCCGGTGGCTAAAAGAGGCCGATTTCAGAGGAATTGTAGAAGGAGCCTGGGAAGCTTCGAATTTCCAAGTTCAAAATAATAACTTGGCGGGAAGACTTGCTGCTGTTCATGATCGTCTGCACCGTTGGGATCGATCG
The DNA here is from genome assembly GCA_947311845.1 of Poa pratensis. NCBI lineage: Eukaryota > Viridiplantae > Streptophyta > Magnoliopsida > Poales > Poaceae > Poa > Poa pratensis. Next base: position 27,924,364 of record CAMZMU010000071.1, on the reverse strand, counting down.
GTGCTGAAGGGGCTGACACGCAGGATTAAAAAGGCAAAGAAAGAATTTGAAGAGCTCGTTAGAAAAGAATTGACTGCGGAAAATATAGCACGGGAAAAGGAACTTACTGCCGAGATAGAAAATCTCCTAGAACAAGAGGAAGTACATTGGGCTCAAAGAAGCAGGGTGAACTGGATACAGTTTGGGGACCGAAATACTGGATACTTTCATAATTTTGCTACTGCTCGTAGGCAAAGGAACCGAATAAAACGTCTAAAAGATGACGATGGCAGTTGGAAAGAAGGAGAAGTTGTGCTAAACCCAATGATTTCAGGGTATTTTGCTAGTTTGTTTACCACCGAGGTGGAGGAACCTGACGCGCAGTTGATCAACAAAGTAATCCCACGGGTGTCCTCTGCCATAAATGATGTTTTGATGAAACCTTATAATGCGGAGGAGGTAAAATGTGCTTTGTTCTCAATTGGTGATATGAAAGCTCCAGGTTTGGATGGGTTACATGCTCTTTTCTTTAAAAATGCTGGGATATTCTTGGTGATGTTCTGACACAGGAAGTTCTGGATGCGATCCATAGGAAGGAAATACCAAGTGGGTGAAATGATACTGTCATTGTGCTCTTCCCAAAGGTAGAAACTATGGAGAAAATTTCACAATATAGACCAATTAGCTTATGCAATGTTCTATACAAGGTCATCTCCAAAATGATCGCAAGTAGACTTAAGGTGATTTTGGACGAGGTGATTTCACAAGTTCAGAGTGCCTTTGTCCTGGTAGGTTGATCACGGATAACATCTTGTTAGCATATGAGAGCATGCATTCAATCAAGAATAAGAAGGCTAAGGAGGGATATTGTGCAGTGAAGTTAGATATGCATAAAGCATATGATCGGGTTGAATGGGTTTTTCTTGAGAAGATGCTGTTGAGACCGGGTTTTCATTCGGGTTTTGTGGACCTACTGATGGCCTGTGTCCGTTTAGTACATTACAAGGTCCGGTTCAATGATCAAGAGACTGAAGGTTTCACGCCGACTAGGGGTCTTCGCCAGGGAGATCCTATTTCACCATATTTGTTTCTGATTTGTGCAGAAGGCTTGTCTAGTGCTCTAGCTCATGAAGAGGAGGTTCGTGGCATTGAAGGTGTTCGGGTGTGCAGGAATGCACCATCGGTATCTCATTTACTTTTCGCTGATGATTCCCTAATACTTATGAAGGCAAATATTACTAATGCAACCTCATTGAGAAGAGTTCTACAGGATTATTGTGCAAGCTCAGGACAGATGGTTAGTGAAGCTAAGTGCAGTATTTATTTTAGCCCATGCGTGAAGGTGGAGGACAAAGCTGAAATCTGTGAAGTGTTGAATATTATGACTGAAGCAATATCTGATAAATATCTTGGAATGCCGGCGATGGTTGGTTTGGATCGTACTGATAGCTTCATTTACCTCCTTGAAAGAATAATCAAGAGACTGAAAGGCTGGAAGGAGAGATTCTTATCTTTGGGTGGAAAAGAGATTTTACTCAAGGCAATTATCCAGTCTATCCCGGTTTTTGCAATGGGTGTGTTCAAGATTCCAAAGCAACTTTGTAAGGAGATCAATGACGCAATGTCCAGTTTTTGGTGGGGAGACACGGAAGAAAAGAATAGGATGCACTGGTTTGCTTGGTGGAGAATGTGCATACCAAAAAGAATTGGAGGTATGGGTTTTCGTGATCTACATTCTTTCAACCCTGGCTATGCTAGCTAAGCAGAGCTGGCGGTTGCTATCAAACCTAGAAAGTCTATGCGCCCGGGTGCTTAGGGCGAAATACTATCCTAATGGTGATCTCCTAAAAGCAAGGCCTAAAAAGAATTCCTCGTTCACTTGGCAGAGTATAGTGGCCGGGCTACAAACTTTCAAGCGCGGGCACATTTGGAGAATTGGAGCAGGAACACAAGTAAATATTTGGGAAGACCATTGGCTCCTTAGTAGCCCAACAAGGAAGGTTTATACACAAAGAGGACAAATTCTACTGAAGACAGTAGATGAATTAATAGACCCGGTTTCAAACTCTTGGGATGAAGATTTCCTGCGGGAGAATTTTTTACCAGTTGATGTGGAAAGAATTCTCAGAATTCCACTGAGTGAACATTTGTTGGAAGACTTTGTTGCCTGGCAATTGACAAAGACTTACACCTTCTCGGTTAGGTCAGCTTACTACGCTGAATGGGAGCACCAGTTTGGTGCGAAAACAAGAAGAAGGGATGGCCAAGGGTCGGCGGATATTAATCCTATCTGGGATAATCTTTGGAAGTTAAAGGTACCAAGTAAAGTTAAAAAAATTCTTTGGAAAGCATTACATGGTGCGGTCCCTGGCATGACAATTTTGGCCTCACGGCATATTAAAGTTCATCCCCAATGTCCGATCTGTGAGAAGGGTGAGGATATTAGCTAGGAATGTTTGGAAGGAGATGGGCTTGCGTCAATATATAGATGATGCTTCTAAGGTGGATCAATCTGGCTCTGTTATCCTTGAGAATATTTTGAGAACGAAGAATGAGAAATCGCCGGTACTAGATGCCTTGAGTCTGCATGAATCAATTGCCGTGGCATGTTGGTATATATGGTGGCAGAGAAGGGAAGCAGTGAAAGGGGAACGTGTTGCACCTCCTACCAGGTCGGCTTTTGCGATACAAGCGCTAGCTGCAAACTTCATGGCAGGGCATAAATCTACTGCAAGGCGAAAAGAGGTGATGTGGGCGAGGTAGAATCAAACTGAATATTGATGGCGCCTTTTATGCAAATGGTATGGGGTCTGTTGGGGCTGGTCTTCGTAATGACCGGGGAGAGGTCTTGGCCGGGATGGCGAGTTTGATTGAGAACGTGCTAGATACTGCTGCTGCCGAGGCAATGGCATTACTAAGGGGCCTTCAACTTCTGGAGGGGCTGGGCTGTTCGTCAGTGATAATTGAATCAGATTCGCTGGAGTTAATCGAAGCATGTAATAGGAAGATCGAGATTTGGACCCCGCACGCAGCTATTTTGGCAGAAAGTTTTCTGAAGATTAGTTTGATGGATTCGGTAGGTTTTCAGCATTGTTTGCGTGAAGCAAACCAGGTAGCGCACAATCTGGCAAAACATGTGTACCAGACAAAGGAGAGTTTGTGTTGGGTGGAGGATCCCCCGGGATTCCTCTTACCGTTTGTAATCAACGATGTAACTGTTTTGAATGTTTAAGGCAGCAAGTTTCTGGCGCACTCTTTTCCCTGCCAGGGTACCTAACGGGACTGGTAGGGTTTTTAATGAGCCGACTTGCTGACCTAATATATGGTGGTAAAAAATTTCAAAAAAAAAAGGTAACACCGGAAGTCGACGAAGTTGCTGGTGCGGAGTAACCCGTTACGTGAAAAGACTGTTCCTGATTATATAGGAACCAAATGATGTTACCGCTATTCACGGTTGAACAGCTGACACACGTTAATACCCCGAAATCTGGTAAGCAAGTGTCACGTCAATAGAATTATCTACTAAACCTGTAGCTACCAGAAAGCTACGATTTTCTTGGTTTATCTTTATTGTCGGTCAGAAGCCAATCCGGCCATCTCAAGCAGCAATGCTGCGTGACGTGACCTCTCACGTAACTGTCAGTCCTATTCGTTCACCCAAAACACCCATGGTCTGTTGTGGCATACGACCCCTTGCCTAATTGTCTCATCCGTTGGTGGGCTCCTTTTCTTCCATTCTTTGTCTCGAGGCGAAAAAGTTTAACCTGATACATCATTCAGGAGGAGCACGGGTAATGTGGATACAACGAAAGGATGTGTATATAATCCAGCATATAAATTCTGAACACGACACTGAATAGCAATCCTAGTCACATGATTTGCTCCTGTAGAGGGTATTTGCTTACGTATCTGGCAGTCGTGAAGTGTACATAGCTTGCTATTCACCTGATAACTGTGGGCAGTATGCTGGAATTAGTAGTTGGATTGATTCCACTAGGACAATCGCCTGAGGATTTGAACGGACGACAGTCCAAGAGGGCATATGAATGAAGTTTAGCTCAGTTAAGTATGATAGTATTGGCAGCTCTCATGCCAATCCTTCCGAAAAAATAATATGAATAGTGTTAATTCCTGCTCCATATGTGGTTAAATCCTGTATCAAATGCAACTGAAAAGAAAAGTAACTGCATTGGATTAATGCGATGTTAAAGTTGGTAAATTATTGGTGGGTGACTAGGCATCCCATTTCATCTTAGTATTAATCCCTGATTTGTAGCTTAAAAGCTGGTAAATTTCGGTGCCTGATCTTTTTGTATGTTAGCGTGTTACGACGGCATTTCTGCCTTTTAGTACACTGGTGTGTTGGTTATCTAGTTGCAGCACACTTGGTAGCCTTCCAGGCAAGCTTTGATGATTACCGACGTAAAACATCGTGCGTCTGTGTCAGCAAAGTCGTTGTGTTTTGTAATTTTTTGGTTAACCTGCGGCACGGGGCAGCTGATCTAGTGGGCCCAAATATTTTGGATTTGCCTCTACCATACAACTTTGGGTCAACTAGTGCACATCACAAAGATGTGTAGTCTTCCAAGGGCTGAAAGCAATTGTGATGCTCTCCACTTAACTCAAAAGGCGATTGTGCTTTACATCGTTTATTATCCCGTTGCCCAGCTAATGTGGTAACACCGGAAGTCGACGAAGTTGCTGGTGCGGAGTAACACGTTATGTGAAAAGACAGTTCCTGATTATGTAGGAACCAAACGATGCTACCGCTATTCACGGTTGAACAGCTCACACACGCTAATACCCCGAAATCTGGTAAGCAAGTGTCGCGTCAATAGAATTATCTACTAAACCTGTAGCTACGAGAAAGCTACGATTTTCTTGGTTTATCTTTATTGTCGGTCAGAAGCCAATCCGGCCATCTCAAGCAGCAATGCTGCGTGACGTGACCTCTCACGTAACTGCCAGTCCTATTCGTTCACCCAAAACACCCATGGTCTGTTGTGGCATACGACCCCTTGCCTAATTGTCTCATCCGTTGGTGGGCTCCTTTTCTTCCATTCTTTGTCTCGAGGCGAAAAAGTTTAACCTGATACATCTGCTAAAAAGTTGGAGTAACTTTCTAAGTTCGATCGTGGTATGTATCCACCTCAAAAGTACAGTATATATAGCTGAAAAGGCGACGTGAACGACAAAGATAACCGTACCTCGGCAGGTGATATCCCATAGGGAGGGGGAGGCCGGTGCCGGTTGCACTGCACCATTGCTCGGTGCACGTATCGCGTCGCGTGCCGAGTACGAGGGGCATCCACATTGCCCGTCACTGATTGATGGAGAAGACGAAGGTGATCTTTGGCGATCGTGTGAGTGCCAAGCAATGCGCGCGAGTGGCTGAAGCGCATGTGTGGTCTAGGAAACGAAATGGAGCATCATATCATGCCTGCACTCAGCAGGAGATTGGCCTGGTCATTGGCTGGGCGTCCAATGGAGGCAAATATAAGTACATAAATTCTGGGCCTTCGGTTTCTCTGCCCAGCTAAAAGCGAGCCCTCGATGCAACCGTCGTAACCGATATCTCGCCACTGGAGTATGAGTACGTGGAAGCCATGATGAGTACGTCTATATAAGTCGGTCGATAGGCATGCCTCATAGCTCCAGAACCAGAACCAGAACCCATTGCATTGCATTGCAGTTGGTTAACTTAGCACCTTGATCTTTGCACACCAAAGTCGAGAGATATATATATATAGGGCATATATACATTGTCGTTGCAGGCATTTCACCGCAGCATTCCATCAACAAGCGCCGATCAAGCTCCTACCCGCCCGTACCAATCGATGGCACACACCAGCCTGGGGCTCTTCATCTGCGCCGCGCTGCTGCTCTCCGCCGTCGTGCACTCGGAGTCGGCTCGGGTCTTGAGAGACCGGCCGGAAGGGGAGCAGGGGCAATGGCGGCGGGACACGCTGGCTCCGTGGCCGACACCGAGATGAAGGTGCCCGCCGGCGAGGGGCAGAGTCAAGAAGGCGGGGCGGCGGCGTACGAGTCCAAGCGCCTGAGCCCCGGAGGACCAGACCCTCAGCATCATTAGGTAGCCATTGGAGTGATGAGCTCTTATGGGTTCGCTGTGCCGTTGAATACTGCAGCGAGGCACAAAGATTGTTGACGTGGGTGTTTTTTGCGAGACGAATAAGGTTGACGAGAATATAATGTTTTCTTACTGTCCATTTCGTTCAGTGCATGCTGTTTTCACTTTGTCTCTTCATTGAGGCGCTTTCCTATACTTGCCCCAAATTATATTGGGCCATGGACTTTTTGGGGTGGATCCTTTTCTGCCGTCAAGTTAACTAACATCTCCAGTGCTAACCGAACTTTCTTTCTAGCAACCGCGAAAAGGGAGTACTACTTTACTTGCTACTAGTACGATATCAACTCAGGAAAGCATGGACTTAATTAGTGATTCTTGCCTGTTGCTTGTTGTAATAAACTGGCCGCAATAGTACACAGTTAAGGCCCCGTCTGGATGCAAAGTATTTTTGGAGTTTTCATGCAAAGTCGTCCGCGAGGGCGCGACCGACCTTTTAAAGTTTCGTACTGTAAGTATATCCAATATATAGTGTATTTAGCGGCCCCATACAGCAAACACATCATTTGTGAGTCTAAACAAACTCTGCTGCAAATTGATCCCTTTAAGTAATGGTTTTCTAAATATATGAGCTTTTTTCAAGACATCCTTTTCCGAACGGAGGGAGTAAGAAACTGCCGCCGTCGGTTTGAAAATTGACTCGTGTGCGAAACTCTGGTTATCGCTTGCGGATACTCTTGACCACCTCAATAGTCCCGCCTACAACTTTTGTTGAGAGCATCCCTATAAGATGACCAACGACAGATGATACTTTGCTAGAACCGCATGTGTTGCCTTTGAACACTATATATTGCAACTTCTGTGTAGTCACTCTAGCCACGCAAACCATGCCTTCTCTCGACTTCACGATACCTTGTGGCGTCGCGGGAGGAAAGAACCACGTCTCCACATCATGCCACAAGGTGAAGGATGCCACTGCCGCAGCACCAAAAATGAGGAGGGAGAAGGTCGCGGACGGGCACGCCAAACGCACGAAGCCACCTTTCCCTTGAAGACGAGGATGGCTACCGCAAGTGCACTACAGGGAGGAGAATAAGATGACTACCAACGACCATTCTAGGCAGTGGAGAGGAGGTCACATCTTCCTCGAGGAGAAGGCCATCTTCTAAAAGTAGCAATTGCGCTGGCTTTCATAGGGTTGACCATTATTAAACCCATGCCTATACCCATGAACATGCCCATTGACCCTCCATGGCCCTGCATGGATCGGATCCATGTAAAAAATCCTTCGGGTCTGTCATATTTGAAGTGACATTTTTCTGGAAAAAACGATTATCAGCATGCTCACAACAACACCAACTGAAGACTGGAGGTGCTCAAGATTGAAGAACTCACCACTGAGGTCTTGCTCCACCAATTATAAACGTCGCCTTCGACCAAAATACTATTTTCTCAAAACGAAGGCATATTTTTCCTCGTCTCATCATTAAGAAGTTTGGTTAACAAAATATGAGCGGTAAAACCCCGCGAATAGAAACAAAAGTCTACCTTCGTGGTAAAATACAACCCAAAGGTTTAGCGCCTGCCTTCGTTCAAAACCTAGTGTCTTCCTTGATCTTCCAAATTTCACAAACTACGGGCATGACGACAGAGGCCATAGCCTTACTCCTGTATCTTGGGCCAAAAATGATGCTCCTCAGCCGTCAGCCGACATAAAAACTGCCCAACATTTTGTTTCATGATACACACAGAGCGTCAAACATGATACTTTATCTCCTATGAGATAAAGCTACAATCACCCTCCCAACTATCCGAGGTAGTTCTCATACTACTGTTTTTTTTTATTTTTGGCACGGCGTGCCGACGCGTGTCGTCACGATCTCTTTGCACTACCGGCTCAACGAAAAGGTTAAGAAATGGAAAAGCTACTGATCAGAAAATCTCCAGTTGGTACCGGCGGCTCTTCGTTCGTGCCTCTTCGTTCGTGCCGTGGATCGATTTGCTTTTCAAAGTCTTAATCAATCGGATCGGCTGGAGTTTGGTGCCGTCATGACCCAACGTTTAGCTCCGTTCTATACGTTTTTCCGCAGGAGCTTTATGGGCGGGCCTATCGGCGAGCAGATTCGTCGGTCAGTGCGTACGGACATCATGTCCGTCAGCAGCGGTTGGACGGCCATTCAAGATGTCTAACACCAGTTGACTACCCATCTAATTTCAAAATCTTCGATGACGCTGCAGATGAGAGATTATAGGAGAAGGGTCGTATATGGAAAATAAACTAACCATGCATGCGGTTCTCGTCAGGCTAGCTGTGTGCTTCATAAGTTCATATCGACCATGTGTGATTGGTCGGAAAGGGACGGGTTTGCATATTCTTAATCTCCTTTTGCTGGTAGAGGATGTTGACGAGTGCGCAATTCGGATTCTTTCGGATTCTATTGTCGTGTGGTGTAAGTGTAATCCCTTCTTTCGGTTGGCCAAGGCGTGCATGTCAGTTTGCTGGACACTACACTGACGTCGACAGTTCATCATCGACAAGGAGTGGCTAGCTAAGGCTCAGGTTTAAACCCTGGGCGTAGTGGGTTTTGTAATCGTGTGGGCCAGCGTTGGGCTAAGTCCCGTGTATGGATATATAGGTGTGGCTGTTGTGTATTTTTTTGCCAAATCTGACCGTTTTCACGGACTAATCACGCATCTGACCGCTGCTGAAAACTATTTCCAAATCTGACCCCTCGGGTCGGCGCCATATTATATGGAGCCGAACTTGTGTATGTCGGCGCCATCCTGTCCTCGAGCCGAACCTCTTTACTGGGCCCGGGCAAAATTCGACGTGGCAAGGTCGGCTCCACGTTGAATTTTTGACAAAATGAACCACCTCAGCGAATGAATTGTCAAAAAAGACCACATATGAAAAGAATTGTCAAAACTACCGTGGCGGCAGCCGTGACGGCAGGCGTGCCAGGTGACACGTGGCACTTGGACGGTGGCGGCTTCGAATGGCGGCATCTTGGGCGTAACACAAACCAGCCGAAGACGGCGACGGGAATCTGCTGCCATGCAGCTCCTAGCAATCGTTGTACTGTAGCTCCTAGCAATCGCTGTAGCAACCAGTGTACTCCCGTCCGTCGTAGCTTTCCGTGCGAGCTGCATGTGCCTGTTGAGAGGCAGGAACAAGCCGCCACCGGCCATGGCGGCTGGGTCCAACTCCTCTGTTTTCCGTACCTGAATTCCGTCCAGCCAAAGTGCCGCCACCGTTCGTGGCGGCCTTGGAAGCCGCGTCAACGTGTCACCCGGCGCACCTGCCGTCACGGTAGTTTTGACAATTCTTTTCGTATGTGGTCCTTTTTTACAACTCATTCGCTGAGGTGGTCTATTATGTCAAAAATTCTGAAACTTGTTTCCAGGTGTTTGACGCCTCGTTATATGGCGCCGACCTGCTAGGGTTATTACGAGATCTGGATACTCAGACATGTACCCGTCCCGCATACCCGCACTCACCCGTCTTCAAACCTTCGCAGTATCTCGTCCCCGCCGGCGCCGCTATCCCCGCCGCCGCTCCCCTTTCCATTCCCGCCGCCGCACCCACTTTGCGCCTCAGCTCTGGTCGCCGCCGTCCCCACCGCCATCCCCCACCATCTTGCATCGCCGCCATATCCACGGTTCGGCCGCCGCCTCCCACCCGAACCACTGTGGCCCCGCCTTCTTCTCCATCGCCGGCGCCGGCGAAGAGCCCGTCGGTGGCCTCGCCTCCTTCGTGAAGGTATACTGCGTGCCCACCCTCCCCCTTCTACCGCACTCAATGTTCACCGATTTTCAAATGAATTTGTATAGCAAATATATTTGTCCATAAGTTATACCCGTAATACTGTTTGTGAATTATTTTGGTGCCAATATGGTCTAGATTCAAGGCATATCTTGCTGTTGAATAATTAAGACACGAACAAAACTCTGTTGCCAATTGTCATCGTAGTAATCATCAGTGTAGAACGTTGAGTATAGATAAGAGGTACCCTATATCTAGTATCAGCAGTTTCCTGTACTGAAACTTCTCTATCTAGATATTTGACATCGTCAGCAACTCAGCATCAATAATCATCTCCGCGGCTAGAGAGTATCGGTTATCCGCATAGAACTCTAAATAATACAAATAAGCAGCGGTATTTTGGCCAATTTTAACTAGTAGGTTTCTTGGAACAACCGCTGCATGCTCTCTCCTTACAGAGCTGTAACACTGAAACCTCGCATACAATTACAATCCGCAACTTTTACAGTACCATATGATTACAGTACAAATCCTGTGTTTATGCATTGAGATCATATAGGAGTACATCAAGAACATACTACGAGCATAATAACCTCTATTAGTTGGTATCAAGAATGGTAGCTCTATTTGTTGTTATCAAAATAATTTGTTATTGAGAGCTCTTTGTTTAGATAAATCATCGTCAAATGGTAGAGCTATATTTTGGTTCCGATTATAGATGGCCTACACAAAGATTGTTCATGTTCATCATGGAGGCCGTGTTGTGTCCTCTAGCTGCGGTGTTGAGTTTGTGTAGATGACGAGTAAAGTATTGTTCTTCTCGCATAGTCCAAGTTTGGGTGAGCTTGTTGTGAAGCTCCAAATGGCGTTGGGTTGGTCAGGCATTGGTGTTGGTTTGGAAGGAAGATATGATGCAGGTGGCTCTAGGTCTTATACTCAGATGATACCTATCTAAGAGAACGAAGGGTGGGAGTTGTACAAAGAGCTTGTTGACAACTGTGAAATAAAGTCAATTGTTGTCGTTGCCGTGAAGGTCGACATCACCGGTCGTACCGGAGTTCTCCTTGATTTGAACAAGCATCCAATGGTTGTTGAAAAAACAATGATGACCGTAGTGAGTATGATGCGGGTCCAAGCCAGCCTCCCTTGTGGGAGAAGGAGAATGTTGACCATCAAGTTAAAGTGGAGTTGCTTAGGGAGGAGAAACAAAAGGGTGCAGCACGACCTGCAACTCATGTTGTGTTCTCTAGTATGCCTAGTAGAGAGGAGATCATTCAAGAGAAACTAAATGTTGCTCACTTGGAGGCGGTGAATGACGAGTTTGTTGGTGTCTCTCCAATCAACATTCCAACACCACCGTTTGTACCTCAGGTGGCATCCTCTGAACTTGATGGAGACCCATATACTTTCGACGATCACAATCCCGAAGACGAGGGTTATGATCAGGCTTATGCGGCTGACTCTGATGAGGATCGTGAGGAGCCCCAGTGGTCTGTGGACGAGACAGATGCTTCTAATACTTAAACTATGCACACCAAAAGCTCCACATACCAAATTAGCCCCCATGTACACAAAGCTCCACATTAAACAATGGAACTAGTGTCTATTCTAAAATTTAGCCACCATGTTCCCAACATATCTATTCTAAAGTATTTACATGTTCCCAACAAAAGAACTACCAACTACAAACGAATTCATAAATAGATCTACTAATTGAACAAAACAATACACCATGATTTTAGGTTCTAGAAATTCGGACCAAAATTACATGGAATTTCATAATAAATTGGATGGAAAGAAAGAGATTTGAGAGAGAATACCTCCAAGAAGAGTTGTCGTAGTCTAAATTGAAGGAATCCACGAGTTTTGAGTGGATTTGAAGTTTTGGGCGGAAAATAGGAGAGAGAAAGCTTGGGGCAGCGGTGGGGGGAGGAATAGAGTGGGTGGGAGGGAGAAGAGAACGACTAGGGCTATATCTCCTAGGTCGGCGCCACGTTACGTGGATCCGAACACCACGAAATGAAATTCAGAGAACGCGTAGGTCGGCTCCACGTAACGTGGAGCCGACCTTGCCACATCGGATTTTGCCCGGGCCTAGCAACGAAGTTTGGCAATAGGACAGAATGGCGCCGACATACACAAGTTCGGCTCCATGTAACGTGGCGCCGACCCGAGGGGCCAGATTTGGAAATAGTTTTCAGGAGCGACCAGTTCCGTGATTAGTTCGTGAAAACGGCCAGATTTGGCAAAAAAAAATACGGCTGATGTCCACCCAAACCTTATGGAATGAGAAATTGAAATCGGAATCCCTAAACCCCGTTCGTCCTCCCCGTCTCCTGCTTCTCCCTGTGTGAATTATCTTCTCCTTTGTATCCATGGATATGTAGTTCCTAGGGTAACCTGAATATTACAAGTTGGTATCAGAGCCTTCGTACGTCCTGGCGCGCTTCAAATCCTGAGGAAGGTTGCTGGTTGCCTTCGGGTGCGACCTGGCGTAAATCCGGAATTGTGTTGGTTGATCCAGAGTCAAAGTCGTGACGGCGCCGTCCAAGGTAGGGCTTCAAGCGCGGCAAGTGCTAGAAGCCATGGGAGATTTTGAGGGCCACGTGATGCGGGAACTTGAGTTGCTCAAGTCCGTCAGCGAGAAGATGGAGGGGATCGTGATGATTTTGGCGCGACTGGATACGCGATTCAGCGAGCAAGTGGATCGCGTAGATGTGGTCTAGTCTAAGGTGAATCTCACCATGATGTCTCTGGGCGAGGTGCGGGCGGGGAAGGTCGTCGCGGCACGCACAACTAAGCAGTTGTCGGCGGCGTCGACATCCATGGCGATACCGCGAGCGGAAGGGGATGGTATGTTCCAGCGTCTGCCTCCACCACCAAATCTGACACCACGCGCCGCTGGTATCATCTCGTGACTCATCTCAGCACCAATTTGACCCGGGTAGGAATTCTGAGGAAACGAATGGTAAGAAACCTTGGATGCCGAAGATGGATTTTCCGAAATTCGATGGCACCGATGCTCGTATTTGGTTGGCCTATTTTGCTCTGTATGACATACCAGTGGGATTCAAAGTTACCTCAGCTGCGTTGCATTTGATTGGACATGCAGCTCATTGGTTCCATGCTTATAAGCTGCAGCACGACTGGCCAAATTGGGCGTAGTTTATGGAAGTAGTGTTGCAGGAGTTTGATGTAAATGTTCGTAGAGAGAAGATGCGAGCCCTGATGTTGTTGAAGCAAAAAAGGAACAGTGGATGAGTACAAGAGGGAATTCAATCAATTGGTGCATCAACTGCAATTGTATGAGGGCACTGTTAGTGAAACTATGTTGGTTACTATGTTTGTGTTGGGACTCAAAGATGAACTCAAACCTGTTGTGGAAATTCAGCTCCCAGCGACAGTTAGAGAGGTTGCTCTGTATGCTAAGGTACAGGAGGACATCCTGAGCAGGTAGAAGATCAACAAGGGGTTCCCAGCCCGAGTTACTTTCCAGCGTGCTAAATCTCGGCTTAACTCAGCTCCTTCTGGAGATCTTTGGAAAGCTCGAACAGTTGAAAGAATACAGACGCACTAATGGGCTTTGTTTCAGTTGTGGCGAAAAGTTTGTGCTTGGTCACATTTGCAGTAAGAGACCGAAAACTCCGGTGTTGAATAATGTTGAATCAGCATTATTTGGGGAGGAGGTTCTGTCCGATGATTTATTGGACGAGGTGGAAGGACAAGAGGCAGCTATGGCAGTCATGCAATTGTCCTTATGTGTTGTTTCTGGTGTTGTTGGTCCTTCGACCATCCAGTTACGGGCTTTTGTGGGCAATCAGACGATGATTATTTTGATTGATTCTGGCAGTTCACACAGTTTCATAGACAGAGGTGTGTTATCTAGAATTGCTTTGGTAGAAACACCTTTGGCCAGTCAACAAATGGTGAAAGTGGCAAATGGAGCTTTTATGCAATGCAATTCTGAGGTAAAGGAGTTTAACTGGTGGGTTCAAGAAGACGCATTCACCTATGATCTATGAGTTCTAGATCTGGGGGGGTTATGATGTCATACTAGGCATGGACTGCTTGGAACAGTGGGGTGAAATAAAATGCCACTGGAAAGAGAAATGGTTGCAGTTTGTATATATGGGCAATACAATTACTTTACAAGGTATCCAGTCTACTTTACCTGCTGAACTGAAGGACTCTAGAACAAGTTATGTCTTGGCATAAAGAAAATGAAATTTGGGCCACAGCTCTGTTGGAACAGTCAACAGTGACAGATGTGGCTAATACATCAGCTGAAGTTGCCACATTGTTCGACCAATACAAGGATGTTTTTGCCACACCCACTACTTTACCTCCTTCCAGAGCCTATGATCATGCGATACATCAAGTGTCTGCTGCTCCTGTCAATTCCAGACCGTACCGGTATTCACCTTTTTAAAAAGATGAGATCGAGAAGGAGGTGAAAGAAATGATCTCAGCAGGCATTATTACTCCTAGTTTGAGTCCTTTTGCATCTCCAGTGTTACTAATTAAGAAGAAAGACGGCTATTGGCGCTTTAGTGTGGATTATCGAAAGCTGAATCAAATAACTGTCAAAAGTAACTTTCCTATGTCAATAGTGGATGAATTGCTTGATGAGCTAGTTGGCACTTGTTGGTTCTCTAAGCTGGATTTAAGGGCAGGTTATCATCAGATACGCATGGTGCCTCAGGATGAGTATAAGACAGCTTTTAAAACTCATCATGGACAGTTCGAGTTTAGGGTCATGCCGTTTGGGTTAGAGCATCTCCAACCACACTTGCCAAATCTGGCCCCCAAACTGTCCACGGATACGCCCAGGCTTGTCCACGGACAGCGACCGAACAACCCCAAAAAAGAGCCACTCCAGACGTCCTCCTCAAACTAAACCCCCAAAACCATGCACAACCATGCAACGTAGATCAATACACATAGATAGATAGCAAGTTTCATCGATTCATCCTACAAAACTTCATCGGATTGACATACATACTACAAAAGTAAATATATAAAAATAAAATGGACAAATCTCACATCAGATACTTGCCCTTTCCCTTGCCGGAGCCGCCGGCGTGGTCGTCCTTGAAGTGCTTGCGGAAGACGAAGTATGGATCTTCGTCGGCCTCGTCGTTGTCATCGACTTGCCCGGTGAGGATCTGCACGATGCAGGCCAGCTCCTCCGTGTGGCGGCTCGCATTGGCCACCAACTTCTTCTTCTTGTCTGCGTCCTTCTTCGACAGCTCGATGGCCGCCTCCAGAGCTTCTTTGTTCTTGCGGCGGAGGTGAGGGACTGCGCCATGACCTGGAGGGGTATGCCGCCGTCAGCCCCAGCGATGGCAGCCGCCTCTTTGATGGTGTGGCCTGCCCGCTTTGCCTCGAGGAACGCGCGACCCACCTCCGGCGCCCGTTGCGGCGAAGCCTCCACCAGCCTCCATCCGTCCCCATCAGGTATGATCCTCCACCCTAGCGGTGCCTGGACCAGCGGGGCAGAGGATGGAGCCGATGTACGGCTCGAGGGGGAGACCCTACCGTGGAGGTGGGGCGACGCGGATCTACGCGCCGAAGCAGACCAGCGGCTGCACTGGCCACTAGTCGCTGGCGGTGCCGCCGAGCTGGAGCCTCCTGTGTCCTCCAGCGAGCAGAGGATGCCTAGGCGGAGGGCAAGCTCGTCCTTGTCGTCGATGTCCTCCAGCGGCTTCTTCACCGCTGGCGCCGAGCTCTCCACATCCTCCCAGTTCACGCTCTCGGAGCTGTCCGACATCGTCGATGAGAGGAGAGGAGGTGGAGTGGAACGAAATGAATCTACGGTTCGGTGGAGGGGATATAGAGGAAGCGGCATTTAAACGCTGGCAAGTCGCCCGACGCGTGGATTCCGGCGGTCAGCCTTCTCTGCAGCTGGGCTCGAGCTGTCAGCGACAGCCGCCGGCGCGTCCGGGCGGCCCCAATCCTGCCCCAGATATGGGCTGGCTTTGGAGGCTGCCAGACCGCCCGGTCGTTTGGGATAGCTATGGGGCCTCGGTTGGGTGGCAATTTTTGTCCCAAACCCTGTCCGGGCGGACCACCCGGGCATTTGGGCTTGCTTTGGGGGCCTCGGTTGGAGATGCTCTTAACAAATGCACCATTCACATTTCAGTGTCTTATGAATTCCATTTTTGCTGATCAAATAAGAAAGTTTGTGTTGGCGTGTTTATGGATGATATATTGGTGTATAGCTAGACTTGGGAGTTACATTTTCAACACTTGCAAACTGTGCCGGAAGTATTGAAAAACCATCAGCTGTATGCAAAAATGAGCAAATGCAGTTTTGCTAAACCAGAACTGGAATATCTGGGTCATATTATTTCGGTCAATGGAGTAGCAACTAATCCTGAAAAGATTAATGCTATGTTGAAGTGTCAGTGCCAACAAATGTGACTAAATTGGGAGGCATTCCGGGTTTCACTGGATATTATCGCAAATTTGTGGAAAATTATGGTATAATTGCTAATCCACTGACTCAGTTACTGAAGAAGAAGAAGAGTTTTCAGTGGAATGAACAAGCCCAACAAGCATTTGAACATCTGAAAACAGCAATGGCATCTACACCAGTTTTGGTGCTGCCAGATTTTCAGAAACCATTTAGTATTGAAACAGATGTGTGTGACACGGGTATTGCTGTTGTCCTTTGTCAAGATGGACATCCAGTTGCCTTTACAGCAAAGCACTGGGGAGAAAAATCAGAAACTATCTACTTATGAAAAAGAGTTTTTGGCGGTGATGATGGTTGTGAAAAAATGGAAACCTTATTTAATTCAAGGACCTTTTGTGATCAAAATTGATCACCAAAGCTTATGTACACTGGGGAAGGTAGTGCTGGATGGCGCCATGGCGGCGTCGATGGCAGGCCTGGCAAGGTTTCTGCATTGATCTCTCCAGAAGATGGTTGGTGGATGTCGGCGGCAGCGGCTTCCGAGTGTGCACAGCGGTGTATACTGCGGGCCTGCTAAACCGGTTGTGTGCTCCCAGTTTGCCATCGGGCGACTTGGTGGAAGCAGCCGGAGTAGATGTTGCGCGTTGGTGTGTTAGGTCAGGGCATGCGGCTCCGATAATGACCAACCCCTTCATCATGTTTGTAGGTGTGACGATTATCGTCAGGCAGGTGGCTTTTGGTCGATCCTTGTAACTCTTTGTAAGACTTCGTGGTTTCGCTTTTATTATAAATAAAATCCGGCTGTGTGCACCATTTTGGTGCAGAGGCTGGGGGTAGGACCTCCATTTCTAAAAAAAAAGTACACTGGGGGATCAAGTACTGACAACTGATTTGCAAAAGAAAGCTATGGCGAAGCTGGTGGGGCTGGAATTTCAGTTTCAATACAAAATGGGCAGTGAAAATTCTGCTGATGATGCTTTGTCTCGTGTGGGACACTTATTGGCCATCACATCTTGTTCTTAGAGCAGACCAATTTGACTGCAAGAAGTGTGCAATTCTTATGCCTTGGATAATTTTGCTCAGAAAATGTTGTAGAAATTGGCGTTATCATCTGCTATGAGGTGGATAAATATTCCTTGAAGGATGGGATCATTTGGTTTCAAGGCAAGATCTGGATTGGATCAAATGCTGCTCTTAAAACAAAATTAATCTCTACATTTCATGCAAGTGCGATTGGGGGACATTCCGGTATACAAGCAACATACTAGCGGGTGAAAAAGTTGTTTGCATGGAAAGGACTGAAACAAGATGTTGTTAACTTTGTGCAACAGTGTGATATCTGTCAGAAAGCTAAACATGAACATTGCAAAACCCCAGGGTTGCTTAGTCCACTCCCTATTCCTGCAGGACCTTGGACTGACATTATAATGGATTTCATTGAAGCTTTACTGAAGTACAATGGTTTCACTGGGATTTTGGTTGTGGTGGATAGGTTTACCAAATACGCTCACTTCATTCCCTTGAAGCATCCCTTTACTGCACCCATGGTTGCTCGGGCTGTGCTTCCAAATGTGATGAAATTACATGGACCACCACAGACAATTGTGTCAGATAGGGATAAGATTTTCACAAGCTCATTCTGGAGTGAATTTTTTAAGATCTGGAATACCAAATTACATATGAATACTTCTTATCACCCACAGACGGATGGACAATCAAAACGAGTAAACCAGTGTTTAGAGATGTATCTGAGGTGTGCTATGCATGCTACACCTACTAAGTGGCATTCATGGTTAGCATTGGCAGAGTTCTGGTACAATACAAAATACCATACAACGCTGGGCTGCTCTCCATACAAGGCTCTTTATGGGTATGAACCTCACTATGGCACTTTCGCAAATGTTCTGAATTATGATAATATAGATGTTCAATAGTGGCTGCAGGAAAATCAGTCACTCCCGGCTGTTGAGGGAACATTTGTTGAGAGCTCAAGCCAAGGTGAAATTATATGTTGATAAGCATCGCTCTAATCGATGTTTTGCCGTTGGAGACTCTGTTTATCTGAAGCTCACAGCGGACTGTGGTAAACCGTCCCTGTAAGAAGCTATCTTACAAGTATTATGGACCGTTTGAAGTTCTGGAGAAGTTTGGGAATGTTGCGTACAAGCTGATTTGCCTGAGGCGGCGCTGATTCATCCGGTATTCCATGTTTCTCAGTTGAAAGAACATGTTTCAGCACCCCGGTATTCTCCAATTTGCCGACTATTGTGGATCTTTCAACAACGGATGCTATTCCTGAAGCTATCCTCGATTGCAAGCTCGTCAAACAGGGTAATGCTTCCTTGGTGCAAGTGTTGATCAAGTGGTCTTCGCATTCTGTAGATGAAGCCACGTGGGAGGACTACGACAACATTCGTGCAAGATTTTCGGATGCATTAGCTTGGGGACAAGCTGGTCCTCGGGGAGGGGCGATTTTCAGTGCGCTAGACACTACACTGACATCGACAACTTCATCATCGACAAGCAGTGGCTATGGCGCGTAACAATCGGGTTTAAACCCTAGGCCTAGTGGGCTTTGTAATCGTGTGGGCCATGTGGGCCGGCGTTGGGCTGAGTCCCGTGTATGGATATATAGGCGTGGCTGTTGTCCACCCAAACCTTATTGAATGAGAAATTGAAATATGAATCCCTAAACCCCGTTCGTCCTCCCCATCTCCTGCTTCTTCCTGTCTGAATTCTCTTCTCCTTTGTATCCATGGATTTGTAGTTCCTAGGGTAACCTGGGATATGTCAGCGCATGTGCTGAATCACTCAGGAAGATGTGATTGGAAAATTACGAAGATGATCCATGGAGAGCAAAACTAGACTCGAACATGTTAGAGCAAAAACAATTACAAGGATGTTGTAGATTACTTTTAACAAATATAGTGATTGGGGAACTTGCTATTAGCATTTACTTTAACAAGATTACATGTGCAGAATTAATAGTTTCACTCTTAAAAAGAGAGGGGTGTAAAACAACAAACGTCTTCTTGATAGCCAAGTCCTAACAGTCACGAGGGACTTCCGAGATATGGAAGGCAGGTCCTCTTGTATCGTCAACTTATTTCATCCTTTTATGATAGCCTACTCCTAACAGTCCCTCCTTGGATACCAAGAAGATTATGTGCACAATTACTAGTTTCACTCTTAAAAAGGCAGGTCCTCTTAGATAGATAAAGGATGAAGCTTTCGAAGCAAAGACACGGTCAGAGTACCGACTCGATGGAATGGGTGTCGGTATCTCTACAAAGTCATAGACTTGTGCTTAATCATGCTGAGCCCATTGTGGTTGCAACTATCTTGGTCGCCATCACTACTACTTTCTTTGCCATTGCCATTGCCAACCAAAACTTGCATACCTGAGAAAACAACAATTGGACTGCCATTTATCCAAGTCCCTGTCCAAGAGGCCCTGCCTCTCATAGTCATATCTCGGAAGAAGTTGACGATGCAAAACCTACCAGAACCCAAGCTGGCAATGTTAGCTGGTATATACAGATCCGGGAGCCAAGCCACCCGCAGATGTGGATCCCCCCAAATGTACCACTGCTTCTTCTTCGGAGCATTCCCTCCCAGGATAGGGGAGAGGTCGGCCGCACACGGGAGCTGGTTACTATCAGCAGAGGCACCAAACCAGAGCTTGAGCTCAGGGACTCGGCCTTGCCGGAGAAGGGCATCTGCTAGTCACCAGCCAGGTTCCACTTCTGGCTGACCGTGTCGAAGCAGTATGTGCCACTGTTGATCAGAGAGACGCAGATGAGGTCGCCGACCACATCATAAGATAGTACCGAGGTAAACTGGTCAAGCCGGCGATCGAAGAAGGGTGGCCGCGGGATGGCGTCATAGTGCCAGTGCCATGTCCTATTATGGGCAGTAAAGCGTTTGTATGTGCACCCGCGGTAGATGAGGGCCTCGAACGGAGTGGGATTCGTCGGGTCGAGCATCGTGTCCATGATGTAGAGGCCGCCGCCGTCCTGCTCGCCTTCAGGTTCATGGCTGGGGACGGAGAGGGTGACGGGGCAGTTGAAAGGTCATTTATTATCCCCTCTATGTTTTGTGTGTTAGATAACAACACCGTGAAAGTTTAATATGTTGCTAAGTGATTTCAGATTTCGTCCGGTATCTCTCCATGTACAAAAAGAAGAAAGAACGTTCGGGATATCGGATAAGAGGAGAGGTGCTCTGGGTGGCCGGTTCCCAGGCCGGCCAGGCCGGGCTCCAGGCCGGCTGGCTCGGCTGGGTAGCCGGTTCCCTGGCCGGACCGGACCGGGCCCCTGGCCGGTTGGCTCTGCTGGGTTGCCGGCTCCCAAGCCGGTCAGTCCGGGCTCCTGGCCGGCTGGCTCGGGTGCCTGGCCGGTTCCCTGCCCGGCCTGTCCGGCCCCCATGCCGGCTCCCCTGCGGGTGGCATCTGCACGCCTGGCCGGCCCCCAGGCCGGCCAAACTGGCTCCCCAGCCGGCCACTCTGCTGTCTCAAACGGCCACTTTTTGGAGGGGCTTTAAATAGCCCTCCACCTTCCTTGAGACAAGTAGCTCGCCCAAAACGAAGAACACCATTGTTGCAAGCTCAAGAATCACTAGATCTCCCAATCCCTCCACCCAAACTCGTTGATCTTTGGAGGATTGAAGGAGAAGGCCCCGATCTACATCTTCACCAAGCCGTTTTCATTTCCCCCTCATTCACTTGAGGGACCATTTGCTAGGGTTTCCACTAGGAAAACCTAGCCCCCTATTGTACTCACTTGATTGTCTTTGTGACAGATTGTAGCTGTTTGGGAGCCCCCAATCCTTTGTGGGTTGTGCCCCAAATCGTTGTTGTAAAGGCTCCGGACTCCGCCTCGAAGGTTTCCGATAGTTGAAGTGAACCAAACCTTTGTGGTGCGGTTCACCGGAGAAGAGGGTGAGGCCTTTGTGGCCGTTGAACCATTGTGTTGGTTCACACCTCTCCAACGAGACGTACTCCCCTAAAAAGGAGGAACTCGGGATTACATCCGTGTCTCCGCGTGCTTTGACTTCGGTTACCTCTATCCTTGTTTACCGCCTTTATATCGTGCTTAGTTGCTAGCTTGTCATATAGGTAAATTCACCGTAGTTGCATATCTAGAGAATTTACCTTTTGTGTCAAGCCTAAATTGAAAAAGACTAAAATTGGAGTAGCACCTATTCACCCCCCCCCCTCTAGGTGTCATACCGATCCTTTCAATTGGTATCAGAGCAAGGCTCTCTTGTTTTGGGTTTAACCGCCTAAGAGAAGTATGACACAAAGTGAGGATGAGGCCGATCTTGCCAAGGCCAAGAGACCATGGCATCCATGGCCGATATCAAATCGTTGGAAACAACATTGACATCGTCCATGAATGACATGAATGTCAAATTTGATGAGTTGCGTGACATGCTCATGAAACTCACAAATGCCAAGGTTTCGGAAACCATCCCACTAGAGGGTATCTCTAACTCCGATGAAGGTGATTCCGAGGAGGGTAAAAAGAAAAATGAGAAGGGGTGGAAACCACCTCCGGATCTAAACCATCTCCTCCTCCTCCTACCAAGCATGAAGATGGGAAGGAAGAGTACCATAACGTTCCGGGATGGTACCCTATCGACCCACCTATCACCACCCGCATAAACCCCATTGGTCCTCCACCTAAGCTTAATGCATTAGCCTTTGCTAGTTGGCAACGCTCAATGAAATCTCATATTAACAGTGCCTCTATCGAGCTTTGGAGGATCATTGAAGAGGGTACAAGGTTGCGGATCCAAGCAATGTGACAAGAAGAGAATTTGCCGAAAAGCAACTCAATGCCTCCGCACTCCATATGATTGAACTTTCAGTGGTGAAAGTGACAAGCATTATGTTCTCAATGCCTCCACCGCCAAAGAAGCTTGGAATTGTCTTGAGGTTGCATTTCTTGGGAATGAAAGCATGAAGAGAAACCGATATGAGTCTTTGAGCAATGATGCCGAAGGCTTCTACATGTTTGACAATGAGACTCATGAAGACATGTATGGAAGACTCAAGACTCTTGCAAAGGCCTTCTTTGATGTGGGGGCAACCTATGTGGATGATGCTTATGTCAAGAGGAAGTATGTGAATGCTCTCTTGCCTTCGAGCCCATCGAGGTGAAGGCCATTCAAGGAAGACACAACTACAACGAAATGACATCCAATGAAGTTATGCAAGAAGTGCAAGCCTCCAAGGTTGCCACCAAGAATGCCGAAGATAGCCGTGCTAGGGCCATGGGGATGAAACAAGGCCCCTCACTTGCTTTGAAGGCCAAGGTGGTATGTCTTGATGAGGTTGAAGCGTGCCCAAGCAACATTGCTCCAAATGATCTTGAACCGGCTCTAAATGGTCATATAGCTCTTGCCACAAGAGAGTTTTGGCAAGACCCGGCAAAAGCTAAAGCCAAGGTTGATAAAGAGAACAACTCAAGTGGGAAGAAAGAGCTAGCCTCAAAGTGGAAGACGTGCTACAATTGTCATGACAAGAACCACTACATAAGAGAGTGTCCTTATGAGAACCGAGAGCAAAATGGTGGGAAGCTCATCCCCAAGGACCATTCAAAGTTGATCCAAAAGAAGCCCGCAAGACCAAGGAAGCCTTTCTTCAAGAAGGCACCAAGAATTGTGTTGGTGGCACAAGAAGAATATGCCACAAGTGATTCCGAAGATGAAGATGCACCTACTAAAGAGGTAGCCGCATTGGCTATTGTATCAACTTCATCATCTTCTCTCTTTGAATCCCCCAATGAGAACTTCTCCACCAACAACGCTCGTTGCCTCATGGCTAATGTCACCGAGGTATCATCTCCTTCTCCCAAGACTATGCATGAAATGAGTGATCAATCTAGTCTTGTGATTAAGAAAGAACTTGTTGCTTTCGATACTTTCATGACTAACTTGCAAGGTGAAGCTAAGGAACATGTTGAGTCTCTCATGAGACAACTATGTGCGGCCGAAGAACTTCTTCAAGAAAAGAGTAAGATTGAGAGAGAGGATTCTCTCACCATTGCCTCTTTGAATGCTTCCGTAGCATCCTTGAATGCCTCTCTTGATGAAGAGAGTGAAGAAAGATGTTCTCTTGAGGAAAGACTTGAGTCTCTTGATGCTAAAAATGATGATATCATTAATAAAATCATTAAGGATAGAGATCATGTTGTTGCTAAATATAAAGTGCTTAAAAAGGAGAAAGTTGAACTTGGGGTTGCTAATGCTAGACTTCTTGAGGATATGGAGAAGCTTGACAAGGCTCACAAGGCCTTGGAAACAACTCACTCCCTTTTAGTCAAGTCTCATGAGCAACTTCAAACTCAACTTTCTAAATCTAGCTCAACTAGCATATCTATTCTTCCTCGTGTTCATGAAAATGTTATTGAAGAAAATGTTAGTGCCAAGACCTCTATTCCCAAAGTAAAGATAAGGGTATTGCTTACTTATTTGAGCAAAAACCACACAAAGGGAAGGAGGGTCTTGGTTATGTAGCCGAGCCCAAGAAGAAAGTGGGCAACAACAAGAAGATCAAGACCAAGCCCGCACAAGCCGAGACTTCCATTGCGGGTGGTAGTGCCACAAGGGGCAAGACCACTCGTAGTGACTTTGCGGGGCATAACAACCCCAACTATATTCTTTATGTTGATTATTATGGGGATGTTTATGCTCAATATGTTGGTCCATATGATGGTTACATTGATTACTCTATTTGGGTTCCTAAGACCCTTGTTGCTAACCAAAGAGGACCCATTGAGAAATGGGTACCTAAATCCAAGCAATGATTTCTTGTAGGACTATGCTTCCGGTGGATCGAAATGGGTGGTTGATAGTGGATGCACTAGTCATATGACCGGAAGCAAGGAGATTATGACGGAGTTGAGACCAAATCTAATATACAATAACCGTCTCTTATGGTGATAATTCAAAAGCTGAGGTAAAGAGTCTCGGCAAGGTGGTAGTTGCAAGGGATATCACCCTTGTAAATGTCATGCTTGTTGAGTCTCTAGGTTACAATCTTATGTCCGTTCGTGCTCTTAATAAGATGAACTTTGATGTCCATTTTACTATTGATATGGTGGTACTCTTGAGGAGCAAGACTCTAAAGGTCATGTTCGTTGGGTATGTTGAAAATGAGTTGTTTGTGGTAGACTTTTCGGGGTCTACCAACACTCAAGCAATATGCCTATTCGGAAAGGCCGACGTGGGGTGGTTGTGGCATCGCCGCTTGTCCCATGTCAACATGAGAACTTTGCAAAGTCTTCACAAGGGTGGCCACATTCTTGGACTAAAAGAGATGTTTCTTTTTCTAGAGATCGTCTTTGTAGGGCTTGTGTTGAAGGAAAGATGCATGATTCTCCCCATCCGGGCAAGACCATTATTTCATCAACGAGGATTTGGAACTTCTTCATGTTGATCTCTTTGGTGCCGTGCCTCAACCTAGTCTTGGTGGGAAGAAATATTGTTTGGTGATTGTTGATGACTATTCAAGATTTACTTGGGTTTATTTCTTCAAGACGAAGGATGAAACCCAACAAACCATCATCGACTTTTCCAATATTGTTCAACGCCAATACAATGTCCCTATTTTGGTCATTAGGAGTGATAATGGCTCCGAGTTCAAGAACTACACCTTAAATGAGTTTCTTAGTGAAGAGGGGATTCGTCATCAATATTCCGCTGCATATACCCCTCAACAAAATGGTGTAGCCGAAAGGAAGAACCGGACTCTCATGGATATGGCAAGGTCTATGTTGGCGGAGTTTAAGTCTCCGCTATTCTTATGGGCCGAGGCTATCTCCACGGCGTGTCACTCATCTAACCGGTTATTCTTTCGTGTTGGCAAGAAGTTTACATCTTATGAGATGCTCACCGGCAACAAGCCCAATGTCTCCTACTACCGAGTTTTTGGTTGTAAGTGTTTCTATAAGAACAAAAGTGTTCGTTTGTCTAAATTTGAATCTAAAGCTTTAGAGGGTGTTTTTGTTGGTTACGGTGCCGAATCTCACACCTATAGAGTCTATGACAAGACCGTTGGGAAAGTCATAGAATCTTGTGATGTGAGGTTCGATGAGAATGACGGCTCCCAAGTGGCGCAATTTCATGTTTGTGATGTAGATAATGAGGAACCTCAAGAAGCAATAAGAAGAATGGGGGTTGGTTTCCATCGCCCCATTGAAATCCATCATGAGCCTCCTCAAGCAAGTCCTAGCTCCACTCATGTGGAGACTCCATCATCACAAGTTGAAGTTGCACCTTCTATGGAAGCAAATGATGCACCTACCAAGAACAAGTTCAAGGCCCTCCTCAAGTTGACCAAGTGGCTATTCAAGAACCAAGTTCTCCTATTGTCAACACTAGCCAAGGTCAAGACCAAGATCAACCCTCTCCTTCCTTTGTTGAAGATGAGCTTCAAGATGATCAAGGTCAACACTCCGGTCAAGACGGGGACTCAAATGATCAAGATGATCAAGCGAAATTCCTCGCATCAATGAGGATATCGAAACCCGTCGTATAGCAAGAGTCAAAAAGGATTGGAGAAGAAAGAGTCTTCATCTAGAAAATATCATTGTTAATGTCAAGAACAAGGTCACCACAAGAAAACAATTGGCAAATTTCAATGAACATCAAGCCACATCTCTATGGTGGAACCAAAGAAAGTCTTTGAAGCTCTTGAAGATCCGGATTGGTTGGAAGCCATGCATGAAGAGCTCAATAACTTCAAGCGCAACAAAGTGTGGAATCTAGTGGAGAAGCCAAAAGATTGCCTCAATGTTATAGGCACCAAGTGGATATTCAAGAACAAGCAAGATGAGCATGGAATGGTTGTGAGGAACAAGGCAAGATTGGTAGCTCAAGGGTCTCTCAAGTTGAAGGCATTGATTTTGGAGAGACCTATGCTCCCGTGGCTCGCCTTGAGTCCATCCGTATCCTTCTTGCATATGCATCACATCATAATTTCAAGTTGCAACAAATGGATGTGAAAAGTGCCTTTCTTAATGGTCCTTTAAAGGAGTTGGTATATGTTAAGCAACCTCCGGGATTTGAGGATCCACACTTCCCTAACCATGTCTACAAACTTGATAAGGCGCTCTATGGTCTCAAACAAGCACCTCGTGCTTGGTATGAGCACCTAAGAGAGCTATTGGTAGACCGTGGCTTTGAAGTGGGGCAAATCGATCCCACTCTTTTTACCAAGAGGGTTAAAGGGGAGCTTTTCATATGCCAACTTTATGTTGATGATATCATATTTGGCTCTTCTAACAAAGCTTTTAATGATGAATTTTCAAAGCTTATGACCGATAGGTTCGAGATGTCCATGATGGGAGAGTTGAAGTACTTCCTTGGTTTTGAGATCAAGCAATTGAGTGGAGGGACCTTCATCTCTCAAGCCAAATATATCCAAGACATGCTCAAGAGGTTCAAGATGCAAAATGCTAAAGAGAAGAAGTTTCCTATGGACACCAAGTGTCATCTTGAACTTAATCCAAAGGGTAAAGATAAGGATGTTGATCAAAAGCTCTATCGTTCTATGATTGGTTCTTTGCTTTATCTTTGTGCATCTAGACCCGATATTGTGTTGAGTGTAGGAGTGTGTGCAAGGTACCAAGCGGCTCCCAAAGAAAGCCACCAAACGGCGGTTCTTCGAATCTTTCGATATTTGGTTCATACCCCAAGGTTTGGTTTGTGGTATCCTAAAGGCTCAACTTTCTCTCTTGCCGGTTACACGGATTCGGATTGGGCCGGTTGCAAGGATGATAGGAAATCAACTTCCGGGGCTTGCCAATTCCTTGGTAGGTCCTTGGTGAGTTGGTCTTCTAAGAAGCAAAATTGCATATCTCTCTCCACCACCGAAGCCGAGTATGTGGCGGCCGCTAGTTGTTGCACTCAATTGTTGTGGATGAGGCAAACTTTAAAGGAATACGGTGTCCATTGTGACAAAGTGCCTCTTTTATGTGACAATGAAAGTGCTATCAAGATTGGCCACAACCCGGTGGAGCACTCAAGAACGAAGCATATTGAGATTCGCTATCACTTCATCCGTGATCACATCATCCGGGTGACATTGAGCTTGGTATATTCCCACGAAGATCCAACTTGCCGATATGTTCACGAAGCCACTTGATGAAGCAAGGTTCACTTATTTGAGGCATGAGCTAAATATCATCGATTCGGGGAGCGTCGCTTGAATATCTTGCATACACACCTATTTCTTAGCTATATGTTTGGTTTAGGTGTAGGCATGGACATAGGGGGAGTGCGGTCCTAATCCATTGGACTATCCCTCCCCCCATTATGCCGATAGTAAGAACTCATTTTGTCTCTATTTTCGTTCTATGAATTGTGAGCTTAAATGACGAGTAGTGGCGGTGAACCCAAGATATATCTTCGCGGTGTCACACCACATACACTCATACATGGTGGCCTAGGCCACCGCCCTCTTCTTTTGAAGAGTTGAGTCTTGTTCGAGTGTTCATTACATATTGTTGTTTTTCACATCTAATCACTTCCAATGTTGCTATTTGGGATCTTTTGTTTTATCCATTGGAAGTAAGATTTCTTCATGTTTACATCCCCCCGTGTCACACTCAATTGCTCCATGGTTATTCTTGAAGATGGTTATCCAAAGCAGTCCAGCAGTCATCAAAGTTGTGTTTGATTCTAAGGTTTTCAAGAAGAGAAGAGTTTTCGGTGTTGTGCCAAGGTTTCATGAAGAAAAGAAGTGGTAAAGAAAAATTCTGCCTAGCCGGCTCGCTGGCCGGTTCGGCCGGCTGCTGTGCCGGGTGCCTCGGGTGCTTGCCCGGTCCCCAGCCCGGCTCAAACCGGCTCCCGTGCCGGGCGCCTCGGGTGGCTTCCCGGCTTCCTGGCCGGCTCGGCCGGCCCCCGTGCCGGGCAGGCAGAACTACTGGTTTCGATCCAAAAGGGAGTCCCGAACAGTTTTCCTCACTTCTTCCTCCTCCCAACCCGTGCTCCCTCCATGGCTGCCCCTCCCGTGCTCCTCCACCGCGCCCCCCTCCATTAGAGCCACCCCCACACCCCCCCTGCCTCAGATCTGAAAGATCCCCTCCAGATCTTCCTTTCCATCCACAAGATTCATTTTGGTGAAGATTTGGGGGAGCTCTCCTCCATTGTTGGTGTGTGTGGGGATTTCTTGGTGAAGCTCCATTTCGTGGCAATGGCTGAGGATTCAACATTTGATGATCTTGAGGATCTTGAGGACTCCACCCCTCTTTCCTCCAGGTACCGTGCTCTCAACCCAACTCCAAGAAGATCAAGAAAGCGGGCAAGAAAAAGGGGCCTTCCCTTTCCAATCCAGCGGAACCGGTACGTTCTCTTGGACCAAAGTGCCTAGTGATGAGTTTGAGCATGATCGGTTGGAGTTCAATCCCTATGCCTTTCCTCACCCTACTTGCCCGGAGGATAGCCGTTTTTATTGCAAGATGCATCTCCAAATGTATGATCAAATCATTGAACCCATGAAGAACTCTCATGTCTCCACCTTTTGCTTCAATGTGGATAGTGCAAGGGATATTTGGCCGGAAGTGATGGAGGTTATGGACTTTCATGGCATTTCTAAACTCATGGGAGTGGGTTCACCTTATTCTCCCGATTTGCTTCAAGAATTCTATGCCACAGTTTATTTCTCAAGGGAAGAACCAAGGACTATGACTTGGATGAGTGCCGGTATCAAGTGTGAAGCCTCCCTTGCTGAATTTGGTGCTCTCTTTGGCATCGAGGAGCTCCCTCATTGCCCCATGGCTTATGTTCGTATTCACTCACAAACCATCATGAAAGCCGATCCCGCGATCCATCATTGCTATCCTCCCGGGTTGGGCCTTGTTGGAAAGGTCCCCAAGTGCACTCATATGACTCCATTTTGGCAAACCACTTATGCTATTCTCCGGAACACTATCGCTGTCAAGCTTGGGGAGAAGACTGAGCTCGTGCATATATGATTAATCTCCTTCATCACATTTTGCCCACCTTTTGGAGGAAGAAGAAAATTGATGTTCTTGACTATATGTGGGAAGAGATGCACACCGTGGTACTTGACAAAAGGGTTCCCATCTTTGGTCCCTATCTTCAGAAGCTCTTTGAGAGGAAGTTGGATCAAGTCGCGCTAATGCCTATGTCCCTACTTTGTTCACACCTACTCTTCATTCCTTACCCGCTCGTCCTCCGGATGCGGTCATTCCTTCTCAAGAGAAGCGTGCTAGAGCTGCAGCCCCTGAAGCTCATGTTGAGCCCCCCAAGAAACACGGCATTTTAGATGTCTTCAAGAAGATGAATTGTTTTTTTGTGGATAAGCAAGTCAAGGATTTCAAGTCATATCGCAAGCAAAAGTCTTATAATCGTAATCAAAGAGCAATTATGAAGAAACTTGACTTCCCCGAGCCTTCTCATTCAACTTCAGTCGAGGTCTCGGAGAACACTTACATGTCCAAGAACACCTATTGGTTCGGTGATGATGCTTCCTCTCTTGCTCCCTATTGTCCGAGCTCCCAAGGTGAATCTAGCTCCGGTCAAGCGTTTGGTGGTGGAAGTGGAGTTCATGGTGATGAGGAGGAGTTTCCTTTGAGTGATACATGGGCTCTCTCGTGTCTTTCTTCCTTTTTGGTGTCTTGATGCCAAAGGGGGAGAGATATCCGAGGGGATTTGCATTCATGCATGATTTCCATTTGCATTTTCGTTGTCTCTCATCGCATTTGTCTTAGTTGAACTTTATGTGGTTTGTGCTCGTGGAACCTTATGTGGTTAGGTTGTGGAACTTTGTGATCACTATTGTATGAGATGGATAAATTATTGTATGAATCTATGGATTTCGGTATTCGGATTTATCTATGGTTGAGATTTTAGGATTTTGTGCATTAATATTAATCTATCTACATCTATTGGTACAAGGTATGATCTTCTCCAAAATCTCAACTTGGTTGGATATGTCTATGGTTGTGCGACTTTGTTGTTTCTATATCTTGTTGTTTATCTTGTTGGGAATGTGTCCCCCTTGTATGTGCTTTTGGATTCCAAGGCAAACAAAATATATGCACACATGTAGGGGGAGCCATTTCTTCATCTAAACATGATATAGTGTGGTCTCAATTGCAAATCCGTGTGTTGTCATCTAACACCAAAAAGGGGGAGATTGAAAGTCATTTATTATCCCCTCTATGTTTTGTGTGTTAGATAACAACACCGTGAAAGTTTAATATGTTGCTAAGTGATTTCAGATTTCGTCCGGTATCTCTCCATGTACAAAAAGAAGAAAGAACGTTCGGGATATCGGATAAGAGGAGAGGTGCTCTGGGTGGCCGGTTCCCAGGCCGGCCAGGCCGGGCTCCAGGCCGGCTGGCTCGGCTGGGTAGCCGGTTCCCTGGCCGGACCGGACCGGGCCCCTGGCCGGTTGGCTCTGCTGGGTTGCCGGCTCCCAGGCCGGTCAGTCTGGGCTCCTGGCCGGCTGGCTCGGGTGCCTGGCCGGTTCCCTGCCCGGCCTGTCCGCCCCCCATGCCGGCTCCCCTGCGGGTGGCATCTGCACGCCTGGCCGGCCCCCAGGCCGGCCAAACCGGCTCCCCAGCCGGCCACTCTGCTGTCTCAAACGGCCACTTTTTGGAGGGGCTTTAAATAGCCCTCCACCTTCCTTGAGACAAGTAGCTCGCCCAAAACGAAGAACACCATTGTTGCAAGCTCAAGAATCACTAGATCTCCCAATCCCTCCACCCAAACTCGTTGATACTTGGAGGATTGAAGGAGAAGTCCCGGATCTACATCTTCACCAAGCCGTTCTTCATTTCCCCCTCATTCACTTGAGGGACCATTTGCTAGGGTTTCCACTAGGAAAACCTAGCCCCCCATTGTACTCACTTGATTGTCTTTGTGACAGATTGTAGCTGTTTGGGAGCCCCCAATCCTTTGTGGGTCGCACCCAAATCGTTGTTGTAAAGGCTCCGGACTCCGCCTTGAAGGTTTCCGATAGTTGAAGTGAACCAAACCTTTGTGGTGCGGTTCACCGGAGAAGAGGGTGAGACCTTTGTGGCCGTTGAACCATTGTGTTGGTTCACACCTCTCCAACGAGACGTACTCCCCTAAAAAGGAGGAACTCGGGATTACATCCGTGTCTCCGCGTGCTTTGACTTCGGTTACCTCTATCCTTGTTTACCGCCTTTATATCGTGCTTAGTTGCTAGCTTGTCATATAGGTAAATTCACCGTAGTTGCATATCTAGAGAATTTACCTTTTATGTCAAGCCTAAATTGAAAAAGACTAAAATTGGAGTAGCACCTATTCACCCCCCCCCCCCTCTAGGTGTCATACCGATCCTTTCAGCAGTTCTTGCACGCATAGTGGTAGGGCGTGCTGAGCGCGCATCGGGCCTCAGTGTCTTACAAGGTGGTGCGTTTCCCGCTATCGACGAAGAAGATCTTGGTTCCAGTTCCGGAGAGAGGGTAGGAGTGCTGGGGGAGTTGATCACCGCAGATCATTGGGCATGTCGTTGGGCGGATGCTGAAGATTGGCGCCGGCGACCGAATAGTACTCTTCAGCTGCTTACCTGAGGGGCTGCCGGCCGCATGTTTGTTCTTCTTTCGGGCCATACCATCTGGCGGCACTCTTCTAAGCCTGGGCAAATCTCGCGCCTTTGCTGCTGCTTCATTCGCCGAGTAGAAGAAATTGTCGTTGTTGAGGCGACGCAACGAATAGATGGTTTCACGGTGGTTCGCCATCACCAGATTCACGTATCACCGGACGCTCATAGTTGAAATATCCGAGCTTTGCTCCAAAGCCCTTCAAATCCACAATGGAAGGAAAAGAATTAAAGCAGAAAATCCTCATCTTTCACAATTTGTTTTAAGAAAAAGAAACACAGAGGGTAGGCATGCAGGCGGACAGTCCGGCGGACGTGACGCAGAGTAGTTCCGATAATTATCGAAGGAGCAGACATGAGGATGACTCCAATGGGGCGACCCAAATGGACACCGATTTTGTCTGGATTTTGTCCGTTTGGGTCGTGGTCCGGGCAGTGCGGATGCCAGCGGACAGACCTGCCCGGCCAGTGCCCCCAACGGTGGCGACGCATCCCATTTGCACTATCCGTTTCTATCTCAATCTAGCACACCTACGAGTCGGGAATGAGGTCGCCGACGCCGGAGGCGAGAGGAAAGAAAGGCAGGCGACGGGAACAAAGAAGAGCAAGACCTAGAACAAGAACTACAATTCTTTGCCAAGATACAAACTAGTACTAGTACGGGAAGTCTGGAACTGCGCTTGCGATTCCGGCTGAGACGATGGAGCCATGGAGGCATCCAAGAGAGAGAGAGCAGCGGCAGCAGCAGTACGAAGACAGAGAGCAGCCGAACCAGCTACGGAGTAGCTGGACATGAGCCAAGCGACGAGGACGCCCGCCCTCGCCGTGGAGAGTCGCAGAAGCAAATCGGCGCACATGAGCCAAGCGACGAGGACGGCCTCCCTCGCCGTGGAGTAGCTGGACAGGAGCAGGCGGGTCTCGGCGAAGACCACGCCACCGTCCTCAGCGTCGCCAGGGTGGAGCAGGCGGGGCTCTGGACCGCGAGCTAGAGGCGAGGTCGACGCCGTCCTCCGCCGCGTGCCATCGGCGCCAGGCGCGGTCGAGGAGCGCTCCCAGTCATGGCGTGCAGCGACGCTGTGGCCGCTCTGGCTGGCTCGGTGGGGAATTTTTCGGGATAGAGGAGAGAGAAGAAGTGGAGATCGTGGATGGTTTGTTTGACTGGTAGGTGGGCCAAGCCATGTGTGGAGGGGACAGAGACGGACAGCAGCGGACGCAGCAAGACGCACAGACGCGTCCGTCCCGAGGCAAACGTGGTCCAAATTTGGTCCACAAATGCGTCGGGCCGGACAAAAAACAGACAATATTTAGTATGGGTCTGCGACTCTACGCGTTGGGTGCTGATTTTTGCCTATCCAGACTCAAACGGACACGGCCGGACTGGATGCGTCGACCCGTTAGAGTCGGAAATTTCGTCCAGGCGGGCGTCCGCCTGCATGCCTACAGAGGGATCGCTTACTTGGCCCTTGGATCAAGGTCGCCGAAGAAGGAGCTGGTGGGCGGCACGACGGCGGCGGGCGGCGGGGAAGGCAAACAGGGCAGCAAGGGATTCGAATGAGGTCTATACCGGTCACGCCTCGATGGGCCTCCAGCCCACGTTACCATCGCAGCCGCCCGTTCTCCCGAAAGCCACACGATTCGACGGCCTGCGTCCGTCCTATGCTCACCTCGCCTCACGCCATGCCCGCCTCCCGCGCGACGGAATGCCGCGCCGGGAACCCCCGCCGCCCCTCCCCCCTTCCCACTTCAACTCCCTCATCGCCTCCCGCGCCCGGGCCGGCCGCGCCGCCGACGCCTTCTCGCTGCTCGCGCGCATGCTCGCCGCGGGCGTCGCCCCGACCGCCTTCACCTTCGCGCCGATCATGTCCTCCTCCTCGCCCTCGCTCTGCCCCGCCGCGCCGCGCAGCTGCACCCGCACGTCCTCAAGTGCGGCCTGCTCCACAGCGACCCGTACTCCGGGACGGCGCTGCTGGGATTCTTTGCACGCCACGGACGGTTCGGCGAGGCGCTCAACGTGTTCGGGGAAATGCCTGCACGGAGCGTCGTCACCTGGAACTGTCTCGTCTCCTCATTCGTGCAGCACGGGCGCGTCCAGGATGCCGTGTTCTGGTTCAGGGAGCTCGTGAGGAGCGGCGAAGGCTTGTCTGAAGGCTCCCTCGTCGCGGTCTTGCCTGCATTTGGGTCACCGCAGCTGCTTCACGGGATTGCCATGAAAGTTGCAATGGATTCCTTCCCACCAGTTGCTAACTCGTTGCTGAACTCTTACTATACCTGCGGCGCACTTTGCGTGGCGGAGAATCTATTTCATGGGTTGATGTTCAGAGATCTGGTTTCCTGGAATACGATGATCACTGCCTTTGCTAGGAGCAGCTCGCCAGGGAGAGCGTTTCAGCTTTTCTCGACAATGCAAGGCCAGGGTGTTTTGCCAGATGAGACTACGTTTACCAGTGTTCTTTATGCTTGCACCTGTATAAACGGACAGGAGCATGGCAAGTCTGTTCACGCGAAATCTATCAAGCACAATCTGAATAGGACAGTGTTTGTGAGCACTTCACTGGTTGATTTCTACGCCAAATGTGTCGGTTGGAGGGATGCTTGTAAAATGCTCGAGGAGAGCCATGATAAGAGCACTGCATGTTGGAACGCTCTGATTTCTGTTAAGTCAGATGGTGATGTTCCAACTCGGTTTGTTATTCTCAGAGATATGCTACGGTCAGGGACTAGCCCAAATGAGTTTACTTTTTCTTCATTGCTCAAGGATCCATCACTGTTGGATCTGTGGCAGATTCACTCATTGGTCACAAGACTGGGTTATGACGGTAATGACTATGTTTCAAGTGCTATTATATCTTCCTATGTTTCACATGGCTTTGTTCCTGATGCCCTGGCTTATGGAGTTACATTGGACCCTGACTCCTGTAATGTCTCCATGAATGTTCTAGCTGGGGCATGTAACAAAGCTCACATGTACCAACAGACCAAGGAGATAATTTTACATCAGCAAAGTAGAGATAACATTTCGTGGAGCATACTTATTACTGCTTGTGCAAGGAATGGTGATTATGCTGAGGCTTTTGGATTTTTCAGACAGATGAGAATTTCAGGGTATCATTTTGATAACTATGTAACTGTGGGTTTGCTGAGTATTTGTACAAAAATTAACAGCTTAGTCCTTGGTGGGCTGGTTCACGGGCTTATCATCAAGACCGATTCTGGGTGCTCTGATTCTTATGTCCGTAATATGTTGCTTGATATGTATGCTAAATGTGGAAGAATTGAAGACTGTTTGAAAGCTTTTGAGGAAATGGAAGATAGGAACGTTATCTCATGGACAGCCGTGATTTCTGGCCTTGCACTTAATGGTTTTTCTCGTAAGGCCCTGGCGTGGTTTAACGCTATGGAAGAGGCTGGCTTCAAACCTGACAAGGTAGCAATTCTGGCAGTCCTTTCAGCTTGTAGACATGGTGGACTTGTGCAGGAGGGAATGGAGATATTCAAACGTATGAAAGCTGATTACTCAACTGAAGCTGACATGGAACATTACATTTGTGTGGTGGACATGCTATGCAAGTGTGGCCATTTAAACGAAGCTGGCGCTGTGATTAGAGGCATGCCTTTCCGTCCAAGTACTATCTTATGGCGCACATTCCTCCAAGGATGCAATAAATATGGCATGCTGGATACTCAAGTGTTTAGCTAAAAATGGTCTCGGTAAACAATGGAGGTGTGTGTTCTCACATTAATCCATCAAAGGAATTGTTGCCAATTCAATATTTAGACCATACCGGATACCAAATGCATTTTGGTTGCACTTTGCGATGATGATACAACAATGGTATAGGTTACCATAAAATTATGTTTGAACAATCTTGAATAGTGAACGTGTGGTTGCTAGGAATCTTTACCAACCACATCTTCTCTTTTGTTCACTCCATTCTACTCCCTCTGTTCCAAATTAGTTGTCTTCCATTTGTCCACATGCGGATGTATCTAGACATGTTAATACATCCGCATGTGGACAAATGGAAGACATCTAATTTGGAACGGAGGGAGTATATGTGAAGGGTGTTGATTGGAAACATCCCTCATTGATGAAGCTTTTCTGGTAGGTAGTTCATTGTGGGTCGGCATTTCTTTGTTCCCTCCCACTGGTTTGGCTTCTACCATCATTTGGTGGCCAATTACAGAAGGAAACACCTCCTTCTTTCTGCATGTAGAAATGCCAACTAGCAAGAGATGTCCATGTTGTCACCTTCATAGTCAGGATTATGCAACATGGATGGGGCTAAAAGGATGGCTACTATTTCCGGTTGACCTGGATATGTGACCCTTGCAGATCCAGCCTTCCATGTTCTCAGTGACAACTTTCATTTGGGAGTTGAAATTGGTCTTCATTCTTTGTGGAAGTTGCAAGGGAGGTGTGAACTGTGAAACTCCACAAAGCAAAATGGAAATGCGTACCAAGCTGGAAATATCTGAAGAAATATTGTACAGTCGCTGAATTCAGGTAAGAAATGGAATATGAGATGATGCCATGGCATAAAGTTCAATGATCATCACAAATCTACTATGTTCAGTGCTTATTTTTTTTAACCTAAAGAAATGTATGTTTTATTCACAAGACAAAAGGAGACTAAAGAGAGCAGGACCGTGTAAATGTAGATTATGACTGGAAGGATTCCAGTAAGATCCCTTTGCATTTACTATGCTTTACTTTGGATCTAATTGATGGTGACCTGCGTCTGAAGAGCCGATGCATTTAAAGTGAATGGATTATTTGGGATGTTGTTGCCAGGTGTCTTTCCTACTCAATGAGTTTCTGAAACGTGGAATCCTTTTTGGTAAACAAGTTCTTGCAACACGACTCTTTGCATTATGGGTTAGTCAGCCAAGGTCGTTAGGGTGTGGCAAATCGGTTGCAGAGATGATAAAGTGGCAAATCGGTTGCAGCGATGATAAAGCACCAGGCAGGACAGAGGCATCAACTAATTATCAGATGTACTACAAGCTTTTGACGAAGCATGCACATTAGTACTGAAATATTGGTAATATAGCATTTAAGCATGGGCTCTTATTGGCTATTGCTTTTCTTTCCACTAGGCACTGTCTACATAGCTACAAAGGTTCGTGTTTTGTAATTGAATGATGACTGTGCACTGTTGTCCTGGTACTAAAAAGGTGATTTGGTCAAAGAATTCGAAGCATTATCTAATGCAGTGGCCGGTGGCCTTAGATATCATGACCCTGTATCAAGCTGGGATCGCAAAGATTGACAATTCCAAGAATAGCCAGTTTACCAAATGCAAGTATAGTTTGGAATGCTGATTGGTTTTGCTTCCTGCCATCTTATGCTGTTCTCAAGGTAATTAGTGTATCTCTGAATTATAGGCAGGTGAACTGGCATTGTCCATCGCGGACACAGAATGGGAACTGTGTGTCTACCTGCATATCGTGTGAACAATGGTTTGTATTCTACTTATACTGCGCTGTAGAGAGAAAAATACAGCATAGGCCAGTGCTGTGGCACCATACTATTTAAATTACGTTGTAATGTCACCATGGCATCATTGATACAGACCACTCGATGAGAAGAAGAAAAGATGAGATGCACTAGGCACATTGGAGTTTTATTGTACCTTCAAAACATATTATAGTGCTTTTTTATATAATATAATCTGGTGCATACACCATTTCTACCAATCACATGTTCAGACGATCATGTGTGTCAGTGTGTGGATTTACCTCCATGACTTCTGGTTATTCAAAGTTTTCAAACCCATGATATGTCAGTTCTGACTCTGACAGCCTTAGGAGTACACACAAGTTAATTATTCTGATCCTAAAAAGGTTCTACTGTACTGATATGGCATGCCATTTGTTTGCTTCAAGTCATGGTACTTGCAGTTCTTGAGAAGTTGAGCTCGGCAGACGCCTATTCTACCTTTGTTCGTTTTGGGCGTTAATAGTCAGTCTCCTCGGCCATTCCTTTTCTAAATTGCAGGTTACCAAGAACAATTTAATATAAAATGATATAGAATTACTTTTGTTGCCAAATTCAATAGCATAATTTTCATTTGGCAAATTTAGACAGTATTTTTCCCAATTGGCCTACTTTGATTGGCTTTGGCTAGTCTAATCATTTTGAGTAGCAGCATATACTCCCTCCGTTCGGAAAAGGATGTCACAAACAAAAATAAACTATGGAAAAGGATGTCACAAACAAAAATAAACTATAGATAGACCATTTTTGTGACATCCTTTTCCGAACGGAGGGAGTAGTTTAAAGTATATTTGAAAAAATACACTAGCATACTGTTGGCCTGAGCATATTTTTGGTCAAGATCTCCAAAGATTTTCTTCATTGCAAAACGTTGAGCACAATACATTATCTCTACAAGAAATATCGTGGAAATTCTCACGGGCATTCTTATAGAAGCAGGCCACATCCAGTCTTTCAGTAGTTCACACTGTGACGTACTCCCTCCGTTTTTAAATATAAGATGTTTTAGGTGTTGCACATATTGTCTAGATGCATACTAAAGTGAGTGAACATACACACTAAAACATGTCTATATACATTTGTATATATATATGAATGTGGACAAAAGCTAAAACATCTTATATTGAAAAACGGAGGGAGTAGTCCTTAATTTCTTCCATACACGGACAGCGTACCTACAGATTGGCGGTGACCTCCCTCCGTGGCGCACTGATGTGGAGCAGATTATTGTGGGCAACTAATTGTGCATGGCTAGCGTCGACCGGAACATAGGAGAAGAGCATTGGCTCATGGCGTGCGTATGCACGGAGCATATGAAAATGAAGAAAGGGAAAAGCAGAAAGAATTTCAGATCGTTGTGATGGATGCGTGATTTTCGATCTTAGCCGGTGGCGATGGATGGACGTGTGATCTTCGATCTTAGCCGGTGATCTTCAAAGATTTTCTTCGTTGCAAAACGTTGAGCACCATACATTGTCTCTAAAACAAATATCGTGGAACTCTCATGGGCATTATGCTAATGAAGAAAGGGAAAATCAGAAAGAATTTCAGATCTTAGTGTGATTTTCGATCTTACCCGGTGGCTATGGATGTGTAATCTTCGATCTTAGCCGGTGATCTTCAAAGATTTTCTTCATTGCAAAACGTTGAGCACCATACATTATCTCTAAAACAAATATCGTGGAAATTCTCATGGGCATTATTATAGAAGCAGGCCGCATTAGAGTCTTTCAGTAGTTCACACTGTGTCGTAGTCTTTTCTTCCATATTATTGAGGTCAATTAAATGTGCATGGCTAGCATCGACCGGAACATAGGAGAAGAGCATTGGCTCATCATGGCGTGCGTAGGCAGGGAGCATATGCTAATGCAGAAAGGGGAAAAGGAGAAAGAATTTCAGATCGTCGTGATGGATGCGTGATCTTCTTAGCCGGTAGCGATGGGTGGACACTCGGACAGGATCATCCATGGGATCGAGCTTCATCCGACACTACTCCAGCGGTACCCCTACGTGGCCCGCTTTGCCCTCGGTCGACACACAATGCGCGCGGTGGTTCCACCAATTATCCGCAACAACGCCCTACTATCATATGTTTCTTTTGTAACCGCTGATATGACCGTCTCATTTCATAAGTCATGGCTCATCCTATAAGTAGAGGGCGGCACCTGGCCATGAAAGGATATCCAGCTCTCCATTGGCATTGCCACACATCCCTCGTAGTACTGCTGCTTACACATTGCACATTCACTAGCTCCATGGCTGCTCGCATCGGCGCTGCTCTCCTCTTCATGGTGCTGATCGTCTGCGCGGGGCTCGTAGCCACGCCGGCCGAAGCTCGCGCCGCACCGGACGTCTACGTTGCCGCGATGACCAATGCCGCCAGCGGCATGGCCACGGCCGGCGGTGGCATTCGCCGGGGAGGTGGAACAACGCGAGGATGCTGCAAGGAGGAGACGCCGCTCACAAGCGGGAGGTGCCGGGCGGCCCGGACCCGATGCACCATCACTAGACAAGTGGCCAGCTGCGAAGAGGCAACGTACGTACTGCGAGTGGACGTAGACCAGATCGGAGAGGTGAAGCATAATTTCGTTTGGTCTAAGGAGCTGATCGATGCGTGTGTTTATGTTAGAAGAGGTACGACTTCATTCGTCGTGCGTCCTTTATATGCACGCAGGAATGTCAGTACGTACCTAGCTCTGTACTCCACACACATACGGTCCAGTTGTAATAAACAAGTGCAAGCTTGCACATATTAATACTTCGGTAGCTCCATCACGAATTATTCATGATCTAATCTGTAAGTTTAGAAATAAAGGGCCTCGCCCCAGTTCCATTTCAAGAAATGAAACTCCAGTCTTACATCATTCAGTTTTTACAGTACTCAGAGCAACAGCCGCACGCTGATCTCAGAAGCGCAAAACGCACAGAAACAGAAAACAAACTAAAGTTCGAGGTTTACAACCCCCCACCACCACACATGAACTAAAAACGGACCAAACTACCAGTGGAGAAACAGTCAAGGGGGGAGGCCGGAGTGCAGGATTCACTGCTTGCTAATCACCCTCCAGTTCCTTCCGTTCTCAACCATCACCAGCTGAGCAGCTTCCAGGGTACGCGCCAGCCCACGCGTTGTGGCTTCCCACTCTTCATCTTGCGGATCACAATGAGGACCCAAGCAGCTCTTAAGATCAATCTTCACCGGGTTTCTCACCCTGGATCTCGCCAGAGCAGTGGGGGAGGGCTTCTTGCCAGCATTTCCACGGCGGCGATGATTTCCAGCATTCGGGCCTTCGCACCGCCGGAGAGCAAGATCACCCACAGAGAAAGTGTAGAAGCTAAGCCTCTCCATATCACCTCATGCTTGGTTTCACTAAGCCACAAACTAGCAATTCTTTCATAACTCGCAGGGGAGATGGCTAGACCCGTCAAACTGCTAATCTCAACCCAAACGAGAGCAGCAACATTACAGGCAAACAGTAAATGACCGCAAGATTCAGGTTCAGTGCAGAAAAGACAGGTTAAATCGTGGACAGTTTGTCTCTTACACAAATTATCCCTAGATAGGATTTTATTGTGAGACACCAGCCACAGGAAGAAATGAATCCGGGGGGGGGGGGGGGGGGGGGGGGGGGACTTTGATTCGCCAAACCGCATGAACATGTGTAGGCACAATACCTCTGAAATTAATAACAGCATACATGGAGCTGACCGAATACACCCCTTTAGACTCAAATTTCCAAAGAATATCATCATCCTCTTCACTAATGTTAAGAGACTGAACAATCTGAGAAATCTCATACCATTGCATCATTAGTTTGTTATCAAACATCTTCTAAAAGTGAGTTTTAGAGTAACTTCATCCCAAACTTCTGAGATAGTGACATTTTGTTCATTAGCAAGGATATACACATCCCAGTATTGAACTGCCAAGCTAGAATTACCAAACCATTGGTCCTCCCAAAACTTGACTTTCTTGCCATTACCCACCTTCCACTGGTAACCTAATTTAGCAGCATTAGCTGCCCATAGGACTCCTTTCAGAAAGGAGAAACCCCAGCAGTAGAGCAAGAGAAAATATTTGGACAATTAACTTGGTATTTATGGTCAATAATCTGCTTCCACAGCTTATTACCGTCAAGATTATATTTCCTTACCCAAGAAGCCAGGAGACATAAGTTCATCTCAGCAATATTAGGGATACCTAAACCCCCATATTCTTTCTTCTGAGCAACTAGCCCCCAACTCGCTAAGTGGTATTTGAAATGTCCCTCATAATCATCCACAAGCAATGCGCCATCTGGGAGTTGATCAAGGCTATCGCCCACTTAGGGAATTTAATAACACTCAGCAGATAAATAGGAATGCTCGCTAAGACGCTCCTAACAAGCTCTAACTTAGCTGCATGAGACATCAGTCGACCCTCCACCCAGCAGCATTTTTAATAAGCTTGTCGATAATGGGCTGCAGGTCCTCTTTTCTTAATTTCGCAAAATGAAGAGGAACCCCTAAATATTTAAGGGGGAAACTACCAAGTCTACAACTCAAGATCTGAGCAAAAAACTTGTGCTTCCTCCTCAGGTACATTAATAGACACCAGATCACATTTATGAAAGTTGATCCTTAGTCCAGAAAGTTGTTCAAAACAAGAAAGGAGCCATTTTAAGTTCATAACTCCTCTACTGTCGTTTTGGAGGAAAAGGAGGGTATTGTCAGCATATTGCAACTAACCACTCCCACCCTCTGGAAACCATGTAGCAAACCAGTAATAAGGTTACTATTCGCAGCTTCAATAAGCATTTTCGTAAAAACATCCGCCATCAAGTTAAAGAGCAGGGGAGAATAGGGTCTCCCTGCCTAACCCTCTCCCAGCAACGAACTAATCACTGTTCAGGTCATTTATTCTAACCCAACAGAGCCTTTGTCAAGTAAAGAGGCAATCCTTCTAACAAACTGGGCACTAAAGCCCTTGCCGCCAGCATTTTAAGTAAGAAAGACCTATCAACCATGTCATAGGCTTTCTCATAGTCGAGCTTAAAAATAAAACCTGACTGCCACTACGAGCCACGTCATGGATGATCTCGTGTGCAGACACTACACTTTCCAATATGAACCTCCCCCTAATGAAGGCGGTTTGGTTTGGTGAAATAAGATCCTCACACACTTTACCCAATCTATTTGTGACACACTTAGAGAAAATTTTAAAACTACAATTAGTCAACACTATAGGTCTGAATTTCTGTATATTCACAGCATCAGCCTCTTTCGGAATTAAAGTAAGCAGGGAGAAGTTGAGTTTGTAAAGATCCAACTCTCCCCTGTTCCAATCATTAAACATGCGAAGGAGGTCTTTTTTAATAAGACCCAAAAAGATTGATAAAAAAGAAAGGAAAACCCATCCGGGCCAGGGGCCCCTTCAGCATAAGAACTGAAGATGGCATCCTTGACTTCCTGCTCAGAAAAACGGGGCATCTAGTGCTTCATTTTGGGCCGCTGTGATCCTATCGGTAGCTTCCCAAAAATCCTCAGCAAGATCAACATTAATTTTTTGCTCAAAGCCAAACATGTGTTTATAATAGTCAGTAGCTATTTTTAACATACCTTTAGTATCCTCTACCATACCAAAGGGGCCCTCCGGCATAGGTATGTGCTTCTTCCTTCTCCTTTTGTTGGCTTGTGCATGGAAGTAGGCAGTATTCCAGTCACCCTCCAGAATCTGCTTCTCCTCGACCTTTGCCTCGCCTTGATCTCCTCTCTCTTCCAAATACCTGTCAGTTCATCAGAAATACATTTCATCCTCGCTTTAGGAGGAGATAAACATTGGGATTCAGACAAAATATCAAGCTGGTCAAACTCAGCAATAAGCTGCTGTTTTTTTCTTTTTCTGCGCAGATTCAACATTAGCACCACCCTTTCGCCGCTTTTCTGGTGGTTCTAACCTTAAACTGCCAGATATCAATGCTTCTAGTAAATCGACAAGGTGTATTCCAAGCTTTTTGGATAACTTCTCTAAAGCCATCCACTTGAAGCCACACTTTTCGAAACGGAACTGCCTAGAAGTGGGAGCAGCCATGGCTCCAGTATCAAGCACTAGAGGGGTATGGTCACTACCGATCCTAGGCAGCGTCCTAACTGAACAAGCTGAATAAAAGCTATCCCAGCAGGTCGAAACAAAAACCCTATCAAGAGTCAGCCATAATAGCATCCTCTTGGTTGTTACTCCAAGTATACACCCTATTCTGTAAGTGTGTATTTTGCACGGTGTTAGTTGTTCATGCGTGATGAACTCTGCCGAGAACTCTCCTTCCATATTCCCGCACATTGTTGTCTATATTCAGTACTTGGATAACTTTAGTATAGTTAATTTGCAAACTTTCCATTGACTGTGACCGTAAATGACGAAAATCACGAATCACCAATATAACGGGATCAGCACGTCGTGTTAGCTAGGCTAAAAAAGTTCAGTGGAGACATGGAGTACTACTAGTGCCAGTGGGCAAACTTTCATACCGAGGCCCGCAAGCGGCGGAGCAACAGAACGTAAAGCCTGGCCCGGTAAAGATGTTCTTCAAATAGGTTGGCGTCCCGCTTTATAAATAAAACAACCAACCACTGAACCACGTCCAAGTCTATTTAGTTATTGTGTTGTGAATATATGTAATAGATGACAATTCTCTACATTATAAATTTTGCTTTTAATAAAAATGAAAAATGATCATTGCAATTGGTTTTAAAGCACCCATTGGTGATCACTTGTCCTGCGTGATTGAGCTTCCCCTGTACCGTCGTGCCTCCTCCTGTCTCTCCTCTGCCTTTTCTTGTATGTGTATGTGTACTGTATACTTATGTGGCAAGTTCATATGTGCAAACATGGACAAACATGATAGGTTGGGTAAAATGTCAACCACATAAGCAAGGATACTACTTTTGGATTGGGTAAGTGACCAAGTTTATCCGGTTTAGAAATATGGTGACCAAAGATATACGAAAAATAAGGAGGAGCCGAAATGTTTCATATAAATGTTTTGAACCACAGACACATTCATGCATTATTTATAAAGAGATGACCTTCACTTCTTTTTCTCAGTGGACGGCCTTCTCACCCAAGTTCTGGCTGTGCGTTCGGTTAATATGGTTAATTCGGTTCGGTTTATACGGTTATATGGTAAATACAGTTTTGATACTTCGGTTCATTCGGTTTTATACGACAATACGGCTAGGTTTCGGTAATAACCATTTAATATCGGTTCGGTTTCGGTAATAACCAAACTAACCAAAGTTGACGTGAATTTTTAGATGACATCAACTTTTTGGCATGAATTTTTGTTAGTATTCGGTCAACTAAAATATCTCGCATGACCTCTTTGCTTAAATCAGAACATAATATGTTCGATCAACTCAGTCTCACATGACTCATGACACATGTATAGCTCGATGAAGTAATTGTCAAATAAAACACACAAGTACACAACCAGAAACGACTAAGCACAACTGCATAACTTCATATGGTTTATTAAAGAAGCAGTACCAGCGGATGAGGATTTGCAGCCCAG
This sequence comes from Poa pratensis, assembly GCA_947311845.1. Taxonomy (NCBI): domain Eukaryota; kingdom Viridiplantae; phylum Streptophyta; class Magnoliopsida; order Poales; family Poaceae; genus Poa; species Poa pratensis. The sequence continues at coordinate 27,879,468 of CAMZMU010000071.1, read as the reverse complement.
CTCATTACCACAATGGTTGCAGTTAGCACGAGTTGGGTTACTTTCCTGAACTGTGAAGTGCTGCCATGCTTTACTGCGTGTGTTTCTTGTTTTCTTCACACTGCTGTCCGGGGTCGTATCTAGTGGAGGTACAAAAGCTTCATGGCTGCCGGCACAGATTGTGTTAAGTTTTCACTCTCGGATAGCTAAACAACACAAAAGAAAATGTGTCAATTATCCATTCTCAGTCTCAACTCTCTCAAGCACATGAAGTTGGATAAATTATACAATAGAATCAGAGGAAGAGTTACATTGTTATGGCAGAATTCAACCGACTCCGCCGTTCCTTCACAGTTAAATCATCAATCTGCTTATGCACAAATTCACAAAATACCTGAAAACGTGAACAAAACTGGAGCGATGTTGCATACGAACATGCAAATAACTGAACTTTCTCGAGATTTTTCAGAGGAGTGGTGGTTCTTGAGTTTGTTACCTTAATCACTGAAGTCGCCCTGGAGTGGAGTGGAGCCAGACTAGGATGCGGATGAGAGGAGCCGAGAAGGAGGCCGTAGGTGGGGGGCCGGGAGGTCGGCGGGTCGCCAGATCCTGAGCGGACGGCCAGCCGCCACGGCAGCAGCAGGAACTAGCGCTAGAGTTCGGCGCCGCCCCTGTTTCCGCCCTCTCTGGCTCAGCTTTGTGCGATACTGCGAGTCTGTGTGCCTAGGTCACGTGAAGTTGGGCCTGTGGACTGGGCTGTGGAGTGGGGAGCGAGCTGCGGAGCTTAGGTGGGCTGGGATGTTCGGTTATTCCGGTTTAACCGGCGGTTTTTCGGTTTTAAACCGAAAAAACCGAGGCCTGTATGGTTATCACTTTTACTAACTGTAACCATAACCGCTAACTGAAAAAACCGTTAATTCGGTTGCAGTTAGGTTTTTTCCGGTTCGGTTTTCGGTTTCGGTTCGGTTATGCGCAGTCGGAACCCAAGTGAAACTAAACCGATGGTCAATATAACGCGAAAGGATCTAGACGAACTCGTCGCTATGCAAAACTTGAGCCTAGCTTTATCGTCTCGACTAGGGCATGCAACAGCAAGACCACATTCATTTTGTCGTATTTTATCCATCTATGTGTCCTCCACATAAGAGAAACCTATGCACGGTGTACGTATGTTGAGGATGAGAGCGGCCGGCGGTGGTGGCATCCCTCCATAGCGCACTGATGTGGACTGGATTATTCTGGGCAACTAACTGTTAAAGCGAGCATGGCAACATAGAAGCAGATCAGCAAAACATTGGCTCATGGCATGCGTATGCCAATGCAAGACGAGTAAAGAAGAAGATCATCGTGATCGATGAATGATCTGCTTAGCCTCTCGCGGTGGTGGCCACTCGATTAATCCAACAAAGCGCCGGTGGTTCCACCAATTATCCGCAACATATATTGCCCGGCCCCGGCCCCATCATATATGCTTGTTTTGTAACCGCTGCTATGATCTATCTGTCTATAAATAGCGAGCGGCACCTGGCCATGAAAAGACACAGAGACACGCACACTACTGGTCTCGGAAAACATTCTTGCTACCAACGCTAGCTAGCTGATCGAGCTCCATGGCTGCCCGCATCTGCGCTCTTGTCCTCTGTGTGGTGTTGATCATCGGCGCCGGGCTCGTACCCTCGCTGACGGAGGCTCGCCCCGCGCCCGATGTCTATGCTGCCGAGAACGCCAATGCCGCCGGCGCCGGCGGACGGGCTCGTCGGGGGAGGTGGAACATGGAGATCAGCCTGCAAGGACGAGCCGCCGTTCACAAGCGGGAGGTGCCCGGCGGCCCAGACCCAGAGCACCATAACTAGAGGCTAGAGCAGGGAGAGGAGCTCCCGGTGGAGCGTTGGATCCATCCACGTTACCACGTACGCACGGTGCTGTTCGCGTCGCTGTTCTATCCGGCCGGCCGGGATTCTGGTTGAGCGGAGAGGTAAAAGTACAATTTGTTCGCACATTTGTTGTGATCGGTTTCACTCGATCGATCGTGTGATAGAGCATCTGTCAAGACTCGAGAACAGCTCCCCCGTGTTTTTCACGCTCTCATTACTGTCTGCAATACTGTACGGCATTAATATACATTTTCTCGCACCAAAAAAGGGTACTGGTAACTTGCAACTTCCCTTTGACTGTGACTGTAAACCGACCACACAGTGACCAGCTGCAAAAAGGTTGGTGAAGTAACGGACAATCTTTTTTTTCCATCAAGGTCGGCAAATTAACAGTGCCGTGGCCGATGCAGGGCCGCAAAAGCTGTTGAAAACTCTGAAAATAATAATCGTGGCTTCGATGAATGAAACGGCGTTCAAGTTTGGGCCCGGCAAGGCTGTAACTGGGCTTTCCTGGCGGACCATGTACTGATGTGGCTCGTGGTTAACTTCGGGAGATCCTATCACAGCCTCAGACGGGTCCATTGCTTGGAATCGCCCAGTTGGCCATGAACTGCACGGCCCTTTAATGCTTTGAGGTTCTTGGCGAAATTACTAGAAATTCTAAAAAAAAACGAAATCACTAGAATACAAAATTGTGGACCTCACCGAAGGTCATTTCCGGCACGCTCACCAAAGCATCTCATATCAGATATTCTGATATTTATTAAGTACTAGCAAATGTGTAAGACCATGAGATCGACAAAGTGCATAAACAATATTGTCTAGCAACATGTTAACGTGATAATGATCGCTCCGCTACTTCAGACATGAAATACGCTATGTATCCATTTGTTTATACTTTTATAAGATTTTTTAGGAAGATTGGATTGTTCAAATTGCAGGAAAGTTGTGTTCAAGATCCATGAACTTACTGCTGACACTCCAACTTACATAACTATACCAAACTGTTGTTCTGACGCGTGGAGGGGTCATTCAAAAACATACTGGAATTTTGATCTACTCTGATTAGTGTGCAAGGACTAACCGAGAGCTTCGATAAATCGTTATATACAATATTCATTGTTTTGAACATGGTCTTCCACTATTACACCAACAAAACAGAAGCATCAGACAAACACCTAAGCTTGAGACACCATCCTCTAGGACTGAACCTGAAATAAAAATACTACACCAGCAAATAGAAGCAGACAATCAGTCAATCACCAAAGCTTCATATTTTGAACTGCCATAGCAGCCGCCATTGTTTGCAATATGTAGCTGCTTCAGTTTTGTAGACATGCAAATTGCCTACAGAGTATTGCACAACTGCACATGGTCTTCTCAATATCTCCATATATATATACTACCTCCATTCCAATGAATAAGGCCTATATTATTTTTTGAAAAGTCAAACCATATGAAGTTTGGCCAAGTTTTTTGAAGAAATTATGAACATGTACAATACAAAATAAACATGCTTAGATGCATCATTAAATACATTTTCACATGATATCCATATAATATTATAGTTGTTGGTAATTTTTTCAAAAAGTTTGGTCAAAGTTTACTTAGCTTGACTTTTTTCAAAAAATATAATCCTTATTCATTGGAACGGAGGGAGTATTCATTTAGGGTGTGTTTGGTTCACTGGCTATCCCTCAGGTGGTTAGAGATAGCCAATTTTTTAGTAGCAGCCCAACATTCGGTTCAAATTATGAAAGTAAAATGTCCAAGAAACCGAAGCCGAGTTGAGCGAAAAAATGAAGAGTAGGGACAAACCACCCTTCCACATGTGCAGATACCACCAACAAATAGAAGCATCAGACAATCACCAAAGTTTCATAGTAGTATTTTGAAGCGCCATAGCAGCCGGGGTTGTTTGCAGCCTGTAGCAGTTTCAGTTTTGTAGGCATGGAAGCTAGAGAGAGAGGCACGGACTGGATTGTGTACGATCGGTGGCGTCAGTCCGCCCATGCTCCTCCATTCTCCTTCCATGGCCAGTGCTCCTCTGCTCACCACCACTCCCTGCACCCCACCGCTACCAGAGCGACCTACCTCGTTTGGCACCAGCAGCACGACGATGCGACTTCGGCATGCCGCCAAGGACAGCAAGCGAGCAGGTGCTCGGGGCCGCATCATCTCGGCCGTCGTAGAGTGGCACAACAGGTCGGTTCGGGCAAGAGGGGCTGGACGAAGTTGCTGCGGCATTGACGGCCGGAGCTCATGGCAGTGACGACAAATCGAGATGTTAATGGCGGCCAAATCGGGATGTGTCGGGTACGGTGGCTCAGCCGCAGGAGGTCCCTGAACTTGGAGAGGGGAGATCGGCAGCGGGTGGTTCCGTTTGTCTTGTCGGAGGAGGGAGACGATGCCGCTCGCTAGAGATATGAGAGGTGGTGGTCAGATGGGGGTAAGAAGAAGCCTATCTTTTTTTCTTTGGACGGGAGAAGAAGGCAAGAAGCCTATCGTTATGGCCAAGGATAAATGTCCATGCGATTAAGAGGGGACTGCGGGTTTATTTAGGTATTTTGTAGGGGGTTCGGTGTAAAACGGACGACGCACCGTAGTGGTGGGTGTTTCTGTTCGTTAGATATAAAGCGAACGATTGTAGATGAAAGATGGCAGGCACACCATCATAACCAATTGTGGTTTTTATAGGAGTAGAGAAAATAAAATCTAGTAGTATAAAGAAGATACAACTCACGTAACATGAAAATACGCAACAAAAATACACTAAAAACTCATGGTCATCTTATTCGATTATTGACTCATCCACTAGACAATCAGAAAAAAAAACTAGGACACTCTCACCAAAGGCATCTTGTCGAGGTGTGCCCTCGGCAAATCTCATGGTTGCTATACCTAGGGTTGATTATGTGGTAGAGGATGTATAGTATTGGTGGAATCGACGGCTGACAAGCTGGATTTACCCAGGTTCAGGGCCCTCGAGTGAGGTAAAACCCCTACTTCCTGCTTGTCTGTGTTTATGTTGAATATGGAGGTTACAAGGGTTCGACGAGTAGTAGATCTCGTCGAGGTTTTGGTGGCTATGGATTGCTTGTCCTTGATCGATCACCCTCCCAGCCTTTATATAGGAGGCTGGGTCTCGGGAACACAACCGACCAAGGTTACATGTATGGAAAGTCTTAACCGACTACAACTTGGTCTAACTTGGGAAATACTCTTGTCTCGGGCCTTCCTTCGTGGGTTTCGATTAATCTTGGGCTTCTTTGATCATCACGTGCACCAGGTACCTCTAAGCTGGGGTACCCGCAGAGTATAACCTCGTCATTAGCCCCGAGTACTTGCTTGACTCGAAGAATCGAGCATGTGCTCCCTTCATCGTGCACGTCATAATCTTCTGAACTTGCGTTTCTGACCCGATGTAGTTCTTCGAGCTTTAATTTGTTTCAATTGTATGTGTATGCTAATCGAGGGATATTGACATAGTAGGCCTGATTCACTCGAATATCGAGCTCAGTTAACTGCTTATTTGAGCAAAAAACCTTACTAGTCTTCAGTCAGACTCGAGTCCCTGGGCTCGAGCCTGGAACGCAATCGAAAATTATGCCTAGGGATATTGACATAGTAAGCCTGATTCACTCGAATATCGAGCTCAGTTAACCGCACATTTGGGCGAAACCATACTAGTCTTCAATCAGGTTCGAGTCCCCGGACTCGAAGCTGGAACACTCTTGAAACTTTTGCCTAGGGATATTGACATAGTAGGCCTGATTCACTCGAAAATCGAGCTCAGTTAACCGCACATTTGGGCGAAACCATACTAGCCTTCAATCAGGTTCGAGTCCCCGGACTCGAAGCTGGAACACTTTTGAACTTTTGCCTAGGGATATTGACATAGTAGGCCTGATTCACTCGAAAATCGAGCTCAGTTAACCGCACATTTGGGCGAAACCATACTAGCCTTCAATCAGGTTCGAGTCCCCGGACTCGAAGCTGGAACATACTGGACAGACTCGACTCAGGCCGTTGTAGGTCTTACTGATTCGTTCTGCAGTTTAACTTTTGATACCTAACGCGTCCGTCAGGATTTTCATCATGTCTGTTGACACGGAAAATTTCAAGGGAAAACACTGTTGGAGCGTCCCTCGGCCCATCTCGATTGCTCGGCGGGTCTTACCTTTGCATTTGCGTATGCAGCATCCGAAACATCTGCGATTGGCATAGTTCGGGAATTTATGAAGTTTGATTCTTTGATTTGTGAAGTACTTAATGCATTTTAATCGAATCTGTAGTCGAGTGAATTTTTCTTACCTTGTTTGGAAATCTATGGGAGCGCGACAGCGCTCCCATGGGAGTAGCCCCCGAGATTGTGGTTTATTGTTTGCAATAGAGGACAATCTCAAATCATCCTTTTACACTGCTTTTTGTCAGTCGAAATATTTTGTCTTTGAAATCTGTGGGAGCGCGTCAGCGCTCCCATGGGAGTAGCCCCCGAGATTATGCTTTATTTCGTTTGAAGTAGAGGATAATCTCAATAATTTTGCTCCTTTTTTATCAATCGCAACAAATTTTTGATACGCTCCCATGGGAGTACCTTTTGCTAGTCGAATCCTTGCTTCGATTGTAGTCTCGAACCCACACTCGAATGTGGACGTTATCATGCCCCTGACGTCATTCATGACGTCTTTGGCGTGCGCCCGCCGTTTTGACAAGACGTGTCTGTGTGGGCCCCATGTTCAGAGTTTTGACCGCAGAAGACGCCGTTTCAGCTTTGATTTGACCGGACGTGGCGAATTTTTCGCCGCGCCATCATAACCTCCTAGGGTTTTGTGCGTAGTGGGCGACGTGGGATGCGACGGTTGCTCTCTGCGCTCGCCACGTGTACGGCCAGATGCTATGTGCATTTGGACGGACGATTACGATGGGTTTTGCGTTGTGCGGTAAGTAGCAATATTTGCGCAAGATTTTGATTTACTTGCCATTCACTTCCTCTGTTCCTCTTCTTCCTCGCGCTCCGCACACCATTGCTCTGCCTCCCAAGCTCCTTGCTGCTTGTTCCTCGCGCAATGGCGCCAAAGAAAATCAAGCGTGCCGCTGCAACTGCCTCCGCCGCCGATCCATCGGACAAGGGGAAGGATGCGACCACAGCGAGTGAGCCTGCCGATGCGCTCTTGAAGATCCCCGGTGACTGGACCAGATCCAGTGTAACCGAGGATACCCTTTCTGAGTACCGTCAGAAGGGTTGGCTGCCACCAGCTGACCAGCTAGCCGCGCGTGCTCCAGGTCTGGAGGTACGCCCTGACCCTCGCAACGGCGAACGCGTCTGCTTTGCTGAATTCCTTCCCCGCGGCTTCTCTCTCCCTTTGCATGATTTTGTGCGAGGGCTTCTGTACGCCTATGGCCTACAGATTCATGATCTTACTCCCAACAGCATTATGCATATCGCCTGTTTCATGGTGCTTTGCGAGTGTTTCTTGGGAGTATCCCCCAGCTGGGCATTGTGGAAGCATATCTTCAAGGTGCGCCACAATTGCCGGGGCAAACGCCCTTGCCCGGTGGGCGGATTTCAAGTCCAAGTGCGAAGCGATTCGCATTACTTCAGTTTGAAGACAGTCGACTCTGCCCAAGGCTGGCGGACCAAATGGTTCTACGTGCCAGTCGACCAAGTGGTGCTCCCGGCTTTTTCGATTGAGAATCCTCCGAAGAAGACGGTGGCCTGGGACCACCCTATCTCTCCTGCTGAAGCCAAAGAAGCCACCCCTTTGCTGAATGAGATTGGAAATTTGCTGAAGACTGTTTCTGGTATTCAGTTGATCAGCACTTATTTGAAGATGCGAGTGTGGCCCTTGCGCCTTCGTGCCCACCCGATGTGGCAGTATGAGGGTCCACTCGACAGCACCAGGATGAGCTCCTCCGAGTTGACGCCAAAGGAGCTCAGTGCTCAGGTGAAGAAAATCACGAGCATCAAAGCTTCCACAAAAATCGACTTCAACTTTTCCCACGTCCCCTACGGGCCAGAGAAGGCCTTACCCGCAGTGAGTGTTCTTTTTTGCCGTTTTTATGCCTCATCATCTGCCTTTGCATCCGTTTTGCTTCCGTTCTTATGATTATGAATTGTACTTGCTACATAGGGTCACTCGACTACCTCCTCGCTCCCTCCTCTACCCGAAGCGGGCCTACTGTGGAGACGGCAGTACAGGAGGAAACCAAGCTGCCCATTGCTGACCCTACTTCTGCCTACTCGACTCCTTAGGAGAATCCCGAAGAAGAAACAGGGGAAGTGGTGGAACAAGTTGTAGCGGATGCTTCGGATGAATCAGATGCTGAGCAAGGCCTCGCAAGCCTAAACGCCAGCGATTGTTCTTCCGGAGTCTTCAGTATAGAGGATGAGCAAGGGGACACTGGTAATTCGGGTATCCCTTCTCCTGCTAAAAACCATCCTCTGACTGTCTCCCCTCTGGCTTCGCGTCCTCCTGCAAATTCGAGTAACACCTCTCGACTGGGTGTTTTCTCTCTTGGCGACGAACCTGATTCTGATGAAGAAGATGAGCCAAGGTTTGCTTTGTAGTCGATTCCTTTATTTGTGTCTGCGCCTTTATGATTGTTGCTTTTTTGATTGGGTGTTTTTTGCTTTATCATACCAGTGGCAAATCGCAATCTCCACCCCAGTCGTGGACACTTCGATTGCGGCGCAACCATCCGTCCCTCCAGAGGCAGCACAAGGCACTATTCTTGAAGCAACCAAGGACGCCACTGAGCTGGTGGTTGCTGATTTGAACAAGGAGAAGACTGCCCCAACTGCGGATGTCGTGGCTTCCTCCTCCAAGCCTGCCTCTTGGACTGATCACGTGAGTGCTTCTGTTATTACTTACACTTGAAAATTTTGTTTCTTCGCACTCGACGATAACATGCATATTCTGTTTCAGCCTATGTATGCCGCCATGGCCCCTTGGGTCCAGTCCTTTGTTCGGGTGGAGCAAGAGAGGGACTCCCTGCAATCAACTTCGACTGAGCTTGCGCGTAAGTGTTTTTTGCTAAAAACTCTTCCCTTCTTTTGAAGTTATGATACTAATCGAGAATGTTTTTGAACTCCGCAGAAAACAAGAAATCAGCTGAGGAGCAAGTGGAAGGCCTGAAGAAACAAGTGCAGGACTTGCAGACCAAGCTCTCCAGCCAGCAGTCTGAATCGAAGAAAGCACTTGCTGATGCTCAGGACGCAACCACTCGCCGTGATAAGGATCTTGCTGCACGTCTGTTCGGATTGGCCCGTTCTGCCAAAGGTGAATGAACTATTTTTGCGAGTAGCTCTTTGGTTATTTTAGTAGCTTGTGCTCATAACTTCTGCTTTCTGAATTTTGAAGGTTCTGAAGGCGCCTCGACTTCCACTAAGCCATCGAGTAACTCAGTGTCACTTGATGATGCAATCATGGAACTCGAATCTGTGCTATACAAGACCAAAGGCGAACTGGCTACCATGACCGCTGCTCCCTCGACTGCAGAAGGACTGGCTGCAGCTTTTGGCGAAGGATCGTCGATTGTGGCAGATTTTGCCCGCGAACTCACGGTACGCGGCTCGGAGTACACCCTCAGGCTTTTGTTAGGCAATGGTATAGAGGCCGATTTCAACAGTGCTTTATCGGATTACCCGAAAAAGCCTGATGGAAGGCCGCTATCATTCAGGGGTGTAACCGAGCCAGCTACGCGACTGAGCGAAATCTGCGTCCAGACTATGGAGCGTCGGGCTGAAGCTGTTAGGGCTCAGTCGCGTAAAACTAGGGCAGGATCCATCTCACAGGCCTAGGAACTTTTTATTCTGTAATTTGATTACTCGAACCTGGCATGTATGCTTTTGCTACTTATGTTTATGCTAGTATATACTTTTGGGTGCTAATGTTTGAATGAAATTTGCTGAATCATCTGAATTTTGCAACTTCGTGTGTCGGGCTTCTGAATGTTGCGTTTTGTGAACCAGCCACAAGAGTGCGAGTCGGGTGGACCTTCTCCATCTCGTACTCGAACATCTGGTCAGTCAAGGAATGATGCGAGGGTACTTGCTTTTGCGAAGAATCGAGTGAGTGAACTAGAGCAAGAACTCAAAAGCACTCGAGCTGAGTTGGAGCTGTTGCGTTCCAGGCCAAGTTTTGCTACCCAACGCGAGGAATATGTTCTTGGCGAGATGGACAACATAAACAGGCAACTCCAATGTGAGTTTATGACATCATTTTTGCTTGAAAGTTTTCTTGTTTGCATTATGCTTCGGACCAATAACTTTGTCCTTTTGCAGGTTTTGTGCCTGATGCCCAGCAGGAAAATAGGAGGGTCAATCGACTCCTGATAATGTTGTTGATGTACCAACTACTGGCAGGCAGCATTTTTATTTGGACAAGGTGCACGCTCGCACTCTTGCTACTTTGAAGGATCGAGTATGGCGAAACGCCCAAGTACTCGAGATTTGCAGGCGTATCTTTGCTCGCTTAAATTACGCGCTTTCCCGTCAGGACCTCAGCCTCAAGGCTTGTTTCCTTGATCGATATCTTTCGAGTGACGGACGCAGTCAAAGAGTCTTTGATGCAGCTTGCTATTCGTGGATCCAACGCTACTATGGCTTACATCCGCGACCGTAAGCCAAATTTTTCGATTCGACCTCCTGCAACTGGCACACTTGTATCCCAATCACATTTGATTCGAGACACGCTCTGCTGCTGAGGAACTCATCGATTGCTGCAAGGAGCAGCTTTTTGGTTCTGTACTGGATGCAAAGGATGAGCCAGATTTAACTTGTGAACTTTTTGAAATCCTCGGCATTCTCCAAATGTAAATATATACTATTGTATTTGTGACGAAGTATTTTTATGCGTATATTTGTGACGGCCCCCGAGTCTATCGAGTGGGATTTTTGAATTTTTTATGCTTGACCCAGCCCCCGAGTATATCGAGTGGGATTTTTGAGTTTTATGCTTGACCCAGCCCCCGAGTATATCGAGTGGGATTTTTGAGTTTTATGCTTGACCCAGCCCCCGAGTATATCGAGTGGGTAACAATAAAAGGCATATATGAAAATATGGAGAACATGTATCTTTATTCGAAATATGTGTTCGACCAGCAAGCCGCCTCATTAAAAACCTTCCAGTCCCCTTAGGTACCCTGGTAAGGGAAAAGAGTGCGTCTGAAACCTGCTGGTTCTTCCGACATTATGCACTTATTACATATCTATGCATAGAACGGACGCAGATGCGCCCCTCTATGTACTAGTGTGGCTTGACAACATGTTGACCGTCCCTGAAGGTCCAGTCGGATGCCCCTTGTACTCCATCGCGTCGTTGATGGCTTTGAGCCCTCTGTCGATTGCCATCTTCTTGCTTCCTGGTAGAGGTGCACGGTCATTGGAGACCTCAAGCTCGGCGAGTGATTGCTCCACCCCGTACATCTCTGAAATTTTGCTGAAGTCACGGTCACATGAATCTGACCTTTGAAAGTTCCCGCTGATCGTGATGATTCCTTTTGGTCCTGGCATTTTGAGCTTGAGGTAGGCGTAGTGTGGGTACGGCCATGAATCGAGCGAAAGTGGGGCGCCCAAGTATTGCATGGTATTGTGACTTCCAATCGACCACTTCGAACTCAATCGACTCGGTTCTGAAGTGAGTAGGATCTCCAAACGTAACATCGAGTTGTATGGTGCCTTCTGGGAGCACTGCTTTGCCTGGGACGATACCATGGAAGGTACTTGTGGATTTTGGCAGATTTTCGACTGATTTGTTCATTCTGCGTAGCGTATCTGCAAAGATTATGTTGAGGCCGCTACCCGTCCATGAAGACCTTGGTCATGGCGTAGCCTCCGATTTGGGCGTCGAGTACCAAGGCTGCATGCCCTGGTCGATATACTGCTGGTGGATGGTCCTCTCGATTGAAGACAATCGGAGTTTCTGATCCTTTCAAAAAGTCTGTTATAGCTGGGGGTGCCATGACCGCCATATTGACGTGTCGAGTGTGTAACTTTTGCTCTCTATTGGAGGGACGCCCTCGCTGGATCATGTTCATCTGCCCGCGAGTTACGGGATATTTTTGTTCATCTCCTTGCTGCATCTGGTGCACGGCTGCTGCCATTTGTGTTCCCGTAACGGGTTGCGCTGGCACCATGTACACTGGCGTCGATTGCGCTGGTGTTGGTGCAGGATACACCTGAGTAGGCTGCATTTGCGGTGGTATGGAATATACCTGTGCTTGCTGTACTTGCTGCGGTGCTTGATATGCCTGAACAGGCTGTGTTTGTGGTGTAGTCGATGGGTCTGCGTCAATTGAGGAGGTGTCCGTCTTTTTGCAGTCGCAGTATGTGTTCAATCGCAAGTTGATCGAATTCCCTGCAATTTCTAAGCGAGTGGTTAGAGCGAAGCTTACCATCGTCCCCTTTATAAAGATGGAATCTGCAATAATCGTCCATCCTTTCTTCGATTGAGCGCTCGGGATCTTTGTCTGCTCGCCTGCGCCACTCTGGCCTTCTGTAGCTATCGCGGTCGTCGCGTCTGTGGTCTCGACTGTCACGTCGATCGTCTGTGCGATGGTCTCGATCACTTCGGCGTTCGTCAGTACGATGATCTCGATTATCACGATGATCGTCGGGTCGTCGTCAGTTTGGTCGCGGTTGTCTCTTGACTGGACAAAGCCTGCTGCGATGAAGTTTGGGTGGTCATCATCGTGATAACGATGCTTGCTTGCGCCTTCGATCATCTCTGTAGCTATCTCTGCGGTCTCGACTGCCACCCTCGTGATTTTCATGTGAGGGTGCGGCTCGAGTGGCTCGTACGGAGTCTTCTCCATCTGCCCATTTTGTTGCGAGTACCATGAGTGCCGCCATTGTCTTCGGATCTTCTCGACCAAGCGTTTCTTTGAATCTTCCCTCCAGAGTCCGTTTTTGAAGGCGTCGATTGCCCTATCTTCTGATACGTTGCCTACTGAATTACGGATGGGTCCACCGCCGTATGTACGATCTCAGAGATTCATCTGACTTTTGCTTGCAGGTCCGGAGCTCTCGAAAGTTTTGGGGCGCTCACATAAGGTTCGAAGTATTTGATGAAATCGCCTTTGAAGTGCTCCCACGAATCGTAGTATGATTCGGGTAGCGATTTGAGCCAATCGCGAGCTGTTCCTTCCATCATGAGTTGTATGTACTGCATAGCGTAGTTGTGGTGCCGCGCTGACATCCGACTGCCAGCCTGTAGTCTTCTAGCCAGCCTGATGGCTCTTGTTTGCAATTGAACTTTGGCGTGGTAGCTAGCGAGAATTTCTTGGGCATACGAGCCTCCCGGATTCGTCGAGTGAAGCATAGCGCTCCACAGGGTCCGATTTCTGCTTCTGAGTCTGAGCTATTGCTGTATGACCTCCTCGAGTGGCTCCTGCTGGAGCGATGGCGGTGTGAGCTTTTTCGACTGCTCCTTCCCCGAGGACTTCGACTGCGACGGTCCCGATCTGTATCTCTCCTTGGAGTTGCTTGTGGCTGCTGTATGGCTTGTGCTGCTATTGCCAGTTGTTTGTACAGTTGGAGGTGGTCCCTCTTTGGGTCTCCTGCAGGAGGTTCGATTGTTCTGAGATAGGTGCCGAGCGTCATCAGCGCCCGGCTGGCTCAGTAGGTATGGGGACTCCTTCCGCGTCGACTGCCATAAAGGCTGGGTTTAGGTTTCGAGTGACCGCTGCACGATCTGCGTCTCCGAGGTTTATGAATCGTGACCTATTCGCGGGGTCGTTTCTGCCTGTTGAACTTGTAGACAATGCTCTTCGCCGAGCACTCGATATGCTGGCTGCTTTTTGCGTTCTTCGAGTACCGCTCGGTAGTTCTTCAACCGTATCGATTCTTGCCACTGGAAGTATTGTAAGGTCAACACCTCTCCGGAGTTGCGTTTGCTGGTAGCATCGTGCAACTTTCGATTACTTTGCTCACTTTTTCTGCCATCTCTGCTGTGATGGTCAGCGTGGTTGTTCCGTCAGGCATGGTGACTGTGCAAGGGTATTCAGTAGGTCGACGGCATGTTGCAGCTGCTGACGTTTCTGCTGTACTCGCGGTGTATACCTGATATGGAAACACTCGATCTTCTGCCCATGTGTTGCTGATGCGCATTATGGATTCGGCGTCGTCATCCAGTCTGGGGTTGCTTTGCTGCGGGTTTCTGCCGCAATCGAGTTGATATTCGAGTGCCTGTCCTGGCTATTTGCATCGCAGGTGAATATCTCGTGGCTGGCACGGATTTCTGGGCCGTTGAGATCGGCGAGGTATATGCTGTCATCTATGTTCTCCTCGTTCCCCGCGACGTCGTAGCAGTCGACGACTGTCGAGTGACTTGATTGCGTTTGGGACGGTACGCAGATTCGATCTCGCTTCTTCCAAATCTTTTTGCCACTTCGTCACGGAACTCTTGCGAGGTCATGGACGTTGCAGAGTCGCTTGGCGATTGGATCGGGACGATCTGTGACGATGTCGCGCCAAGATGGATGGTGTTGCAGTCGAAGCGTTGTCGATTGTCTCCATGTTGAGTGTCTCCACGTCGAGTGGATCTAACAGGTCCTGCACACCATCTTTATCGACAAAGAAGTTAAGTTTTCCAACCGTAATATCCAAACCTGATTCGAGTCCGGCGAAGGCTTGTTGAGCTTCCATCGAGTGCGGCGTGAGCCTCCTTGGAGATTTTGGCGAGTGATCACTTTTTGAATTGATGCTAGTAGATCTTGCGGCGAGTTGCTGTTTGCAATGGTGGTTGATGATTTGCTTTTTGATGACGCGGTAGGCGAGTTACCTTGTGCAGATGCGATCGTCGGGTGGCCGCTTGATGATGAAACCGGCGAAACCGTGAGCCCAATACTACCTTTTCCCACAGACGGCGCCAATTGTCGAGGTGTGCCCTCGGCAAATCCCATGGTTGCTATACCTAGGGTTGATTATGTGGTAGAGGACGTGTAGTATTGGTGGAATCGACGGCTGACAAGCTGGATTTACCCAGGTTCAGGGCCCTCGAGTGAGGTAAAACCCCTACTTCCTGCTTGTCTGTGTTTATGATTTGAATATGGAGGTTACAAGGGTTCGACGAGTAGTAGATCTCGTCGAGTTTTGGTGGCTATGGATTGCTTGTCCTTGATCGATCACCCTCCCAGCCTTTATATAGGAGGCTGGGTCTCGGGAAACACAACCGACCAAGGTTACATGTATGGAAAGTCTTAACCGACTACAACTTGGTCTAACTTGGGAAATACTCCTTGTCTCGGGCCTTCCTTCGTGGGCTTCGATTAATCTTCGGGCTTCTTTGATCATCACGTGCACCAGGTACCTCTAAGCTGGGGTACCCGCAGAGTATAACCTCGTCACATCTCATATCCTGATATTTATTAAGTAAAATAAAATCTAGTATAAACGAGATACAACTCGACGTAACACGGAAAGTACTCAACACAAATACACTAAAAACCCATGGTTGTCTTCTTTGATTCTTGAATCATCCATTGAACAATCAGGAAAAAAATAGAACACTTGCCAACGCCGTCGTCAATCAAGACTTTGGAGATCACAGTAACCACTCGCCGTGAACAATGAGATCGAATAATCCTTGAAAGAAAATCGGCTTGGCGTACACCCCAGGCAGCACAAACTTGCAATACTTTGCCACCAATTTAGAGGGTTGGAGAAACCAAATCTTATCGCAGACCCGAACAAACGAAAAGATTGAAACATCGCACTAACGGTTAAGATTCAAAATAATTCAACATATTTGGTAGCACATATCCTCATTGATTCTTCGCCAATGCCAAATTGAATGTTGACGAGGTGGGAAGATGCCGGAGAGGTCTTATTCGCGCACTATTATCGCCACCACCTCGCCGATGCTGATAGGAAGATCAAACCTTAAGGAAATATGTTTTGCTACATCTCAAAATATTTAAAAGCATAATATTTTGAGAAACCACTTATTTATTCGAATAAGTTCAAAATACTTTTGCTCCGAAACGCACCCTAGTCTTATCCTTTCAACCGTGCCGGCGAGGCCTTTGCTTAATCAACACCCCAGCGGGCCCTAGAACGAACGGCACGTACTAATCAATCTTCCTCCTTTTTGTCTCACGGAAACCTTCTTCCTCCTCTCCTCACCTGCTACCCATCAACCGCCCTTCCCTTCCCCTCCAAGCAAGCGCGTCGCGCCAAAGCCCTAACACCGCGATGTCCGGCTCCGGCGCCCCCTCAGGCCGGGGCTCCGCTGGGGCTCCCGCAGCTTCGACTTCGGCACGGACGACGTGCTCTGCTCCTACGACGACTTCGCCGCCCCCTCCGAGCCCAAGCGACCCGATCCAGTCGACAAGGTATACGTCGTCTCGTCCCGCGATAGTATTCCCACCTATTGGACCCCTTTTGCGAACCGTATTGGTGGGTTTCCCAAGCTTTGGTCGAAGTTTGGGTCTAAATTTCGGTTCTGGTCTGCAAATCCTCCGTTCCATTGGGGAATTTGGAAGCAGGAAAAGCGAAACTGGAAATTGTTTTGGTTTTTTTTATTAAATGATGATTCAGCATGGAGGGATCTTTATTTTCACTGTTAGTACGCTTCAGCTGTGGTTCTGCCCTGAGCCTAGGGTATTATGCGCGTTTACCCAATATAAACAGTTTTTTTTTAGAGGAAACAATATCAGCAGTTTTATCTAGTGTTATTGTATGATCGAGGGAAACTCGTGAAATTCTTATATTCGTGTAGAAAGTTCAACATTCAGTGTTTTATATTTTTTTGGTCTTAATGTATCATGGTTTAACCCCCAATTTGATATAAAGGTTAAGGTCCCGAGTATGATGTAAAGTAAAAGAGTAATCAAGTCACAGTTTGCGTCAGGTTATAAGCTGAACGATCTAGTAGATTATAAAATGCTGCTGCTGGTAAAAATAATCTTGTGTCACCTATTTGATCAAACTTTGCAGAGTATTGTTTCTGTGACGCTAGTTGCTAGATAGTAAATTGTCAAGGGACCATCTTCAATTGAAGCTATGTGTACCATGCTGGAAATTTCGTAGTAATGCCATTTGTATGTTTGGATGGTGGAAGGCTAATTGATAGAATATAGGTCATCGTCACTATTGACACTGAAAATTTCAGTGAACTCTTACATTTTATACGATAGCTTTCAACCAACTTTCACTGGCGAACGAATTTTGTCATGGCTGTGGTTAAAGTGCTCACCTTCTATTCATTACTTTCGGTGCTCATTCTTGAAATTTTGCAGCAGGATTTTCATGATAGCAGATTTGGGAGACCATCCGTGAAAGTTTATGAACAAGAAAGTTACGCCAAAGAGGATGTACTTTCTGCTGTTGAGAGATGCATGAAGAAATATGCTGACAATTTACTAAGATCTCTAGAGGGAATCACTAGTCGGCTTTCACAACTAGAGATTTATTGCTATAAGCTTGAGAGGTCCATAGGCGAACTTCGAACTGACATGCTTCGCAGTGAAACTGATATAAGATTGAAGTCTCTTGAGAAACATCTACATGAAGTAAGTAAATTTAGTATTTAAAGTAAGATTGCTTTGAGAATATACTTCTTCAGTTGTACGATCATGCCATATGTCCATCTGCATATTACTATAATTTCTATGACTTCCTTGATATGTATGCAATATTCATTGTGTCTGTAGATGTTACTGGATATTATTGCACCAGAACATTTTGTTAGGGAGTGGAGAGTACAAAACATATGCACACGACAGACACCAGCACCCATCTCATCGATAACATGGGTGAATGGGAATGAACACCCGTTGGCCAAAACGCTTGTCTATTGTATCAAACGTTTTATGTCACTTACATGTGATATTGCTCCTTTGCTTTGTAAATGTCTGGTCCCGTTTCTTCCCTGTCCGACCCCCCAATATGTTTATGCATGGTATTGATCATCTAGTAATTGTGATTAGCGAAAGCCATCGTTGTAGGAAATCTTAGGAGAAATTTGTAAAATAGTGTGAAATAAATATGTACTGTATCCTTTATACTTTACTTCCATGCCTCGATGAAGGGGCATCACAGGTTGGAACCGGTACTTGTAGCCAACTCAGTCATCTCTCACATGAGGATCAAACCTAGCCCAAAGTTTAGGGTTTTGCTGGGCTTACCCTACACTGACTTGATGTCCCGAATTTTGAAATAGCAGGCTGAGCTGAACATGAATGTTTAATATGGTTACAAAACCCTGTTAGGTCCAAACCATGATGGTTTTTTGCATACTATGGCTTGGCTGGCCTCAAGTAGTTTTGACCACTAATTTACAGAATAGTCCACAAAGCGCCGGGGTCACTTTGTCTGCATGCATGGGGAGCTTCATGCATGTTCCAATATTTATCAGACCTGTAGTCCTGCCTGAACTACTAAACCAGAAATACAATCATCACAGAGACACTATAAGTCGCTAGTCTATATATGCACCCGCGAGTTATCAAGTGTGCTCAGGCCTGATCTCTTACCCATGATATTCCTTGCAAGTTTACTTTCTTGGATGCTCTTATAAGGCTTCTCAGTGGGGATGCTTGGGCAAGTCCTCTAAGCTAATGTCCTTTTAACCATTGATCTAGCTCTACACTTTTATAACAAGACATCAAGTATACTGCACGTTAGGAGTCATTATGTGGGAAGAGCAGTCAGTTAGGAACATCTGGACTTGCTTTGCCTTTCATCTTTTGTGCCTGACCACTAGCAGGGCCTTATATAAGTCATATTTGAGGAGGCAATTATCAAATATTATCTCTGTATATGTTTATCTGCACCGTGATTGTACGCATTGGTATCTCAACATAGAGCTGCCACAACCGATGATATTTTTCTCAAGGAAACACGTTTAGGGCAAAATATGGACTGTGATGTGATACACCAGAGGAGATAAGCATACTCCCTGTCGCTGATAGCTGAATGCACATGAGCATATTTACTTCCTTATGATAAACCAGTTGCATTGCCTATTTATGCACTTCACTCCTCTGATGTATATACTTATGTCTCTGTATACAAATTGGATGCTGCAGTCTAAGCATACAATTTATTAGAATATTGATATTGGTTTGCACTTTTATTAAGGAACTCATTGCAAACCTTGAGATTATTGAAATTGAGAAATCGCCACATATTGTAGCTTACGTATTAGCAAACTCTGCAAACCCTGAGATTATCCAAATTCAGAAAATTTATTTTTATGCTTCTGTTTTTACATGTGCTTGACATGAGTGCTTATGTGTTGATGATAGATATGGAGCATTGACTCTCCGCTTAGAATTTTTTAACTGTGATAAATTTTAAATGATGCAGGTGCACAGGTCTATTCAAATTCTTCGTGACAAACAAGAATTAGCAGAAACTCAGAAGGAACTTGCCAAATTTCAACTTACACAAGATGAATCTAAAAAGAAGGAAGATGTGCCAACACCTTCTTTCCCCGAGCCAAAGCTTGAAGAAAAGCGGGATGTTGCAGGTCAGCAGCTGGCACTTGTTTTGCCTCATCAGGTGAACTCTTCGTCGCTTGCGCCAAGAGCTTCTGAACCAGTCCAACAGTACAATGATCAACCTGCTCAGCAGACAGCCCCTAGCTCTCTTGTACCACACCAGGACCGTTATGTTGTCAGCCAAGCCATTGTTTACTACCCACAACAGCAAGCTCCAGGCAACCAGGACACACAACCAGAGGTGCAATACTTGCCCGCAAGGCCTCAAGCTCAAGACGTCCATGCTTCATCCCAGTCTCAGTCGGCAAATCAAACCCAGCCTCAGTCTTACCCTCCTTACCAGCAGCAGTGGCAGCAGCAACCCTCCCGGTCATCTCCTGGACCAGTGGCTCAGCCTCAGCAGACTTACTCGCAGCAATTTCCTCCACCTGTGCAGCAGCCTCAGTTATCTACCCAGCAGTTTCCAGCACAACAAGTGCAGCAGTCCCAGTTGTCAAATCCTCAACAGTTTCCTCCACCACAAGTGCAACCACAACAATCCAACCCCCACCTTCCTCAGACAGTGCAACCACAGCATCCTCATATGCAAACTCAGATGAGACCTCAGACTCCACCGAACTACTCTAGCTATCCACCCCACCAGCCACAGAACGCTTCCCCTGAAACGCTGCCTGGCAGTGCGTCTATGCAAGGACCGTACAACACCGTTGCTCCATCAGGTGGGAGTCGTTCCGAAGTGCAATATTCATATGGTGGACCTGGCATCCCACCACCTCATCACAACATGCAAAGGCAGCAACTACCTCCTCCAAGCCAGGGCTCTTTTGGCCCTCCTCCAAGTAAGGTGGCATATACCGGCCCTCCCCAATATGCGCCGCAGGGGCATTCACAAGGTTATAACGCGGCATATGGCTACCCGCCAAGTGGTCCTTCTGCAGTCCAGGCACCTCAGATGGCTCCAGGTGGTGCTGGTATGAGCCATCCAGGGTCATCGCACCACATGATGCGCGGTCATCCATATGGAGAGATGATCGAGAAGGCGATCACCATGGGATATCCAAGGGACCAGGTGCTGAATGTGATCCAGAGGATGACGGAGAGCGGACAACAGATAGATTTCAATGCATTGCTCGATAGGCTGAATGAATCAGGGTCCGGAGCACCCCCTCGTGCGTGGTGATATCGCCCAGGTTGGGGCCTGTTTGGCTGGACGCCGTGCTCATACGTGTGCTACGAGTGGTGTTGCTAAATAAGTGAGATTTGATATGATGCCGTCTATTGCTTGTCTGTCCGTACAATGTACATATAAACATTAAGCTTAAAGTCATGTGCCTCTTGGCTCTTGCACGTGCACAGACAACATGACTTCAAACTCGACTATTGAGATCTAATAATCGGAAGCAAATTATTTCCAGGTATCTTGTCATTTTGTGGTGTTATATGTCAGTTTATATTTGCTACGTTATGTAGTTCTCTACTGTTATCTCCATGCTGAGACAGCTTTGATGTGTTGTCATGGTCTTGTCTTACCCATGGTGTGTACTCCAGTGAATTGTTAACTCGAGCTGCACCCTTTTCGTACACATAAATTTTCTCCTTTACAATTTTCTTGAACATTTGAGTATGGCGCCTACCTGTCTTTACAGCTCTTGTGCACGTCAGCGAGCATGGGGATGCATTGCCTGGCTTGGATGGGAGTTGGATGTGTAAAGTCTATTCCAAACCTTGAACATGTCGAGGTTACCTAAATCAAGCTCCAAACTTTAATTTCCGTAAGTTAGCACTCTAAACTATCAATTTCCAGTCTAAATAGAACCGTACGAGTACGACCAAACCAAAAAGGGATTGCCCACGTCTGTTCAGCCCGGCGCAATATTGGGCCGGCTCAATGTGGTCCACCCCGTCTTCGTCTCGTCTATCGCATACACTCGAATTCCATTGTATGTTCTCGTTATGGCCATGGTGACATACTGACATGCTGATGATTGGCACGCCGGGGACATGCCGATGATTGGCACGCCGGGGACGATCGTGACGGCGCGACGACAAAGATAATGTCTCCGACAGTTAGGGTTAGGATTTTGAGCGGAAACAATTGCTTTTTTTTTGTAGGGGCAAAGCTAGGTTTTTTTTTTTTTTTTGAGAATCTCCGCATGTGTTTGACCAAGGACGTCTCCTCTCTCCCTCCACTGTAGCAGGAGAGGCGATTTTTAGATCCACCCGTCCGATCCACCTCTTCCTCGTCGATTCGCCGGATCTCTCGCCCTCCGCCGGCCGCTTCGGCGGCGGGAGGGCGGGGGATCCACGTCTCACGGGTGTATATATGGTAGGGTTTGCTGGGTTTGGCGCTGGCGGCGGTGTGAAGGAGCTTCGGTCGCCGGCGTGTCTTCTGTTGCAGGTGTGCGGCTCCCTCGACGGCGGTGCTCGGTGGAGCCCCGCGGTGGTGCACCTGCTTCCTCCACGCTCGCGAATCGGAGGATTCGTGCTGCGTGACATCTCCCGGCCAGGTTCCGTGCGGTGGCGGATCTGGAGTTTGAAGGTTCGGAAGACGACGACGGGGTGCTGCGCGGCGGAGCTGAAGATCCACGGCGTTACCCCTTCGGGGGCGGTGAGCATTAAAGTTATTAATTTCTTTTCCCTGGAAGAGCACCAGTCGATGGATTGTTGTTTTTTCATGATGACAATGGCTACTTGAAGATGTCTGGTTACATATGTGTGGAAGGAGTAGCTGATGTGTATGTTGAGTATCATGAAGAGGATGATGACAATGGTCGCAATAGCAGTAGTAGTTTTTTTTTGAAGGGAACTATACTGCGTATTCAACACAGAATACAAAACAAAGAGCAGAAATACGCAGAAGTACAAGTCGAAGAACTCAGCGCAACAGCGACGAGTGCTGAACCACCGCAAAAGCCTGAAGATGACCTCCAATGCCGAGCTCCGCCAGAAAAGAGGACACCAGGCCGCCGCCAACCCCGGGAAGGAAGCACTCCACAAATGTAGGAGACCGCAGGAGCCGTCCGCCGCAAGCGACGGAACTGAAGATCGCTGAACGAACACGGCCATGGCGCCTCCATCCCGCATCCACCCCTCTTCCAACAAACCCTGCACTGAGCACATAACCGACTTGCCGGAGCCGCCGCCGTGAGCACGCCTTGACCACGCCTTCTCCCCTCGCCACCACGGCCGGCCGGAGAAAGAAGGACCAACGCGAAAATGAAACAGAGCGCGAAGACAGAGCCGCTCCAACCATCGCCACCATAAGGCACAATTGATCTTTGGAGAAAGTTCTAGAAGAAGTTGTATAGGACTTATATGTCTAAAAGAGCCATGAAGTTGAAGGTAGAGGAGTATGAAGCAACAATCCAATACTTAGCAAACAACAACAAAGTCTGATATTTCAAGCAAGGCAAGATAGTAGTATAATCGAGAACAAGGCGACAAGAGTTCCAAGTTCAATGTTCCAAAGGACACACATCAGGACCATGGGAGATGAGTTCCTAGATTGTCGATAGCCCAAGAAATTAGTTATTTGGTATGTCGCCAACAGAGACATGTGATGTCGAGATATAGTGAAATCACCATCTATACGGGGTAGCTGTAGAGAAGGATGGATTGCCATAGGATTGACATCCTAGATTCAAGGACTCAGATGGAGGTTGAACCAACCTAAGATTGAAGAGACACATCGTCTGATAAACCAAAAGAAAGGAATCAAATTCCAGCAACAAACATATGAAAGAGTTGTTATATCAGCCGAGTTTGGACTAGATAACCAACAACCTATTCTATTATAGAGTTACGTTATCACCAATTACACCCTGTTGTGCAATAGGTCTTCTTCTCTAGACTCCAGGTAAGCCAACTGGAATGCTAGTGAGCGTGCCTATCTGATTTACCGGGAGATCTTATTGGTTGTTCACGTCATGGTGGACTTATCAATTGTTCTCCGGGAAGTTATTGGATGTTGGAAAGGATATCTCTTAACCGGAGGATTATTGGGGAATCACAATGTCGTGGGACTACCCTTCGACTATCCCACGGTGAAGGTACCTGGGTCACGCCAAGACTACAAAGGCCCCAGGAAAGCCCAGCAAGGACAACGTGCGGCCCAAGTTAGTCGACTAGGTCATGCGGCTCATACCTATCTTGTAAGTGCCATCAGCACCATGCACCCGAGACCTAGCCTACCATATAAAGGCTAGGAGGGTCCCTCGTTCTAGGGTACGCTCATAGCCGCCAGCACGAACCCTAGCGAGATCGCCATCTCACCATTGTAGCCACAACTCGCCATCAATAACCAGACAAGCAGGAAGTAGGGTGTTATCCTCCGGGAGCCTGAACCTGGGTAAAACGCCTCGCTTGTCAGCCGTCGTGATCACCAGCGCTCAACTCTCTCCCCCTCAATCAACCCGGGGTGCATAACCCAGGAATTT
The DNA here is from genome assembly GCA_947311845.1 of Poa pratensis. Taxonomy (NCBI): domain Eukaryota; kingdom Viridiplantae; phylum Streptophyta; class Magnoliopsida; order Poales; family Poaceae; genus Poa; species Poa pratensis. The sequence continues at coordinate 27,855,731 of CAMZMU010000071.1, read as the reverse complement.
GCCGACTCCACACCTCGTCAATTGGCGCCGTCTGTGGGAAAGAACGAGCGCTGGAACCATGGTCGCACCGGCCCCATCGACTTTGAAGACCGACGTCTGCATCACCAAGGAGCCAATCTGCTTCGGCTCCTTCGAGTACACCTTCCACCCGCCGGCCCACCACTCGGTGTACGCCGATCTGCATGTAGGTATGTGCCTCACCTTCGGTACCATGCACTACTTCGTAGACAGCTGTGGAGTACTCAGATCCACGGCGATCGCACCACGCGTGGTGGCGGCACCCGCATCTGCCGCGATTGCGCCATCCGTGCCGCCGCCTGCTGCGGAGATCGCGCCCGCTGCGACTGTGGAGATCGCACCTTCGACTGCTGAGAAGATCGCATCTGCGTCGACTACATCGACCACTTCAGCGACCACCGCGCAGATCGAGTCTACTCCGACTACCTCGATCGCGTCGTTGGCAAGACCAAGATCAGCATCAGCTTCGACTGCGTCGACCACACCTTCGCAAGTGACCAAGGTCACGCCGTCCTCGTCCGCGCCACTCGCATCTCCACCGACCCGCAAGGTCTTCACCGAGCCAACCATGCTCGCATCGACGACGACGACATCGCTCCTCATGTCCGCGGCAGAGATCGCGGAACTCCAAGAAAGAAGCCGCGGCAGCGACTGTGGTACCCACCACGTTGCAGCCATTTTCGACTCCGAGCACGGCTCGGACGAAGGAAGCAGCAGTGGCAGCGTCCATCCCGCTGTCCAGATCTACCCCGCGCAAGTCTTCATGATCGGCCCGACGCCGCAGGGCAACGACGACGAACCCGCATACCCACTGGAGGTGCTCATGCCGGACCAGGTGACGCGGCTCACCATCACCCGAGAAATAGCAATCAGAGCTCTGAAGCACGTCGAGGAAGGCACGTACCCCCCACCGGACGCACCCCGGGAGGACCTTATGCCGGTCCAGTACCTTCTACGGAAGGAAGGCGAACGACTCCGCGCAGAGAAGGCCGAGCTGCTCCGACGCAAGGACGAGGCTGACGCGTCGAGCGCCAGGAGGGCCGCTTACTCGTTCACTGCCTCAACAGAGGTCTCACAAGGGGCAAGACGCCACAGAGCACGCGTGCCCCTGATGACGGAGGCCGACCGCGCTAAAGTCACCCGCAACCTCGAATCATCATACATGAGCGAAGACGTAGATGGGATACCCGTCCCCAAAACACCTGGAGCCGCGCTCCTGGCAGTCGAAACATACCTGCGGCTGACGCAGCCGCCCGAGGGAGACTCGCGCGCTCTCCTCCACAAGTAGCAGATCATGTCTATAAAGGCACTCGAAGAAGCTCTGATGAACAAGGCGCCGACAGAAAAGGTGTGAGAAGATCGGGACCGCCGCGACCGCGAGCCCACAGCACTCGCAGGCCCAGCGGCAAGACCACTGCGACAACCGCAGCCAGGCGAAGACCTGCGCAATGACGACGACTACGAGCCGTGCGGCGCCGCATGCTTCAGCTTCAACATCCGCGACACAAGAATGCCCAAGGGCTTCAAGCTCACGGCAGAAGCAGTCAAGTACGACGGGAAGCAAGACCCGAGACTCTGGCTCGAAACTACCTCATAGCCTGCAGCTGCCAGGGCGGTACTTCGACTACGGCCATGCAGTATATCCAGCTGATGCTCACGGGCTCTGACGCGGTGGCTAAACACTCAACCCAAGAACGCCTTCAGGACGTGGGACGAGTTCGCGAGGCCTTCGTTAAAAGCTTCCTGGGGACATACTCGAGACCGACGACTTTCATCGAGCTACAAGCATGCAAGCAAGGACGAGACGAGCCGCTTCGGTCGTACATCCAACGTTGGACCCTGCTCCGCAATACCATGGAGACCGCCTCGGAGGACCGAGTGATGGATGCCTTCATGCACGGCGTCTCTCGCCGCGACCTCCGCGAGGAGTTTGGTAGGCTCCGGCCGAAAAACATGATCGAGGTCATGAAGATAGCAACCAGTGGGCAGACGGAGAGGACTCGGTCCGCGATAGTTCACGCTACTCCCCGAAGGACGAAGCCGGACCAAGCAACTGGCGAGAAGGACGCCACAAGAAGAAGCCGCGTTACAACGGCAACGACTCAATCGAGCTAGTAGCGGCGGGATTCCAAACCCCCCGTGAGGATGAAGCGCGCGACAGCAGTCGCCAATACAGCCATGTACAGTACAGTCGAAGCGGCGTGACCAGAGTCGCCAATACAGCCAGGGGCAATACAACCGAAGCGGCGGCAGCAGCTACCGCAGCGACGGAGGCCATAAACGCGAGTGGCAGAAACGCACACTAAGCCCAGCGGAAGAGCTGGAACAACCCTGCAGGCACCACATGTTCAGGAACCCGGAAACGGGCAAGTGGGGATCCAACCACCTGTTGAAGGACTGTCGAAAGGCACGCAAAATATACGAAGCCATGCAGAAGATAGTCACTCCAGCACCCGCAGCGCAGCCAGCCGCGCAGCTGGCCATCCAGGCAGCACCCGCACCCGCAGTCGCTAATCCAGCACAGGCGGCGGGAGCCTTTCCACAGCAGCAGCCGCAGCAAGATGCCCCACCAGTGGTCCAGACGCATATCCAGCGGCACGCGGACAACTCAACATGATACAGAAGGGGCGCCCCTCAAACAGGGCCAGAAGCTCATCCCGCCAAGTCTTCCAAGCCATCACCTGTCCACCCAGTACCAGACTACCTGAGAGGGTCAGAGACACCAATCACTTCTCCAGAGCAGATCACCCGCCTGCAGTACCACGACCCGGGCACGCCGCTCTGGTAGTCGAAGCTCTGATCGGAGATTACACCCTGAAAAAGGTGTTCATGGACGGAGGCAGTGGCATTAACATCATCTTTGCCGACACCCTCAGAAGGATAAACAGGCGACGGACTTGGCGGCATCAGAGACCACCTTCCATGGCATAGTACCAGGGCAAGCAGTCACGCCCATGGGAACGATCACACTCGACGTCATCTTCGGCACACCCGAAAACTTCAAGAGGGAGTCGATCGACTTCGAGGTAGTCGACTGGAAGTCGCAGTACCACGCGATACTCGGGCGCCCAACCTTTGCCAGATTCATGGCGTACCTCACTACGCCTACCTCATGCTCAAGATGCCTGGACCCAAGGGCGTCATCACGGTACGGCGACTTCGACCGCTCCAACAGCTGCGACCGCGAGTTCAGCAAGATCTCCGAATTCTTCGGAGTCGAAGAGCACTTCGAGGCAATGGCAGTCGACAACGACAAGACCATCTTCCCAGCCCGCAAGAAACCAGCCAAGGACGCTGCCTTCAACGCGGCTGACGACACAACGACCCATCAGGTCCACCCGACTGACGCCAGCAAGACGGTCAAAGTATCGTCGAGTCTGACTCCCGCATAGGAAGGCGCGCTCGTCGAGTTTCTACGTGAGAACTGGAGAATCTTCGCATGGCAACCCTCTGACATGCCAGGAATACCCAGGAACCTCGCCGAGCACTCCTTAAAGGTCCACAAGGACGCCAGACCCGTCAAACAGGCCATGCGACGCTTTTCCGGGCCCAAGCGAGACGAAATCAGCAGAGAAATCGATCGACTGCTGAATGCCAAGTTCATCCGAGAGATCAAGGACTCGGACTGGGTCGCCAACCCAGTCCTAGTGGAGAAGAAGAAGACGAAGAAACTCCGCATGTGCGTCGACTTCACCGCCCTCAACAAATGCTGCCCCAAGGACCATTTCCCGCTCCCGCGGATAGATCAGATCATCGACTCGACTGCAGGCTGCGAACGCCTGTCCTTCCTGGACGCCTACTCAGGTTACCAGCAGATCAGACTGAACGTCGACGATGAGGAGAAGACAGCATTCATCACACCCGACGGCGTTTTCTGCTACCAGACGATGCCCTTCGGGTTGAAGAACGCTGGTGCCACGTACCAGCGCACAATGCAAGCATGCCTCAAAGGGCTCATCGGGCAGATCGTCCAAGTCTACGTCGACGACATCGTCGTCACCACCCGCAAGGAGGACACCCTCATCGCCGACCTCCGCAAGGTCTTCGCCGCCCTCGACGAGTATCAGATCAAGCTGAACCCAGACAAGTGTGTCTTCGGCGTGCCAGCCGGAGAACTGCTGGGTACCTCGTCTCTGCAAGAGGAATCGAAGCCAACCCTGAGAAGGTGCAAAACATACTCGCAATGCCAGCACCAACCAAGCTCCACGAGGTGCAACGCCTAGCCGGCCGAGTCGCAGCTCTCAGCCGGTTCATAAGTAAGTTGGGAGAAGGCCCTGCCTTTCTACCAACTGATGAAAAAGACAGACAAGTTCGAGTGGACAGAGAAGCGCAAGTCGCGTTCGACCAACTCAAGAAAACACTCACGACTTCCCCAGTACTGGTGGCTCCACTGGAGAACGAGCCGCTATACCTCTACGTGTCAGCCACAAACAGGGTGGTCAGCACGGTACTCGTAGTCGAACGAGAAGAAGAAGGGCACAGCCACCCTGTCCAGCGACCCGTCTACTACCTCAGCGAGGTGCTGACCCTGTCCAAGCAGCGCTACCCGCACTACCAGAAGCTGGCCTACGGAGTTTTCATGACTTCAAGGAAAGTAATCCATTACTTCTCCGAGCACCCGATCACGGTGGTAAGCTCCTCCGGGCTCTCCGACATCCTGACCAACCAATGCGCGACAGGACGAGTCGCTAAGTGGGTCGTCGAGCTAGGACCCTGGGGGCTGAAATACGCTCACCCGAAGTCAATCAAGGCCCAAGTGCTCCCAGAATTCACCACCGAGTGGATAGAGGCCCAGCTGCCAGATGTCCCCGACCTGTCCAACGCATGGACAATGTACTTCGACGGCTCCAAAAAGTTCAGATCAGCCGGGGCAGGAGTCATCCTCATCTCCCCCAAAGGCGACAAGCTGAAGTACGTGCTACAGATGGACTTCCCAACACCCTCCAACAACGAGGCTGAGTACGAAGCCCTAATCCATGGCATGCGAATGGCCAAGAACTGCGGCGCCACTCACCTCATGATCTACGGCGACTCCTACCTCGTCGTGCAGCAAACCATGAAGGCCTGTGACGCCATCGCCGACAACATGATCGCCTACAGAGACCTGTACAACCAGCTGGAGGGCACCTTCGACGGCTGCGAGTTGCGGCACATCGGCCGCGAAAGCAACGAGGAAGCCGACGCCCTCGCCAACCTGGGCTCAGACAAGGCGCAGGTGCCACCTGGCGTCTTCCTTGAGCGCATCACGCAGCGGTCTGTCAAACTTCGACCCACGCCCGGATCCTCCACACCATCAACGAGCACCGCCGACCCGCCAGGCAAGAGAAGGAGCCATGGAGGTTCTGCTATCGAGCCCACCTGGACGAGCCCATATCTGGCGTACATGCTGCACCAGAGACTGCCAGTCAAAGCCAAGCGCATTCGCCGCTCAAAGGCTTCACCATCATCAAGGGGGAGCTATACAAGCGAAGCATCTCAGGAGTCCTGCAAAGGTGCGTTGATCCAGTCGACGGTCAAGCCATCTTACTCGAAATTCATACAGGCACCTGCGGGCATCACGCCAGCAGTCGTGCCTTGGTGGCCAAAGCCCTGCGAGCCGGGTTCTACTGGCCCACCGCAATGCAAGATGCCGAAGAACTCGTGAAGAAGTGTCTCGGCTGCCAGGAGTTCGCCAACAAGCCGCACGCGCCAGCATCGGCACTGAAGACCATACCACTCGCCTGGCCCTTCGCTCAGTGGGGGCTCGACATGGTGGGTCCACTCAAGAAATCCTCGCCAGGGGGCACACTCATCTCCTGGTAGCAGTCGACAAGTTCACCAAATGGATCGAAGCCGTGCCCATCACAAGTTCGACTGCATCCTCAGCAGTTAACTTCATCAGGTCCATCATCTTCAGGTTCGGGGTGCCGAACAGCATCATCACCGACAACGGCACGAACTTCACAGCCGAAGAATTCAAGGACTTCTGCTCCGAACAAGGCATCAAGCTCAACTACGCATCAGTCTCGCACCCGCAATCCAATGGGCAAGTCGAAAAGGCCAACGGCCTAGTCTGCAAAGGCATCAAGAAGCGCCTGCGAGTACCATTGAGGCGCGCTGCAGGCGCTGGGTCGAAGAGCTGCCATCTGTGCTTTGGAGTCTACGCACCACACCGAACAGATCACCCAGTACACGCCGTTCTTCATGGTCTATGGTGCAGAGGCGGTCATGCCTTGCGACATCAAGTTTGACGCACCTCGAGTGGTGGCCTACGACGAGTCTGACGCAGAAGAAGCACTCGAGGACGACATGGACACCTTAGACGAAGCGCGCGACATCGCCCTCACCCGCTCAGCCGTGTACCAGCAGGACCTGCGCAACTACCACGGACGGCGACTGCGGCCAAGAGCTTTCGTTCCAGGCGACCTGGTCCTTCGCCTCAAGCAGAAGAAGGTGCACAAGCTCGCCTCCCCATGGGAGGGCCCATACATTGTGACAGAAGCAATCGGCGGAGGAGCCTACCGCCTGAAGGACTCGAAGACAGGAACAGTCTGCCACAACCCATGGAATGTTGCGCAGCTGCGACGCTTCTACGCCTAGTCGACTCCCCTGTTGTAACAAAGCATACATGTCAAGGCGGCAGGTTTTAATGAGGTGGCCTGCTCGCAAAAATCAATGAAGTGATTTGTGGAACAAGCTCTCCCTTTACTTTTCAGTCAAAAAGCAACCAAATCCTTGGCCGCCACCCGAAGCACTCGGGGGCTGCGCCGTACAGGTCTAAGTCAAAACCTAGGCCGCCACCCGATGCACTCGGGGGCTGCGCCATACAGGTCTAACTCGAAAAATCCTTGGCCGCCACCCGAAGCACTCGGGGGCTGCGCCGTATAGGTCTAAGTCAAAACCTAGGCCGCCACCCGATGCACTCGGGGGCTGCGCCGCACAGGTCCAACTCGAAAAAGCCTAGGCCGCCACTCGACGCACTCGGGGGCTGCACCGCACAGGTCCAAGTCCAAACCTAGGCCGCCACTCGACGCACTCGGGGGCTGCGCCGCACAGGTCCAACTCGAAAAAGCCTAGGCCGCCACTCGACGCACTCGGGGGCTGCGCCGCACAGGTCCAACTCGAAAAAGCCTAGGCCGCCACCCGATGCACTCGGGGGCTGCGCCGCACAGGTCCAAGTCCAAACCTATGCCGTCACCCGACGCACTCGGGGGCTGCGCCGCACAGGCCCAACTCGAAAATCATAGGTCGCCACCCGAAAGCACTCGGGGGCTGCGCCGCACAGGTCTAAGTCCAAACCTAGGCCGCCACTCGACGCACTCGGGGGCTGCGCCGCACAGGTTCAACTCGAAATCCTAGGTCGCCACCCGAAGCACTCAGGGGCTGCACCGCATAGGTCTAAGTCAAGAACTATGTCATCACTCGACGCACTCGGGGGCTGCGCCGCTCAGGTCCAACTCGAAACATCTTGGCCGCGCCCGAAGCACTCGGGGATGCGCCTACGGGTTCGACTCTCAAAGTCCTAGGCCACACCCGATCCGCTCGGGGTTGCGCCACACAGGTTTACAGAAGTCTACAAGATACAATTTACTCACTCGGGGGCTACCCCCACCTCGACATACATACACTCATATTTCCACTTGGAAAAATTGATTTTACAAGATAACGGTATACAACAAACAGTCTGCTATTCTTATTCTACAGGCTCGCCATTTGGCACATCAAGTGGCCCTACTAGATGCTCGCTAAAGTTCTGGACCTGCTGAATCATCTGGCGCGCAGCCGCAAGAGTATCGGCATAGTCACCCTCTACAGGCAAGCCGTCAAGCACCTTGTACAATGGAAGATTAGGCTGGTGCAGTCGAACGTATGCCAATGCCACGTTCGCCCCGGCAACAAGTTGAGTGTGCACGACTTCCTTCAACGCACTGCCTTCACGGAACCTCTCCAGAAGCGCAGTCAGTCCATTTGGCTGCTCGTTGTGAGGAAAGTACACCTTGTTGATCTGCCAGAGGGTTTTTCTGCAACCTTCCAAGAGCACAGCAGCCCGCCACGTGCGATCCAGCATTCGTGCCAGTACACTACCTCTGGATTTGTTCGACCAAAACTGGCGCGCTTCGGGTGAGTCACCGGCGGCCTCTTTCTTTACCCGCTCGTCTACTCGAAGCTGCTCAGCCTTCCAGTCAGAGTTCACATCTGCATCAAGGCCAAGCATTAAGCATAGCAAGAAGACACAGAAGCCGAAGCAGAAATGCCAGAAAGCCAACCTTGCAGCTGTCAACTGATCAAGTCCATCTCGCCAAGCAGAAACTCTTCACGCTGGGAGACCGGCGCAACGGGCCGCGACCTCAATCGCTCCAGCTCCAACTCAGCACTCTTCAGCTTCGACTCGAGCTCAACCACCTTGTTCCTCATGAAGGTGATCACTCTCTGGTCATTTACGCTTCGCACAGGAGCTGGAGGAGCTTGACAGCGGCGACGAGTAGGCACAGCCGAAGAGGTGTCCTCCTCATCGTCCACGCCAGTCGTTCCAGCAACATCAGGAGCTTCGCCCATATCAGACTGCCAAGAATTGACAGCGTCAAGCCAGGAAAAGAACCAACATACTTCATCCAAACATTTGACATTACAAGGGTCCGTGGCTCGGAGGCTGGTAATGCCCCTCACCTTCGACTCCACTGCTTCGTCATCAAGCTCAATCGGCGACGTCCGGTCGGGGTCGCCAACGCCCTCGTGCGCCCACATCGGGTGGACGCGAGCGCGGAGCGGCTGCACCCGAGTCTGAAGAAGGTGCCGATGAGGTGAATCCCACCCGACTCGCGCCCCAGGGTCTTTAGCAGGCCGCGAAGAATGGTCAGCAAAGGCTGCATTGTATCCTTCTCCCCCTTCGAAAGCGGGTGCGCCCACGCGCGCGTCTTCCCCAACTCGCGTTCTCCATCGAAGTCAGGCAACCCCGCTTGGTCGCACCTGACGTAGAACCACTTCTTCCGCCACCCCTGGACGGAGTCCGACTTCTTCATCTAGAAGTACGAGGTATCGCCGCGTACCTGGATGCCGAAGCCGCCGACTGGATACACCAGCCCGTTCTTCCCGACGTTCTTCCGCACCAGGAAGAGTGATTTCCACAGCAGCCAGTGGGGTGCGATCCCCATGAAGCACTCGCAGAGCACGATGAAGCTCGCGATGCTCAGGACGCCATTGGGGGTCAGATCGTGGATCTGAATCCCATAGGCGTACAGGAGACCACGAACAAAATTGTGGAGAGGGAACCCGAAGCCCCGCGGAAGGAAATCCACGAAGCACACGTGTTCCCCTCGCGAGGGGCAGGGAATAACTCTTTCCCTGGCGCGCGCACCGTCGCCCGATCCACCGGCGGCAGCAGCCCCTGCTCGCGAAGGGCCTCGAGGTCAGCCCTCTTCACCGATGACTTCATCCAGTCGCCGTCCGGCTTCTTCATCACGCTCGCCTCGGCGGCGGCACCGGCAGCAAGTTTCCCCTTCTTCATTGCGACCTTGCTCATGGTGGGGGGAGAAGGAGCAGAGAGCACGCAACGCAACAATGACGGAACAGAAGCAGTGGAGACGATGACAGAATGGGGATGGATGAACTGTTCACCGCCGCGGTGAAAATTATATACCGCGCGGTCAGTCAATCCTGGTCGTCCCTGCTGAAACCGCTCTCTGCAACAGCGTCTGACCATCCACGTGTCGCGCAGAGAGGGCAACCGTCGCCGGCCGCGCTGCCCACTACGCACGGGAATCGAGGCGCCATCATCACACCGCGCAATTTTTGCACCCAACGGTCAGAAAAAAGCGGCAACCGCTGTCTCCAGTCAATACTGACAGACTGTCACGTCCCATCGGACACAGAGTGCGTCAAAAACGTCAGCACTGACGTCAACCACGAAGGAGTAGGAAGTAAGCCAACGGGCTGATGGAGAACTCGAACAGTTCATTCGAGTGCAAGAAGATTCAGTAAGCTCTCAGAGCTGAATAAGTTCGTACAGTAAGCCAACGAGCTGATTGAGAACTCGAACAGTTCATTCGAGTGCAAGAGCATTCAGTATGCTCCAAGTGCTAAACAAACTCGTGCAGTAAGCCAAACCGGCCGAATACACAGTAAGTCACACAAAGCCAGTCGCGACTCCAAGTCGAGTCCCTTCTTTACTCCCATCGGGAGCAGGCTTTTCGACTGAAGAAAAATTGAGTTTAACCTGAATTGCAAGCAATTAAGCTTAATCTCGGGGGCCACTCCCATCGGGAGCGCTGTTCGCGCTCCCGAGTGGCTCAGAACAAAAGCAGTCGAAAAATCACCGACTAAGGCTGTACTCAGTGTTTTACCCTGCAGTCGACAGTTCGACTAAGGAATCCTCCGTAAGCCCTAAACGGCCGGAGTCGACTAATTTTACTTGTTCCTTTCAGGAACTCGAAGGCGTGCCCAGGCGAAAGGAGTCCTTTGCCCGACTCTACGATTCGACCAAGCACTCGGGCGCTCCTGTCGTGGGGCTACCCTTCGACTATCCCACGGTGAAGGTACCTGGGTCACGCCAAGACTACAAAGGCCCAAGGAAAGCCCAGCAAGGACAACGTGCGGCCCAAGTTAGTCGACTAGGTCATGCGGCTCATACCTATCTTGTAAGTGCCATCAGCACCATTCACCCGAGACCTAGCCTACCATATAAAGGCTAGGAGGGTCCCTCGTTCTAGGGTATGCTCATAGCCGCCACCACGAACCCTAGCGAGATCGCCATCTCACCATTGTAGCCACAACTCGCCATCAATAACTAGACAAGCAGGAAGTAGGGTGTTATCCTCCGGAGCCTGAACCTGGGTAAAACGCCTCGCTTGTCAGCCGTCGTGATCACCAGCACTCAACTCTCTCCCCCTCAATCAACCCGGGTGCATAACCCAGGGATTTGCCGAGTCCACACCTCGTCACACAACCTTGTGGCAGTACCCTGAATTTTTTGAGAAACCATTAGGTAAATTTGATAGACGTTTGAATAGAAAGGTGGAAAGTAAAAGCAGATCCATTCAGCAATACAAATTTGGTTGTACTTGCGATTGAACCGATACAACAGAATGAAGATCGACTAATAGATGGTCAGGACAAAGAAAGCCCTAGAACATTCTAAGGGAAGAGTGAATTATGTAACCGGATAGTACTTTGCGAAGGACAAGATGAAACTTGGAAGGAATACCTTAACTGAGACAGAGCTGACTTTATCACTAATGCTCTAGGAGTTTTTCAGAATTCAAAAGAACTTCCTGAAATCTTCAAGAGATTCGTAAGTCAAAGGGATAGTTAAGATCTGGAAGTTAAGAGTCAAAAGGAGTATGATAATCATAGGAGTTATGACTAGAGGATCTGAAGGTTATTGAACGAAAGAAACTTGAGTTCAAGGATGAGAAAGAGTATCTTGTCAACACCTGAATTCAAAGGGTTCGACAAGCTTTTAGATCAAGAAGTTATGGAAGAAGTCTGAACTAGATGAGAATCGAGAGCTCTACGCGAGTAATGAGACTACCGTAACTGATCGAAGGATTGTTTAATGTCAACGGCAGGTTAGCCCAATCAGCAACAGATAAGATATGATTTGAACAAAAGATCAATTACATCCAAGACCACAACAGAGAAGGTTTAGAGAAGATGATGTTGGAAGAAGTGTTTTACACTCATCAATACGTGAGCGAAACCGCAACTTTGGGACGAAGTTGATTTAAAGGGGAGATACTGTAATGACCCATAGTTCATAGAGTAGAAATGGGCTAAATTAGATTTGTGCATTTGCATAGCATGCATCTGAAAATACGGGAAAATTAAAACTTTTTCAACAAAGTCATAGAGTGTTCAACCACCACTCGAAAGGCTAGTTGAGAATGTCGTTAGTTTGACAAGTAACTAAAAACTTGGAATCCAACTTGTGAAACTTACATCGCGGTTTCGCTGATGTTGGTGGATTAGACTTAGTCATCAACATGGGTGCTATAAACTTCAAAATCTTTTCTTATCTAAATTCTCAAACATTTGGTTACAAACGAATAATACAAGAAACTATAAATCAAATGATGGTATGACTTACATCATTAATCGAATAAGTACATATCTTAAAGAAAAGAAAAGAAGGTGTATATGGAAGGTGGATAAAAGACTAAAATAAATCTTAATCTAGATCTACTTATTCTATCAAGACTATCTTATCTTCTAATCTTCTCCAAATCATTCTACTAGAGAAGGCAACACAAGAAATGAGGAAAAGCAACAAGAAGATTATGAAGAAGGATTTCTTAGATATGCATAGAAGTACTATGTCAATCTATCTTTGAGAATTTGGAAACTCTTATGTCAGGATCTATTCTTATTAACTTCTCTAGAAATAGTGTGATATTCTAGTGTTTGTGTTATATAGAAGTAGTTTGGTAACAAGCCTAATTACCTTGTTAACAAATCACTTTTGTATGCTCAAACAATTGAGTGTCATATACAAATAAACAGAAGGTCAGAGAGTTCAATACATCTCAACCACTTGAATATGAGAAGTAATTTGGCGACAAGCTATAACCTGTCAACAAATTCTTATTATATGCATAAGGCAAATTGAGATGTCATAAATCACATATACATTCTTCTATCACCAATTAAAGAAATCACATGAGTTAATTCACAAATTCATGTGAGTGTGGACATGTCTCATAGGAGAGGAGCTCACAAGCTCATCATGTGATCAAGACCATTTTGCTTATCTAAGATTTCATTCTCTAGAAGAAATAATTCTGGACATGTGGTAATTGGAATCACATGGACTACTTAGTCAGCACTTGTTCTAACAATTTGCTTTCACCTACTAAAATATCAATTTCTATCAAGGAGGACTACATAAACATTTTATCTTCAGAATGAGTTATGGAATCAAGCAAGATTCTATTATCATCATTTTATGTCACCATAAGACCTGATTTCAGGCAGGATATGTGTACTTTGTGCATCCACAGACAATTTGATCATGTCTTCACATGATTTAGTTGTCAGGTATCACAAGTCAAAGCCGGTAGGACAATATACCTTGTTGGGCATGGATTTGAATTGTGACACTGTGCATACTCTATGTAGGCATCACAGAAAACAAATCATGCATATATTGTTGGATAGCAACTTGGAGTTGCTCAGGAATTACTAAAGCACCAAAAAAACAAGTTTGAATATTTATATCTATCTATACCTTGAAGTCAAACCATCAAATCATCTATAGTATTTGAAAATAACAAATACCCACAAATAAAGAATAACATAGCAAAGTATGTTCATGTTGCTTCAATGCACATCAAAAATATATAAATCACAAGCTACACATTCTATAATAGGAAATAAATCCAAATGTGCATAAATTCATTCCAAATGTTGAGTGAATTCAAAATACTCCAAATATTCGAATTTTAGCACTGGAATAAACTTCCTTGTGAAATTCTAAACATTGCAAGACTTTTCTGTAAAACTTCCTGTTACAAACAAGTCCTCAAATCACTTAAAACAGGAACCAGGGGCCTGTTTCAACTATTCTTGCTATTTCCTGGAAACCCAGGGGGTTTTCTACAAAATGGTCGGAGCCGTCTTCAACCTCGTGACCTCGTCATCGCACTGTCCGCGCGTGCGTCGTCTGTCGCCTTGGATGCGCCGTGATGCGTGCAACCACCGTTGGAGGCCTATAAGAACCCCTCCGCCGCCGCTTGGAAACCCTAGCCGCCATTTCCTTCCCCAAACCCTAACCCTAGCATATCGGGCCGCCGCCGTGCGCCGCCGATTCCGTGCTTCCCAAGGCGTGCTGAGCAGCCTTGGAAGTTCTCCGTGAATCCCTCATCCTCCTAGTCGAGTTGGGCGTGCTGGGGAGCTCGGTATTCGGTGAATTTGGCCTTCTTCTCCAACTCCGGCCGCCGTGCTTCGCGGAAGTTTCCGATGCCGTCCGTCCACGCCAAGCTTCACCGAGACCTCCTCTGTGATCGTGGTGAGCTCGCGCATCCTCCCATGCCTTTAATTCGCTCGTTTGCTTGAGGAATCCATCGTCGCGTCGGGTACCGACTTCGGCAGGCCGCAAAGCTCGCCGCCGTGCTTGCTCCGGCGACCAAACTTGAGCGGCACCCGCCACCTTTGGGTCCACGGAGACGTCCTCTATCTCCTGCGCACCCAAACTCGTCCCAATTTCCCTCGCAAATGTCGAATTCAAGCTCGGATTGGATGAACTTCATTGAATCAGATTTTTTCCAGATTATTTCTTTTTAAAAATAATTAGAAATATGATAGGTGGACCCCACTGTCAGATATTTAAAGATTTAGAAATTATTTCTGGAAATTATTAAAACCCTAACATGTGGGACCAACCCAAATTAATATATTCCAGAAATGATTTAAATTTCTTAAACTTTGAAAATTCATAACTATTTAAGATTAAATCAGAATAATACAAATAATATATCAAAATGATCAGAAAAATAAGATCTATTTGTTTGTATAAATAAAATACTTGTTTGACTAAATTTGAAACATTCTAAAATTGAAACAACAATTTTCTTATTATTTGTAATATGGAGTTTATTTGAAATGCTATTTTGGATGCATTTCAAATCCATTTAAATTTCTTCATATGTCTAAATTGCAAACATGAACATATGTTTCAATCATAACCTTACATACCTTATGTCCATTTTGAGAATGTCATGTGTGGACATAAATTACTATTATCCCATTACTTGATTAAATAAAATGATGTATTCCATAAGGAAAATTATTAATAAAAGATGTTTACATAATCTAAAAATAAAATCTACACTTAATAAAATATGATCACTATTATTATTATTATCATTAATATTGGATCAACTTTGTGTTATACTCTTATTCATTTAAGCCAACATCCTAAAACTATGAAATGAAACATAAAATGATGTTACTTTACTTATTTCCTTTTAAGTGTGATACTTAAATAAAACATAAACTTATAAGTGGTTACTCCTAATATTTGATAATACCTAATCCGTTAAATAAAAGTGATACACACTTAAAAACATGAAGGCATCACATTCTAAGTAATCACTAGACCTAGTCCATAATCAATTTAAGTACTTATAACAACATCTAAAGATGATGAAACAATCTTAAGTCAAGTTAATACGATGTTATCGAACTAGTGCGTAAGACGAAGCTTACTTAAGCTTGGGGTATATGTGGGGTATTTGCGATGCATTCCATTACTATGCATAATAGCATCTTGCCAGAGTTTTCTGTAGTCCTTATCAGGATTACGTTGCCTTTTTCAGAACTCGGGGTTTTACCACAAACCCTAGAACCCCGAAGGGTTTGAACTGCTATTCCTATCCAAGGCAAGTTCACTCTTGCTCATGTCCTACTTGATTATGTTTATCAAAGTAAATGCAAAATACTATGGTTTATCATTGCGTGAAAAAGTAAAACCTATTTTCGAATGATGTGAATTGCTATATATATATTGTTGGCTGGCAGATGGAACCATGGTATGATGTGGTTGGTGGAGGTTCCATTTGCACGGGAAAGTATTATCTAGGACTTAATAACCAATGCCGTCAGTGTTCTTGCGCCGTAAATGAAGCGTTAACCATAAGACTTGGAATGTGACGGGAAAGTCATCTGTGACTGTCGTGGGGCTACCCTTCGACTATCCCAGGGTGAAGGTACCTGGGTCACGCCAAGACTACAAAGGCCCAAGGAAAGCCCAGCAAGGACAATGTGCGGCCCAAGTTAGTCGACTAGGTCATGCAGCTCATACCTATCTTCTAAGTGCCATCAGCACCATTCACCCGAGACCTAGCCTACCATATAAAGGCTAGGAGGGTCCCTCGTTCTAGGGTACGCTCATAGCCGCCACCACAAACCCTAGCGAGATCGCCATCTCACCATTGTAGCCACAACTCGCCATCAATAACCAGACAAGCAGGAAGTATGGTGTTATCCTCCGGGAGCCTGAACCTGGGTAAAACGCCTCGCTTGTCAGTTGTCGTGATCACCAGCGCTCAACTCTCTCCCCCTCAATCAACCCGGGGTGCATAACCCAGGGATTTGCCGAGTCCACACCTCGTCAATTGGCGCCGTCTGTGGGAAAGAACGAGCGCTGGAACCATGGTCGCACCGGCCCCATCGACTTTGAAGACCGACGTCTGCATCACCAAGGAGCCAATCTGCTTCGGCTCCTTCGAGTACACCTTCCACCCGCCGGCCCACCGCTCGGTGTACGCCGATCTGCATGTAGGTATGTGCCTCACCTTCGGTACCATGCACTACTTCGTAGACAGCTGTGGAGTACTCAGATCCACGGCGATCGCACCACGCGCGGTGGCGGCACCCGCATCTGCCGCGATTGCGCCATCCGTGCCGCCGCCTGCTGCGGAGATCGCGCCCGCTGCGACTGTGGAGATCGCATCTTCGACTGCTGAGAAGATCGCATCTGCGTCGACTACATCGACCACTTCGGCGACCACCGCGCAGATCGAGTCTACTCCGACTACCTCGATCGCGTCGTTGGCAAGACCAAGATCTGCATCAGCTTCGACTGCGTCGACCACACCTTCGCAAGTGACCAAGGTCACGCCGTCCTCGTCCGCGCCACTCGCATCTCCACCGACCCGCAAGGTCTTCACCGAGCCAACCACGCTCGCATCGACGACGACGACATCGCTCCTCATGTCCGCGGCAAGATCGCGGAACTCCAAGAAAGAAGCCGCGGCAGCGACTGTGGTACCCACCACGTTGCAGCCATTTTCGACTCCGAGCACGGCTCGGACGAAGGAAGCAGCAGTGGCAGCGTCCATCCCGCTGCCCAGATCTACCCCCGCAAGTCTTCATGATCGGCCCGACGCCGCAGGGCAACGACGACGAACCCGCATACCCACTGGAGGTGCTCATGCCGGACCAGGTGACGCGGCTCACCATCACCCGAGAAATAGCAATCAGAGCTCTGAAGCACGTCGAGGAAGGCACGTACCCCCCACCGGACGCACCCCGGGAGGACCTTATGGCGGTCCAGTACCTGCTACGGAAGGAAGGCGAACGACTCCGCGCAGAGAAGGCCGAGCTGCTCCGACGCAAGGACGAGGCTGACGCGTCGAGCGCCAGGAGGGCCGCTTACTCGTTCACTGCCTCAACAGAGGTCTCACAAGGAGCAAGACGCCACAGAGCACGCGTGCCCCTGATGACGGAGGCCGACCGCGCTAAAGTCACCCGCAACCTCGAATCATCATACATGAGCGAAGACGCAGACGGGATACCCGTCCCCAAAACACCCGGAGCCGCGCTCCTGGCAGTCGAAACATACCTGCGGCTGACGCAGCCGCCCGAGGGCGACTCGCGCGCTCTCCTCCACAAGCAGCAGATCATGTCTATAAAGGCACTCGAAGAAGCTCTGATGAACAAGGCGCCGACAGAAAAGGTGCGAGAAGATCGGACGCCGCGACCGCGAGCCCACAGCACTCGCAGCCCAGCGGCAAGACACTGCGACAACCACAGCCAGGCGAAGACCTGCGCAACGTCATCACACAGAGGACGGTGACCGCAGCCGCACCCATCGGACGGTCAGCACGCCCAATCCTGACGACCGCAATGACGGCGACTACGAGCCGTGCGGCGCCGCATGCTTCAGCTTCAACATCCGCGACACAAGAATGCCCAAGGGCTTCAAGCTCACGGCAGAAGCAGTCAAGTACGACGGGAAGCAAGACCCGAGACTCTGGCTAGAAGACTACCTCATAGCCTGCAGCTGCCAGGGCGGTACTTCGACTACGGCCATGCAGTACATCCAGCTGATGCTCACGGGCTCTGCACGCGGGTGGCTCAACACTCAACCCAAGAACGCCTTCAGGACGTGGGACGAGTTCGCGGAGGCCTTCGTTAAATCTTCCTGGGGACGTACTCGAGACCGACGACTTCGTCGAGCTACAAGCATGCAAGCAAGGACGAGACGAGCCGCTTCGGTCGTACATCCAGCGTTGGACCTGCTCCGCAACACCATGGAGACCGCCTCGGAGGACCGAGTGATGGATGCCTTCATGCACGGCGTCTCGCCGCGACCTCCGCGAGGAGTTTGGTAGGCTCCGGCCGAAAAACATGATCGAGGTCATGAAGATAGCAAACCAGTGGGCAGACGGAGAGGACTCGGTCCGCATAGTTCACACTACTCCCCGAAGGACGAAGCCGGACCAAGCAACTGGCGAGAAGGACGCCACAAGAAGAAGCCGCGTTACAACGGCAACGACTCAATCGAGCTAGTAGCGGCGGGATTCCAAACCCCCCGTGAGGATGAAGCGCGCGACAGCAGTCGCCAATACAGCCATGCACAGTACAGTCGAAGCGGCGTGACCAGAGTCGCCAATACAGCCAGGGGCAATACAACCGAAGCGGCGGCAGCAGCTACCGCAGCGACGGAGGCCATAAACGCGAGTGGCAGAAACGCACACTAAGCCCAGCGGAAGAGCTGGAACAACCCTGCAGACACCACATGTTCAGGAACCCGGAAACGGGCAAGTGGGGATCCAACCACCTGTTGAAGGACTGTCGAAAGGCACGCAAATATACGAAGCCATGCAGAAGATAGTCACTCCAGCACCCGCAGCGCAGCCAGCCGCGCAGCTGGCCATCCAGGCAGCACCCGCACCCGCAGTCGCTAATCCAGCACAGGCGGCGGGAGCCTTTCCAGCAGCAGCAGCCGCAGCAAGATGCCCCACCAGTGGTCCATGACGCATATCCAGCGGCACGCGGACAACTCAACATGATACAGAAGGGGCGCCCCTCAAACAGGGCTCAGAAGCTCATCACCCGCCAAGTCTTCCAAGCCATCACCTGTCCACCCGCGGTACCAGACTACCTGAGAGGGTCAGAACACCAATCACTTCTCCAGAGCAGATCACCCGCCTGCAGTACCACGACCCGGGCACGCCGCTCTGGTAGTCGAAGCTCTGATCGGAGATTACACCCTGAAAAAGGTGTTCATGGACGGAGGCAGTGGCATTAACATCATCTTTGCCGACACCCTCAGAAGGATAAACAGGCGACGGACTTGGCGGCATCAGAGACCACCTTCCATGGCATAGTACCAGGGCAAGCAGTCACGCCCATGGGAACGATCACACTCGACGTCATCTTCGGCACACCCGAAAACTTCAAGAGGGAGTCGATCGACTTCGAGGTAGTCGACTGGAAGTCGCAGTACCACGCGATACTCGGGCGCCCAACCTTTGCCAGATTCATGGCGTACCTCACTACGCCTACCTCATGCTCAAGATGCCTGGACCCAAGGGCGTCATCACGGTGCTTGGCGACTTCGACCGCTCCAACAGCTGCGACCGCGAGTTCAGCAAGATCTCCGAATTCTTCGGAGTCGAAGAGCACTTCGAGGCAATGGCAGTCGACAACGACAAGACCATCTTCCCAGCCCGCAAGAAACCAGCCAAGGACGCTGCCTTCAACGCGGCTGACGACACAACGACCCATCAGGTCCACCCGACTGACGCCAGCAAGACGGTCAAAGTATCGTCGAGTCTGACTCCCGCATAGGAAGGCGCGCTCGTCGAGTTTCTACGTGAGAACTGGAGAATCTTCGCATGGCAACCCTCTGACATGCCAGGAATACCCAGGAACCTCGCCGAGCACTCCTTAAAGGTCCACAAGGACGCCAGACCCGTCAAACAGGCCATGCGACGCTTTTCCGGGCCCAAGCGAGACGAAATCAGCAGAGAAATCGATCGACTGCTGAATGCCAAGTTCATCCGAGAGATCAAGGACTCGGACTGGGTCGCCAACCCAGTCCTAGTGGAGAAGAAGAAGACGAAGAAACTCCGCATGTGCGTCGACTTCACCGCCCTCAACAAATGCTGCCCCAAGGACCATTTCCCGCTCCCGCGGATAGATCAGATCATCGACTCGACTGCAGGCTGCGAACGCCTGTCCTTCCTGGACGCCTACTCAGGTTACCAGCAGATCAGACTGAACGTCGACGATGAGGAGAAGACAGCATTCATCACACCCGACGGCGTTTTCTGCTACCAGACGATGCCCTTCGGGTTGAAGAACGCTGGTGCCACGTACCAGCGCACAATGCAAGCATGCCTCAAAGGGCTCATCGGGCAGATCGTCCAAGTCTACGTCGACGACATCGTCGTCACCACCCGCAAGGAGGACACCCTCATCGCCGACCTCCGCAAGGTCTTCGCCGCCCTCGACGAGTACCAGATCAAGCTGAACCCAGACAAGTGCGTCTTCGGCGTGCCAGCCGGAGAACTGCTTGGGTACCTCGTCTCTGCAAGAGGAATCGAAGCAAACCCCGAGAAGGTGCAAAACATACTCGCGATGCCAGCACCAACCAAGCTCACGAGGTGCAACGCCTAGCCGGCCGAGTCGCAGCTCTCAGCCGGTTCATTAGTAAGTTGGGTGAGAAGGCCCTGCCCTTCTACCAACTGATGAAAAAGACAGACAAGTTCGAGTGGACCGAGAAGCGCAGACGCGTTCGACCAACTCAAGAAAACCCACGACTTCCCCAGTACTGGTGGCACCACTGGAGAACGAGCCGCTCTACCTCTACGTGTCAGCCACGAACAGGGTGGTCAGTACGGTACTCGTAGTCGAACGAGAAGAAGAAGGGCACAGCCACCCTGTCCAGCGACCCGTCTACTACCTCAGCGAGGTGCTGACCCTGTCCAAGCAGCGCTACCCGCACTACCAGAAGCTGGCCTACGGAGTTTTCATGACTTCAAGGAAAGTAATCCATTACTTCTCCGAGCACCCGATCACGGTGGTAAGCTCCTCCGGGCTCTCCGACATCCTGACCAACCAATGCGCGACAGGACGAGTCGCTAAGTGGGTCGTCGAGCTAGGACCCTGGGGGCTGAAATACGCTCACCCGAAGTCAATCAAGGCCCAAGTGCTCCCAGAATTCACCACCGAGTGGATAGAGGCCCAGCTGCCAGATGTCCCCGACCTGTCCAACGCATGGACAATGTACTTCGACGGCTCCAAAAAGTTCAGATCAGCCGGGGCAGGAGTCATCCTCATCCCCCAAAGGCGACAAGCTGAAGTACGTGCTACAGATGGACTTCCCAACACCCTCCAACAACGAGGCTGAGTACGAGGCCCTAATCCATGGCATGCGATGGCCAAGAACTGCGGCGCCACTCACCTCATGATCTACGGCGACTCCTACCTCGTCGTGCAGCAAACCATGAAGGCCTGTGACGCCATCGCCGACAACATGATCGCCTACAGAGACCTGTACAACCAGCTGGAGGGCACCTTCGACGGCTGCGAGTTGCGGCACATCGGCCGCGAAAGCAACGAGGAAGCCGACGCCCTCGCCAACCTGGGCTCAGACAAGGCGCAGGTGCCACCTGGCGTCTTCCTTGAGCGCATCACGCAGCGGTCTGTCAAACTTCGACCCACGCCCGGATCCTCCACACCATCAACGAGCACCGCCGACCCGCCAGGCAAGAGAAGGAGCCAATGGAGGTTCTGCTATCGAGCCCACCTGGACGAGCCCATATCTGGCGTACATGCTGCACCAGAGACTGCCAGTCAACTCAGTCGAAGCCAAGCGCATTATTCGCCGCTCGAAAGGCTTCACCATCATCAAGGGGGAGCTATACAAGCGAAGCATCTCAGGAGTCCTGCAAAGGTGCGTTGATCCAGTCGACGGTCAAGCCATCTTACTCGAAATTCATACAGGCACCTGCGGGCATCACGCCAGCAGTCGTGCCTTGGTGGCCAAAGCCCTGCGAGCCGGGTTCTACTGGCCCACCGCAATGCAAGATGCCGAAGAACTCGTGAAGAAGTGTCTCGGCTGCCAGGAGTTCGCCAACAAGCCGCACGCGCCAGCATCGGCACTGAAGACCATACCACTCGCCTGGCCCTTCGCTCAATGGGGGCTCGACATGGTGGGTCCACTCAAGAAATCCTCGCCAGGGGGCACACTCACCTCCTGGTAGCAGTCGACAAGTTCACCAAATGGATCGAAGCCGTGCCCATCACAAGTTCGACTGCATCCTCAGCAGTTAACTTCATCAGGTCCATCATCTTCAGGTTCGGGTGCCGAACAGCATCATCACCGACAACGGCACGAACTTCACAGCCGAAGAATTCAAGGACTTCTGCTCCGAACAAGGCATCAAGCTCAACTACGCATCAGTCTCGCACCCGCAATCCAATGGGCAAGTCGAAAAGGCCAACGGCCTAGTCTGCAAAGGCATCAAGAAGCGCCTGCGAGTACCATTGAGGCGCGCTGCAGGCGCCTGGGTCGAAGAGCTGCCATCTGTGCTTTGGAGTCTACGCACCACACCGAACAGATCACCCAGTACACGCCATTCTTCATGGTTATGGTGCAGAGGCGGTCATGCCTGCGACATCAAGTTCGACGCACCTCGAGTGGTGGCCTACGACGAGTCTGACGCAGAAGAAGCACTCGAGGACGACATGGACACCTGGACGAAGCACGCGACATCGCCCTCACCCGCTCAGCCGTGTACCAGCAGGACCTGCGCAACTACCACGGACGGCGACTGCGGCCAAGAGCTTTCGTTCCAGGCGACCTGGTCCTTCGCCTCAAGCAGAAGAAGGTGCACAAGCTCGCCTCCCCATGGGAGGGCCCATACATTGTGACAGAAGCAATCGGCGGAGGAGCTACCGCCTGAAGGACTCGAAGACAGGAACAGTCTGCCACAACCCATGGAATGTTGCGCAGCTGCGACGCTTCTACGCCTAGTCGACTCCCCTGTTGTAACAAAGCATACATGTCAAGGCGGCAGGTTTCAGACGCACTCTTTCCCTTACCAGGGTACCTGAGGGGACTGGAAGGGTTTTAATGAGGCGGCCTGCTCGCAAAAATCAATGAAGTGATTTGTGGAACAAGCTCTCCCCTTTACTTTTTCAGTCAAAAAGCAACATAAACCTAGGCCGCCACCCGACGCACTCGGGGGCTGCGCCGTACAGGTCAACTCAAAACCTAGGCCGCCACCCGAAGCACTCGGGGGCTGCGCCATACAGGTCTAAGTCAAAACCTAGGCCGCCACCCGAAGCACTCGGGGGCTGCGCCATACAGGTCTAAGTCAAAACCTAGGCCGCCACCCGAGCACTCGGGGGCTGCGCCATACAGGTCTAACTCAAAACCTAGGCCGCCACCCGAAGCACTCGGGGGCTGCGCCTACAGGTCAACTCAAAACCTAGGCCGCCACCGAGCACTCGGGGGCTGCGCCGCACAGGTCCAACTCAAACCTAGGCCGCCACTCGACGCACTCGGGGGCTGCGCCGCACAGGTCCAAGTCCAAACCTAGGCCGCCACTCGACGCACTCGGGGCTGCGCCGCACAGGTCCAACTCGAAAACCTAGGCCGCCACCGACGCACTCGGGGGCTGCGCCGCACAGGTCCAAGTCCAAACCTAGGCCGCCACCGACGCACTCGGGGCTGCGCCGCACAGGTTCAACTCGAAACCTAGGTCGCCACCCGAAGCACTCAGGGGCTGCACCGCACAGGTCTAAGTCAAGAACTAGCCGTCACTCGACGCACTCAGGGGCTGCGCCGCTCAGGTCCAACTCGAAACATCTTGGCGTGCCCGAAGCACTCGGGGGCTGCGCCCTACGGGTTCGACTCTCAAAGTCCTAGGCCACACCCGATCCGCTCGGGGTTGCGCCACACAGGTTTACAGAAGTCTACAAGATACAATTTACTCACTCGGGGCTACCCCCACCTCGGCATACATACACTCATATTTCCACTTGGAAAAATTAATTTTACAAGATAACGGTATACAACAAACAGTCTGCTACTCTTATTCTACAGGCTCGCCCTTTGGCGCATCAAGTGGCCCTACAGATGCTCGCTAAAGTTCTGGACCTGCTGAATCATCTGGCGCGCAGCCGCAAGAGTATCGGCATAGTCACCCTCTCCAGGCAAGCCGTCAAGCACCTTGTACAATGGAAGATTAGGCCGGTGCAGTCGAACGTATGCCAATGCCACGTTCGCCCCGGCAAAAGTTGAGTGTGCACGACTTCCTTCAACGCACTGCCTTCACGGAACCTCTCCAGAAGCGCAGTCAGTCCATTCGGCTGCTCGTTGTGAGGAAAGTACACCTTGTTGATCTGCCAGAGGGTTTTTCTGCAACCTTCCAAGAGCACAGCAGCCCGCCAGGTGCGATCCAGCATTCGTGCCAGTACACTACCTCTGGATTTGTTCGACCAAAACTGGCGCGCTTCGGGTGAGTCACCGGTGGCCTCTTTCTTTACCCGCTCGTCTACTCGAAGCTGCTCAGCCTTCCAGTCAGAGTTCACATCTGCATCAAGGCCAAGCATTAAGCATAGCAAGAAGACACAGAAGCCGAAGCAGAAATGCCAGAAAGCCAACCTTGCAGCTGTCGACTGATCAAGTCCATCTCGCCAAGCAGAAACTCTTCACGCTGGGAGAATGGCGCAACGGGCCGCGACCTCAATCGCTCCAGCTCCAACTCATCACTCTTCAGCTTCGACTCGAGCTCAACCACCTTGTTCCTCATGAAGGTGATCACTCTCTGGTCATTTACGCTTCGCACAGGAGCTGGAGGAGCTTGACGGCGGCGACGAGTAGGCGCAGCCGAAGAGGTGTCCTCCTCATCGTCCGCGCCAGTCGTTCCAGCAACATCAGGAGCTTCGCCCATATCAGACTGCCAAGAATTGACAGCGTCAAGCCAGGAAAAGAACCAACATAATTCATCCAAGCTAGATATCAAAAAGACTCGGCGGCTGCACCCCCGAAGGAATGAATTCACACTTCATCATCAGCATGTTCACTCGCACAATATAAAGTGCATATACTCAAGCCAAAAGCAGAAGCATAGTCTTAAAAGGAAAAGTCTACACTACAGACTCCGACTGGGACCGGCTCTTCCTAGCAGCAGCCAACTCGGCCATCTTAGCAATCCTCTTCTCGAAGGTGGAGACGAGCTTCACGGCCAACTGGCTCGCCTGCGCTTTCACCCCACTATGGGACGTGGTCTTGCCATCAGGCTTTCGAGGGAAGTCACTGACAACCTTCTCAAAATCGCCTACGACTTGGTGACCAAGAAGCAGCTGGAAAGTGAGCTCTGAGCTGCGTACCGTCTGCGCGCGCGTGAAGTCCGCCAGGACATTCGAATTGCCTTTGAATGGAGTCGCGAGTGCGTCAACAGCAGCCAGTGGCGGCTTGTTGGGGAAGATGTTCCGGTGCACAACCGCTAAGGCCCCCATCGACTTTTGCAGTGACGCCGTCGACTGCTGCAGCACTGCCGAGGCATACGCGCAGACGCGATCGACGAAGCCAACAGCCTTTACGAAGCCGACGTTGTCGCTGGAAGTTCCTTCTGGAGGAGCGCCTCCGCAAGTCTCTGTACAAAAGAAAAAAAAAGCAGTTACACCCATAAGCCATCAACAGTCGGCAAACGGGCAAAGTAGGCATCAAGCCGAAGCACTTACGTCCAAGGACATTGGCGAGGGCGAGCAAGCGCTCGACCTGGACCTTCTCCAAGTCATCCCGAGCTTTTTCGCGCTCCTGCAACTCGCGCAGGGTCTTCTCCATCTCAGCATGAGTCCGAAGTTTCTGCTCCAACTCCGACACCCGCTTCGTGGCCTGCTGCAGAGAAGTGCGGAGCTCATCCCTCTCCTTCTCCATGCGAACGAAGGCGGCGGCACCTTCCACCTGCTGGCGATAATAGGGCTGCGAAGCATACAAGGTTTATCAAAGTTGCACTCGACTATTCTAGTCAACCACACCTTCGGGGGCTACTCCCATCGGGAGCGTTGTTCGCGCACCCGATTCGAATTCAGACGGACAAATTGAAGATGTGCTTACATGATCAATCAGTCCAGCTCCAGCCGGAGTCGCGTCAGCTTTACGCGCCTGTACGGAGGAAGAGGCCTTCAGCACCGCGAGATCATCCACCCGAGCGAGCTCCTCGACCACCTTCGGAGTTGGCTCGACTGGGGAGCAGAAGTATGCTCCACGTCATGCATAGGCGAACCAGCAGCATCAACACGCTCGCTAACAAGACAGAAAGGAAACTGAAGTACAACTCGAGAAACCAAATAGAAACTCGAAGAAAAGCAAAGGGTTACGCAACTAACCTGGTGATGTCCACATCATCCTCGCTACCTAGAGAGACAGAGCACATTGTCGCAAACACAGCCGGCGGCGTGGAGTCGATAGGAGGCACGACCAATGGCTCAGTCGGGTCGTCCAGGTGCTTGGCACCCGAAGATGACTCGCCATCCTCCTGCATCTCTTCACCTGCCCCCTTCGCAAGAGACGAAGTAGTAGCGGAGTCGCCACTTCGACGCTTCAGCTTCTTCCGCGCTGGCTCTTCAACATCATCTTCTTCTTCCTCCACCTCTTCACTCGGAGAGACGGCGGAAGGAATGTCATCTTCCTCACCTTCCTCCTCTTCAAGGAACGCTGCTTCATCATGGGGGCCGTCCTCCATCAACGGAGGAAGGCTGACAAAGGCACCCCGACCCTGCAAGCAAGCAGCAGTCGAATCAAAAAACAGACGGACTCGATAATGCAAGCACAAGACAGAATCAAAAAAAAAGCTTACCTCGGGACAGGGTTCGTGGATCCATACACTTCGACCGGACATTTGACATTACAAGGGTCCGTGGCTCGGAGGCTGGTAATGCCCCTCACCTTCGACTCCACTGCTTTGTCATCAAGCTCAATCGGCGACGTCCGGTCGGGGTCGCCAACGCCATCGTGCGCCCACATCGGGTGGACGCGAGCGCGGAGCGGCTGCACCTGGAGTCTGAAGAAGGTGCCGATGAGGTGAATCCCACCCGACTCGCGCCCCAGGGTCTTCAGCAGGCCGCGAAGAATGGTCAGCAAAGGCTGCACTGTATCCTTCTCCCCCTTCAAAAGCGGGTGCGCCCACGCGCGCGTCTTCCGCAACTCGCGTTCTCCATCGAAGTCAGGCAACCCCGCTTGGTCGCACCTGACGTAGAACCACTTCTTCCGCCACCCCTGGACGGAGTCTGACTTCTTCATCTGGAAGTACGAGGTGTCGCCGCGTACCTGGATGCCGAAGCCGCCGACTGGATACATCAGCCCGTTCTTCCCAACGTTCTTTCGCACCATGAAGAGTGATTTCCACAGCAGCCAGTGGGGTGCGATCCCCATGAAGCACTCGCAGAGCACGATGAAGCTCACGATGCTCAGGACGCCATTGGGGGTCAGATCGTGGATCTGAATCCCATAGGCGTACAGGTGACCACGAACAAAATCGTGGAGAGGGAACCCGAAGCCCCGCGGAAGGAAATCCACGAAGCACACGCGTTCCCCCTCGCGAGGGGCAGGGAATACCTCTTTCCCTGGCGCGCGCACCGTCGCCTGATCCGCCGGCGATAGCAGCCCCTGCTCGCGGAGGGCCTCGAGGTCAGCCCTCTTCACCGATGACTTCATCCAGTCGCCGTCCGGCTTCTTCATCACGCTCGCCTCGGCGGCGGCACCGGCAGCAAGTTTCCCCTTCTTCATTGCGACCTTGCTCATGGTGGGGGGAGAAGGAGCAGAGAGCACGCAGCGCAACAATGACGGAACAGAAGCAGTGGAGACGATGACAGAATGGGGATGGATGAACTGTTCACTGCCGCGGTGAAAATTATATACCGCGCGGTCAATCAATACTGGCCGTCCCTGCTGAAACCGCTCTCCGCAACAGCGTCTGACCATCCACGTGTCACGCGGAGAGGGCAACCGTCGCCGGCCGCGCCGCCCACTACGCACGGGAATCGAGGCGCCATCATCACACCGCGCAATTTTCACGCCCAACGGTCAGAAAAAGCGGCAACCGCTGTCTCCAGTCAATACTGACAGTAGGACCGCACTGTCACATCCCATCGGACACAGAGTGCGTCAAAAACGTCAGCACTGACGTCAACCACGAAGGCGTAAGAAGTAAGCCAACGGGCTGATGGAGAACTCGAACAGTTCATTCGAGTGCAAGAAGATTCAGTAAGCTCTCAGAGCTGAATAAGTTCGTACAGTAAGCCAACGAGCTGATTGAGAACTCGAACAGTTCATTCGAGTGCAAGAGCATTCAGTAAGCTCCAAGTGCTGAACAAACTCGTGTAGTAAGCCAAACCGGCCGAATACACAGTAAGTCACACAAAGCCAGTCGCGACTCCAAGTCGAGTCCCTTCTTTACTCCCATCGGGAGCAGGCTTTTCGACTGAAGAAAAATTGAGTTTAACCTCAATTGCAAGCAATTAGGCTTAATCTCGGGGGCTACTCTCATCGGGAGCGCTGTTCGCACTCCCGAGTGACTCAGAACAAAAGCAGTCGAAAAATCACCGGCTAAGGCTATACTCAGTGTTTTACCCTGCAGTCGATAGTTCGACTAAGGAATCATCCGTAAGCCCTGAACGGCCGAAGTCGACTAATTTTACTTGTTCCTTTCAGGAACTCGAAGGTGTGCCCAGGCGAAAGGAGTCCTTTTCCCGACTCTACGATTCGACCAAGCACTCGGGGGCTCCTGTCGTGGGGCTACCCTTCGACTATCCCACAGTGAAGGTACCTGGGTCACGCCAAGACTACAAAGGCCCAAGGAAAGCCCAGCAAGTACAACGTGCGGCCCAAGTTAGTCGACTAGGTCATGAGGCTCATACCTATCTTGTAAGTGCCATCAGCACCATTCACCCGAGACCTAGCCTACCATATAAAGGCTAGGAGGGTCCCTCGTTCTAGGGTACGCTCATAGCCACCACCACGAACCCTAGCGAGATCGCCATCTCACCATTGTAGCCACAACTCGCCATCAATAACCAGACAAGCAGGAAGTAGGGTGTTATCCTCCGGGAGCCTGAACCTGGGTAAAACGCCTCGCTTGTCAGCCGTCGTGATCACCAGCGCTCAACTCTCTCCCCCTCAATCAACCCGGGGTGCATAACCCAGGGATTTGCCGAGTCCACACCTCGTCAATGACCTTTTCCCTTTCGCATGTCAACGGACAGCCAGTTCCGTAGGCTGTAGATCTTGCGAGACTACATGCACATGGGTGGGATCCCTTAATTCCCACGGTTTCTGGTGTTTATGATAGATTGTAGGGGTTGTCTGGAACAGTCTATCTTTATGGTATAGGGGAGGAATTCGGTCTGGAACAGTCTACCAAAAGATATAGGGGAGGACAGACCTACAAAAGGGTGGGCATGCGGGGTTGTTGGAGAAGCACGGCGAATGGCTTGGATCACCGACTGGGTCCCACACCAAAGAGAGTGTGGACGGGAAAGAATCGCCCGGTTGTGCAACAAGGCGTTGATCTCTTATGGGTAAAGTAACGCACCTCTGCAGAGTGTAAAAAAGTGTGACATGTTACTCCCTGTTCCGGGAAGGAGCTACGAACGCTGCAGGAAATGTGGCTCCACGAAGCCCTAGCACCTGTGAATGGTTGACGGACATAGTTTTCTGAAGATAAAATGAATGGTAGCTAGTGCATAAAACACCTTATTCCTGTTATATGAACTTGCTGAGTAACGCTCGTGTTGCTCACCCTTTCCTCCGTTGAACCCCTGCTTAGATTTTTGGAGACAACAGAGGAGGGACAGGAATCCATAGCGATGTTGGTGAGATCTTCGACAAGGAGTCAAATTAACCTGGTGGGCCTGAAGGAGTCAACCTCTACTTTGCCAACGGATGAGTGGCGACAACAGTGCAACGGTGGACATGTCGACAACAAAACCTATAGACCAGACGACTATAATTGGAGGGAGGAGCACCACTCAAGACACGGAGATTTCAGATGGATAGATAGGGCTGTGACAACAGCAGTAGTGGATTAGGAGTTAGAAGTAGAGCTGGTAACCAGCTTAGTGCTTCGACTTGAATCTTTCGGGAGTTTCATTTACACGAGACCTACTTCTGTTTGTAAAGAAGGTTCTTGAGATTTTGTATTGAATAGTGTTGTAATCATATAGTGTTACCTTGGACCGACTATGTTTCTGTTGTACTACTCTGAAGGATGTAATATTTACGGAATGGTCCTTCCATGAGTATTGTTGGGGGAATCATAAACCGGTATGCCCATGAAGAGTGAAGTGTAACCCGCCAGGCAGGAGGTCTGGACCAGGTTACCACGTACTCCACATGGGCTGGATTACACTTGGACCAGCAAAGCTCAATCAGGACCCGGCCAAGGAGAAGACCCGGCTAGAGGTAGACCCGGCCAGAGGCAGACCCGGCCAGGAGGCAGACCCGGTTTCAGGAGTCAGACCCGGCTAGGAGGCAGACCCGGTTTCAGGAGTCAGACCCGGTTTCAGGAGGCAGACCCGGTTTCAGCACAACCTGACACCAGGAGGGGTCTCGAAAGATGTCATAGAAGGAAGATTCAAGAAGACCCGAAATCCTTGTACAAGTTGGAGACTCAAGACTTGGAGATCACGAAGGATCTAGATTAGGACTCTTATTTCTGGTATAACCCAGTTTTTACCTTGTACGACTAGGAGACCTGGCCATCTATATAAGCAGGCTCCTAGGTCATAGGTAGACAGATTGGAGAGAGAGGTCTCAGGCCGAATAAGATAGACAAAATAGAGAGAGCTCCAGGGAGAGAGCTCCCACGCCGGAGTCGTTAAAACCCGGCGATCGCCATTGGCGCACCATGTAATCTGTTATAATATAGTGAGTTATAGCAGGACGTAGGGATCCTACACCGAGGGGACCTGAACCTGGGTAAAAAAACATCTTCTCCTTCGTAGAGCTAGACCAACTCCTGGACACCAGTTTCGCCTTGCCCCCAATCTCAAGTTACCTCGTGTAACATCTGCCGTGTTATCTACCCCACGACAGTTGGCGCTCACCGTGAGGCTTGCGTCCAAGTGTGTACTCATCAAAGGAGAAGCGCTGCAAGGGAAAGAGAGAATCACCGTCGGCAAGGTCGTTACTAACCAACAAGAAGATCGCGTCGTTTATGATTTCGGGTGAAACCCGGAAGCAAGATTCGCTGGAAGAGATAGAAAAGCCGGTCATAAAGGAGCCGGCCATGGAGAAATCAAACCCGGGGAGCCGGTAATAACAGGAGAGGTCTCGGCATCGTTGTCGTCAAAATCGCGTCAAGTGTGGCCGGCGGCCGGATCCTGCATAACTCGCGAGTTTGTGCGAGGTGTGTTTGAGTTGTACACGGCTACGTTTGGCTGGACCCGGAATACTAAGAAGTTACGAGATCTGATCCTATTCCACCAGCCCGCAGATAGGAAAGTTACGCCAGGGTTACTCAACGTGAGCAGAAAAAAAATCAAGGAAGAAAAAGGCCAGTTGCATTAATGCGTGCAGTCTCCCGACCAGGTCAGATTGTGCAAGCATTAAACAGGAAAAGATCAGAAGACTATTTTTTAATTTTTGCATGGATCGTTCGAGCAAGTAGCAAGGAAAAGGACGAGCCTAAATGGTGCGCGGGCTCGTTTTTGCGCTACAGGGTGACCCACCCCAAAATGGAAAGGTCCGGTCCCCACGTTCTCAAAAAGGCAAGTGAAGCCCACGTGATTGGCCCTTGCCCACCACGCACACGGAGACGGACGTGACTCGTCCAATAAACACCCCAGAACGTCACCCTGGGCACGGAACCCTACCTGCTGCTGGTCCTTCTCTTCTTCCTCCCCGCAGCTGGCGGCTGCTTCTCTTCTTCCTCCCTCCAGTTGACGGCAGGAAGAATTTCTTGAGGGAAATTACATCAGGAAAAAAGCAGCCACAAAAGCCACGGCAAGAAACACTCAAGATCCCCACCAGTTCCATCATCTACACCAACCAAAAACCTGAAGAACTACATCAGTTTCGAAAATTCCCAGGAGGAAGGTGCAACAAATCCATCAGATTTGACATCCCCAGGAAAGCTGCAGGTATGAACAACAAAAAACTTCAGGAACTACCCCCTGGCTGCAAAAAAATAGAGTAAATCTTCCCTCCCTGCAATGCGAAAATACAACACCTCCCACACAAAACTTCAGGAACTACATTTTCTTGTGAATTCCAAAAGAAAAATCACAAATTGTTGGTAGTAGTTCCTGGGAAATCAATACTGCTGGTAGTAGTTGATGCAAAAAAGTAGTATTGCAAAAAGTAGTTTGGTAGTAGTTCATGCAAAACAGAGCAAAAGCATGGTTCAGACATGGATCTTGTCCAGGTTTCAGACATGGAGCATGTCCATGGAAACTACAGCTAAAAAAACATGGATGTGACCTGTAGTTTTCTCCCACCAGTCCAAACTTAGAAACCACAGTGATGCTTCCATTTGTTCTATGAATCATGTGCTAGACCCCTGAATTTCTGTACTGTAACTTCCTCCCAGAACTCTGTTTGTTTGCACAGAAGCTTCACTCTTTTGGAAATGTAGAAGCTGTCAATTTGTGTGTTGCCTGCAACAAAAATTGATACAAAACATGTAAGAACAAGCATGAAAATTAAAGTAAAAATATGTCAACTGCATGAAACTACATGTATAGAGAATAGCAAAACTACTTGTAGTAAAAAAACTGACTTTTTGCAGATATGGACACAGACTTTGTGATGGGTGGGATTGATTTGAACATGCCAGCAGTGGATGATGATAGTGAGCCAATTGTGATTGAAGATGGTGCAGGGGTCCCTAATGTGGAAGTAGCTCATGCATCTGTGGACACAATGCCGTCTGGTGACACCGGTGCGGGCACAGGGCAGACGCTATCAACCGATGATTCGGGAAGTGAAGATGAAGTACAATCAACACAGAGCCAGACTAACATCCAGATGCCATATCCTGACATGATCTTTGAGAGCTGGCAAGAAGCTAAACTACATTACAACAAATATGCGAAGCAAGTTGGTTTCTCAATCAAGTCCAGTACCTCTAGGCAATCAGCTATGGACAAGCAGAAAGACAAGTGCCTATTCGTGTGCAACAAAAGTGGAAAAACAGATGACATCAATGAGCAGGCTGTGCCACCGGTAAGGCAGCGAAACCGGAGCATCACAAAGAAGACAGACTGCAGGGCACGTCTAAGAGTTAAGAGGAGAGGGGAGAAATGGCATGTGACCATGTTTGTTGAGGAACACAACCATCCATGCATCAAGAAGTTCAGTTTGAAGAGATACTTAAGGTCACATAGAGGCATTCCTAGAGAGGAGAAGGAGTTCATAAAGTTGCTACATAAGGTTAACCTATCTGCTGGCAGGGTGATGTCAATTATGGCTGAGTTGTATGGCAAGCTAGCAAATGTTCCATATGTGAAGAAGGATGTTAGCAACTTCATGGCTACCATTGATGAAGAGACCACAAACAAGGACATGAAGATGTTGGTTGAACAGTTCAAGCTAATTCAGAAAGATGATCCAGATTTCACTTACAAAATACATAAGGACCATGCTAACAGTGCAGACCGTATCTTCTGGGTTGATGGGGCAGCAAGGACAGCATACAAGACATACAATGACTGTTTGTCGTTTGACAACACTTACATGACTAACAAGTACAAAATGCCATTTGCGCCTTTCA
Organism: Poa pratensis; assembly: GCA_947311845.1. NCBI lineage: Eukaryota > Viridiplantae > Streptophyta > Magnoliopsida > Poales > Poaceae > Poa > Poa pratensis. The sequence continues at coordinate 27,822,225 of CAMZMU010000071.1, read as the reverse complement.
TTGGGATAAACCGGTTCGGCCACTCTATTCAGCTAGGGTGTGGGTTCCTCCGGAATGAGACAGTGGCTGATTTTGTATGGCTTTATGAGGCGTTCCTTGAGGCTATGGATGGTGTTCAGCCACAGAATTTCATTACTGATCAAGATGGAGCCATGAGGAGTGCCATTTTGGTAGCCTTTCCAGATGCATGCCACAGGAATTGTCGCTGGCATATCATGCAAAATGCGCAGAGCGTCTTGGGGAACTTTATGTCAAAACATGAGGAACTACGTCGAGATCTAAATGAAACAATTGATCACAGCATGACTGAAGATGAATTTGAGATGAGGTGGGCAGCGATGATCTTGAAGCATAATGTTGGAGATAATACCCACTTGCAAGATCTTTACGATCTGCGGACTACTTTTGTTCCAGCTTACTTCAGGGATCGCTTTTTCCCCTTCCTTCAGACTACTTCCCGCAGTGAGGGTTTCAATGCAGTTCTAAAGAAATACGTTACCCCAAACAATAGCATCACACATTTCTTCCTACAATATCTGAAACTACAGGAGAAGATAGAAGTTGCGGATGATGCTTCTGAATTTGAAATAGAAGATAAGGTACTTAGGGTCTGGTCAGATTACCCTCTGGAGAAGCAAGCACTGGAGGTTTATACACGAGAAATATACTTGCGTTTCCGTGGTGAGCTAAGGAAAATTACATCATATAATGCCAACCATGCTGGTGGGCAAATATTTGATGTTGTTCCAATTAGAGGGTCTGTTTTTGGGTATGGGAGGAGGAGTTACAGGGTGGATGCTAATGCAGATGAGGCAACTTACATTTGTGAGTGCTCGAAATTCAACAGGGATGGGCTGTTGTGTTGCCATATAATGAGGGTCATGGTGCAACTCGGTGCAACTGATTGTATACCGGCACATTATATTCTACCTAGGTGGACAGCGCCTGAGGACGACATTGTGGCTAGTAAAATTGACTTGCCTAGGTGCCAACTGACAGAAAGTTGACCAACAAGGAGAAGAACCTTCTACGCTATGGGACACTATGCAATGATTTCACAGATGTTGCGAAACTTGCATGTACATCAGACAAAGCGACTGCACTTGCTGATAAGTACATGCGTGACTTAGTCACTGCACTCAAATCTTTGAAAGTATCAGAATCAGCGAAGCGGAAAAACAAGAAGAAAGCTAACCCAACTGAGGGTGGGACACCTGAAGTGGAGATTCCTGATGTTGATGGTGAAGGTATCAGGGATCCTACAGCAACTACATCTAGAGGGCGTCCAGGGGAGAAAAGAAAGAAGTCAGGTCTTCATCTGAAGGCCAAGAAACCTGTGAAGTGTTCTGTGTGTGGTTCAATACATCATACTTCGGGCAATTGCCCCTCGAAGCTCACTCCTGGACCTGAACCCATGGAGCAGGATTTATTGCGAAATATGGTTTGAGATTTGAAAAGTAGTTTTCTTAGTTAATGGAAACTGAATGGTACTTGAAGCTATGTAACTTTAGGTGATGGATGTATTCCCAGAATTTTGTGGTAAACAGATAACTATTTCATCTTACTAAATGGCCAATGTATGTCTGGTTTATGTGCTTTTATGTTGCATGGTGAAAAACATTGCGGGAAAATACATTGCAGACCATAAATGTAGTTTGCATGGTGCTATATTACACAAGAAGGGAAAAAAAGTTCAAAAACTAGGTAGATTGTACAAAGCCCAGCATGTACCTATTGCATGCTCAGTTGGGGAACAACAGCTCATGCCATGCGATCAAATTCTCTTGGCGGTCTAGCCACTTTTGCATTAGAAGTTTCCTCGTAGTTGGCATGTCTGCTTGAGTGAAAGCAGGAACCAATCTCCTCCCATCCCAGTGTTCAATGAACAGAAGCATGAAGTAGCCGCAGTCACAACTTGCGAAGAAGTAAACAAAAAAAGAGATCAGTGGATGTAGTTCTAGCCCTGTATTGCAAACAAAACATGTAGGGGGCAACAAAATTTGCAGGAAAAAAGGGAATGGCTGATGTAGTTTACCTTGTTTTTTGCATTGGAGTATCAATGTACTCTGTTCTCCATTTGGATATGTCAATTTTCGATCCGTTGTAATTCAACGCCCACAAGTGCTTGATGGCGCCAATAATGGCTGCTGAGTCTGACATGAGACTAGGAGTCCCTTTTTTCCTCAATGAGTCCATCACTTCGAATCTCTCTGCCTTAAGATTCAAAACTATTAGGTAGTAGTGGCCAGTGAAATCTTTGTTCTTTCGGCGAGATGTCTCTCTGGTGTTTGGTCCGAGATCTTGGAGAACACTGAACATGAGCTGCACCATTTTGATAAAAAAGAAGAGAATGACACCTCTTTTTAAAAATCTATGTGGACAGAAAATGATGAACCAGTCTACAAAAAATTGGTTGTAAGTACAACTGGAAAATGACAAGTGACAGCACTAACCAATTCCTTATGATCAAGACGATTTGTAGGCGAACACTCGAATGCTTTCTGTACAGCACGGTCATTTATGCATACTGCACTCCTCAGCTTTGTCTGCATAGAAAAACCACATTAGGAAAAAAAGAATCACGTGAAAAGAATAAAAACACAATTGGGAGATGAGAGTGGAGTAACAAGTAAATGGTTGTTGAACTAACCCCAATTGTAAGTGGCATCACAAGTTTCTTGTGTTTTGCCATTTCCTTAGAAAGAACATTTAAAGCGAGTTCGCATGTAGAGTTACTGAGCCAACCAGTGGGCTTGACAGAGTCTGCCAAATCTCGCACGTAAATGAACCAGTCGCCATAATCAACTATCTTCTCTTTGTTGATGTCATCTACAGTTCTGCCCCCATATGAACATATTTTGTTGTACACTTCCAATGTGGACTTCGAGGCAACAAGTTTCTTCCCACCTTGCATGTATGGCGACTTCTGATTAGCTACTGTCTTGACAAGTCTCTTTTGATGAGCTTGCGGAACTGGAGTGTAACTATTTGGCGCAGAGGGTGAGGATGTAGATCCTTGTAACCTTTTGCCCTTATCAATAACTTGTGTCTTTGCAGGCATCTCGATAGTAGCGTAGATCTTATCCAGTGAATCTCCACTGTCTTCATTGCTAGAAATCACAACAAGCTCTCCCTCACAAGCAGCTGGTCCTTCATTTGCAACAGCTGGAACTGGGGAGTCATCAATACCAAGGTCGAAGGTGGGGCAGTCATCTATTAGTTCTTGCCGTTCTCGCTCTCTTCTCTGTTGTTCCGTTTCTGGTGCTGAGTCAGTGCTCCCAAATTGTAAATCAAGCTTCCTGCTCGTGTTGTCCTTCATTAGTGGTGGTGATGACTGACCCTGTTGACCATCCACTGTCTGTAAGTTCTGTTTATCCATGTTCCTCCTGCATTTATCTTCGCTGTAGCAAAGCGTGTTCGCCTTTGTGGGCTTCTGTTTGGGATGCCACTGGAACCTACATCCCAGTTAGGACTATCCTTGCTAGGTGATGGGGGTTTAAGTGGAGACATGGATCTTGTCACTGGTCTGCTGCGAGTTGGGCTGTCTTGAGCGGGTAGAAATGTGACGCGCTTGGAGCCAGTTCTCGGGCTGCATTTCGGGTCACCAGGTTGGATTCTAGCTTTTAAACTTGACTTTGGAGTCTGACACAAAGAAGTCTTTTGCTGTTCTTCCATCAAAACTACATTACTGCCATTTTCCACTGCTGGCTCCTTTGATGCCGATTTTAGCTGCTCCTCATTATTGCTTCCATCTGCACTAGACTGTGACCCTGTGCCATATATCTGAAGTTGCTTCAAAGCTTCAACTCCTGGCATTACTAGCCCAACAGTAGCTTCATTCGTACTCCCATTGCTGACTGCAACGTTGCTCAAGCTCGTCGGATTTGCTGCTGCATGGCCTGTGGCAATCTCCAAATCCAACTCAAAAGTATGTACATCTCCAGGAGCAGAAACTTCATCCACTTTGTGCTGCAAGTCGTTATGATTTTCCTCGAGTGGTTCAGTTTGCTGAACATGATCTGACTTAGGCCTTTTTGAGCTTCCACTGACAGTAGGCAAGGTCTCATCATTTTGTTCCCTCTTCCTGGTCCCCTTATGCAGAATTACTGGAACAGCTATTGGGTCTTTGGCTGTGTTGTTCATTAACATCTCAGTGTCACCATCCCCATCTCCGTTCACTCCTTCCGCTACCGTTTTTCTGGTGCGTCCATTTTTCCTGCGTCTTGTTCTATTACTGTGTTGATGACCTTCATGATGCTCCTCCTCAAGTGGGGCCTTTGAACTGCTTGTCAGGTTCTTCAAGAACTGAGCCAGCCCATCCTCAAAGACATTGCACATCTCAATGACAGCTACTCTGTATTTTGCCAATTCCTGTTCAATAATAAAATTTGTTACAGTTAAAAGCATGACAAGTGACATTCAGTAAACTACATGTGGTTTCAGAAAAAAACTACATGAAAAAGAAAAAAATACATGCAGCATATTAATTTCATGTAGAATCAGACATGGAGTTTACATTAAAAAATACATTGTGGTTCAGTAAAACTACGTGTGATTAATCAGAAAAAGGCTACAAAAAACATTGCAATAAATTCGTTACAGTTAACGCATGACAAGTGACATTCAGTAAACTACATGTGATTTCAGAAAACTACATGAAGAAAACTAAATGCAGCATATTAATTTCATTTATAATCTGACATGGAGTTTACATTAAAAAACATTGTGGTTCAGTAAAACTACATGTGATTAATCAGAAAAAATTACGAAAATAGTGCAACAAATGCAAAAAAAGGAGATGGTCTCTTACGCCTTCTGTGAGATCACCCGGGACATGTGTTTTTATAAACAAGTCAAGAACTGACGGTCCTGCTGAGAATAAAGTCACCTTAATCCTGAAACATGCCTTCAACTATAAACAAAAAAGAAAAGAAAAAGTAAACAAGGTCAGATATTAAGTTTTGAATGCAGAACAAAAATGCAGTTTAGAAAAAGATAAAAAGAATGCGCAAAGGGATAAAAAAGATTAGACTACAACTTACAGGTAGCTTTCCAAAAGATCCATCACTATTTGTATCCAATTCAACCGCAAGCCTAACCAACTTGTTGGTCCATACGCATATTCGAGTACCGTCTTCAGGCACATGTATTGCATCTGTTTCCAAAGAATCAACGTATCGAACCTGCGCAAAAAGAAAGAAACATCTTAGATGGCTTTTTGACAACATTTACCAAAAATAGCAAAGTGGTGCAAAAGCGCAAAAACAGAACACATATTGAACACCTAAAAACAGAATGAAGAACAGGAACTGACCATCAGATATGGCATGCAAGCCTTGAACCAATTTTTGGTACCCTTTGCCCTTGCAGTCTGGATCATTATGTCAATGATGAACTTTGGGCAGTTTAGACTGCGCATATCTTCTGTTTTAATCAAAGAAGGGTAGCATCTTGGGCTAACTCCAGTGCAAGTGGTTGGAGCAAAAACAGCGCATGACAAGTATATGCAAAATTTCCTCAAAAAGATCTGGTCAGGCGGATGTGTCGATCCTAGTTCTTTTTCAAGCCATGCAAGCGATGGCTGCTTCCCATCCGTGATCCCAAACATATCCAGCATTGCTTTTGAAGCTTTAGTGTCCATGTAGTAAGAAATAGGGGTGCTGCCCATGGGCAGTCCTAGAACGCTGAAAACTGACTGCAGGTCTATTGGAACCCTGCCCCTAGCACCAAAATCCAACTCACACGTATCTGGGTTGAAGCACCCCATCAAGAATTTGCATAGCTCAGGAATAAGCTTCGAAACCTTCCACTGAAGAATGTCTCCCACTGGTCCTTAGTGAAAGCTTTGCATACTCTGAAGATTTTCATTGGAGAGGCACGGTTGAAAAGACCACTCTGCCAGGTAAGAAAACATGAGTTTTCATTAGGTTCCAACACTTTACTACAGGCAAAAATTAAAACTAGAAAAGAACTGAAAAATAGTTATGAACAAGCAAAAAAGACAAGCAGTACATTGTTTTTATTCCCCTGTCCAACTTCTTCATTCTGTGGTCCTTGGTCATCAGGTTGAGGAGGTGGGGCATCATCTTGCTGAGGGAGTTGACCATCTTCTATATCATCTTCAAGTAAAGGGTCTATAGGTTCTTCAGGGGCTCGCACTTTCATTTGCAGCCTTTGCTTCAATCTTTTCTAAACTACTTATAAACGAGAGAACATGGCAGGAAAATGAAATCTCCACCGTCCACACACATATATCAAACGGGTCAGATTGGTTTGTTCTCCCTCCCGGAACTCACGGCCGCACTAAACCATCCCGAAAATTACGTTGCAAAACGCCCCGCATGCGCACCACTTAGCCGGGCCTGGACGCAGCCCTCCACATCGCGAAGCAGGGCTAACCGCCGCAAATCTGCTCTCTCCGGCATGGACGCTGCTGCCTCCACTCCCGACGGTCTACTATGTGTCTACCACACATGGAGGGCTACTACGATCTGGTGAAGCCCTTCGAATCGCGCCATCGCCGCTAGCTGATGGAGGCCGCCGCGAGGCGACCATCTTAACCACTTCCGGCCGCCGACGTCCAGGAGCCGGAACCACGCCGATGACGGAGACCGAGACGCCCTGCAGCCAGCCCGTCGCCCTCTCTCGCCTGTTGCACTGCACACCGTGTCTTCGCCCTGTTGTAGTCGCCCCAGCCGGTCGCCGCTGTAGTCCGCTGTACCAGACCACCGAGGTCGTAAGCTGGATCATGCAGGAGGATTGCCAACACCGTGGATGCGTTTGGTGTTTGTCTTCCCCAACATCGTCGTCGTTGTAGCACGTCCGGAGCAGAGCTCATCCCATTAAAGACAGCCATTTCTTACCTGTTGCATCGATTTTGCTTCAGCAATTACACGTGTACTGATATTCTCCTAGCACAGGTAGATTAACTGGTTTATACACCAACTGCTTGAATTACCAAGGGTATTCAATTGTTTAATTTTTCCTAGGAATTATCCAACTGATCAACAATCGAATGATTTTGTACTCCGTTGCTTACAAGGTGATGCCAAAAGAGAGGCAGAGCAACTGAATTTCGTTGATTGTGTTTTTGTAAGCATCTGTGGATTGTTATCCTCACAGTCAGCAGCTGACGCTTCACTGAATTCGTTGGTGATTCTAGATTCATGTCTATTATGATGCACCCTGGATGAATACTGTGACCCCAACTCAAATTAAGCATTTCTTGCATCATAGTACTGGTAACGATCCGTCTAATAGACTAGGGGTACGTTCGCTTCACGGATCTTTGTTACTGGATAATGAGTTAATGAGGGATTTACCATGCATCGATGCAAGGAATATGTTAAAATAAGCGAGTTGTTGGCTCCGTATGGTGAGAGTGATTTCCTTTTGTTTGACCTTAAATAGAGCTAGCTGACTCTTGCACTGCAAAGAAATCGCACCTGATATATTCTTATTGCAGCAAAGTCTAGGTATGCTTGTAACTGTCTCTCTGTCCAATTTTTTTTAACGATATTTTCCAATAGTCCGAAAAACAGTCTGCTATGAGAGTTATTATTTCCTTTTTCTGCTTAGTGAAAATGAAATAAGCCTGAGTTCATCGAGAAATTATGGGCATCTTTAGGAGGCCCAAATTTATCATTGCTTACTTGCAAAGACAAACAAAAACTACATAAAATAAACTCATAGGAAAAACAGGATTAAAAAACTATGTGGTATCATGGAGACGTGCGTTGCACGTGCACACTAACTAGTAAACTTTGACAGACCAGGCTTGGGCAAGCTTATAGGTGTGCGGGAGCGTGTCTTAGATACTGGAATCATCATATAGGTCTGCCGGATTCCCTACTGAACTGAAAAAAGATAAAGCATGTTACCGAAACTACCTTTCCCAAATGCTTATGGATTCATTAACAAAACAAAAACATGCAGCAAGTAAAATAATAAAAAATGGAGCATGACATGGAGTATACATCCTACATATTCAAGAGAAAAAATCAAAAAAATGTTATGATAGTGCTTTCCATTAGCTTCTTTAATTTAAAACATACATTTACATGATATGTTAAACAAAATGAATCGACACGGCAAACTACATGTAAGCTGTATACATATACATGTGCTTTATACACCTAGAAAATTACATCAGAGTTAATGAGTGGAAAAGCTAAAATATAAAATACATAAGGACGCGTCTGAATATAGAAAGGTACATCGAGAATTCGATTAGCTACATCATATCTGACAGTGTAAAACTTACATGATAGCTAAGTCTGATATATCATACATGCTACACAACAAAATGCAAAAAGCAACCAAAACTGTGGTTACTCTCCTAAACAACCACACCACCAAAAAAATCAGGCACATAGTTCAAGTAACCCCTTGAAAAAAATCTGTAGGAAACTACATGTAATACACATCGAAAACATCTACACTAGTCGTAAAAAAAATTCAAAGGTCCTAGATAACTAGTTCTGGAACTGCACAAAGTTGATGTTCCTCATGTCCTAGATAACTACATCACAATGAACAACACGCCAAAATGGTGTAGAACACATAAAACAACATGTAACTAGGTTACTAGTCGTGTATTTTGTAGGGCAAAACTACATATATGATAGAACAAAAAAATCCACACGGTTTTGCAACTGCTTAGATGAAGGAGATGTACCTGTAGATCCGGACTTAGCAGTCACAAAAATCTCACAAGCGCTTATGCACACTACCTGTAAACCAGTACACATATACTACGGATTAGAAGCCAGAAATGAAATCGCAAAAAATCCCACAAAAACCTCAACACCAGAGACAAAAACTAGCAGTACTTAGGGTTCTAGCTTGAATCACCTGTAGGAGAACTAAGGGGATTCAACTCGACGTGGTTGAATCGAACGAAATCCACCGGTGCGCGACTCCGAGGCGAGCCCGAGTAGAAGAAGCCAACGAATCAACTCCGCTGCTCCCACACAAACAAATCGACCGCGAGCAGTCGATGAAGAAGCTCCAAGTGCTCTTCCCTCCGGTATGTAGAAGTCAGCTCCGGCGGAAATCGTCGCCGACGGAGCTCGATTTCGCGGCGGGCGCGGAGGAGAAGACGGGGTCGGGATCCACTACCCTGTTCCCAACCACCAAATCGAGCACCGCCAGTAGATGGAGGAGCACGTCACGGGGATCCCTCCGGTATTTGGTGGCCAGCGGCGCCGGGAATCGCCGGCGACGGGGAAGATTTGGAGCGCGAGCTGCGGGAGAGATGCTCCGCCTCGCGAGCGAGAGGTGAGAGGAAGGGGAACGGCACATCTACCGAGTTTGAACGGTCGGTGGCTTTTGTCCGGAAGCGGACACGCACGCAAGAGTCGCTCCGCACCGCACGATCTCGATCGGACGACGCGCGCGGTGGAGCACGCTGTAAGAGAGAGATGGTGCGCGGTCTCGAAATAGATTTTGCGCAAGGAGAAAAGGAAATCTGAAACAGCCCCTGTGGACATCAGGTACATGAGCTGAGAGGAAACAAATCATCAAGAAAGAAAGGAAAGAAAAAGACTAGCTACCTTAGGCGCACAGCAGACCAAGACGATCGGGTCGAGAATAATCAATAGCATCTTATGTGTAACGAGTACGGCCGGCAAGAAATCGCATCTAGCAGGACTGGCGTGAAAGAAAAAAAAAAGGAAGAGAAGAGTTGTAACGGACAAAACTCACCGTCATATTAGAGGAAGTTGTATTTACTGAGTGATCTGTTATTAGCACAAGTTCTAAAGGACGAGCCGGCAACAGTCAAGGAAGCAAATTGATCAAACAAGAGAGCCGGCAGCTATTTGCATTCATACAGCCCAACAATCAGGTCAAAGCAGCGGAAAAAAAAAGTGGAGAACTGCCCTTGTATGGCATGAGTGACACTCATGGGCATACGTTTCTTGTCTGGGAACGAGAAGGAATTATATGTAAACTAGTACTAAGCTCGATGGACCAAGTACCGAGGAGAAAGAATATTTGGAGCAGCTAGCTGTGTTACTTTGTTCCATGGTATCATGCACGTAAGCCGAGAAGAAAAGAAGAGGAAAGTAATACCTGCGTCGCGGCCGGCTTTGCCGAGTATCGCGACCACTATCAAAATGACCCGGCAGAGGGGCGGCTTCTGCAGCGACATGATCATCTCCAACATCGTCGCGGCTGTCCACGACGGTCCGCGCACTACGTCATCAGCGCAGGAAAGCAAAACGAGCTAAGTTGCATTTATATGTATATTTCATATTTTATTTATTCAGTCAATTAAATCTTGCTCCTTTAAGTCAATCCCTGGAATCACTACGGGACGGACAAGTATGCTGAGGGGGATTTCAACGCCGAGGGTGAAATGTCGGGACCCTCGGCATAGCTCGCACAGTGCCCACGGCTGGAAAACGACCGTCGGCGTAGCATAACAGTCGGCATAGATGAGCAACGCCGAGAGGGACCGTCGGCGTAGAATAACCTTCGGCATAGGTAGAGCAACGCCGAGGGTCACCGTCGGCACAGGCTGGCCGTAGGCATAGCACGCATCACGTCGTACGCTGGCGACCATGGATGGGGAAAGTTAACGGACCAAAGCAATGCCGAGGGGGTTACCGTCGGCGTAACCCTGCGTACAGCAAAGTTAACAGCGCACAACTGACCATAGCAATACCGAGGGTAACCCCCTCGGCACTGCTTCACATATGTCGTGTGATAGCCCCCGCTACGGGTCAAACGGAGCGTTACCGGCGGAATCTTGGGACCAAGCTCGATTTTCCATGTATATATGACCTAAACAAGCCTAAGCCAACAAAAAAGTACATTGGTCAACCCTGGGACGCAGAAAGATACAATTGGGCGACGGACTCTGCGGGTCCCACAAAGTAGGGTTTCGCTGGAAAAAGACCGTCGGAGCGCCGGAATCACACGAAAACATGCAAGTGGGCCCAACATACATGTACAAGTGTGGTGGAAAACCCATAGATACAATTCCTAGCTCCCGGGTGCGAGCCTGTTCACGTGCATGAATGACACTTAGAGAGGTGATGGACGTGTAGGAGGAAACTCCCGCTACGGGTCAAACGTAGCGCTACCGGTGGAATCTTGGGCCCAAGCTCGGTTTTCCATGTATATGTGACCTAACCAAGCCAAAACAAACAAAAAATTACATTGGTCAACCATCGCATGAAGAAAGATAGGGGTAGATCTGCGGTGCCCACAGACTAGGGTTTCGCTGGAAAAAGACCGTCGGAACGCCGGAACCCCACCAATACCTAGGTGGTGACATACCATGTGTGTACAAGTGTGTTGGGTGTTGTATAGGTCCAAGATTCCACCCCGGTGTGTGAGCGGGTTCACCGGCATCAGTTTCTCCATAGCGAGTTCCTGGACTTATAGCTCGAAACTCCCACTTCGGACGAACCGGAGGGAATCTTGGCAAGAGTTGGGGTAGCTCTTGGTTTTTGGTGTTCCTAGGTCCTAACCGAACACGACCAAGAAAAAAAGTCCACTGGCCTACCCCCTTTCGACTCCGGTCAAAGGGGTAGACGAGAACTTTGACTTTTCTCCAGCGGGTCTAGGGTTTCGCCGGAGAGGGGCTCCGGAGCGTCGGAACCCCACCAAAACCTAGGTGGTGACATACCATGTGTGTACAAGTGTGTTGGGTGTTGTATAGGTCCAAGATTCCACCTCGGTGTGTGAGCGGGTTCACCGGCATCAGTTTCTCCATAGCGAGTTCCTGGACTTATAGCTCGAAACTCCCACTTCGGGCGAACCGGAGGGAATCTTGGCAAGAGTTGGGGTAGCTCTTGGTTTTGGGTGTTCCTAGGTCCTAACCAAACACTACCAAGCAAACAAGTCCACTGGCCTACCCCCTTTCGACTCCGGTCAAAGGGGTAGACGAGAACTTTGACTTTTCTCCATCGGGTCTAGGGTTTCGCCGGAGAGGGGCTCCGGAGCGTCGGAACCCCACCAAAACCTAGGTGGTGACATACCATGTGTGTACAAGTGTGTTGGGTGTTGTATAGGTCCAAGATTCCACCCCGGTGTGTGAGCGGGTTCACCGCCATCAGTTTCTCCATAGCGAGTTCCTGGACTTATAGCACGAAACTCCCACTTCGGGCGAACCGGAGGGAATCTTGGCAAGAGTTGGGGTAGCTCTTGGTTTTGGGTGTTCCTAGGTCCTAAACCAACACAACCAAGCAAAAAAGTCCACTGGCCTACCCCCTTTTGACTCCGGTCAAAGGGTAGACGAGAACTTTGACTTTTCTCCACCGGGTCTAGGGTTTCACCGGAGAGGGGCTCCGGACCGTCGGAACCCCACCAAAACCTAGGTGGTGACATACCATGTGTGTAAAAGTGTGTTGGGTGTTGTATAGGTCCAAAATTCCACCCCGATGTGTGAGCGGGTTCACCGGCATCACTTTCTCCATAGCAAGTTCCTGGACTTATAGCTCGAAACTCCCACTTCGGGCGAACCGGAGGGAATCTTGGCAAGAGTTGGGGTAGCTCTTGGTTTTGGGTGTTCCTAGGTCCTAACCCAACACGACCAAGCAAACAAGTCCACTGGCCTACCCCCTTTCGACTCCGGTCAAAGGGGTAGACGAGAACTTTGACTATTCTCCAGCGGGTCTAGGGTTTCGCCGGAGAGGGGCTCCGGAGCGTCGGAACCCCACCAACACCTAGGTGGTGACATACCATGTGTGTACAAGTGTGTTGGGTGTTGTATAGGTCCAAGATTCCACCCCGGTGTGTGAGCGGGTTCACCGCCATCAGTTTCTCCATAGCGAGTTCCTGGACTTATAGCACAAAACTCCCACTTCGGGCGAACCGGAGGGAATCTTGGCAAGAGTTGGGGTAGCTCTTGGTTTTGGGTGTTCCTAGGTCCTAAACCAACACAACCAAGCAAAAAAGTCCACTGGCCTACCCCCTTTTGACTCCGGTCAAAGGGGTAGACGAGAACTTTGACTTTTCTCCAGCGGGTCTAGGGTTTCACCGGAGAGGGGCTCCGGACCGTCGGAACCCCACCAAAACCTAGGTGGTGACATACCATGTGTGTAAAAGTGTGTTGGGTGTTGTATAGGTCCAAAATTCCACCCCGGTGTGTGAGCGGGTTCACCGGCATCACTTTCTCCATAGCGAGTTCCTGGACTTATAGCTCGAAACTCCACTTCGTGCGAACCGGAGGGAATCTTTGCAAGAGTTGGGGTAGCTCTTGGTTCTGGATGTTCCTAGGTCCTAACCCAACACGACCAAGCAAAAAAGTCCACTAGCCTACCCCCTTTCGACTCCGGTCAAAGGGGTAGACGAGAACTTTGACTTTTCTCCAGCGGGTCTAGGGTTTCGCCGGAGAGGGGCTCCGGAGCGTCGGAACCCCACCAAAACCTAGGTGGTGACATACCATGTGTGTACAAGTGTGTTGGGTGTTGTATAGGGCCAAGATTCCACCCCGGTGTGTGAGCGGGTTCACCGCCATCAGTTTCTCCATAACGAGTTCCTGGACTTATAGCTCGAAACTCCCACTTCGGGCGAACCGGAGGGAATCTTGGCAAGAGTTGGGTAGCTCTTGGTTTTGGGTGTTCCTAGGTCCTAACCCAACACGACCAAGCAAAAAAGCCCACTGGCCTACCCCCTTTCGACTCCGGTCAAAGGGGTAGACGAGAACTTTGACTTTTCTCCAGCGGGTCTAGGGTTTCGCCGGAGAGGGGCTCTGGAACGTCGGAACCCCACCAAAACCTAGGTGGTGACATACCATGTGTGTAAAAGTGTGTTGGGTGTTGCATAGGTCCAAGATTCCACCCTGGTGTGTGAGCGGATTCACCGCCATCAGTTTCTCCATAGCGAGTTCCTGGACTTATAGCTCGAAACTCCCACTTCGTGCGAACCGGAGGGAATCTTGGCAAGAGTTGGGGTAGCTCTTGGTTTTGGGTGTTCCTAGGTCCTAACCCAACACAACCAAGCAAAAAAGCCCACTGGCCTACCCCCTTTCGACTCCGGTCAAAGGGGTAGACGAGAACTTTGACTTTTCTCCAGCGGGTCTAGGGTTTCGCCGGAGAGTGGCTCCGGAACGTCGGAACCCCACCAAAACCTAGGTGGTGACATACCATGTCTGTACAAGTATGTTGGGTGTTGTATAGGTCCAAGATTCCACCCCGGTGTGTGAGCGGGTTCACCGCCATCAGTTTCTCCATAGCGAGTTCCTGGACTTATAGCTCGAAACTCCCACTTCAGGCGAACCGGAGGGAATCTTGGCAAGAGTTGGGGTAGCTTTTGGTTTTGGGTGTTCCTAGGTCCTAACCCAACACAACCAAGCAAAAAAGTCCACTGGCCTACCCCTTTCGACTCCGGTCAAAGGGGTAGATGAGAACTTTGACTTTTCTCTAGCGGGTCTAGGGTTTCGCCGGAGAGGGGCTCTAGAGCGTCGGAACCCCACCAAAACCTAGGTGGTGACATACCATGTGTGTACAAGTGTGTTGGGTGTTGTATAGGTCCAAGATTCCACCCCGGTGTGTGAGCGGGTTCACCGGCATCACTTTCTCCATAGCGAGTTCCAGGACTTATAGCTCGGAACTCCCACTTCAGGCGAACCGGAGGGAATCTTGGCAAGAGTTGGGGTAGCTCTTGGTTTTGGGTGTTCCTAGTTCCTAACCCAACACAACCAAGCAAAAAAGTCCACTGGCCGACCCCTTTCGACTCCGGTCAAAGGGGTAGACGAGAACTTTGACTTTTTTCGAGAGAGGCTATGTGATAGAAAGAAACTAAACATGCAGCCTCCGGAGCCCAATCGAAGAAATTGGGTCAAGCCAGACGCCGACTTCTGCCTTCTAGGTCCCTAGAAGAAATTACCATTCCCGTGACATAGTTTGTGATAAAGCGCGCATACTTGACACATATGTGTGTCTTGGTATGGGAAACAATGGTGCCAAAGTGTTTTTTCAGATTATTTTTATAAATACCGTTTTCCATTTTCAAAGTGCCAAAAATGACTTTTTTCGTGAAGCAAGTACCAAAAATATGTTGCAAAATGGCACCAATCAAATTTCCACGCAAAGTAGTCCATATTTGATGGACAATCCATGAATATTAGGAATTATCTCGATTTCTACCTAATTTCGCCTATTTAAATGACTTTATGCCGATTTTCCGAAAGTAATTGAAATTTGAACTACAAGTGTGTGATAATTTGCACTGAAATTTTTATAAAAATCATTTTAAGGTACACAAGTAGTGATTATATCACTGAACCGTCGATAGTTTTGAAAAATTCGACCCTTTCAATGAATAGGTACGGCGGCCATTTTGACAATTGTTTCAAAAAAATAAAAGAAAGTGAAAAAATACTCAAAAAATGTAGTCCTTTGGCATGGACGCTTTTTATGTGTACTAATTGTTAGGAAAAATGATAAATTTGAGTTTTGACAAACTTTACAAAAAAAAAATCCAAACTTGCACGTACACAAGGTTTGAGCGGGAAACGAAATTTGGTTTTGGAGCCAAATATTTTGGTTTTGGGCCAAAGGAAGAGCGGGAGTTTTTGGCCCAAAATAACAAGACGAAACCTCCATCGCGCAGACCACCTCGCTCGCGCCCTATCTTCTCACCCTGCGTCGCCTCCCTCTCCTCCCCGATCCCCTTTCCGCCTCCTCCGTCGCCAGCCGATTTCGGCCATCTCCGGTGATCCCTTGCGCTGCGTGTCACCATCCCGGCACCACCTCCACCTCCTCTCACGATTCCACCGCGCCGAACCGTCGATCCGCTGCCCCCACCGCAAACCCTAGCTGCCAAGGCTTCCATCGGCGCCCAAGAGACCCCATAATCCCACGATCTCTTTCCCTCCCTCCGGTATGCGCCGCCGCCACCGCGCCTCTCTCTGTGCCGCCCGCGAAACCCTAGAGCGTCCAGTGCATCGGCCCGGTCATGGCCCCCGCGCTGGAGCTAGGCGGACGGCGACGCACAAGGATAGGACGGTGCCGGCTTCCCCGAGCAGCAACTCAAGCAACGGCGCTGGGAAGGTCTCAACCTGGCCGCGTCCACTGTAATATCCCCGATCTACTCTCCTCTCCGCATCGACACCTCATCCTGCCTCATGCTCCTGACCGTGAATGCAGATCAAGGCCCTAGGAGGCGAGATCGACAGGGACCCAGCGTCTCTACACGCCGGATATGAAGGCGCCCTGCAAGCCGAGCTCCGGATGTCAAGACAGGATGTGGGGCAGGCAGCGGCGGCCTTCTTGGCGACCATGTAGGAGGGGAGCCGCGCTGGGTGGCCTTCTCCTGCGTCCCGTCCATCCCGCAGGCCGCCCAAACTCGCCGTCCCACGCGCTGCAGGTCGGGATCGGCGTGTTCTCGAGGGCGCCCCACGGCAGGCTGGTCGTGGACTCGCCGGATCTGAAGGCCGGGCGTGCTGCTGCCGGTGTCTTCCACGATCCCGTGCAGCGCACCTGCACTATCTAGATGAAGTCCCTCCGTGGCCATAGGAGTGGACAAATCGGAGCAGCATCATCTTCCCGCTGCACTGCTCCGTCCAAATCAAGGTATCTCCGTTCAGCTCCCTCTCCCCAAGATGCAATCCAAAATTAACAAGATGTATGCATGAGAGCGTCTTGTCAAGTTATTTACTCACTAGCACTACTAGTTGATCTGTTCCTCAGCTGTGTTTTTTGTTGTTACGCATCCATTTGATCTAAATCTGCTACCTAGATGTGTGAGATCTTCTCAGTAGGCATCCACCTGGCTGCTAATTATGTATAGACTACTAATAGTCTTTGACTATCAGTCTACACGTGTTGTTTCATCTAGTCCACGGCTGCCTATAGCAAGCACTTGTTGTACGTGATGATGCCTTTCCATCAGCTACCAACTATCTTGAATCTGAACAGGAGAGCTCTTAGAATACAGTTTGTAAGTTTGATATTTTGTTCTGAGGTGTTGCATTTTGATTCAGAGACATAATAGGAAGACCGCTTGGTATTAGTTTATTTCTTGAGGGGACTTCATGAATTCGATCCAAATAAGCGATGGTCGTCATTTCAGGTATTCTCATGTTAGTTGTGGAATTATACCTTGTCCTGTGTTGTGAAGTTCGAGCCTTCGAGTTAATATATTCTATCTCATTCGAGTCTTTGTCAAATAAGTTGAGGAATCATCGTTCCTTTTTTTATATCAGAATATTTTAATGACTAGTTTTGCACTCATGGACCATGGCGGCGGGTGGGTGGCGCTTCCGCTTCGCGGCGCTCAGCTCGACCACAGGGCCGACCAGCAAGCCGCAGGCCTAACCGACGCCGGCGTCCTCGGGCCGTCGGCAAGCGCCTCCGACCACCGCGAATGGCTCCAGCGCCGTCCGTTCCTCCCCCTCGTTCCCCATCTTCAGGCGTCGCCCTCGCGTCCGACGACTGCAGCAGCTGCACGGTCGAGCTGATGTGGAGTGGGCAGAGAGGTTGACCTGCGCGGCTCTTACCGGCATCGACCCGACCAAGTCGACAAGCAAGGCTGCTGCTGCATCTTCTCTTCATCGATTTGGTTCTGTCACAGGGAGAGGTATAAATCCTTCATCTTTTCTTTGTGTCACCTGCTGATTGATTAGTGAAGATTGCAAAAAATGTGTGGTACTAGCTGTGGAGAAGGTGTCAAAGGCATGTACAAATTTGGGACACTTGATTCGATTCAGATATTTGGTTCTATTGCCCTTATTCATATCCTTTTGTTCTGAAATGTAGTAACATGAACAGATTTGTGTAGCTGAGGTAGTACAATTTTAAGATGAGATATATATGTAACTAATGTAAGGGAAGTAGAACTAGAGAAATACAAACTACACAATCATCTTGTTAATTACTACACGTCATCTTGTTGCAGCATTATTGGTGAAACAAATTTGTTTTTCTTTGGCTGGCAGGTGTGCACTTGGCGGCATTAGCTGGACAAATTTAATTCCTCTACTACTACAGCAGTCTGTTACTAGTACTATGTGCGTCTTTTTCACTTTCAGTAGCGATTTTGGACACTTGTTACGATTCTGATTTGTGATTTTGTTGCCCTTAATCATATATCCTTTTGTTATGGCTCAGTTGATGCTGTAATGTAGTAGCACGTACAGATTTGTGTTGTGGCTGTATGGAACTCATGTAAGGAAATTAGAACTAGAGAAACATGTACGTGCAAGTAGCTCAGCTATCTCAAATGGCAACTATACAGCAGTAGCAGTAGACTTGTGGTGTGTCTGCTCTTCATCGACTTGGTTAGTGCCCACATTCAGAGAACACACATTCAGTTAGTGCCCTTTTGTTTTTGTTTTTTGCAAAGCCTTCACGTACATACAACAGCAGCAGCTACTGAATGTTGGCAAGATTTAGGTCAACTTGGGTGACTGATTCGTATTTATATGTACTATGTAGTGTTTCCTAGTTCCTACAGCTATCTTGTTTCTATTTACTACATCAGTCTGTTCCTAGTTTTACATGCTGCCCTTTTTTATTTTCAGTAGTGGTTTTGATGCACAAATGCTAGTGACAATATGGTAATATAGTTTAGATATATGATGCAAAGTATGTTGTACTTACACACTTGCGTCCGACGGCAGCACGCACCGGCGAGTTGATGTGGAGGGGCAGAGAAGTTGAGCTGCACGGCGTGTGGCCATCACACGTACAGCGACTCTCTTGCCAGCGTCGACCCGACCAAGCCAACAACTTGCTCTTCACTGACTTGGTTCTGCTGCAGGGAGAGGTATACATGCCGTCACTTGTTCTCTGTGTCATGTGCAGGCCAGTCCTTCCAAGTAATAAACTAACGCTCCCCTTAGTGATATGCATCTTCTTTTGCAAACCACGTAATGGATAAAAGCACTCAGTTTGGAGTAGTTGATGCACAAGCGCCTGATGGAACCAGCCATGTATATATAGTTTACGATCATTTTTCAGTAGTGATTTTTATGTACAAGTGCCTGATGGACCGTCCAGTCCTTATATTCAATGTTAATACAACAATGTGATTTCCAATGCTGAAAATTTGTCATGCTAAACGGGTGTTCTTTTTCATTTTGTAGTGATGATGCTCTCGGCGGTGGACTACGTGTTGTGCCGGTGCTTCATGTCCTTTGTTGACTGGTTTTGTTTCGAAGAACTCGTTTAGTGAACTTGTTGTACTCGTGTTAGATATGCACTATGTGACCTTGTTGTATTCGTGTTTCGATACTTTGTGTATGGAGATTTGATGATCATGTGTTCATATGTTGATGATGCATGGAGATTTGATCATTATATGTTGATACGCATGGAGTTTTGACGATTGTTTTTATATGCATACGATGAATTCACAATTATATGCATTGGTCCTGTCCCCCTAGGCCTGTGGACATCGACGCTGAGGGTAACCCCCTCGGCACTGCTCCTTCACACCAGCCCTCAAGCGCGCTCCACGTGGCAACCTACGTCGAGGGTATACCCCTCAGCACAGCTCCACCAACGCCGAGCGTTACCCTCTCGGCGTAGCTTCTTCACCCCAGCCCTCCGGAGTGCTCCACGTGGCCACCTACGCCGAGGGTATCCCCCTCGGCACTGCTCTTGGGCGCCGTCTTCTTCGTCCCGTTAACTTTCTGTGGCGACGGCTAAACTGTGCCGAGGGGCAAAGTAAACCGTCGGCACAAGCATCTACGCCGACGGTTGAAGCAACGTCGAAGGTATTCAGCTGTGCCGAGGACCACCTATGCCGAGGGTTAAATGCCGAGGGTCACCGTCGGCATCGGTCTACGCCGAGGGTAAACAGAGCTAAGCCGAGGGGGGAAAACCCTCAGCGTTGAAGTTCCTTCCCGTAGTGAATTAAATATACTGTTTATAAGGAGATTACAAAGATCATTCAAAAGATTGCAGATTACTTTTTAAAGTCGAGTTATATATTTCTCGCAAATGGATTTATCAAAGTCGAGTTATTTATTGCTCGCAAATGGATTTACGAAAGTCGAGTTATTTATCGCTCGCAAATGGATTTATCAAATTCGAGTTATTTATCACTCATAATGGATTTCTTAAAAGTCGAGATATCTATCACTCGCAAATGGATTTATTAAAGTCGAGCTATCTACGGCTCGCAATGGATTTCTTAATAACAAGGTCGTCATTAAAGTGCCATCGTTGTGCTTCGGCTTCATCGCGGTCACGGCTTATTCATTATCATCATTCCGGCTCAATCGCCGTACTCTGATTTATGCATCATCAATGCCAAGAGCGTGCCAAACATTTATTATTCTGAGGGATGAGTCCTAAATTCCGGGTTCCCCTATTTTGAGCTATCGATTATTGGGTTGGAGACATGGATCCTACCGGAGGAAAATCCATGAAACATCTCCCAGCTTTGACTATCTGCAAATTGTTAGCGTGCCCAGGAGTGTTTCGCAACTTCGGTTAGCGTGCCCAGGAGTGCTTCGCAACATTATAAATATTGGGTCTTGGGGGCTGATCGCTTGAATAGCGCAGTTACAAACTCAAGACCCAGCAAATAAGCCACTTTGGTCATGGGGGCTGATTACTTATTAAAGGTATAGCTACAATCTCATGACCTGGCCAAATTCAGAGCCACTATATTCTTGGTTATCTAAACTTAAGCTCGATGTGAAATGCAATTATATGGCCTGATTGCGTGCCTGTAAATTCAATCAGTCATGAGGCCCACTGGGACTTGACTGACCCTGTTTTTAACAGAGAGGTCGCAACAGTGAAGATCCATGCGAAAACCGGCTTACAGTTTATAGAAACCAAAAGGATCATCTAAACCAAAGGGATTTGCACAACAACATATCACGTTCATAAAAAAAGCAAACCCTCAGGGTGCACGTACACCATCAGCATAAATATTCATCAGTTACTAATTTACTACAAGCCCATCAGGATAAATGATATTGCTTCATGTACAGGGACAATTATTTGCAGGATCAATCTATAACCCGGCAGCAGAAGCCGGCTTATCAAGCTTAATATCTGGGAGTTGGAAAATTTTCATATTAAAAGCAGCAAGATCACATGGATTTGTCTCCATTATCTCCGGCAGAAGAAAGTCATAAGAAGACCAAAGAAAGAAAACTGAAACCAGTCGGATGAATTTGCTGCAGAAGTCATGCATGCAGTCAAGATAAGTTCAAATTATTGCAGGCATATTAAGCTGACTATTATTATTTTTTGGAGTTATTTTCACTTCATAACAGTTCTTTTTAGACGGAAGGCTCGAGACGAGCCCAGCTTTGAATTAACGAAGCCAACAACCGGCTAAGGATTACAAGGTTTACAACAACACGCTAGGGTTACCAGCTAAAGATACAAGCACACAGCACAACGCAAGACCACAAAAGATACAAGAAACAAGAAGAAGCTAAAAAGCTTTGCTTGTTTCCAACGGAGAGGCCTAGTCTTCAGTTGCGCGCGAGAGGGCCCGATCCTGATCCAAAACAACAATCCTCACTTGTATGCACGAACCATGAGAGCAGACGATTGATCAGACGCAGCCAGGACACAGGTGCCGATTAGGAAGGGCTTCGAGCAACGCCTCCAAGGAGGGGAACGACGCGCAGCGGCGTCGACGTCGTCGGCACGGACCAAAGTCCTGCAAAGCTTTCGCCAAAACCCCAAACCAGCACATCCATCGACATGGAGGAACTCCAAAGTCGCTGCTACGAAAACACGCACGAAAGTTCAAGGAGAAGCGGATACAAGAAGCGTGGCTCGACAAAAAGGAGGAGATAGACATCACCGCGACGCCCTCAGGAGGGGAGACGGCGTCTGCTGGCGTCGTCGTCACGGGCAGCGAGGCTGCACAACTTTCACTGGATTAACCTCCGCGTCCATTTGTCGGCCAATGCCACGAGGACGCGAAGACGACGCAGGAGCAAGAACCTCCCAACCTACCAGCCCAAGTAAGCACAGTGTCGCGGACACAACCACGCACACCGGCGATGCGCACGCACACCAGCGATACACACGACCGAACTGGCAAAAAAGCCAGCAAAACGGGGCCAGACCCGTAGCCACCATGGCCAGATCGGGCCGCCGACCCGACAGCGCCAGATCCAGCTGACCGCCACTCGCGGCCAGCCTCTGGCCATCGTCCACCCCTACTGCGGCTCACGACGGAGGGCGCTGTGCCGCCACCGTGATGCCCCCAGACCACGACGCCCGTCCCAGACGAACCCCTCAGATCGACCCTGGATCTGGCGTTGCCCTCCCCAGGCAGGGTTGCTGGCGCACGAGGACGTCGATGGAGGAGGAAATCACGTGGAAGAACTGCACCCACACGAAGGTGCCGGTCAGGGGAACGAGGCAAGGACGGTCATGGTGACCGAACGGGGAGGAGACCCGCTGTCGAACACCTGGGAGGCAGGGGACAGCCACGCCGGGACATCACCGGAGCGGCGAGGCCCTGGCCGCTGGCCACAGGCAGCACACCGCAGGACGCCGTCCTGGGCGGCCTCCGCACAAGCGGGAAGAACAGGCGTCAAAAACATCGGAGGACGCCATCCGGGCGCGCCTCCGCGCAAACGCCAGCAGCACAACCGCCGCCCGAAGGCCATGGCTGCCTCACCTCGGCCGCCGAAGCGCCGGACGCACGCGGCCCGCGAGGCCCAGATCGGGCCCGGACGGCCCAGATCGGGCCCGCACGGCCGCCGCCCCTCCGCCACCCTGCCGGTGCGCCGGAGGCTCCACTGGGCGGTGCGCAGCAGGCAGAGGAGGCCGCAGCCCGACCTCGCGTCGCCGGGCACCGCCGGCTCGTTGCGCGTCCGTGGGAGACGGCGACGTGCATGACCGCGTTCACCGCGAGCTCGCCCCCTGCCGCCTTTGTGGAGGAAAGGGGGCCGCCGCCACCGCGGCGAGGCCGGCGGCAGCGGCGGGGTCCCGGCCGACGAGGAGGGAGGCGGGCGGCGGCGATTGGGGCGCCCCGGTGCCGCCTTTAGGGCAGCACGGGAGCGAGAGGAAAAAAGAGGAGGACCACAAGAATATGTATAGCTGTGGTTGCATGCCAACCTCATAACAGGTTCTTTGATGGACCGGTCTTGTGTTTACTCCATATTAATGCCGCCCGTGAGAAGGTGGGAGCAGGAGTCAGTTTTTGGTGGATCCATTGTTCAACAATGACATCTTTATCGCCGTATAATATCATTACCCGGGGATTTATCGTTAACAATTTTTACTCATCCGACAGAATTGGTCGGTTTACTTACCAAAGGCAGCTTGTGCCTGCCGGCTCATCATTTAAGGCATGCAAGAATTTGGAAAGTCTCATACAAAGGATTAGGGCCACGTGACCTTGTTTGGTGCAAAAGAAGAAAATATGAGTTACCTTAGACTTGTGCGAATCAATCAAAGGAAAAAAGAAAGGAAAGAGCGGCAGCCTGCTGAAAACTGTGTGTGAGTGACTCGGCAGTCATTGAGTGATTCAAGAAGATGAAGAGATAAAAAATAACTCGGACGCTACTGCCAGTGAAGTGCGAGTTAATCAAAGTTCCGGTAAAGAAAAAGAGGCCAAACAGCCTCATCGTGCATGCAAGCTAAGGCTGGTCACGTGAAGGCCAAAGAAGAAAATATATCAGATGGTCGGACGATCAATCAACGATTATACGTCTCAGTTAAAATCAAGGGAAAGCAAACAGCCCGGTTGCTGAGTTTGAATCAGAGTATTGGGTGTCACATGGGCTAATTAAGGTGCAAGTCGGATACGTACAAGACCCGGTTAATGGAAGGAGTGGAAAAGATAGGTTACGCACGGAGGAGAAAAGAGTGCAAACTGAGTGTTGCTGACACTCAGGTGGATCTCCGGTCTATATGCGACACAGTTTGAAGGGCTAACAAGGAAAAAGGAAAAAGAAGAAGGAACGTAATATGTGGATCAGCACCAAATGACGCCTGGCCGGTCTTGGTTGGCTTCAATTATTTCGCGACCATCGTCGAGTCGCTGCGGCCGGCTTGGCCAAGTATTACAACATTGTTCTCGACAGCTGATCGGTTAAAACATTGGCAAGCTTCAACTGAAGGACTCGACGTGGCTGGTAGTGAATTCGGTGTCATCATTCATTGTCAGACAAAGATCGCGCCAAGACATATTCATAATGACTTGGCAATCACCAAGCGATGCAAGAAGAGGAAGAAAAAAAAAACCGGATGTTGTTATTGTATGTGCGCGTCAAGCCGCGATGGAGAAGAAGGAAGCTAAAAGCTGGTCGCTAGTTTCGCTGCAGGCAAGTTCGCTTACTAGCTCAAGGTTCAAGAGAAAAAGCAATTCTTCGCATGGTCCCGTGATGATAGAAGTACCAATACAAATCAATTGGAGGTCATTATGTCTCCAATGAAGAAAAGAAAAAGATGGAGAGGCCGGCTTTCGATTGGACCCAGCCGGGCTGGCTTGGCCTCGTCCTCAACACGGCCGGCTCTGCCCAGCAGGGCCGGGTCCTAAGTATTGGTATCCACGCCGGCTTCGTCAGCGCTGTGATTAACCTTCAGATGTGTGATTAGCCGTGTTTGAAGCTAAAAGATATGAGTTCTACAAAATAAGTCCTAGGTTGTTACAGGCGAACGAACTGACGCTTGG
Source organism: Poa pratensis (assembly GCA_947311845.1). Taxonomy (NCBI): domain Eukaryota; kingdom Viridiplantae; phylum Streptophyta; class Magnoliopsida; order Poales; family Poaceae; genus Poa; species Poa pratensis. The sequence goes on along the minus strand of CAMZMU010000071.1, from coordinate 27,797,661 downwards.
GGGATACAAGAGTTGAAATATTTCTAAGTGATACAAATATTGAAGAATGAGCTCTGAGCTGCTGCAGGCATACAACCCGGCGCTTGGGGGCTACAGTAATTCAAATTTTACGAGGTTACAGAAGGAAAAAAAGCGTGAGTCCCAGGTCGCTGCATGCACGCAACCTAGCACTTGGGGGCTACTCAGTCTGAAGCTAAAAAATTTCGAAGTGATGAAGAAGTCCCAGGTTGCTGCAGGCACACAACCCGGCACTTGGGGGCTACAGTATTTGAAGTTCAATTTTTTTTGAAGAAGTACAAGATGCAAAAGTCCCAGGTCGCTGCAAGCATGCAACTCGGCGCTTGGGGGCTACACGGTTCGAAATTTTATATTCATTCATCAAGCACCAAGTTATCGCGAGGTGATAAACTCGGAGCTTGGGGGCTACAGGTTATATACACGAGAAAATCGAGTTTAATATTCTTGAGAACCGGTAAAGCTGGAGGTATTCGCGCTGGGTCTTCAAAATCCGGGTCTTGAAGGATAGCCTCCGTGTGAGTAGGCTCCATCAAGTCCGGACCGTAAGAATCTGGAGCATCCTTCAGAACAGCCTCCGTATGAGTGGGCTCTATAAAAACCCGGGTCAGAAGACCCACAAAAGAAAATGTGGAAATATTCCTAGCAGGGTTTGCTGGATATTCTTGAGATAAACCTGGAGGCATATGAACCCAGGAGGAAAAGGCCTGGTTATAAAATGGACCGCCAAAACGAGCTGGCACAGCAAGTCTAACCCGGGTTTTATCCCTTCAAATAGTTATTTGTTTTATTTCAGGAGTTTAACCTGGATGATCGAGCTGGCGAGTTCACCTCAAACATGATGCTTAAGATCAAGATTACAAAGGAGAGCAAGCCAAGCCCATATCCAGATTAAACTTGGGGGCTACTGTTGGGGGAATCATAACCCGGTATGCCCATGAAGAGTGAAGTGTAACCCGCCAGGCAGGAGGTCTGGACCAGGTTACCACGTACTCCACATGGGCTGGATTACAATTGGACCAGCAAAGCTCAATCAGGACCCGGCCAAGGAGAAGACCCGGCCAGAGGCAGACCCGGCCAGGAGGCAGACCCGGTTTCAGGAGTCAGACCCGACCAGGAGGCAGACCCTGTTTCAGGAGTCAAACCCGGTTTCAGGAGGCAGACCCGGTTTCAGGACAACCTGGCACCAGGAGGGGTCTCGAAAGATGTCATAGAAGGAAGATTCAAGAAGACCCGGAATCCTTGTACAAGTTGGAGACTCAATACTTGGAGATCACGAAGGACCTAGATTAGGACTCTTATTTCAGGTATAACCCAGTTTTTACCTTGTACGACTAGGAGACCTGGCCATCTATATAAGCAGGCTCCTAGGTCATAGATAGACAGATTGGAGAGAGAGGTCTCAGGCCGAATAAGATAGACAAAATTGAGAGAGCTCCAGGGAGAGAGCTCCCACGCCGGAGTCGTAAAAACCCGGCGATCGCCATTGGCGCACCATGTAATCTGTTATCATATAGTGAGTTATAGCAGGACGTAGGGATCCTCCACCGAGGGGACCTGAACCTGGGTAAAAAACATCTTCTCCCTCATAGAGCTAGACCAACTCCTGGACACCAGTTTCGCCTTGCCCCCAATCTCAAGTTACCTCGTGCAACATCTGCCGTGTTATCTACCCCACGACAAGTATTATGTCAGCGACTTGTACACTACAACATGCAGTGGTGTGCGTGGTCACTACAGGTGGTATCAGAGCGAACGACCTTAGGATTAAAACCCTTTTAGGAGACTTGTAGGTTGGTAAGACTATAGGGAGTTATCATATTTAACTAAACTCTATATTTCTACAACTATGATGGTTATTCACCTGAGAATAATACTGTCATACTTGTATACACATTTCCTTTCCCAACTGGAGTAGATATTCTTATTTACTATTCTATAGGTATAATATCCATCTATCTTAATTCTTTCAACTTGGTATGATCAGTTAAGACTGTTCAGTACCAGTTGATACACCAAATGGATTACATCCATGTCAGTGATACTTATATGGTATCATTGATAGCCCTATCCTATGAAGTAGAACCCTATTTTAAGTTCATGATGAAGGAAGACAGGAGATGTTTGATGATAGTGAAGAATCATCGACATTCAGTTAAGAAAACTATGCCAATACCCTAATGATGAAGACCAAAGGGGATTCACCTGAGTATAGTATAAAGTGTTAAGGAAATTAGGAGATGCATAAACAATGACGGGAGCTACACTACTACTTCTGATGTACCATGAGTAACTACATGAAGGATCTGGATATTTGCAAATAGATGTTTTAGCCAGACGGAAGATCCAAGCTACATGGAGTTTAGTTCCATAAGAAACCAAGGCATACCACAACTACTCTTTGAGTATTTTGTCCTAGGATTACTCCGTTGCGAATGGGCAACTGGTGTAAATACTGAGGTAAAAAGTTGTTTTAGCATAGGACTATAAGGTAATATATACCTATCTCGTAGTGTATAGCATCTAAGCCTGGGTACTTGACATGTTTTTACTCAATGTACTACTTATTTTATGGGCTTATGTTGCATGATTGATATAGAACTGCATTTGTGATTTATTGGATCTTATTGGATTTTTGATTGACTAGGTTGGTACATGAAGTTAGAATTTGATGTACAATGGCATGATTGTCACATTGAGTTCTTTTCTTGATGTTACTGATCTAGAGGTAGATAAGATTCGTGTAAGGGAGATTCGTGTAATGCCATGGCGCCTCCATCCCGCATCCACCCCTCTTCCAACAAACCCTGCACTGAGCACATAACCGACTTGCCGGAGCCGCCGCCGTGAGCATGCCTTGACCACGCCTTCTCCCCTCGCCACCACGGCCGGCCGGAGAAAGAAGGACCAACGCAAAAATGAAACAGAGCGCGAAGACAGAGCCGCTCCAACCATCGCCACCATAAGGCACAATTGATCTTTGGAGAAAGTTCTAGAAGAAGTTGTATAGGACTTATATGTCTAAAAGAGCCATGAAGTTGAAGGTAGAGGAGTATGAAGCAACAATCCAATACTTAGCAAACAACAACAAAGTCTGATATTTCAAGCAAGGCAAGATAGTAGTATAATCGAGAACAAGGCGACAAGAGTTCCAAGTTCAATGTTCCAAAGGACACACATCAGGACCATGGGAGATGAGTTACTAGATTGTCGATAGCCCAAGAAATTAGTTATTTGGTATGTCGCCAACAGAGACATGTGATGTCGAGATATAGTGAAATCACCATCTATACGGGGTAGCTGTAGAGAAGGATGGATTGCCATAGGATTGACATCCTAGATTCAAGGACTCAGATGGAGGTTGAACCAACCTAAGATTGAAGAGACACATCGTCTGATAAACCAAAAGAAAGGAATCAAATTCCAGCAACAAACATATGAAAGAGTTGTTATATCAGCCGAGTTTGGACTAGATAACCAACAACCTATTCTATTATAGAGTTATGTTATCACCAATTACACCCTGTTGTGCAATAGGTCTTCTTCTCTAGACTCCAGGTAAGCCAACTGGAATGCTAGTGAGCGTGCCTATCTGATTTACCGGGAGATCTTATTGGTTGTTCACGTCATGGTGGACTTATCAATTGTTCTCCGGGAAGTTATTGGATGTTGGAAAGGATATCTCTTAACCGGAGGATTATTGGGGAATCACAATGTCGTGGGGCTACCCTTCGACTATCCCACGGTGAAGGTACCTGGGTCACGCCAAGACTACAAAGGCCCCAGGAAAGCCCAGCAAGGACAACGTGCGGCCCAAGTTAGTCGACTAGGTCATGCGGCTCATACCTATCTTGTAAGTGCATTCAGCACCATGCACCCGAGACCTAGCCTACCATATAAAGGCTAGGAGGGTCCCTCGTTCTAGGGTACGCTCATAGCCGCCACCACGAACCCTAGCGAGATCGCCATCTCACCATTGTAGCCACAACTCGCCATCAATAACCAGACAAGCAGGAAGTAGGGTGTTATCCTCCGGGAGCCTGAACCTGGGTAAAACGCCTCGCTTGTCAGCCGTCGTGATCACCAGCGCTCAACTCTCTCCCCCTCAATCAACCCGGGGTGCATAACCCAGGAATTTGCCGACTCCACACCTCGTCAATTGGCGCCGTCTGTGGGAAAGAACGAGCGCTGGAACCATGGTCGCACCGGCCCCATCGACTTTGAAGATCGACGTCTGCATCACCAAGGAGCCAATCTGCTTCGGCTCCTTCGAGTACACCTTCCACCCACCGGCCCACCGCTCGGTGTACGCCGATCTGCATGTAGGTATGTGCCTCACCTTCGGTACCATGCACTACTTCGTAGACAGCTGTGGAGTACTCAGATCCACGGCGATCGCACCACGCGTGGTGGTAGCACCCGCATCTGCCGCGATTGCGCCATCCGTGCCGCCGCCTGCTGCGGAGATCGCGCCCGCTGCGACTGTGGAGATCGCATCTTCGACTGCTGAGAAGATCGCATCTGCGTCGACTACATCGACCACTTCAGCGACCACCGCGCAGGTCGAGTCTACTCCGACTACCTCGATCGCGTCGTTGGCAAGACCAAGATCAGCATCAGCTTCGACTGCGTCGACCACACCTTCGCAAGTGACCAAGGTCACGCCGTCCTCGTCCGCGCCACTCGCATCTCCACCGACCCGCAAGGTCTTCACCGAGCCAACCATGCTCGCATCGACGACGACGACATCGCTCCTCATGTCCGCGGCAGAGATCGCGGAACTCCAAGAAAGAAGCCGCGGCAGCGACTGTGGTACGCACCACGTTGCAGCCATTTTCGACTCCGAGCACGGCTCGGACGAAGGAAGCAGCAGTGGCAGCGTCCATCCCGCTGTCCAGATCTACCCCGCGCAAGTCTTCATGATCGGCCCGACGCCGCAGGCAACGACGACGAGCCCGCATACCCACTGGAGGTGCTCATGCCGGACCAGGTGACGCGGCTCACCATCACCCGAGAAATAGCAATCAGAGCTCTGAAGCACATCGAGGAAGGCACGTACCCCCCACCGGACGCACCCCGGGAGGACCTTATGCCGGTCCAGTACCTCTACGGAAGGAAGGCGAACGACTCCGCGCAGAGAAGGCCGAGCTGCTCCGACGCAAGGACGAGGCTGACGCGTCGAGCGCCAGGAGGGCCGCTTACTCGTTCACTACCTCAACAGAGGTCTCACAAGGAGCAAGACCCACAGAGCACGCGTGCCCCTGATGACGGAGGCCGACCGCGCTAAAGTCACCCGCAACCTCGAATCATCATACATGAGCGAAGACGCAGATGGGATACCCGTCCCCAAAACACCTGGAGCCGCGCTCCTGGCAGTCGAAACATACCTGCTGCTGACGCAGCCGCCCGAGGGAGACTCGCGCGCTCTCCTCCACAAGTAGCAGATCATGTCTATAAAGGCACTCGAAGAAGCTCTGATGAACAAGGCGCCGACATAAAAGGTGTGAGAAGATCGGGACCGCCGCGACCGCGAGCCCACAGCACTCGCAGGCCCAGCGGCAAGACCACTGCGACAACCGCAGCCAGGCGAAGACCTGCGCAACGTCATCACACAGAGGACGGTGGACCGCAGCCGCACCCATCAGACGGTCAGCACGCCCAATCCTGACGACCGCAATGACGCGACTACGAGCCGTGCGGCGCCGCATGCTTCAGCTTCAACATCTGCGACACAAGAATGCCCAAGGGCTTCAAGCTCACGGCAGAAGTAGTCAAGTACGACGGGAAGCAAGACCCGAGAATCTGGCTCGAACACTACCTCATAGCCTGCAGCTGCCAGGGCGGTACTTCGACTACGGCCATGCAGTATATCCAGCTGATGCTCACGGGCTCTGGACGCGTGTGGCTAAACACTCAACCCAAGAACGCCTTCAGGACGTGGGATGAGTTCGCAGAGGCCTTCGTTAAAAGCTTCCTGGGGACATACTCGAGACCGACGACTTTCATCGAGCTACAAGCATGCAAGCAAGGACGAGACGAGCCGCTTCGGTCGTACATCCAACGTTGGGCCCTGCTCCGCAATACCATGGAGACCGCCTCGGAGGACCGAGTGATGGACGCCTTCATGCACAGCGTCTCTCGCCGTGACCTCCGCGAAGAGTTTGGTAGGCTCCGGCCGAAAAACATGATCGAGGTCATGAAGATAGCCAACCAGTGGGCAGACGGAGCGGACTCGGTCTGCGATAGTTCACGCTACTCCCCGAAGGACGAAGCCGGACCAAGCAACTGGCGAGAAGGACGCCACAAGAAGAAGCCGCATTACAACGGCAACGACTCAATCGAGCTAGTAGCGGCGGGATTCCAAACCCCCCGTGAGGATGAAGCGCGCGACAGCAGTCGACAATACAGCCATGTACAGTACAGTCGAAGCGGCAGTGACCAGAGTCGCCAATACAGCCAGGGGCAATACAACCGAAGCGGCGGCAGCAGCTACCGCAGTGACGGAGGCCATAAACTCGAGTGGCAGAAACGCACGCTAAGCCCAGCGGAAGAGCTGGAACAACCCTGCAGACACCACATGTTCAGGAACCCGGAAACGGGCAAGTGGAGATCCAACCACCTGTTGAAGGACTGTCAAAAGGCACGCAAGATATACGAAGCCATGCAGAAGATAGTCACTCCAGGACCCGCAGCGCAGCCAGCCGCGCAGCTGGCCATCCAGGCAGCACCCGCACCCGCACCCGCAGTCGCTAATCCAGGACAGGCGGCGGGAGCCTTTCCACAGCAGCAGCCGCAGCAAGATGCCCCACCAGTGGTCCATGACGCATATCCAGTGGCACGCGGACAACTCAACATGATACAGAAGGGGCGCCCCTCAAACAGGCTCAGAAGCTCATCATGTGATCAAGACCATTTTGCTTATCTAAGATTTCATTCTCTAGAAGAGATAATTCTGGACATGTGGTAATTGGAATCACATGGACTACTTAGTCAGCACTTGTTCTAACAATTTGCTTTCACCTACTAAAATATCAATTTCTATCAAGGAGGACTACATAAACATTTTATCTTCAGAATGAGTTATGGAATCAAGCAAGATTCTATTATCATCATTTTATGTCACCATAAGACCTGATTTCAGGCAGGATATCTGTACTTTGTGCATCCACCGACAATTTGATCATGTCTTCACATGATTTAGTTGTCAGGTATCACAAGTCAAAGCCGGTAAGACAATATACCTTGTTGGGCATGGATTTGAATTGTGACACTGTGCATACTCTATGTAGGCATCACAGTAAACAAATCATGCATATATTGTTGGATAGCAACTTGGAGTTGCTCAGGAATTACTAAAGCACCAAAAAAACAAGTTTTAATATTTATATCTATCTATACCTTGAAGTCAAACCATCAAATCATCTATAGTATTTGAAAATAACAAATACCCACAAATAAAGAATAACATAGCAAAGTATGTTCATGTTGCTTCAATGCACATCAAAAATATATAAATCACAAGCTACACATTCTATAATAGGAAATAAATCCAAATGTGCATAAATTCATTCCAAATGTTGACTGAATTCAAAATACTCCAAATATTCGAATTTCAGCACTGGAATAAACTTCCTTGTGAAATTCTAAACATTGCAGGACTATTCTGTAAAACTTCCTATTACAAAGAGGTCCTCAAATCACTTAAAACAGGAACCAGGGGCCTGTTTCAACTATTCTTGCTATTTCCTGGAAACCCAGGGGGTTTTCTGCAAAATGGTCAGAGCCTTCTTCAACCTCGCCGTCGCACTGTCCGCGCATGCGTCGTCTGTCGCCTTGGATGCACCGTGATGCGCACAACCACCGTTGGAGGCCTATAAGAACCCCTCCGCCGCCGCTTGGAAACCCTAGCCGCCATTTCCTTCCCCAAACCCTAACCCTAGCATATTGGGCCGCCGCCGTGTGCCGCCGATTCCGTGCTTGCCAAGGCGTGCTGAGCAGCCTCGGAAGTTCTCCGTGAATCCCTCATCCTCCTAGTCGAGTTGGGCGTGCTGGGGAGTGATACGTCTCCAACGTATCCATAATTTCTGATGTTACATGCTTATACTATACCAATTGCTACATGTTTATATACACTTCATATCACTTTTATGCATTTTCTGGGACTAACCTATTAACAAGATGCCACAGTGCCAGTTCCCTGTTTTCTGCTGTTTTTGGTTCCAGAAAGTACTTCTGCGAATATTCTCGGAATTGCACGAAACAAAAGGCCACGTCCCTATTTTTCCAACACGTACACGAAGTCCGAAGGAGAGACGAAGAGGAGCCAGGAGGCGGCCAAACCACCTGGCGGCGCGGGCCCACCTCCTGCCACGCCAGCCTATGGTTTGGCCCCCTCGGGCTCCACCGACGCCGCCCCTTCGCCTATATATTGCCTCAGACGCGAAAACCCTAAAATACGAAGCCAATTTCCACGAAGAGTTCCGCAGCGCCGCCGCCATCGACGACAAGTTTCGGGGGACAGAATCTCTGTTCCGGCACGCTGCCGGGACGGGGAATTGCCCCCGGAGTCATCTCCATCGACTCCACCGCCATCTTCATCGCCGCTGCTGACTCCCATGATGAGGAGGGAGTAGTTCTCCCCCGAGGCTGAGGGCTCTACCGGTAGCTATGTGGTTCATCTCTCTCTCCATGGTGTGATCTTTATGTGATCATGTGTATTGCTAGTATCGCTGAATACATTAATAATGTTTATGCTACTCAAGTGATTTTGTCTAGTTTCTGGAGTCATTGTGACAACACGGTATCAAGGTGACAGTGTGGGTACTTGTGTGACTCTATGAATAATTTAGACATTTATCATGGCTTATTCTTGGGAATTGTGGTGTTTGTTTACTCAGACTTTGAGGTGTGCTTTTGCAGCCCTACACATAGTACTCTTGCTTCATCAAGAAGGAGAATAATCCCGAGTAGTATTTACTTGTGTTCAGTTGTGCTAATCTAGTTGAATATGTAGATGTTACTCTTTATCTATTATGCACTCTAGAGGTTACTTTAATATGAACTCCGGTACTCTCCACGGTGTAAAGGTGACAGTGTGTGCACCGTGTGTGATTCCTTTATGACGTTGTGGCGCTTGTTTACTCCGGCTTGAGGTGTGCTTTTGTAGCCCTACACAATGAATGGTGTTTGTTATCCAACAAGAGAGTGTTTAAGAGTAGCTTTTACTTATTCAGTTATGAGATCATTGTTGAGAGTGTCCACTAGTGAAAGTATGATCCCTAGGCCTTGTTTCTAAGCATTGAAACACCGTTTACAACAAGTTCTGCTACATGTTTGCTTGCTGCCATTTTATTTCAGATTGCAATTACTACTTATAATCATCCATATTACTTGTATTTCACTATCTCTTCGCCGAACTAGTGCACCTATACATCTGACAAGTGTATTGGGTGTGTTGGGGACACAAGAGACTTCTTGTATCTTAATTGCAGGGTTGCTTGAGAGGGATATCTTTGACCTCTACCTCCCTGAGTTCGATAAACCTTGGGTGATTCACTTAAGGGAAACTTGCTGCTGTTCTACAAACCTCTGCTCTTGGAGGCCCAACACTGTCTACAAGAATAGAAGCGTGCGTAGACATCAAGCTATTTTCTGGCGCCGTTGCCGGGGAGGTAAGGTAAAAGGTATTCACATCCTCTGGCTACTAAGCTATTTTCTAGTGTTGTTGCTAGTGTGTGAGTGCTCGAAGTTATTTCCTTTAGATTCTGCAATTATTTCTTTTTGTTTCTTGTTTTTATTTTCACTAGTTAGGCTTAATGGAAAACAACAAAAAAATTAGAGATCTTTATGAACTTTATATTGAATTAGGACATGATGCTTTTGAAGAGAAAATTAAAAAACCTATGGAGGCTTGTTTGCATGATGGTAGCAATGGTATTACTATAAATTCTTTGAACACCATTATTGCCAATGCTATGGAAAAGTCTAAGCTTGGGGAAGCTGGTTGTGATGAATATGATATTTTTAGTCCCCCAAGCTTTAAGGAGGAAATTTGCTTTGATAATACTTTGCCTCCAATATATGATGATTATAATCATTGTGATATTTTCAGTCCACCTACTATTGAGGATATAGTTTATGTTGATTATGATATGCCTCCTATATATGATGTTTACAATGATGAATATGATATTCTCAGTCCATCTACTATTGAGGATAAAAATCATTTTGATTATTCTATGCCTCCTATTTATGATGATTACAATGATGGATGTGATACTTTTACTCTCACTATTACTAATGATAATGTTCATGCTTATGTGGAGAGTAATGATACTTTTATGCATGTGGATCATGATAAGAATGCTTTATGTGATAGCTATATTGTTGAGTTTATTCATGATGCCGCTGAAAATTATTTTGAGAGAGGAAAGTATGGTTATAGAAATCTTCATGTTACTAAATTCTTCTCTTTATGATGAATGTTTTGAGCTTTCTCTTGATTTGCTTTTATTTGCTGGGTACTTTAAGACCTACTGGTCCTTATGAGAGAGGGAGACACGATTTCATATATCACAATAATATTAAGTCTTCTCTCTTTATGTTGAAATTTTTGAAGTTACACTTGTTTTGCCTTTCTATGCTAGTCACTTTGTTCTTCATTGACTTGTTTTCTTACAAGACTCCTATGCATAGAAAAGTGTTAGATTTAAACATGTTTTATATATGCTTCTTGATGCTCTCTTTTATGTTTCAACTCTCATCTTTATGTGGCATCATAAAAATCACTATGCCTAGCTAAAAGGCTTTAAAGAAAAGCGCTTATGGGAGACAACCCATCGTTTTTATTTGCTGTTATTTTTTTTTCTTTGAGTCAAGGTTTTGTCACTTCTGTAGCAACTCCTTTGTATCTTTATTTTATCGCATTGTTGTGCCAAGTAAAGTTCTATATTGAAAGTTGATGCAAGATTTGGATTTCTGCGCAGTAACAGATTTTTAGCTGTCACGAATTTGAGCTTTTCTCCCTGTAGAAAATTCAAAAATTCTAAAAAATCACGCATCTTCCTGAGATATGTACGCAACTTTCATTATTTTGGCCAGATCCATCTGAGCAACTTAAGTGCCTCGAAAAAATTCGTCTTACAGACTGTTCTGTTTTTGACAGATTCTGCCTTTTGTTTTGCATTCGCTCTTTTACGATGTTTGTGTGGATTTCTTTGCTCCACAAAGCATTGGTGGCTGTAGCTAATGTCCAGAAGCTTTGGGAATGATTGTTCATTACAGAATATGAGAATTTTTGATTATGCACTAACCCTCTAATGAGAACTGTCTTGAGTTTGGTGTGAAGGAAGTTTTCAAGGATCAAGCGAGAAGGGTGATATTATGTGATCAAGAAGAGTGAAAAGCCTAAGCTTGGGGATGCCCCCGTGGTTCATCCCAACCATATTCAGAGAGACTCAAGCGTCTAAGCTTGGGGATGCCCAAGGCATCCCCTTCTTCATCAACAACTTATCAGGTCATCTCTAGTGAAACTATATTTTAATTCTTTCACATCTTATGCGCTTTACTTGGAGCGTCTGTGTGCTTTTATTTTTTTGTTTGTTTGTTTGAATAAATTCGGATCCTAGCAATCCTTGTGTGGGAGAGAGACACGCTCCGCTTTTTCATGTGAATACTCATGTTCTTCACTTATATTTGTTGAGTATTCTTAACTAGCTACTGCAGTGCTTTTAGCTCCTGTTTTTCATGCATCTCTTCGAGCTGTTAGCACTTGTTTATAAATACTCTCTTGCTGCATTATATTATCATTTGGAGAGTTTATGTTTAAATAAATTGATTGGTGTTTGTTTGGAAGAAAGAAAATGCTACATGTGTAGTTGGTATTGGAAAAGACATATGCATTCTTGTAGATCATTGTCTTGTTTCGATTTGATACTTTGCAATTGTTTTGAGCTCTCAAGTAGATCATGTTTAAGCTCTTGCATCATGTAGTTAAAGCCTAGTAGTGGAGAACTACCGTAGAGCTTGTTGAGACTTGGGATGCATATTTGTTCTCTCTAAGGTCTAGATATTTTCTGGTAAAATGTTTGAGCAACAAGGAAGACAGTGTAGAGTCTTATAATACTTGCAATATGTTTTTATGTGATTCTTGCTGTACCGGTTTATACTTGTGTTTGCTTCAAACAACCTTGCTAGCCTAAACTCTGTACTGAGAGGGAATGCTTCTCGTGCATCCAAACCTTGAGCCAAAACCCATGCCATTTGTGTCCACCATACCTACCTACTATGTGGTATTTCCTGCCATTCCAAGTAAATACTTCATGTGCTACCTTTAAACTATTCAAAACTTTATTACTCCTTATTTGTGTCAATGTTTTATAGCTCATGAGGAAGTATGTGGTGTTTTATCTTTCAATCTTGTCATTTACTTCTGACAGACTTTCAACCAATGGACTAGTGGCATATACATCCGCTTATCCAATAATTTGCAAAAAGAGCTGGCAACGGGGTGCCCAGCCCCAATTAATTACAACTTTCATTAATAATTCTCTTCACATGTTTTGCCCTGATTTATCAGTAAGCAACTTAATTTGCAAATAGACACTCCTCCATGGTATGTGAATGTTGGAAGGCACCCGAGGATTCGGTTAGCCATGGCTTGTGTAAGCAAAAGGTTGGGAGGAGTGTCAACAAAAGAGAAGAGGGATGATCTACCTTGCTGGTAGAGATAACGTCCTTCATGGGAGCCGCTCTTGAAAGTCTGGTTGACAAGGGGGTTAGAGTGCCCACTACCATTCGTTGACAACAACAAACACCTCTCAAATACTTATTTTGTGCTCTCTATATGCTTTCGAAAACTTAAAAAGCTCTAGCACATGATTTAATCCCTGCTTCCCTCTGCGAAGGGCCTATCTTTTACTTTATGTTGAGTCAGTTTACCTACTCCTTTCTATCTTAGAAGCAAACACTAGTGTCAACTTTGTGTGCATTGATTCTTACATGTTTACTTATTGCACTTGTTATATTGCTTTATGTTGACAACTATCCATGAGATATACATGTTACAAGTTGAAAGCAATTGCTGAAACTTAATCATCCTTTGTGTTGCTTCAATGCCTTTTACTTTGAATCTATTGCTTTATGAGTTACCTCTTATGCAAAACTTTTTGATGCTTGTCTTGAAAGTACTATTCATGAAAAGTTTTTGCTTATATGATTCATTGTTTACTCTTTATCTATCTGTTAGCAAACTATAGACCATTGTTTGAGTCACTTCATTCATGACATGAGCCTAGCAATATATGATCAAGATTGTGTGAAAGCATGTCTCCTCAGAAATTATTTGTTGTTATCGTTTTACCTACTCGAGGACGAGTAGAACTAAGCTTGGGGATGCTTGATACGTCTCCAACGTATCCATAATTTCTGATGTTCCATGCTTATATTATACCAATTGCTACATGTTTTATATACACTTCATATCACTTTTATGCATTTTCTGGGACTAACCTATTAACAAGATGCCACAGTGCCAGTTCCCTGTTTTCTGCTGTTTTTGGTTCCAGAAAAGTACTTCTGCGAATATTCTCGGAATTGCACGAAACAAAAGGCCACGTCCCTATTTTTCCAACACGTACACGAAGTCCGAAGGAGAGACGAAGAGGAGCCAGGAGGCGGCCAAACCACCTGGCGGCGCGGCCCACCTCCTGCCGCGCCAGCCTATGGTTTGGGCCCCTCGGACTCCACCGACGATGCCCCTTCGCCTATATATTGCCTCAGACGAAAACCCTAAAATACGAAGCCAATTTCCACGAAGAGTTCCGCAGCGCCGCCGCCATCGACGACAAGTTTCGGGGGACAGAATCTCTGTTCCGGCACGCCGCCGGGACGGGGAATTGCCCCCGGAGTCATCTCCATCGACTCCACCGCCATCTTCATCGCCGCTGCTGACTCCCATGATGAGGAGGGAGTAGTTCTCCCCCGAGGCTGAGGGCTCTACCGGTAGCTATGTGGTTCATCTCTCTCCCATGGTGTGATCTTTATGTATCATGTGTATTGCTAGTATCGCTGAATACATTAATAATGTTTATGCTACTCAAGTGATTTTGTCTAGTTTCTGGAGTCATTGTGACAACACGGTATCAAGGTGACAGTGTGGGTACTTGTGTGACTCTATGAATAATTTAGACATTTATCATGGCTTATTCTTGGGAATTGTGGTGTTTGTTTACTCAGACTTTGAGGTGTGCTTTTGCAGCCCTACGCATAGTACTCTTGCTTCATCAAGAAGGAGAATAATCCCGAGTAGTATTTACTTGTGTTCAGTTGTGCTAATCTAGTTGAATATGTAGATGTTACTCTTTATCTATTATGCACTCTAGAGGTTACTTTAATATGAACTCCGGTACTCTCCACGGTGTAAAGGTGACAGTGTGTGCACCGTGTGTGATTCCTTTATGACGTTGTGGCGCTTGTTTACTCCGGCTTGAGGTGTGCTTTTGTAGCCCTACACAATGAATGGTGTTTGTTATCCAACAAGAGAGTGTTTAAGAGTAGCTTTTACTTATTCAGTTATGAGATCATTGTTGAGAGTGTCCACTAGTGAAAGTATGATCCCTAGGCCTTGTTTCTAAGCATTGAAACACCGTTTATAACAAGTTCTGCTACATGTTTGCTTGCTGCCATTTTATTTCAGATTGCAATTACTACTTATAATCATCCATATTACTTGTATTTCACTATCTCTTCGCCGAACTAGTGCACCTATACATCTGACAAGTGTATTGGGTGTGTTGGGGACACAAGAGACTTCTTGTATCTTAATTGCAGGGTTGCTTGAGAGGGATATCTTTGACCTCTACCTCCCTGAGTTCGATAAACCTTGGGTGATTCACTTAAGGGAAACTTGCTGCTGTTCTACAAACCTCTGCTCTTGGAGGCCCAACACTGTCTACAGGAATAGAAGCGTGCGTAGACATCAGGGAGCTCGGTATTCGGTGAATTTGGCCTTCTTCTCCAACTCCGGCCGCCGTGCTTCACGGAAGTTTCCGACGCCGTCCGTCCACGCCAAGCTTCACCGAGACCTCCTCTGTGATCGTGGTGAGCTCGTGCATCCTCCCATGCCTTTAATTCGCTCATTTGCTTGAGGAATCCATCGTCGCGTCGGGTACCGACTTCGGCCGCCGTAAAGCTCGCCGCCGTGCTTACTCCGGCGACCAAACTTGAGCGGCGCCGCCACCTTTGGGTCCACGGAGACGTGCTCTATCTCCTGCGCACCCAAACTCGTCCCAATTTCCCTCGCAAATGTCGAATTCAAGCTCGGATTGGATGAACTTCATTGAATCAGATTTTTCCTTATTTTTTCTTTTAAAAATAATTAGAAATATGATAGGTAGACCCCACTGTCAGATATTTAAACATTTAGAAATTATTTCTAGAAATTATTAAAACCCTAACATGTGGGACCAACCCAAATTAATATATTCCAGAAATGATTTAAATTTCTTAAACTTTGAAAATTCATAACTATTTAAGATTAAATAAAATAATATATCAAAATGACCAGAAAAATAAAATCTATTTGTTTGTATAAATAAAATACTTGTTTGACTAAATTTGAAACATTCTAAAATTGAAACAACAATTTGCTTATTATTTGAAATATGGAGTTTATTTGAAATGCTATTTTGGATGCATTTCCAATCCATTTAAATTTCTTCATATGTCTAAATTGCAAACATGAACATATGTTTCAATCATAACCTTACATACCTTATGTCCATTTTGAGAATGTCATGTGTGGACATAAATTACTATTATCCCATTACTTGATTAAATAAAATGATGTATTCCATAAGGAAAATCATTAATAAAATATGTTTACATAATCTAAAAATAAAATCTACACTTAATAAAATATGATCACTATTATTATTATTATCATTAATATTGGATCAACTTTGTGTTATACTCTTATTCATTTAAGCCAACATCCTAAAACTATGAAATGAAACATAAAATGATGTTACTTTACTTATTTCCTTTTAAGTGTGATACTTAAATAAAAGATAAACTTATAAGTGGTTACTCTTAATATTTGATAATACCTAATCCGTTAAATAAAAGTGATACACACTTAAAAACATGAAGGCGTCACATTCTAAGTAATTACTAGACATAGTCCATAATCAATTTAAGTACTTATAACAGCATCTAAAGATGATGAAACAATCTTAAGTCAAGTTAATACGATGTTATCGAACTAGTACGTAAGACGAAGCTTACTTAGGCTTGGGGTATATTTGGGGTATTTGCGATGCATTCCATTACTATGCATAATAGCATCTTGCCAGAGTTTTCTGTAGTACTTATCAGGATTATGTTGCCTTTTTCAGAACTCGGGTTTTACCGCAAACCCTAGAACCCCGAATCGTTTGAACTGCTATTCCTATCCAAGGCAAGTTCACTCTTGCTCATGTCCTACTTGATTACGTTTTATCAAAGTAAATGAAAAATACTATGGTTTATCATTGCATGAAAAATTAAAACCTATTTTTGAATGATGTGAATTGCTATATATATTGTTGGCTGACAGATGGAACCATGGTATGATGTGGTTCGTGGAGGTTCCATTTGCACGGGAAAGTATTATCTAGGACTTAATAACCAATGTCATAAGTGTTCTTGCGCCGTAAATGAAGCGTTACCATATGACTTGGAATGTGACGGGAAAGTCATCTGTGACCTTTTCCCTTTCGCATGTCAACGGACAGCCAGTTCCGTAGGCTGTAGATCTTGCGAGACTACATGCACATGGGTGGGATCCCTTAATTCCCACGGTTTCTGGTGTCTATGATGGATTGTAGGGGTTGTCTGGAACAGTCTATCTTTATGGTATAGGGGAGGACTTCGGTCTGGAACAGTCTACCAAAAGATATAGGGGAGGACAGATCTACAAAAGGGTGGGCATGCGGGTTGTTGGAGAAGCACGGCGAATGGCTTGGATCGCCGACTGGGCCCCACACCAAAGAGAGTGTGGACGGGAAAGAATCGCCCGGTTGTGCAACAATGCGTTGATCTCTTATGGGTAAAGTAACGCACCTCTGCAGAGTGTAAAAAAGTGTGACATGTTACTCCCTGTTCCGGGAAGGAGCTACGAACGCTGCAGGAAAGGTGGCTCCATGAAGCCCTAGCACCTGTGAATGGTTGACGAACATAGTTTTCTGAAGATAAAATGAATCTTTTCCTAAAAATGTTTTGCAAAGATATGCATGTTCATCCATGACCTTTTGGTATGGATGGTAGCTAGTGCATAAAACACCTTATTCCTGTTATATGAACTTGCTGAGTAACGCTCGTGTTGCTCACCCTTTCCTCCGTTGACCCCCTGCTTAGATTTTTTGGAGACAACAGAGGAGGGACAGGAATCCATAGCGATGTTGGTGAGATCCTCGACAAGGAGTCAAATTAACCTGGTGGGCCTGAAGGAGTCAACGTCTACTTTGCCAACGGATGAGTGGCGACAACAGTGCAACGGTGGACACGTCGACAACAAAACCTATAGACCAGACGACTATAATTAGAGGGAGGAGCACCACTCAAGACACGGAGATTTCAGATGGATAGATAGGGCTGTGACAATAGCAGTAGTGGATTAGGAGTTAGAAGTAGAGCTGGTAACCAGCTTAGTGCTTCGACTTGAGTCTTTTGGGAGTTTCATTTGCACGAGACCTACTTCTGTTTGTAAAGAAGGTTCTTGAGATTTTGTATTGAATAGTGTTGTAATCCTATAGTGTTACCTTGGACCGACTATGTTTCTGTTGTACTACTCTGAAGGATGTAATATTTACAGAATGGTCCTTCCGTTAGTATTATGTCAGTGACTTGTACACTACAACATGCAGTGGTGTGCGTGGTCACTACAAAGAGCCAGCGAAGAACTCCGAGCACCCAGAAGAACTTCTCCTGTACAGGCGGAGGAGACAGCTGGCGCCAAGCACCAGCACCCCGCCGCACCACCCCCAGCACCCCCATGGCGTGGCCAGGAAAAACCACACCAAGACGAAGGAGGGGCGAGGGACAAAACCTCCGCGAGCCGGCCATCACCTCCGCCGCGACGACCGCCCTTGGAGCACCCAGCCTCACCAGATCCGCCGATCCGGGAGGAGACCACACCGGGGACTCGCCGACGCCGCTCCGCAGAGCACCGCCGAGGTGGAGATCGAATCCCTGCACCATTATTCCGGAACGCCGCCGCAACCACCACCTCTCCAGCGCCGCCCAGACACTCTAGCCTACTATCTACAGGCCTCGGGCACGGATCTGGGGTCCCCCCCTCTCCCACCACCGCAGTAGTTGTAGTGACTGATGATGAAATTGTGCTTTGCGGTGAAGAAGAAACAGAGAAGATCATTAATGCCGAGGATGAGCAATTTTTTGAACCTGAAGATCAGCAAGAACATGAAGAAGTGGTAGTTCTTGATCATGTTCTAGTTCCTGATGAAACCGGTGAGATCACATAGCTTATTAGCAGTCTTCTGAACCAGCCAACATGAAGAAGAAGCAGAGAGCATATTGCATTGATAAAATGACAATATCTCAAGTGTCAGTTCCTCAAGTGGCAATCCAAGTTAGATATCTCAGTTGAACAGTTCAAGAAAATATGAGCATTGCGCATCCACTAGTCTAAGGGAGGCCCATTTTAAGAGACACTTCTCTTCTTCTTTGTTCTTCAGAGTGAGCCACATCCTTTTCAGAGTGCAATCCCCATACTTCATCCTTTAAATCGCCACAATGAAATCACAAAGAAACTTCGACAACGATATATCATGACATTCAACATACCCACATCCATCGGTCTGTTCAATTGTCCAAAAAGTCAATCAGAGGGGCAAGGTGAAAAAGCAGCATAATAGAGGATTCTACAAGAAATATAGCTTACCATGACATCCACACATGTTTAATACTACCTCCGATCCATAATAAGTGTCGCAGTTTTGAACAAACCCCAGTTCAAGACTGGGACACTTATTTTGGATCGGAGGGAGTACCTTCTTCCTGAGTTGTGAGCACTACGAGAGATCCATCGAGGTGCTTTTCCTCGACGGTGTGGGATTCGCCTGTGATTGCGTGGATCACACGTTCACTGGGAGACCCCAAGAGGAAGGTATGAAGCAGTGCAGCAGCAGTGTTCCACAGTATGAAACCAAGGTTTAATCGAACCAGTAGGAGCAAGAAATCACTTCTGAAGGTTGTTGATGGCGCCGCTTACGATCACCAACGTGGAATCTGCACACAACACAATCAAACTACTTTGCCCCAACGAAACAGTGAGGTTGTCAATCTCACCGGCTTGCTGAAAACAAAGGATTAAACGTATGGTGTGGAAAACAGTAGTAAATTGCAGAGAATGAAAAGGAACAATGTTTGCAGTTGGTTGTATTATCAGTGTAAAAGAATGGACCGGGGTCCACAGTTCACTAGTGGTGTCTCTCCATAAAAGATAACTAACATGCTGGGTGAACAAATTACAGCTGGGCAATTGACAAAATATTGAGCGCATGACAATGCATATATATGACATGATGATTACTATGATATTCATGTGGGCATTACGACAAAATACATAGACCGTTATCCAACAGCGTCTATGACTAATAATCCACCGCCAGGTTGTCATCCGAGTTCCCCGTTGGTATTAAGTTGCAAGCAACGGATAATTGCATTAAGTAATGTGCGTAATGTAAACAAATGCATTAGACCTAACGGCGTACCCTTAAGCTAAGCATCGGTTATTTTATCCCTAGTGGCAACAGCACATCCACAATCTTAGAAGTTATTGTCACTCTCCCAGATTACCGGAGGCATGAACCCACTATCTAGCATAAATACTCACTCTTGGAGTTACAAGCATCTACTTGGCCAAAGCATCTACTAGTAACGGAAAGCATGCAAGATCATAAATAACATATAAGATAGATTGATAATCAACTTGACATAGTATTCAATATTCATCGGATCCCAGCAAACACAACATGTAGCATTACAATAAGATGATCTTGATCATGATAGGCAGCTCACAAGATCTAAACATGATAGCATAAAGTGGAGAGACAACCATCTAGCTACTGCCATGGACCCGTAGTCCAAGGATGAACTACTCACGCATCACTCCGGAGGCAGGCATGGTGATGTAGAGCCCTCCGGTGATGATTCCCCTCTCCGGCAGGGTGCCGGGAAGAGCTTCTGAACCCTCCCGAGCTAGGGTTGAGGCGGCGGCGTCTCTGGAACTTTTCGTGGATAATGGCTCGGGTATTTAGGGTTTTCGCGTCGGGAAGAATAAATAGGCGAAAGGGCGGCGGCTGCGGAGCCACGAGGGCCCCACACCACCCCACGGCGGGCAGGGGGCCCGCCGGCCCCATGGTGTGGGTGCCACGTGGCCCTCCTCCGTCTCTCCTCTGGACTCCGTCTTCGTGTTGGAAAAATAGGAGGTTCTGTCCAAGTTTCGTCCAATTCCGAGAATATTTCCAGACTAGCTTTTCTGGAATACAAAAACAGCAGAAAACAGGAACTGGCACTGTGGCATCTTGTTAATAGGTTAGTCCCAGAAAATGCATAAAAATGCTATGAAGTGTATATAAAACATGTAACAATTGGTATAATATCAACATGGAACATCAGAAATTATAGATACGTTTGAGACGTATCAAGCATCCCCAAGCTTAGTTCTACTCGTCCTCGAGTAGGTAAAACGATAAAAACAAAATAATTTCTGAGGTGACATGCTACAATCATAATCTTGATCAAATAGTATTGTAAAGCACATGTTATGAATGAAGTGATCCAGGTCAATGGTCTATAGTTTGCTAGCAAGTAGATAATGAGCAAACAACTGAATCATATAAGCAAAAACTTTTCATGAATAGTACTTTCGAGACAAGCATCAAAGAGTTTTGCATAAGAGTTAACTCATAAAGCAATAGATTCTAAGTAAAAGGTATTTAACCAACACAAAGGAAGATTTAAGTTTCAGCAATTGCTTTCAACTTTCAACATATATATCTCATGGATATTTGTCAACACAAAGCATATAATAAGTGCAATATACAGCATATAAAAATTGTTGCACCAAAGTTGACACTAGTGTTTGCTTCTAAGATAGAAAGAAGTAGGAAAACTGACTCAACATAAAAGTAAAAGAAAGGCCCTTCGCAGAGGGAAGCAGGGATTAAATCATGTGCTAGAGCTTTTTAAGTTTTTGAAATCATATAGAGAGTAAAAATAAGTTTTGAGAGGTGTTTGTTAATTGTCAACGAATCAGAAAATGGAAAGTACAATATGACCCCTGCCAACCAGACTTTTAAGAGCGGCTCCCATGAAGGACGTTATTTCTACCAGCAAGGCAGATCATCCCTCTTTCTCTTTTGTTTACACATGCAGATATTTCACTGTTTGTCATTGCTTGACTGATAAATCAGGGCAAAAATGTGAAGAGAATTAAGCGGTTAAAGTTGTAATTAATTGGGACTGGGCACCCCATTTGCCAGCTCTTTTTGCAAAATTAATGGATAAGCGGATGTATATGCCGCTAGTCCGGTGGTAAAGTCTGTTTGACAGTTGACATAAAGACATCCACCCCGTCCTCATGAGCTTGGTAAACATTGACACAAAATAGGAGTAATAAAGTTTGAATAGTTTAAAGGTAGCACATGAAAAATTTACTTGGAATGGCAAGGAAATACCACATATAGGTAGTTATGGTGGACACAGATGGCATGGATTTTGGCTCAAGGTTTTGGATGCACGAGAAGCATTCCCTCTCAGTACAGAGTTTAGGCTAGCAAGGTTATTTGAAGCAAACACAGGATATCAACCGACACAGCAAGACTTATATGAAAACATATTGCAAGCATTATAAGACTCTACACTGTCTTCCTTGTTAACCAAACCCTTTTACTAGAAAATATCTAGACCTTAGAGATACCAATCATGCAAACCAAATTTCAACGAGCTTTACGGTAGTTCTTCATTAATAGGTTTTAACTACATGATACAAAAGCTTAAACATGAACTACTTGATAACTCAAAACAATTGACAAGTATCAAATTATCCAATACAATGATCTACAAGAATATGTAAGCTTTTTCCATTATACCATCTACCACATGCAACATTTTCTGTTCCAACCAAACACCAATCAATTTATTTCAACATAAACTCTCCAAACAATTATAAGTGAAGCAAGAGAGTACTTTCTTTAAAAGAACTAACAGCTCTGAATAAGAGATGCATGCAAAACAGGAGCTAAAAGCATAGCAATAGCTAGATAAGAATACTCAACAAGTATAAGTGAAGAATAGGAGTATTCATATGAAAAAGCGGAGCGTGTCTCTCTCCCAATCAAGAATGCTGGGGTCCAATCAAGTTGACCATAAGAAAAATAAAATACTGAAAATAAAAGCACACAGACGCTCCAAGTAAAGCACATATGATGTGAAAGAATTAAAATATAGTTTCACTAGAGATGACCTGATAAGTTGCTGATGAAGAAGGGGATGCCTTGGGCATCCCCAAGCTTAGACGCTTGAGTCTTCTTGAAATATGCTGGGGTGATCCATGGGAGCATCCCCAAGCTTAAGCTCTTCACTCTTCTTGATCACATTATATCATCCTTCTCTCTTGACCCTTGAAAACTTCCGCCACACCAAACTCAAAGTAATTCTCATTAGAGGGTTAGTGCACAATCAAAAACTCACATGTTCTATAAGGACACAAACATGACCGTTACTTTTAACATTAGCTACTGCCACTGATGTTATGTGAAGCTCTTCACCCTAAAAAAGAATTCCACTCAACACTAGTAAAAGAGAGAATGCGAAAAATAAAAGACAGAATCTGTCTAAACAGAACAGTCCGCAAAGACGAATTTTTTCGAGGCACTTACGTTGCTCAGATCGAAAAACTTTAAACTAACGAAAGATGCGTACATATCTGAGGATCACGCACAAAAATTTGCAGATTTAAATAATTTTTCTGTGATTTTACAGAATTAAAACGGTGAACAGCAGAAATCTGTTCCTGCGCAGAAATCCAAATCTAGCATCATCTTCCTATTAGAGGCAATACTTGGCACAACAATGCGATAAAATAAAGATACAAAGGAATTGTTACAGAAGTAAACAACTCCTTGACTCAAAAAAAAAAAAAAAGATAATGGGTTGCCTCCCAAAAGCGCTTTCTTTAATGCCTTTTAGCTAGGCGAAGATTTTAATGATGCTCTCATAAGAATAAGAGTTGAAAAACAAAGAGAGCATCAAGAGGCAAATATCAAACACATTTAAGTCTAACCCACTTCTATGCAAAGGAATCTTGTAACAAAATAAATTATTGAAGCATAAAGCAACTAGCATAGAAAGATGAAACAAATACAACTTCAAAACTTTCAACATAAAGAGAGGTGTTTTAGTGACTTGAAAACTTTTACAACCATATTTTCCTCTCTCATAATAACTTTCAGTAGCATCATGAACAAACTCAACAATATAACTATCACATAAAGCATGCTTTTCATGATCTACAAACACATAATTTTTATTAAGCTAAAAAAGTGGGGTCATTAAACCCACTTTTGACAATAGTAGTATAATAAATATCATTAGGCAATATAGGACCATCATCAAGAGCATTATCATATATAACATTAGGGAGCACATTTTTACTTTCTGCAATTTCCTTTTACTTGAGTCAAGGATTGTTACTTCAAATTTATCAAAAGGAGATATTTCAATAGAATCATGACATTCAACAATATAGCATTCTTCCTCCTTAGGTAGGCATGGAGGGTAATCATATAATGTAAGAGTTAAAGAGTTACTATCATTAGAAGGTAGATCCTCCTTTTGTTCATCACTCTCTTCCTCTTTTTCATCCAATGAGCTTTCAGTTTCAGCAATTTCTTCTCCACAGGTTCCTGAAAGGTAGCAAGTTGTTCTGGAGAATAAGTTTTCTCAAGAAATTCAGTGATATAAGGATTATCATTGTAATATTCAAGGCAATAACCAAGTATAGCAAATTTCAGTTTATAAGGAGAATCATCATTGAATATAACCAGCAATTTCATAGGCACCCTTAAAAACAAAAAATTCTTCATTTGTTCAAGATTACCAAAGTCATAGTTTCCTTTAGCATAAGCAGCCAAGGTTTCATTATCATTATAATCACATTGGAAAGGGAGGTGTTTATGCCTTCTACAACATAAAGATTCATTAAAGCAGTAGGATTCATCATAAGTAGAGCACAAGTTTTAGCAAAATAATTCAATCTACTTATTTGTTCCCATAATATTTCCCTTTTTGAGACAAGCGGTATTCCATAATAATTTTGTGTTCCTCCGTGAACCCACTTAGCCAATAATTTTGTTTCAAAGAGAGAAACCATTGATAGCAATAAAAACTAGACATAATAACAAACCGAAATAAACTAATGCAAGAAACTAATTTTTTTGTGTTTTTGATAAATAAAGCAAACAAGACAAATAAAAATAAACTAAGCAAGACAATAACAAAGTAAAGAGATTGGAAGCGTGAAACTCCCCTTGCAGAAATCCTCTTGCTCCCCGGCAACGGCGCCAGAAAAAGCTTGATTGCGTGGATCACACGTTCGTTGGGAGACCCCAAGAGGAAGGTATGAAGCAGTGTAGCAGCAGTTTCCCTCAGTATGAAACCAAGGTTTAATCGAACCAGTAGGAGCAAGAAATCACTTCTGAAGGTTGTTGTGGCGCCGTTTACGATCACCAACGTGGAATCTGCACACAACACAATCAAACTACTTTGCCCCAACGAAACAGTGAGGTTGTCAATCTCACCGGCTTGCTGAAAACAAAGGATTAAACGTATGGTGTGGAAAACAGTAGTAAATTGCAGAGAATGAAAAGGAACAATGTTTGCAGTTGGTTGTATTATCAGTGTAAAAGAATGGACCGGGTCCACAGTTCACTAGTGGTGTCTCTCCATAAAAGATAACTAACATGCTGGGTGAACAAATTACAGCTGGGCAATTGACAAAATATTGAGCGCATGACAATGCATATATATGACATGATGATTACTATGATATTCATGTGGGCATTACGACAAAATACATAGACCGTTATCCAACAGCGTCTATGACTAATAATCCACCGCCAGGTTGTCATCCGAGTTCCCCGTTGGTATTAAGTTGCAAGCAACGGATAATTGCATTAAGTAATGTGCGTAATGTAAACAAATGCATTAGACCTAACGGCGCACCCTTAAGCTAAGCATCGGTTATTTTATCCCTAGTGGCAACACACATCCACAATCTTAGAAGTTATGTCACTCTCCCAGATTACCGGAGGCATGAACCCACTATCTAGCATAAATACTCACTCTTGGAGTTACAAGCATCTACTTGGCCAAAGCATCTACTAGTAACGGAAAGCATGCAAGATCATAAATAACATATAAGATAGATTGATAATCAACTTGACATAGTATTCAATATTCATCGGATCCCAGCAAACACAACATGTAGCATTACAATAAGATGATCTTGATCATGATAGGCAGCTCACAAGATCTAAACATGATAGCATAAAGTGGAGAGACAACCATCTAGCTACTGCCATGGACCCGTAGTCCAAGGATGAACTACTCACGCATCACTCCGGAGGCAGGCATGGTGATGTAGAGCCCTCCGGTGATGATTCCCCTCTCCGGCAGGGTGCCGGGAAGAGCTTCTGAACCCTCCCGAGCTAGGGTTGACGGCGGCGGCGTCTCTGAAACTTTTCGTGGATAATGGCTCGGGTGTTTAGGGTTTTCGCGTCGGGAAGAATAAATAGGCGAAAGGGTGGCGGCTGCGGAGCCACGAGGGCCCCACACCACCCTACGGCGCGGCAGGGGCCCGCGCGGCCCCATGGTGTCGGTGCCACGTGGCCCTCCTCCGTCTCTCCTCTGGACTCCGTCTTCGTGTTGGAAAAATAGGAGGTTCTGTCCAAGTTTCGTCCAATTCCGAGAATATTTCCAGACTAGCTTTTCTAGAATACAAAAACAGCAAAAACAGGAACTGGCACTGCGGCATCTTGTTAATAGGTTAGTCCCAGAAAATGAATAAAAATGTTGTGAAGTGTATATAAAACATGTAACAATCTCTACTATATAATATGGCTAGAGGTGGTGATGGTATGGTACGTCATGATAGAACTGCCTCTGGAGTTGATACAAATTACTCACCAATGCCACCGATAAGTGAAAAAGGGATTTTGCCACCGCCAGTTAAGTAAACCGAACCGTTTTTTCTTTTCCTTTTTTCCTTGGGGTCCCGACGGCGCGGCGCCTGATCATGGCCAGCCCCGCACACCTCCCCGGCCCCTGCGCGCCTCCGTGCTTTGGCGGCGCCTGCGTGTGTCCATCGGATTTCCGCGGACGCGCCTTGGAATTCATCTGGAGCAGCTCCACCTCCATGTCTCCCCTCGAGCACGGAATAGACTTTTGGATCCCCTGCATACCCAAATCCGGCGGTGGCACTCCCATCCCTCTGGCTTACTTTCCTTCTTGTCTTTTCTCCTACTTGCCTCCCTCCTGTTTGGCTGCGCTAGCGACAATCACCATGCGGAGTCCAGCCCGCTCCGCCACGGGAGTCCACTCTCACCAATGGCAGCCTGGGAGTCCATCGACGGCAGCCATGAGCCATGGGAGTACACCGCGACGGGACCCCCGAGCTCCGGTTTAGACCATGCTCCTCTCTGAACTTCACAGGTTCATACAGTCGCCCGCTCCTTTCTCCTCTCTGAAAAAATAGTCTTCTCTATTTACGAAAACTGACAGTCAAAAGCAACCGAGCGCACAATCTACTAGGCATGCTGGCGGACGTCCGCCAGGAATAAATTTATGTCCGCCCCGTACGTGTTTCACCGTATCCACTGCAGACTCGTACGTATGCAGCTGCATATCGATTAGCAAAAAATTGTGCAGCGGACTGTCCACCCATCCTGTTGGACTGTCCACTTGCATCCCTACAATCTACACGTACGCCGAAGCACGACCACAATGTCGACAGTCGACAGCAGCGGCGCTAGCTATATCACCTTGGAGGAGGAGACGACGGGTGGCGAGCTGATGTCAGGCCCGTCGTACCTCTGTCGCTGCTGATCAAAATCGTTTCTCTACGATTGCTTCCACACGGGACTTCTAGCTGGATGGATCAATGTATACGTATAAAGAATATGCAGACAGATCGCTGGTCAAATCACTGGAGAAGTGCAGAAGAAAAACATACGACATCAGCAATTGCGAACCGGAAGGGACACGATGTTGCCACTTGCCGTTTGCTTCTTGTTGTTCCTTCATCGACAGCTAGAAGAAAAAGGGCACGATGTAAGTGAATTTAACTACACAATTTGTAAGGGTTATATGACCTTTGCTTTTCCGCATTTTTTTATATTACAACAGTTTATTTAGTAATACCTCCATTCCATCATTTTTATAGCCAATTATTATCTGTGTCAAGTATTTTTTTCCATTACCAATCATATTCATTTTTCACAGTTTGGAGCTCTTATGCTTGATGTCCAACTTTTATGGTGAAAAGGTACATCAAGTGAGGCGCTTTATTTTGGTTGGCAACTTCACTTATGAACATTTTAAAATACTGAAGTATTTTACTTTTATGCATCGGCGATATCACAAGAACTAATAATTCATTGTAAGTGGTGTACGTGTGTGCGCTACCGGGATTTTGACTTATAGAGAAGCTTTAAAAAAAGAGGTACATGCCACAATGAATTATGAGGGTTGGTTATGAGCCCGTAATTGATAATTTACATCCAAACCATGGTGAATAACTGCCAAAGATGATGAACATTGCGACGTGTGAGGGTGCAAGAACATTGGATATGAGGGATGTTTGTAAATTAGGAGTATGATGACCTGTCTCATGTTACCCCGTAAAATATGGTGGTGTGAATCAATCAGTGCAAAGGCCAAGGTTCTCTTTTCCTTTTCGAAAAAAAATTAGACTTGTGTGACTATAAAAAAATTAAAGTCCGTGGCAACGCACGGGCATTCAGCTAGTTGGTATAATATCAACATGGAACATCAGAAATTATAGATATGTTTGAGACGTATCAGCCTGATCGACGCCTATCAATGCATTAATCTACAAAAATGAAGATTGACATTTGTCAATTTACCTGACCTATCCTCTTCTACTAACTTTACAAGAATGGAGGAAAAAATGGGAAGACCAAACATGTTTACTACTAAGATAGTCAATCGCAAATCGGTTGGTTTGATTCTCTCCAAGTATGGGACAACTTCACCGGCTTGTATGTCACTTGCTTCTCCCTATAGAGCGATAGCGACCTCGCTTCCGTTCCTTTCTGTCGCCCTTGTCCGCTTTCGGGAGCATACGATGAACCAGACGACAACGACATCATCCCTTCTACCGCTCACCGTCCGGCATTGAAATCCCGTCAACCACCGGTCTCCCTCTCTCTCCATTAACCCTAATTTATTTCCCCATCTCACTCGAATCAAACCCAAAATGGTTAACCTATATTGGTATATCACTCGCTAGTCCACCATTGACAAAAATCTGGGTCAACCCATGCCACGTGAGCAATCGGTCTCAATCGACTGTAAAGGTTCTAATTAGACCGAGAATCGATAGTTTAGAGTGCTAAGTACCAGTGATCAAAATTGAGGTCCGATTTAGCTAATCTCCGCAAGTTGTAAGGTAGGTTCAGAGTGCTAACCTTCGGTAATAAAAATTCAGTTTCGATTTAGCTAAACTCTTACAAGTTTAACATTTGAAATGAACTTTTAGTAGAGTTTTCTTTTAAGGGGAACTTTTAGTCGAGTTGAATTGAAGAAAGAGAAATAATGGATGGGACGGTTGGGAGTTGCGCAGCACTTCGAGAGAAAGCCGAGTTCCTGGCCCACGGGCCCACCCAAGAGCAGCAAAGCATCTCCGCGACGAGCAAGTGCCGATTAGTGAGAAGCCGGGGATCCACTCAAAAAAAAAAAGTGAGAAGCCGGGGATGTCGCCATACTTTGCTGCCGTTTCCGGTGTTGCCAAACCTGGGTCTGGGTGGGTACCACCTCTCGCAGGATTTCAAATCTGCAAGCATGTAGCAAACCCTAGGGTTTTGTGTTTGCGGCCTTTGCACTTTTATAAGACGGAACACATGTGTATCAAGAGGCAGTGTGATTAAAACGAAATTCAGCACAGGAATTTACCAAAGGAAAACTGGGTCTCTTTATCCTTTCCCTTTGAAGGCGATGTATCAGATTACTAGTAGCTCTCTCTCTCTAGTGCGACACCAAGAGTGACAGCGGAAAGCAAACAGAAAGCGGCTTAAAGACAAGTGTTCTGATTAGCAGCACCAATTATGCTCGGAAACAAGCGTCGCGAGGACAGGTTGCCCCAAAAGCATTTGCTTACTGGCCATCAGTCATGAACTTTCTGAATTGTTCTGCCTTTTTCCCCTCCTAATTTCAACCTCGAGATATTGATCCACGTTCGAAGTTTTAAGACGTGCAGTGCCGTGCACCGCTTTCAGGCGGCTATCCCTGCTGTACCCCAGCGCTCGCGGTCTGGTTCTTTTTCAGCTGTGAAGGGGGGACACCGCACGTGAGCAGCATGTAGCCACAAGTTTCCAAATTCAGCAGAGAAGTAAACAAAAGTCCAGTGGATTCTTATGCCATATGGCTCCAAATTAAAAGTGTTTATGCTTTCTCACCCACAATTCAAAAGTTCTTGTCCATGGAGTCCTCTTCTGCTCATCTCTCCTGGAATTGGAAATGGAGCGGCTCTCAAGTCTCAATGCACCATTGACCACCAGAAAAAGGTTATTCTCTAGGTAGGGGAATTCACTAGTTTCCACAAAACCTAGTACAGTAGCAATCTTGCTGGAGAATAGGATGCGACGCCACACACGCTGATGTTCACCTCACTTTTTTTGTATTCTTATCAGCATCATCATTATCCCACCAGAAAATACAGCGCACGGAAACACTAGTAGCAAAGGGCAGCAGGGTTAGAAACCCCAGAAGCAAAGCAAAGCAAACCAACCAACCTCTCCATCTCCTCACACCGAAGAAGCCAAACGAATCCCAGAATCGAACGAGCGCACCGTCACATGATTCTCCCCTCACTCGCCATCTCCTCATGTACTTCCTCATCTCCTGCTCAATCTTGACTTGCTGATGAGGCTGTCCGTGCCATTGATTCAATGATTGCTAACGCCGCCTCCCGTTTTGCAGCTGCGTGACTGAGAGATGAGCCACCTCCGCAACCGCCGCCCTCCCGCCGGCGCGGCCGCGGCGGCTTCGGGGGAGCAGCCGCCGCCGCCGGCGGTGCAGGCGTCGTACAACATCGTCCCGATCCAGGACGTGGTGATGCACGGGCAGCACCCCTCGCTGCGGTTCCCGGAGGTGCGGGCCGCGATGGCGGCGCTCCTGCACGCCGCCGACCTCCCGCCGCCGCCGCTCGCCGGCCGCGGCTGGGACCCGCGCCGCGCCGACCTCTTCGACTGGCTGGGGCTCACCTTCGGCTTCCAGCCCCACAACGCGCGCAACCAGCGGGAGCACCTCGTCCTCCTCCTCGCCAACGCGCAGCTCCGCGCCGGGGACGCCCTGCCCAGGGACCAGGACCACCCGCCCGACGTCCTCCACCCCACCGTCGCGCAGGCCATCCGGAAGAAGCTCCTCAAGAACTACAAGGCCTGGTGCGCCTACCTCGGCCAGAGGCCGCACGTCCATGTGCCACGAGGCGCTGACACCCGCAGGGACCTCCTCTACACGGCGCTCTACCTGCTCATCTGGGGGGAGGCCGCCAACCTGCGCTTCATGCCGGAATGCCTCTGCTACATCTTCCACTACATGGCCCTCGACCTCAACCATGTCATGGACGGCTCCATTGATATCGACACGGGGCGGCCTGCGATCCCTGCCGTCTGCGGTGAGGAGGCTTTCCTGAACCGCGTCGTCACGCCCATCTATAATGTGCTCAAGGCCGAGATGGAGGCCAGCCATAATGGGAGCAAGCCGCACTCGGCGTGGAGGAATTACGATGATGTCAATGAGTACTTCTGGAGCCGACGGGTTTTCAAGCGGCTCCGGTGGCCACTGGATTCATCGAGGGGCTTCTTTGTGCCCCCGGGCAAGTTTGGCCGGATTGGCAAGACTGGTTTCGTAGAGCAGCGGTCGTTCTGGAATATCTACCGCAGCTTCGATCGGTTGTGGGTGATGCTTATTCTGTTCTTTCAGGCGGCGATGATCATTGCATGGGATGGTCAGAGCTGGCCATGGCATAGCCTCAGCAAACGTGACATCCAGGTCCGTGTGCTGTCAGTGTTCATCACTTGGGCTGGCCTGCGATTTATGCAGGCGTTGCTTGATGCGGGTACTCAGTACAGTCTTGTGTCGAGGGAGACTAAGCTGATTGCTGTCCGGATGGTGCTCAAGGCGTTTGTTGCTGCAGGGTGGATCGTCACATTCAGCGTCCTTTATTCGCGGATGTGGGATCAGCGGTGGCGAGATCGAAGGTGGTCCTTCGCTGCCAATACCAGGGTGTTAAATTTTCTTGAGGCAGCTGCTGTGTTTATCATCCCACAGGTGCTTGCGCTTGCGTTGTTCATCATTCCCTGGGTACGGAATTTTACGGAGAAAACCAATTGGCGAATTCTCTATGTGCTCACCTGGTGGTTCCAGACCCGCACATTTGTAGGCCGTGGTCTGAGGGAGGGGATTATAGACAACATCAAGTATTCCTTCTTCTGGATCTGCCTTCTTGCTGCCAAGTTTAGCTTCAGCTACTTCCTCCAGATTAAGCCCATGGTGGCGCCAACAAAGACAATATTCAGCCTCCATGACATCCGGCGTAACTGGTTTGAGTTCATGCCTCACACAGAGCGGATTGCTGTGATCATCCTTTGGGTCCCAGTTGTCCTCATCTACCTCATGGATATCCAGATATGGTATGCAGTCTTCTCATCGCTTACCGGGGCACTTATCGGGCTTTTCTCGCATCTGGGGGAGATTCGCAGTGTTGGGCAGCTGCGGTTGAGGTTCCAGTTTTTTGCGAGTGCAATGCAGTTCAATTTGATGCCAGAGGAGCGCCTGGATAGCTCCCGTGGTGGCATCCGCGGCAGACTGTATGATGCAATTCACCGGCTGAAGCTGAGGTATGGTTTTGGTCGCCCATACAGGAAAATTGAAGCAAATGAGGTGGAAGCTAAGAGGTTTGCACTGATTTGGAATGAGATCATCCAGACATTTAGGGAAGAGGACATCGTTAGTGACAAGGAAGTTGAGCTTCTTGAGCTTCCACCAGTTGTATGGAAAATTCGTGTAGTACGGTGGCCATGCTTTCTGCTGAACAATGAGCTGCTGCTTGCTCTCAGTCAAGCAAAAGAACTGGTGGCTGATGACAAGACACACTGGAGTAGGATAAGTATCATTGAGTACAGGCGATGTGCGGTGATTGAAGCTTATGACAGCATTCGTCAGTTGCTGCTGGAGATCATTGATGTGACGAGTGCTGAGCACATTATTGTCAATCAGCTCTTCCTTGCATTTGATAATGCGATGGAATATGGGAAATTCTCTGAAGATTACAGGCTAGGCTTGTTACCTCAAATCCATTCATCTGTAATCACCTTAGTCGAACTGTTACTGAAGGAAAACAAGGATCAGACCAAGATAGTTAACACATTGCAGACTCTCTATGTCCTCGCGGTTCATGATTTTCCGAAAAACAGGAAAGACATAGAACAGCTCAGGCGAGAGGGGCTAGCACCGTCAATGCCGACTGAATCGGGTTACTCTTTGAGGTGCCATAACATGCCCTGCTGAGAACGATCTTAGCTTCTACAAACAGGTGAGACGCCTCCATACAATTCTCACATCCAGGGATTCCATGAATGATATCCCAAGGAATCCTGAGGCCGGCGGCGTATATCTTTCTTCAGCAACTCCCTGTTTATGAACATGCCCCGTGCTCCCACAGTTGAGAAGATGGTGGCATTCAGCGTTTTGACCCCTTATTACAACGAAGATGTCCTGTATAACAAAGACCAGCTTCGTCGCGAGAATGAAGATGGCATCTCAATCTTGTTTTATCTTCAGAAGATCTATGAAGATGATTGGGGAAACTTCTTAGAACGGATGAGGAGGGAGGGAATGGTAAATGATGACGATATTTGGGCTGGAAAATTTCAGGAGCTCCGACTTTGGGCCTCATATAGGGGTCAGACCTTAGCAAGGACTGTTAGGGGAATGATGTACTACCACAGGGCTCTGAAGATGCTTGCTTTTCTCGATACTGCCTCTGAGATAGACATTACAGAAGGTACAAAACGTCTGGCTTCCTTTGGCTCAGTTAGGCATGAAAATGATGTGTATCCCGTGAATAATGGTCTCCAACAAAGACCTCAAAGGAGGTTAAACAGAGGAACAGTACTGTGAGTCAATTGTTTAAAGGTAAGGAAGATGGTGCTGCTCTCATGAAGTACACATATGTGGTCGCTTGCCAGATATATGGAAACCAGAAAAAGGGGAAAGATCAACGTGCTGATGATATCCTGGCTCTTATGAAGAAAAATGGGCCCTCCGTGTTGCTTATGTTGATGAAGTCCGTCCTGAGATGGGTGATATGCAATACTATTCTGTCCTTGTAAAATTTGACCAGGAATTGCAGAAAGAGGTGGAGATATACCGGATTAGGTTGCCAGGCCAGCTGAAACTTGGAGAGGGTAAACCTGAGAACCAGAACCATGCCATCATATTCACAAGAGGCGAGGCTGTGCAAACAATTGACATGAACCAGGACAACTATTTTGAGGAGGCTCTCAAGATGCGCAATCTGTTAGAACAGTACAACTATTATCATGGAAGCCAAAAGCCTACACTGTTGGGAGTTCGAGAACATGTTTTCACTGGTTCTGTCTCTTCACTTGCTTGGTTCATGTCTGCACAGGAGACAAGCTTTGTTACCCTTGGGCAGCGGGTTCTAGCTAATCCATTGAAGGTTCGGATGCATTATGGGCATCCTGATGTATTTGATCGCCTTTGGTTTTTGACTCGAGGTGGTTTAAGCAAGGCATCCAGAGTAATCAATATCAGCGAGGACATATTCGCTGGTTTCAACTGTACCCTACGTGGTGGCAATGTCAGCCACCATGAGTACATCCAGGTTGGTAAGGGGCGTGATGTTGGGCTTAATCAAATATCGATGTTTGAAGCTAAGGTTTCCAGTGGCAATGGTGAACAGACCTTGAGTAGGGATATCTACAGACTTGGTCATAGAGTGGATTTCTTTCGGATGCTTTCAGTGTTCTATACGACAGTAGGGTTCTACTTCAACACAATGCTGGTGGTCCTAACAGTTTACACATTTGTTTGGGGACGCCTGTATCTAGCTCTGAGTGGTCTGGAAGCTGGAATTCAGGGCAGTGCTAATGCTACTAATAATAAAGCCTTGTATGCCGTGCTAAATCAGCAGTTTGCCATTCAGCTCGGACTCTTCACTGCCTTGCCAATGATTCTAGAGAACTCTCTTGAACTGGGTTTTCTGCCTGCTATGTGGGATTTTTTCACAATGCAGATGAACTTTTCATCTGTCTTCTACACATTTTCGATGGGAACAAAAGCCCATTACTATGGACGAACGATTCTTCATGGTGGTGCAAAGTATCGTGCTACTGGTCGTGGCTTTGTTGTGCAGCATAAGAGTTTTGCTGAAAATTACAGGCTATATGCTAGGAGCCACTTCATAAAGGCGATAGAACTCGGAATAATACTGACAGTGTATGCCGTTCACAGTGTGATTGCCAGGAACACACTTGTTTACATAGTCATGATGATATCTAGCTGGTTTCTTGTGGTGTCTGGATCATGGCTCCATTTGCTTTCAACCCGTCTGGCTTTGATTGGTTGAAAACCGTGTATGACTTTGGATTTCATGACCTGGATCTGGTTTCCAGGTGGTATATTTTCTAAGGCTGAGCACAGCTGGGAAGTGTGGTGGTATGAGGAGCAAGATCATCTAAGGACTACTGGCCTTTGGGGAAAGATTCTGGAAATACTGTTAGATCTCAGGTACTTCTTTTTTCAGTATGGGGTTGTATACCAGCTCAAAATTGCAGACGGAAGCAGAAGTATTGCGGTGTATCTGCTTTCCTGGATATGTGTGGCTGTGATCTTTGGGGTTTTTGTCCTAATGTCATATACTCGGGAAACGTATGCTTCAAAGCAACATCTCTACTACCGGGTTGTCCAATGTGGTACCATCATTCTTACAGTGCTAGTGCTGATATTATTCCTGGAGTTTACTGAGTTTCAAATCATTGACATCTTCACTGGCCTTTTGGCATTCATCCCTACTGGCTGGGGCTTGATTTCCATTGCCCAAGTTATCAGGCCATTCATCGAATCTACTGTGGTGTGGGGCAGTGTTATGTCTGTGGCACGTTTGTATGAGATACTGCTTGGGGTGATTGTCATGGCACCAGTTGCATTGCTGTCCTGGTTGCCAGGATTTCAAGAAATGCAGACGAGGGTACTGTTCAATGAAGGGTTCACCAGAGGTCTCCAAATTTCCCGCATTCTTGCTGGCAAGAAAACAACAGTTTGAGGTACTTCATAATAAACTTTCTTGATTTTTCTGACCAATTTGCATGTACCGCGCATCCACTTAAATTAGTAGACTTATCTACTGGCATTTGAACAGTGAACTGTGATACTGGAACCTATGGCTTAGTGTCCTAGGAGATCATACTATCTCGGGCAATGCATTTGATGAGTCCAAGAATGAAATTTGTTGCTTCCAATTGCCAAACTGGTGTTCTCAGTAATGATAAACATAGCTCTTTTTATGATGTGATTGCCGTGTCGGTTGGTGGCATTGATGAGCTTAACTTCCTCTGGAAATTAAAAATGCTGCAGTCATCGATTTATCATGTGTTTTGCCTGGTCTAAACACTAAAGATAGCTTCTTGTGTTTTCTGTTTATCGTCACAATCTGCAACATATACTGCTAAGTTCCAGATCAGCACAACAGTCACTAATTTAACGCTCTAGTAGTACTGATATGTGCCTTTGTACGAAAACAAAGTTAGCACGCCCAGAATTAAATTGTTGCTTTATGGAAGGGAGTAGCCCTTTGAAGATTATGCTAACCTCGTTCTTTCAGGGCCCGAACCTTTTATAGTCTTGCACTGGAAAAATGTTGGACGGTGCGCTTTCAGAACAGTTCTAACCACTGGCTTTTTTTTGGCAGGTTCTAACCAGGTTGCCGCAGTTAGGCAATGATCCTTCATCTCTGTACAGCTCCAATGTGGAAATCTTTCGTGACATAGCCTAGATCCATACTGAACTCATTTGGTGGCTACCGGCGATCTAGTTTAGGTGTTTAGATGGGCATAACCTGGTGATTTAGGCATTGAGTTCTGCACCTTGTTAGAGCTAGTTGTGTGGAGTAGATGATTTCTGCTGCAGCACCAGCCATGAGCTCTGATGAACTGCTTGCTGACCTGGCTAGAAGTTCCATGTCGTGTGCTGTGAGAAAACGTGTAATTGATTGATGGAAATTCCTCGCCGTGGTTGATAAATCATTGACTCCATCCGCTGGAAGAAACTATGTGGTGTTGCTGGCTTGCTGATGAATGTTTTCTTGTATGTAATCTTGGGGCCGGGGGTTCTCGGCCACCGGATTTGCTCTGCACAAACTTCACATCACATCTAAACCGTGGGCTGCGCGCTCCGGCGTCTCGCCGCACCCGCTCGAGCCATCCTGTTGGCACCCGCTCAGACGGTTATATTACCACAGCGGGAAGCGTGCGTTTGTTTGGTATTTGCGTCAATTTAAGGTGATCTCATTTGCTTCACCAGTTTATACTTATCTGAATATGGGGTTAGCCAACTTAACTTTGGCCCTTCTTTTTTCACGTTGATAATGAAATGAGATCAACACATACAGGGCATGATCAACTAGCAGCGTGTTTGGTTGGAGGGAGTTAGAACCAGAGAATGGGAAGTGACGGGGCATGGGAGTTAAAATCAATAACATAACTAAGCTCCCAAGAAATGGCGAGCTGTGGTTGCTTGCAGGTTTTGATGGCACATCAGCCGTTCGACTAGCCGTGGACGGTGCAGATGTACTAGCGTGATACCGACTATAGAATCGGTGTCTTCTCGAGCACGGTGGTCAACACAACGCGGCCCACTCTCCTCCACCACCGACTCATCCCTTGATTCGTCTCATTCCATCCCCGTGTGCTAGCTTCCTCTGCCCGAGCTCGCGTCGGCTACTCTCCACCGCATCCCCTATGCCTGCTGCTCTACCCTGCCGGCGACGACAACCTCGGCACGGCGCTGGGAGATCCTGCTCGACCTCGTGCCTCGCCTCCGCTCCGTCTTCTCCGGGGCGAGGTCGCTGTGGCCCAGCTCGCCGGCTCCATGTATGTTTTTTTCCTGGGAAATTTGATGAGAGAGATGGAAATTGGTCGGGGTCGACGATGTCGATGACCCAGGCAGCTTGGTACGCGCCAGATCCGGCCTCCTCCGCCCAATTTTTGACGGTTCGGAGGTGGATGTGGCCATGTGCGGCTGTCGTGCGCGGTGGGTGAGCGGCGTTCTTGCTGTGGCCTGGCGGCATCGGGCGCGGCCGCGGGCTCGCGCTGCGTGGAGGCCGGTCATGGTGGGCGAGGCTGTTCGAGGGAGGAGTCGGTGGTGGCTTTGGCTGGCGGCCGCCGTCGCCATATCTGCCCGATTCTCCAGCGCACGGTGATGTTCTGGATGCTGCTCGCCATGGGGTCGAATCAGCTGCTCGTGTTTATCAGGATCCCCAACGTCCTGACGACCAACATGTTCTTTGGTTGATCATGGACAGGGCAGTTCGTGTTGTTCCTGCTGGTACTCCTCTCCAAGCTCGGTCCCTGCAGCATCTTGTTGAAACTTCAGAGTTCAGAATATCAGGGTAGCCTTCAAGCTGATTGCCATCTCTCAATGCACCCACGGGATTAAGCTCCAGCTAGATTCTGCCCCCACTCCATGGCCTTCAGGTACTTCCTCCAAGTCCTGGGATCATTGCTGCGAGGCTTCCAACATGAAACGTTGCTTTGGTTGTTGTGAGTGCCATGTCTCCTTTGTGATGTCAAGCCTCATATGTTTCTTTTTTGTTCCTTACCATTTTTTTCCTTTGCAAAAATGCATGTCTATTGCTAAGGATACTTGATCAAAAATATAGGTGGAGGCATATTTATGCTGGACCGCTGAAGATTGCTTTGCGGGTTTATTTTGTAGATCTGAATAAAATGGATGGTTAACACCTTTTGTTATCACACATGGTTATATAATCTCCTCATGTCTTGTATTTAGTATTTACAAGCCCAGTGCAGGCATATTTTAGTTCTTAAGATGTATCCTCTTGGTTCTCTGCTTGTCAGATTAGTTGAGGTGTGCAGTTTAGAGTAATAGGTGTACTAAACTATTTGAGCCAGCATTTTAGTTTCTTTCTTGCTCTGTTGCTCAGGTTTGAAGACCACCTAAGTTGTTTATGTATATTCATCTTGAAAACATGAGGCCGTGCATGCTGAAGCCTAAAACTAATCATGGCTTACATATTAATTCAGCTTTACTTTACTTAATCTATTGAAAATGAAGGCTATATGCTATACTTGAGTTTTCTTCTAATCTAAATGCAAAGTTGTATTGAATTTATAATTTCTCGTGAAGAGCTTGCAAAGGTAAACTTAACCACATTTTTAGTTGACATCATATATCAGGAGTCTTGATATGTCTGCTACTTTCAGTTCCTTAGAATGATTAATAGATCATGTACACATATATCAATAAAAATCATCAGTCAAGGATATGTTTCGAGACTGTCGGCTTCCAAAACATCACTTGCTTGTGACTGGAAGGAGTATGTTCTAACACATCCAGTAGTCTAAAGGAGCAGTAGCATATGTTTGAGCTGCTTCATTTGGTTAGAAGAATCATGTGCAAACGTTTATGTAGGTTTTTTATTTATTTCAGGCACATGATGTACAAAATATTTTTCTACCAAAATGTGGGAACGCTATTTTGCATTTACGGGCGGTATTATGGATTGTTGGTTCAGATGTTTAGTTCGTCCATCTTATATCAAGCGGACATATTCATCTGCACTATAGCTAAGCATATGTGCATAATTCGTTCGTCTGCAAGGAGTTTGTATCATCTTATCTCAAGCGGGACATATCCCATCTGCACTATAGCTAAGTATATGTGCGTAATTCGTTCTTCTGCGAGAAGTTTATATTTCATAGGAACATGCTAACAAAGGTCTTGCTGATGTAAACCATTTTTCTTTTAGTCCAGGTGCCGTTTTGTAATACGTATGGGCAACTCATTATTATGTGAGCAATTCAAAAGTTCCAGGGAACATGCTAAATAAGTTATTCTTTGCTGATGTAAAACATATTTCTTTAGTCCATTACCCAACTTGACTAATGAAACCCAAATACTATGGTTTTCATCAGCTTCATGACTGATTAGGTTATAGTACGAATGAGCAAATAAATTTGGCTCTGTTATTTATATTTCACTCTTCTTGTTTGTGTGTTTTAATATCTTCAAAACACTAAGCTTGAGTGAAATATAAATAAGAAGCAGACTGAAATAACGTGTGTCTGCCTGTTGTTCAGTAAAGCATGTGACAGTTTCCTGGGCATTTGTGTGGATATTTATCTTGCTGATCTCCTATTTAGGAGATTCGTTTTTCCCTCTTATTCGGGGGCTTCAGATTCCAACAATCTGGATGCATTTTGGTATATCTTTGTGGGCGTTCGTCGGTTCTTTTTGGGTTGTCGTTCAAGGCTGTTGGTCATGCTCCGACGAGCTTGAAGCCGACGGTGATGGAGAGGATGCACCCTCTTGCTGTCTTGCACCGCCAACTGTGCTGGCTGCCGTCTCTGTCCTCCACCTGAGGTGTGTCCGCCTTATGTTCGACCAAAATGGTATCCTTGGGTCTTTGATTTTTTGAAGGAACAAATTCCAGGTTAGGGCAAGCCTCCTATCATTGATTTATCATGTTTTGTGGAGCAATTTTCTGGTAGAAACTGGGTAGTGTTGAATACAAATTGTTTACGTGTGACTAAAGTTCATTTAGTATGGTCTACTATTGCTACTTGCTTTCCATTTATAGTTGATTATTACTTCTGAAGAATTAAGTGTGTATATAAATTGCAAACCCTTGGTTATTTGTCAAATGCCCTAGCTTTACCATTTGCTGATTAAAATTCTTAGTATCGTGTGATCTTGTTAGTGTTCTTTCACATGGTTGCACTAACTTTAGGATTCTGTCAACTTAAATATAGTCTCCATGGCAACTTATGCCAAATCATGTACATTAGGCTCCTCCACTCCACAACAACCTTTAGTTGCTTTACCCCTGCCCATTGTATGTTCAGGGATATGATGCTCTCATGTGTGCATTATTCTACACTCTCTGGTTGTGCTTCTGCTTGAAAGGAGAGTTTCTTTCAGGTTTTCTATTTGTACCTTTTTTTTTGGAAAGTCGGTGAAGGCATGCTATCTGTTACAATATTATGTCGATTTGATAATTTAATGATGCAAATGTACTAGGATTTACTTCAGTATCCATCTATTATCTACTTACTTCAGAGATTCATTGGCCTTGATATCTTAAAGAAGAAATGGAAATGCCCTACGTTGTGTTTTGCAGATGGTTCTTTTAATTTTGATGTTTTTTCCCGTGAAGGTCTGAAGTTACCCCGATGCCAATTTGATAGAATATGAGTACACATAAAATGTGTTTTTTCCCTTTCCCCATTGTAAAAGAGATCTTTCAAATGTGGCTTTAATGAGAGAAATTTGTGTGCAGTAATTATTATCAACTAGGCCAAGCTAATTTTATCATGTTGCATGAATGGTGAGATGCTATCGATAATAACGGTCAATTGCTTGTGATCGTTTTTGTGAACGCTCAATGATTGTAATGAATTAATCGTGCTTAAAATTTTGTTCCTGGCCAAACAGGAAATGCATCATGTGACTGAACCACGCAAAGAACAAATATTCTCTAGCACAACTGCACATGTATGCATCTGGGCGCGGCAAAGCGCGCCTAACCCTTCTAGTCTATTGTATGGATGGAGGGATTGGGAGTTGAGCACGGAAGGGCAATGGGAATTACGGAGGCGAATTCCCTCGTAACTCTTCCCTGGGGACCCTGGTAATTCAGCTGAGATTGGGAATTGCCAAAAAAGAAGAAAAAAAAAGACGTCGGTTGGTTCATGGTTGTGCTGTCCCGTGATCGAAGGAACTGAAAATTCTACTGTGAATCCGCTAGCGCTAACCGCCTCGCGATATATTTTTTAGATAAAGAGTGTTTATTAATATCGAGAAGATACAACTTACACCTAGCCTCTGCAACAACGCAATAACCAAATCCATTACGGATGCACACAGCCGAAAGACAATAAGAAGAAGAAATAAAAAGAAAAGTCCCGCTAAAGAGTTACAGTCCTTGCAACAGCCGCACAACCACCACCAAAACAATACCTGATGTCCAATTCTTCAAAAGCAACGCCTTCAAGAAGAACAGTGCCAGGCACAACCAATTAAGGCCAGACCTTGGGTTTTCACCCTGAAGATAATCCTCGCTCTCAAAACAATGTCTTCAGCAAGACCACTGTCAGGCACAACCAATTAAGGCCAGACCTTGGATTTTCACCCTGAAAGGGAGGACTTTGGACTTCACGTATGTTGTCGCCCCCACTTACATGCCGCTGCTCCAAGTCATGAAACACCAAGCCAATTCCTCAACCGCACAAGGAATCAAACCACCATTGTCAGTCCTCAGATCTCGCCTTCCATGTCATTCTCCGCCAGCACCATGGAACGAGAAAGCGTGCTCCATGATATTAACAGCCAGCAGAGCTTCGAAGCGCTCCCTCTGAAACCAAACGGTCAGAGAAAAAACACGGGTGCGCACGATCGAATACCATCCGATCCAGCAATCTCCAGGCATGAGTCGCCCAGTGGAGTTCGCCGGCGGAGCCTTCCGAAACACGACCGTCCAGCCAGATCAATGGGGATAGTCATCCGGCCGATTGAATCCTTGATGCGAGAAGAACCCTAGGACCGCCGCCATTATTCGCAAGACTCGCAGGCCCCCACGCCGCCAGTCGAATCCATGCAGGAACGGACGAAGAGGGGCAGCCCAGCGCACAGCTGCCGTATCCATGGCGTGGAAACCCGGATCCCACGCAGCAGACACCCTGGCTGGCCCTCAGGCCCAGATCGGATCCAGAGACCCCGGCGACGCCCTGCAGCAGGCCGAGACGGCCGCGCCGGCGGCGCACCGCCACCTCCTCGTCGCCACCTGCCGGAGTGCCTCAGGCGCTGGCCAAAAGCCACGCCGCCCTATGTCCGCGGTCGGCACCCCACCGCCTCCCATGAAGCTCCGCCGCGGGCACCTCTCCTGCCCACCGTCATGGACGGGATGGGCGCCGCCACCACCACCGTCGACGGCGGCAGCGGCGGCCGGAGATCGGGGGGGAGGGGCTAGGGTTAGGGAGGTGGAGGTCCTCTGGAGCCGCCCGGGAGAGGAGCGGCCCGAGAGGTCAATCCTTTCAAAGGTCTCTTCCTTTCAGAGGTCAGTCGCCTCGCGATATATGGAGACGACACCATACGATGAGATCTCACGGGCCTGTACTCTTCCTCTTCCAGACTCATATTTTAAATTCTTGCAATATTGCCGTGTAAACTGTCTAGCTTATTGTTGTGTTGTATGTCTTGTATCCGTCTCATCCGATCGTGGCAAAAAATTCTGACTTCTCTAGTATTTCTGATCAACAGATTTATTCCCCTTCTAATTCTTTCTCCTTACCGTGTTGACAGTCGATTTGTTTAATTATTTTATCTTCTCCTGATAACTCAATTTCCCAAGATCAATCTCAACGCACACCAAACAAGGGAATGAGATTAAAAGTCTATTTCCCAACCACAACCCCTCGGCCAACTCCCACCCTAAACTCCCATTCCCCATCTCGTAGGTTGCCAAACAC
The DNA here is from genome assembly GCA_947311845.1 of Poa pratensis. Classification (NCBI taxonomy): domain Eukaryota; kingdom Viridiplantae; phylum Streptophyta; class Magnoliopsida; order Poales; family Poaceae; genus Poa; species Poa pratensis. Next base: position 27,754,552 of record CAMZMU010000071.1, on the reverse strand, counting down.
GCTCTAGGTACAGTCAATAGTGAGGATGTTTTGTGGTGGTGGCTGTTGAAAGCGGTCGTCCCTAGTAAAATTCTGCAAATTCAGACGAGATTTTGCTTGAGCTTGTTCTGTCCCCGTATGAGTTGAGCGAGTTTTTGTTTTTCTGCAAAATTTGTGTAAGTTTGAAGTTGAACTTAATTGAACAAGTCAAGCAATTCTATTTGCTCACAATAAATTTGTCCACTACCTCGCCTGAACCTAAGCAAAAGAAAAAGAGATCCAAGAGACAGACCCGAATAAAGAAAAACATAGTAATCTTTGACGAATTAGGAAGAAAAAATATTCTTATTTTGATAGAGCTCCACTATTATCTGCTACATTTAAAAGGGTCTGAGGTTGAATCATATTATTTTGGTTTCAATTTGTTATTTTAATGCAAAAGGATGAAAGAATGTATTTTCAGAAAGAAAAACATGACTTTTTTTTATCTTCAATACATGTTTTAGTTTTAGAGGGCTCTATATTTCTAATCGAATAAATTGACTTCGTATTGGCATTTTACTGGCAGCAACACGGCGGTGCAGTGTATCGTTGAGCTTGCAAAGTCAAATCTCTACAAGACATATGCCACTTTGTCCATTACATAGAATAATAAAAAATCATTATGCTCGGAGGAAAGCAATAAAAAAGAAGCTAGGAGGACCTTCGAATATGAGATATACAACCATGCCAAACCCAACGAGTGATGGATCAGTGGAAAAAAGCTCGGGCTCGCTTAGATCTGACGTCGGCAGTGCTCTCATGAACCGGATCCATCGCCATCGAGGTCAGGGAGGCGAGGTTGATGCTCAATCACAAGGTTGGTTTTGCGGAATTTCTTATGCTTCATGGGTGTTTTCCACATGCTGCAAAGTCATGTTCATTTTGTTGCAAACAATGACATGTTATAACAATCAATCTTGGATGTCAACTACAAATGTCGCTTCAATGATACAAATGCTTTGTAAGGTGCTAGAAATGTTGCTCTCTCATACTTCATATTTCATACATGTTTTTCTCTTGGAGTTTTTTATGGGATCGATGGAGATTTGCTATGGCTAGTGGGGATCTGCCCTAATATTTTTTTATGCATAGGTGTTTTTGAAATGTGGTGATGTTTTTAATTGGTTTTTGACAAATAGCGGGAAGATATGCTCGAAGGTGCTGCAATAGTACAAAATATTGTCGCACAAGTGGCAGGCACGCTGCAACGATCGAACAACTAAGACCTCGAGTTTTAGTGAGATCAGACGGTAAAGGAGGGTTATGATTTTATTTACCGGATCTGCCAGCGGATACAAAGCATTGGCCCAATCAAAAACCACCAGAGCTAAATGTGTAGAAGAGTGATGACCTCGAGCAGAACCGTGACCTACCGGACGCCCTTGTTATTCGTTTGACATCCCTTATCATAATTGACTCGTTTCACATTGATATGGTATATCTTGGCCTTATATATATATATGAAACCGTAATGAAATCTCGTAGATTTTGATTTAAAATAAACTAAAATAATCCAAATGTGTTGGATCTATAAAGAATGTTTCTGAAATGACAAGATTTCATTATGGTTTTATTTAAATTTAATAGATTTTCAAATCTATGACATATCGATAAGAAACGAATATGACGAGGAGAGCTAGCACAAGTGACGATATGCACCGACCTCGGAGAAGGGATTCTTGAGGAGTTGGCCTGATCTTATGGGATCGAGAATATAAAGGAGATAACTAGCCGCAAGCAACTAAGAGTCAAAATAAGAGATTGCAACCGATTGAAGAGGATGCGAACAATAGCATGCAATCTGAGACAATTGCATGTCCACAATCCACGAACTACCTCTAACACGCACAACCACGCTCAGGTCGACAAGCACAAATTAGGTGCAAATATGCTAGGAATCACTAAAATAAGTGTAGCAAGGCCTCTCCACTCTCACTCTTAGAGTATATATTTTTGTGTATGAATCAAAATAGCAAAAATCGCGGACTACTGTGAGCACTAGCATGTTAAGGGACAACCCGTTGTTTAGGTGTGAAACCAGGGTAAGAAACTGGATAAGGTGTAAAAACTTTTCAAAAATTAGTCAACTTGGTAGGTTGATAAATTTAGAATTTAATGAGGTGGCTTCTGAAATTCTCCCGTAAGATTCAATCTACGGTGGTTCCATCATAAATATTGTCTCGATGGATCCGAACCTTGTTTTCTTTTGTACAAACCTGTTTCGTTAAGGTGTGCGTGCGTGCGTTCATAGGGGTGAGTGTATGTGCGTATTTGTGAGCGTCTGTGTTGTACTGTGTTCTCAAAAAAAAAAAAAAAACCTGTTTCGTTAAACCTGCTTCCTCCACGAATTTTGTAACTTAGTTTTCTTGGCTAAAACATTTTTTTCACAGACTGAAAGGTTGTTGGTTTTCTTTTGCGTTGTGCACGAGTATAGCGAACTACAAATGAGTTGAAAATATGGCATGTTTTGAAAATTATAAGCTAACATCAAGTTAGTGTTAACCAGATCATATATTTGTTTAGCACGAGGATGATGTCCACATCAACGAATCACGAAAGACTAATAACGGTGGATGCTTGGCTGGTAAATCACGGCTCAGCTAGAAATGCATTTTGGAAAGAGAGGTGGGTATTTCTCGGTGCGATGCCGCAAGAAGCATATTCAACCACGGCAAGACAGGCTATATATTCCCCACTGATGGACTAACGGAGCCTTTTCACCTTTTGGAAAGTAGAAACGGATAATGGCATTTGATTCCCCACGCTAATGGCTCAGATAATGGAAAGGAAACGCCCAATTTAACAACTCTCCGCGTCGTTAGTGGCCTCCTCGATCAAGACTCGGGACTCCCATATTAAACTCACCGCGTCCCACCTAGGGTTTCGCCGTCTCTGCCAAGCCCAAAAGCCGCCCTAATCCTATTCGCAGCTCTTCTTATCTGTACCCTGTTTTCTCTGTCTCCATGGCCACGGCGGCGGCGAAGCGTAAGCCGGTGTTCATCAAGGTGGACCAGCTCAAGCCAGTCACGAGCGGCCACACGCTCGTCGCCAAGGTGCTCAGCTCCAAGACCGTCCTTCAGAAGGCCCGCGTCGGCGCCGCCCCTGGCCCGGCGGCGAAGCCCACCAGGATCGCCGAGTGCCTCATCGGCGACGAGACCGGCTGCGTGCTCTTCACCGCCCGCAACGAGCAGGGTACGATCTGACCCTCTTTTAGTAATCTATACTCTTGGTGTCGTCTTGCGTGAGTTAGTACTCCTTTGACTTTGTAGATTGGTCAAAACCGGCGTGACTATTGGATTGGTACAACTAGTTTACCGTTCCATGTTATTCTTCTCTGACATCGTTGAGTGCAGCTGAGCTTCATATAGTAGAGTACTTTGATTTATACAACTAACTACAATGGACTTTTAATGTATTATATATCAGATTAGATGAATTTACAATTTGTACAGTTTCTCTGTGTCACGATCCTAGAATTGGATAGTGTAATCATATTTGTATGTGTATATTTCTGCAAGTGCATGGAAACTAGCAGAGTTTTTGTTGACTGATATTTTGTTAGCACTGATTAAGTGATTATAGATACCATATACATATATGTATCTTTTGAAGCACTCTTTTCGCGTGGAAAATATTTTGCGACACCCATTGACAAAAAAGCCCTTGAGCTCTCTTTTGCCAGTCAATGTTATGGGAGCCATTAGTAGGCTTGCAAGCACATTTAAGTTTATTGGAAGATTACTCTCTATAATTTTAGGAAACTGATTGTTTATCCGAGTGTAATCTTGAATTATTACGCTTTAGTCATAATTTCGTTTTATCTGCACCATGTTATTTTGGAAAAAAAAATCGCATTTTATTTATGGTCCTTCTGCCAATAGGCATAATATATAAATAAATAAATGACTACATGAATAATATACTCTTTATTTTAAGAACATAGCAATCTAGATCATTCTGTAATCTATTTTATTTGTTGTAATTTGTTAACGCTCAACTCATGTGTTAGGACAGTAGGCACAACTTCTCAACATAAATGCCTCATTAACTGAATGATTTTGTAAATATGGTTTTACGTGTGCGATGACTAACAATCATATACATTTTGACAGTTGACATGTTGAAGCCTGGTAACACCGTTACTATCCGCAATGCAAAGATTGATATGTTCAAAGGGTCAATGAGGCTTGCTGTTGACAAATGGGGCCGTGTTGAAGTCACTGAACTGGCAAGCTTCGATGTAAAGGAAGACAACAACCTCTCGCTTGTGGAGTATGAACTTGTCAATGTGGAAGAGTGAACATCAAGTATATTTAGTTAATCAGAAGTGCTTTCCAAGCCTCCTGGCCAAACTCTACATGTTGAGTTGTCAATAATGTGAAAGATGGAGCTTCTGGTTTTAGATTGGAGTCGTTGGCCCGAACTATTGAAGTTCCTTATCATGCATTTCCATATATGAGTGATTGTTAGTTGTTGTAGCAGTTGTGTTCGTAAGAACGAATGTGATGTGCTGAGCAGTGACATGATGGTACAATTTGGTCTCCTAAATGGATTGATGCATCTGATGTGCCATTCATTTTGTATTATTCTACTTGAACAGCATATCTTTCCAAGATTGTTAGATTTGGACGTAGATCATGGGCAACATTAGTAGTTGTTTTAAGCCCAATGGTTACAGCTGTTGCCACTAGAAATGTTGGACCCATATTTTTCTCATTGGCCGTCGATTAGAATGTCGAAAGATGGGGAGAAATAGATGCAAGTGGAGCTGTTTTTAGAGTATCCCCAGCAGGTTTGGTAAATTTGGTTAACTGAAATCAGTTCTAGGCATAGGAGATCTTCAGCAAATAAATTGTGCTCTCCCAGCAGCTAAAACTGGTTTACCTATAAATCATTTTTCTTCCCTCTCATTGTGGTATGCATATAGGGGCTGTTTGGATTGTGGCCGACAGTTTCCTTTCCAAAATTTTGGCGTTGAGTGCTGCCTAAGCTGGCATTTGGATTGAAGCCCAACTATTAGAGGCACGCCAAAATTTTGGTCACTGGAGTACGTGCGATTCTCCGCACACGCGTAGGCAAAACAGGGCGCGAGTCCTGCCCCAAGATTTTGGCGTGCCCTTATCTGGCACGGCGGTCGTGGGCACAAACCAAACAGCCCATACACTTCAAATGAACTCCAACAACTCAACAATACTTGAAACCTTTATATTTTAAAATTAAAATTCAAATTCAAACCTTAAGCCGTAATCATAATGCATCATTACAAACACAAAGTTTATCACATGAAGAAACTTAATGACCATGTTTCCCATGGAACTTCCACATTTCCTTCACAAGGTCAACATGGTTCATGGGACACGCGGTCTTGATCTCTTGGTGCACTTTATGGAACCTCTTCATCTGGTCCTTAATCCTCGTCAAGTCGTCATCATATCATCACAATGGAAGTGGCGGATGTTAGATTATGGCATATACGGTTATTATGGTAGTATATGATAGAGTTAGGTTGTAACGCCCCACTTTTGGGAAGCCAGAAAAACACAGTTGTTAGAGAGCCAAAAATCAGGGCCAACAAAAACTTTTTGAAATACTTCACTAATGATAGTGTTTTCCTTCAAATTGCTCTGATTGACCTTGTCTGGTTTGCTGTTTGTGTTAACAACCTCATAAATACCAACTTTTGGAAACACAATCTAATTAAAATATCTTTACTCTTGGTGATCATCTCATGACAAGAAAATAATCCATATATCTTCTCCACTCTTATTTTGGCCAACTCCTTTTCAATGATGCTCTGGTTTTAGCGACAACCCAAAAGCCAATGATTTTAGAAAGTAAAAGTATTTCCAAAATGTACATGTTTATAACTACAGAGGTCTATATAATATCTCCTGCCTATTTTCAAAACTTTGGTATTTTGCAAGTATCAACATCTCTTATTTTAAAAACTCATATTTTCAACACCCTTCGGAACTAATGCAAGTGGGAAGTATATTACCACATATATTTTCTATGTCAAAACCCTTTTGAAAGATTTTAAGATATGAGTTGAGAATCTCTTTGCTCATTATGGTCAAGATTATGTATGATCACCATATCACTTAATTATATTAAGGGTTTAGGAAATTTTTGATTTGCTATTTGTTTGTGTTTGATCATCATCTCACCAATTCTTGAGTGGTTTTGTTAATTGGTTGAGTTATTGAGTTGCTTGTTTGATTTTGTCTTGTTGAATGGTTGGACTTGTGTGACTTGCTTGTGTGTAGTTTTATCATAACCTTGACAATGTGAGTTCACACATATAAACTCATCCTTACTAGCTTTTAGTTGTGTGGGGAGAACCTAAAATTACTCCTATTACCTTTCCTTAGGCTTAAAGCCTATTTCTCCTTATTTATGAACAAAAATCCTAATTCCAATGTTTTACATGAAAGGATAAATGTTTTCAAAGTAAGGTTTTATAAAATCCACTTTGGTAATCTATATTATGTCCTCTCTCACCTCACTTCCAAATTTATTGCTTTTAGTAATTGTTTTTAACTATTTCCAAAAAAGGCTTTTAGGGGTTATTAAATTATTTTGTGAACAAAAGTATTTCCTAAAATCGTGAGAAAAATCCCTGACATGCTCATGGTCATGTGTGACCTAAATGAGCATCATTACCACCTTTCCTTATTCAAAATCTTGTAAAACCCTGACAAAACCTTCTCTGGTCCTATCTTCTTTTCTATTAAAAGATTGCATCTTTAGAACCTCACCTTTATCTTTGTTGAGGTTATTTTGGAAAAACACCAACATGGTTCTCTTATACTCTATATTGTCTATATAACAAACAAATCTTACTTTATTTGGAGTTTGTTTGCTTAGTTATCCATGATGCTTTTGTGTGCTAGTCAAAATAGTGATAATAACTCTAGTATTTTATAGCCTATTTGGCATTTTAGTGTTAACACTCAAACTTAATCCTTTTGGAAATGCGCCACCCCCCCCCCCCCCCCCCCCCATCCATACTTGACATCTTGTGTCTCACCTAAATTTTGTTGGAGCTCTTCTCGGTCTAAAACTTTCTTATTCCATGATGGTTTTGTTGTCAACAAAATAACAGTTTTCTGAACCTGTTATTTTATTCTATTTTTGCCTCCTTGCAAAACCATCCAAACATTCTTCTTAATGAGTACATCGTTGATATTTGTGATCCCCATAAATAGTAATCCACCCTTGCACTTTCCTCCTTAATCCTTTTGGTCATTTGACCTCTTGTCCTTGATGGTTTCCATGCCTAGTTTGAACTGGATTATCAGAATCTGTTATTTTATTCTGTTTTGAGTTGCTTACCTTATAGTCAAATATTTCTTTTTTGGGATGAACACCTGTGATCCTTGTGATCACCGTGGTTAGTACTTCACCACCACTCTAGTTTGAACCATGATTAGGCTTGTAAACATCTTGTTATTGTGTAGTTTTGAAGCCACCAGAATAACCAGAGGATTTACTCACTAACTCAACCCCTGCCCTAAATCTCGATCCAAATCTTTCACCACCCCCCTCCACCAGTGCTTGGACGTGTATAGGAGCCCTACCTATCACCCTGGACCCCCCTGCCATCCAATGTCTGCCCTTGCTCTCTCTCCCTCTTCTCTCTTCTTTGAAACCGAAGGAGAGTAAAGAAGGGGCAGCACCCTCGTTTTCTCTGCCCCTTCCGACCTCGGACACCACTGGACACTCTCCACCGTCACCCTTTCCCAAACCCAACGCCCCTCTCCCTCTCTCTTTCTCTCAATGGCTGAAAAAGCCCTCCCCGGCCACCTCCTTGGATAAATGCGCACACACCACACCAGCCCCTCACTCCACCCCCTTTATGCTCCACTCCCATCCCTCTCTCACTCCCGGAGCTATCCCTCACGCTCCTCCCCTCTGCTGCCGAGGAGAACGAAATTTTCCCTCGGTGACCGGCGGTGAAGAACGGCTCTTGCCGGCGTTTCCGAACTCCTTTCTTCTCCATTTTTGAATATGCGAGCTCTCCATTTCCATATCTATCTCACCCGACCCCTCTTTTCCTTCCAGGATCCCAGCTGCAGCAGCTGCCATGGACGACCGGAGAAGCGAGACCTTCCCGCGCCGGCGAAGCAGGATACCTCCGACAGCTCCCTTGCCACCCACGGGACACCCTCGACCACATCCACCGCCCTGCGGCCTCACCATCGACCTTCAGCCTCCCCACGGTGAGAACCGAGCCTTCCTCGTCGAGTTCACGTCCGTCACTTGGTCTTGGATGTGTTCCAAGGAAGAAGAAGGACAGAAACCGTCGATCTGCAGATCAACGGCCCAGAGCGCTGCAGCCTGCATGAGACCTTCTAATTTCGGCCCTTAGATCTGAATCATAGGGTAGCTTACCCCTTCACCAGGAGCGCACCGCAACGGGCCGGCCCATCTCTGCACGGCACGGATCAGGGCAGATCTGGCCCGTGTTGCGTTTTTTTTTGGTTATTTCTTTTTCTGTTTTGTAAATCCAGTTTAGATCTGTTTAGGTTTTAATTCACCATTTAATCCTCGAGCATGAAAATTGAGTGATTCAAATTTTGTAGTGTTCCTATGTGTTTTATTAAACAGGTAGAACTTTCTGTTTGCAAAAATATGTTTCTAAGTGCTGTCTAGATTAAATCTTGTAAAAAGTTCCTTTTTCACTAAATCATTAATATCTTGAGTTTTAGATATCCAAATATTGCAAACTAAAATTCTATGGATAGCCTGAGATGTTACCTTTCTATATGTGTAAGTCTGGCATGCAAATGAAGCTTATAATTTAAGTTCTATTCTTTTTACTAAAAGCACCAGAGAGCACTTTGGTGCTTTTTGTAGATGGGACGTTGCAGAAGAGAAATGTTTTCGAAGGTGTTTTTTTCTAAAAACGACACATAACCTAGTCTTCGCTGGACAACCTTACCGTGCAACCACATTACCTAGGAATGGGACCGGCTTAGCTGGAAACTTGTTTATGTTAGTATGGGGACACCTCAATTGGCTGTAAGGGGTTAGAGTCCCCTGAACCGAAGTGCCGCGAGAGAAGGGGCATACAAAGTGGGGATTTATCCTGGATTTGGGGATATTATCCTTCGGGTGCAACGGTGGGTCTCTTGTCATGGCGGTGTGCAGTTTGGGGGAAACCGGATCGATACGGCCAGCTCACTCGGTGTCGGGGAGAACAAACCCATCGAAGAGGTAGCCCTGTACTAGGGTAGACATAGTGAAAGGCTTTGATCGATTATCCGAACCCCGCATACTCTTGTATGAAGGTCCGTGGCTGATCACGATGGAAGGATCGTTTGATGTGGTGAAAGTGCACAAACTCTGCAGAGTCAAAACTATTCAAATAGTCGCGTCCGGGGTCATGGACAGTTGAAAGGCCATGTAGCTAGTATTGTGTCGGTGTTTTCAAAAAGGATGTTTGAGGATGGAAAGTGTTGGAAAAAAAGTAGTACCTGGGAGGTACTTGGAAGGGGAATGACGTACCTTGGAGGTACCGGAGTTATGATAAGCCTAACAGGGTTTTTTCTCCAAGAAGTTTTTGCAAAGAAAATATTTCCTTTAAATGCTTTTACTAAAACCTTGTTGATATGTGATATCGACGAGAGAAAATACTATATATCTTTTGAAGTATCTTTTTCAACAAATATATAGATAGACTTTACAACCATGATGAATCTTCCATCCATCATGGATAGTGAACCCTACCTAAAACCTACCTACCACCACCATATATGCATACCTGCATTTTATTAGCTTTCTTTTGGGGTGTCTTATGAGTACAATCAAATGTACTCATATTGGTTTTGTCCCTAGCTATTGTCTTAGCCAGACTTCGAGGAGGAGGATATTAAAGATGAGGAGTTCGTCGACGTCTGTGCGAACTAGGCCGTCTCCCAGTCAGCTGCCTGTAGGGTTATGGCAAATGACTTGGGCTCCACGTTGTTTGGTGATTGCGCTGCAAGTACCTATTGAAGATTATCACTTCAAGCAAGTAAGTATATTTATTCGGTATTTATGGATGTTCTTTGATGCAAGTTTGATTGTGCTCAGCGACACACTGATCATGGGATCGCTGATGTTGTAGGCACAAGGGTATTTCGGACAGCTAGTCTGGGGTCCCCACAGACTTGGTATCAGAGCCATCCTGACTGTAGGGATCTTAGCTAGCATGGACGTTAATTAGGAAAGAAATATTTTGTTAAGAAAATCTATTACTACCAAAAATGTATTTTTATCTAAGGAAGTCCAAAAATGGCTTCCACTCTTCTCACCTCCTCAAATATTTCTAAACCTTACCTCTCTAATTTGAAAGGTTCAAAAAAGTTTCTTCTATTGTCTTGCCTCCATTCAAACTTACATACTTGACGATGTCCCAAGCCAGACTTGGGTACTTAGCAACCCGAAGAAAAAGAAGCTTCCTTCTCAAGACCTCAACATCACGGTGATTTATATGCGGAGACCGAAGGTCCACTGCAACCTTCAAAAATTGCAGTGATTTCACCGCCAAGGTTTCCATACAAAGAACCTACCAAGTTTCAAGCTCAACCACATCACGCTACAAGGAGTTAATGGCATGAAGATTTCAACAACCATGGTTGACCCAGACTCATAGGATCGATAGGATAAGCTCAATTGTTTTACTTGAGCTACCCCCATCTACCCGAGTATTAGACGCCGTTAGTGCTAAAATGTATCTTGCTTGTTCTTTGATTGCGTGTTTGTTCCTTGTTTGTGTAACGTCTTTTTGTGTGTTTCACAAAACACGCCTTGTTGGCAGCAGTAACCACACTCTTTTCTCTCTTTCTTAAAAACAATCTTCACCTTTATGCAAAACTTTTCGCCCTTTTGACCCTAGTTGCACTTTTTGCACCCTGACAAAAACCGACCTAGGAAGCTTTTCGGAAAAAATTCTCATGTTCATCCGCTTCATCTTCTACTGGAGAGTGCAAGATACCGAAGACACTCAACTCCAACCCGAGAAAACTCAAGATTCTGCAATCTAATATGCAAGTCAGCTACCGGTTTTCCGATCTAAGATCGGTTTGCGTCGCCCACCGCTCATCGTCTTCTCGTGCCTCTACTCCGACAACGGCATCGACCTGCACCGGCCCGCTCCTCGACAGCTGGCTATCGCGACCGACTCGCCGACGCCAACTCCGCACTGGCCGGCTCCTTCAAGCCGGCTATCGCGGCCGACTCGCCAGCGCTGACTCCGCACCGACTGGCTCGTCTTCACCGACCAAGCAACAAGGCCGGACGCGTCGTCCAAGGGATGCCTCGACGCGTCGCAGCCAGCTTCCCTCGCCTGCACAGTCTCCATCGCCGATTCATCTTCGTCGTCATCGACTGAGACTTCACCGACAACTTCGCCATCGACTCCGATTTGCGGGTCGTCGTCGCCGCCATGGCGCATACCGCGTTGCGTCAGTCTGATCAACCGATCGCGCGCATGTCTACGCCAAGCACGTCCCCGAGCACGCGCCTACCACCGATCGAGCTACAGGCTGCCATCGTGTCGCACCTTCGGGCGCCACCCTTCGTCCATGTTGTCGGCTGCTAACGCCGCCTTCCAAGGCGTGTATGCCGCCGGCGGCACCTCGCCGTCGCCCCGACCCCCACGCTGCTGCTGAGTCGCCCCTTCAGACCGTAGCGCCGCGGCACGCGGTCTACTCCGCCGTCACGGCGTGTCGACTTCTACGTGGTATGCGCCGCGCTGCATCCCTAGGCGCGCGAACGGACCTACTTCGAGTAAACGCCGCCGCCATCTACGGGTAACCTGCATGGCCACTTCAGACCGTCGCAGGTCCCGCCGACCACTCCTTGTCCAGGCGTCTAGCATGGCCACTCCAGGCCGCCGCTGCCTTCGCCGCCTTCTACGTCTTCGTCCACCACGACCTCGTCGCCAGCGTCATCGTCCCCGTCCCCGACTACGTCTACTTCGACAACTGCGGACTGCATCGACATCTCTCCCTCTACGTCGCTTTGCGACTCGCAGCCGTACAGGAGGCCTCCTCGATCTGCTAGTCCCTCCGACGCTGGCGTATGGTTCACGGTGATCCCAGCCCAACACGCACGGTATACCGGTGCGTGCCTTCGTCCTCGACGTGTCCCCGGGTCTGGCAAACTCGGGTCGACGCCTCGTCCACATCGGCTTCGACAACGTCCTCGGCATCGACTCCCTCCTCTATGACTGCCTCGACCATGTCACCGATTCCTTCTATGCGTACTCGGCTCTGGCAAAGCCGGAGTATGACTTCGTCCCCGACGTGCGCCTTGTTTCGGCAAACAATGGCCGCACCTCATCCTCGACGGCTCGGACTGCAACGTCTCCGGCATCGGCATCCTCGACGACTGCCTCGACGCGTCGCGTACTATGCGCATGCGGCTTTCATGTGCGTCTACCTCGACACCGGCAACCCGACCATGACATCGACCACGGCGACCCCTCGCACGGCTACCACGACCAAGGCTGCACCGCCCAACGCTCTCGGCTCCCTCGACATCGGCAACAAGGGCTACCACCTCGTTTGAGCACCTCATCAGCTTCCTCTACAGTCCAAGCTCTGCGTCGCGACACCGTCCACGACGTTCCTGCTCGTACTGCGGGGGGATGTCAGCCCACTGGATTCTACTTCGGTTTATCTCCAGTCTGACCGTCCGCGACGTTCCGACCATCCGTGACGTTCCAGTTGTTCACGACGCTACCGCTACGACTGCGGGGGATGTTAGAGTATGGCATATAGGGTTATTATGGTAGTATATGATAGAGTTAGGTTTCGTGTCCATCTATTGCAAGACTTGACTTGTACTCCAAGATGAACCATGTACGCCTATATATATACTCACCCATGAGACTCAATAATACATCCATCATATTCCGCCAATCTCATAATTCTACAGCGGAGGCTTTGCTGTGGCAAGGTCCGGATCGGAGGGCAGCAACCACCCTAAGGAGGAAGAACTAGGGTTCTAGCCATCGCAGGTCTTGATTCCTGCTGGAAGAGGGCTTCAGAGGGGTCTGGGTGGGTGGTCGAGGGGATGTCCAGTGTAGGATTCCAAGTTTTAGCAAATGAAATGAGTTTGTGGTTATCTAATTGGAGGTACGAAGAGACAAATATTGGTCATTACCAAAAGAAAAGGTATTGATAACTAGGCACTCGTACTCAGCGCACGGTAAACGGAAGAGATTTAAACAAGAGGGGCACGATGTGTCACGATTGAAGCATGTCTATCTTCGGGAAATTTTTCTCGTCTGCACGGCGTGAGGATCGTGCACATTCGTCCATCTTTGTCACGGCCATGTAAACAAATGCAACACGCTTTCATATCCTTGACTTGGCATGAACTGGTGATTCGTAAAAAAAAAACAGATACCCAGTGATTGGACTATAGAGTACACTTTCTTTGACAACGTCACATCACATCAAAGGGCAAAAGCAAAAAAAGTTGACAGCAGAAACTTTCAATTAAACATTATTTCTTCATGAACGCCATAATCAGTACTTCATACACCAGTTAAATCTTGACATGATCAGGCACAATTCTGAAGATACTTATGCGCACCAAATTCCCAGAATATTACAAACTGAGAATAAAGCGTTAAGATAAGAAGATACTTTTAATTCAATGGGGGGGAGGTCTGTAGCAGCTACCATCACAGCGGGCTCCGACAACAGGAAATCATCCATCTACAAATAGAAATGAATATTCTAAGCTCCAAGCCTTGTACTGACATCATAAAAAGTTACAGCCATAAAAACTTGCTCCATGTCCAGGAATTCCACTTTGCATAAATGAAACAGAATACATATGGCAAAAATAAATTGCATGTGCCTTCGTCCCAGACGACCTCCATTGTCACTACTCACAAGCCTATAGAGATATAAAATTGGTCAAACAAACATTCTTTTGGCTAGAAGGAGAGGCATACATGATACATGGTTTCATTGTGGACAATAATAAGTAACATGCATCGAGCATAAAATAAGGGTGCGGGTTTGGATTGTGAATAACCAATACCCTCTGGTGCTTTAGAAAAACTATTAGCCTAACATTTCATTAAAAAATGGGTGAAAAATAACCCTAATAATGTTGATGTGCTTCTCGTATGAGGCAATGTAAATCTTATAAACTTATAAAAAGGATACCAACGAAAACTAACACCGAAAGAAGTGTGACTTAAATGAAATGGCTTTTAGATGACTCGGATGTGGGGAGGGCCCGAGTTCCAATATCTACGTTGCTATGTCCATGGTTGAGCAGAAGTATTTATCTACCACATGCAAGAAAACAATATGGTTTTGCCACACCACTCTGGATTTCCATAAAATGCATCTTGACCTTGTATCCTCTTGCAAACAGCAGAAGGAAATTTTATAAAAACACTGCAAACATATGCTATCATGGATGCTCTTTAAAATGTGATCAGACCTGTATATTTGAGGTGAGGAGATTAAATCTGCTATATTCCACCTAGAAACTGTCACACGTCATCATTGCCAGCTGGGTCAATATAAAAGAATCAGTGACCCTTTTGCCTCAAATGTGTAATTATTATTCATGGCTACTATGTGCATATTCAAATTGTAACGTTCAAATACTAAATTAACATACAGCTTAGCTAAGCAAGTAAAGCAACGGTGTCTGGTATGGCCAAAAGGTGCAACAACTACAATGGCAGGTTGTTCATAATTGGCGGTGTTGGAATTTTTTATGCACGCACAACATTTTTTTGCGAGAAAACATTCAGTGTCAGTTGTCACACACTTTGTAGGACTAGAATAAACAATAGTAAAAGGTGAAACAATACATTGTATGGACCATCATGAGAGAAAAAAAAGTATTCTTTAATATGAGGTTACATGTTTGCTTATTCAATTATCAATCCCATACATGAACTTTGATGTAAATTCCTTTAACTAAATCAATGGTATTCTCTTTTGGTGAACCCTTCTGAACCACACATTAGTGAAGGAACTTAACCATCAACTGTTATTAGTGAGTCCTTAAGGTTTATCACCTTTTGGGCTTGATGTTCATCTATCTTGACCTACAATAAGGACCATGTGGAAGTATAAGATTGGTTTGAGCATGCCAAATTTCATGATCAGATTTCGATTTTTATCTATAGAAAAATGACATCCATTCACATAAGTTTGTTGACATTCGTCCTAAATGTATTCAGGGGATGGTCGTGAGATGGGCATTGGGAGTTGAGACACTTTACTAATATACTGTACTAGTTTAAAATAATGTAATGACCGCATGACCCTATCATAGGATAGGCTATGATAGTGTAAACAAAAATAATAATGACTAGACGAGCCTATCTATGGACAGGACTAAAAGCACGATCACAACTAACACACATCAAATTCATATGCATTCATTCAGATCATGAAGGAAAATTTGAGCTAAGCCGCACTGAACTTGTGAACGGTCCAAAATTACTTATCTCTGCAGTCCATAGCAACAAACAACTATGTGTAGTAACTAATAACTGAACCCGTTTATTATTGCAAAACGAAAAAAACATAAAAGTCATGAAAAATACCTTCGGACAGCCAGCCAAACCCCTTGCAAGCCGGGGCGGCGAGGAGCGACGTCATGAGCGCCGACGCGGTGGCGCTGTGCATGGGCATCAGCGACTCCACACAGAAGCTGGTCATCTCCAGCGGCGACCTACAGATGCCGAAACACAGGTACCAGTATTTTCATCCAGATCCAGAGAAATGGGAAACGAAAACCTAAACGTTCCTAGGGACCCAGTAACCTAGAGCTCTCGTACCTTAGGAGGAGGCGGGGACCAGAAGCCGGGAGCCGCCTTGGGAGCGGAGCCGGCCCAGCGCGGGAGGCGGCTCTGGCGGCCGCTCCGCGGAGGGAGGAGGCGGTGGATCCGGATCGGAGGAAGGATCTCGCGGCGGCGGCGGCCATTGCGACGGCGTGTGGGAGGTGCGGTGGCGCGCGGCGGTGGGAGGGGAGGCGGGGGCTAAAACCCTATAGCTTAGCTGGGCTGGACGAGGCGGCGGATGGGAATGGTGCGAGGCACCTTCACCTTATTTACGAGCCCATTTACAGCCGGGTGTCTGCAACCTTCTGCTCAGGTTCACCTCATTCTGGCCCGATCATTTTTTAGATCATTCTGGCCCGATTTAGTTATGGGCATCTCGGTTGCCGGCCCATCACCGCGCATTGCTTCGTCAAAAGCAGAAGCTCCGTCCGGTTGTGGCCGGACCCGCTGTACTATATCCACAACACCTATAGCTGAACCACCACGTTTCGAGAGAGGCGGCGCTCAACTACTTCACCAACAAGTATCCACTGTCATACAAGTCGTCGAGCGGACGCGGTTCTATTTAGTGCTCGGTCGCACCGTTCAGGGCGTCCTCGAGCTGTGTGGGCAGGATCGTGAAGCTATGGAGGCCGACATCATGAACATTTCATTCGACCCTGAATACGACGAGGCGCCGCACGATAGAGTTAGGAGGCGGAGGGTAGTGCAGATTTAAATTTTGTTCCAACTATTGTACTCTAAAATATCAAGAAATCTGAATGAAATTTAAATCTTTTGTTTTGATTCGATCTAATTTTTAAATTTGATTTTGTGGACACGCGGTTGTGGGCAATCTCCATTATGCCGGCCAGGTGTCCGGTACTCCAAAATGGACACATTTTGAGGGTTGTCCGACAAAATTTCGGCATGTGGAGATGCCTGACCCATCGATCCTTGTTTTAAAAAAAAATCTCGCCAAACCTTACCGTGGTGGCACGATGCGGGTTCAATGCGCATCAACTTCCGAACAAAAAGCAGTGATCTTTCTTGGCCGGGTTTAATGAACCGGAGGACTAGTTGTACCGAACAAAAGTGGTACAGTTCTTCCCAGCTGTAGGTACACACACGGTCATGGTTCGATTAATGGCCTATATATAGGTCGATGTTTGGTAGGTGCCACCAGCATCGGATGCCCTGCGGCACGCACCTTGTCCTTGTTGAAAGGACAGATTATGGCCTACATGTTGATTGAGTTTGTCTGCTGGAATTATTGAGGCCGCCCTCCTTGTACATGTGATCCATCAGTGTCTATGCATCGACGTGAGGTACCCTCGGTGGCCGGAACGAGGTGAGATTGGTGGAAAAAAAAAACGCTTGGCCCCCGCTTCGTCCGTGTAACACCCCGTTGCCGTCGGTGATCACCGGGGCGTGAGGTTCGGGATACGCCGCTTGGGGAGAGCGGCCACCGGAGGAGATCGCCGCCTGGGCAGCTGCCGGAAAGGAAGGGGACGGGAGAGAGGACGGGAACGACCCGTGTTCTATTCTGTTCTTCCATGTCTTCTCCAGGCGTGGCTGCTCCCTTTTGGAGGCATCCATCAGTAATGCAGGCCCATGAAGCCCAAGCCCACCTCGACCACGGTCCACGGTACCGGGTGTGACAGTACCGCCCCCAAAAAACATTGCTTGTCCCCAAGCAATGGCATGTGTTCACCGGGCAAGTATTCTGAGATGCCGAATATACCCAAGACTGAAAGCATGTCCTCCACGACCGTATTCCTGCTAGCACATGATCCCAGGCTGCACCTTCACTACCATCTAGCAGTACATCAGCAATGCCTAGGTCAGGTCGCAACAAACTGCAGCGCCAACTTCTGCATAAAAATCTTCTTCTCAACCATGAAATCCGATCAGTGGTCCCTCTTGGCTGTGTTGAGCAAAGCTTGATCCCTTCTGCACCGACAATCCACGTAACACCGGGATCCCATTGCTTATATTGCAGGTGGTTTGCCATATGAATCAAGGAGCATAAATATAGCACTTGCATACCTCTTGCTGCCCTTGTCTGATCAACTAGTTGTAAACACTGAGATTCCATGGTAACCACTGAAGTTTTCTCTCCCAACCTTCACTATGGATGTCACAAAAAACTGAGCAATAGGTGTGAAGCCAAGTGACAGTAACAAGTGTTTTCAGGGGATCCTCCATTACATATGCATGTCTAGCTTTGAGTGCTTCGTTCCATTGCTCTATAGCACCCAGAAGTATACCAGAACCACCAGAATGCAAATGCACCATATATACAGGAAATGAACGAAACCAAGTACTCTGCTCTGGTGCATATAATGACAAATATAACCATACCCGCATGTCACACCAGGAAATAGAGGAGTGAGCACTCCAACAGCTCAAATTTGCCAAACATAGAAACTGAGCACTTGTTATAAGCTGCAAGACCCATAGCCAATTTCCAGGATCCCACGGAAATGTGAGTGTGGTACTTCTGAAGTCCAACTGCTGAGAGAATATCAATTCAATTGTTTTAGATGAAGTAGGCTGTAGAATCATTTGCACATCCTGCCATCCCTGAGGTAATAACAAAGTCCAGTGGCTCATATAATTTTCCATATCCTTTGAGACAATCTGTTGCAGCTTGCCCTCTTCTGATGGTATTTCCATAAATACCAACTCAAGTCCAGCTATTACCTGATCCAATCGTGTGGACTTGTCAATCTCTCTCTCAAGTTCCAGGCATGTTGATGTCGTGCCGATGCCGCTGAAGCTGGAGCACATAGGGAAAGTCATTCCGGGCTCGCACCAATCACCAAGCTTCTGCTGCAACATGATTGTGTGTAGAAACATAACACCTTGAACATCAAGCTTCCGTGGCCTTGAAGCTTGACGTACAATTTGCTGTAGTATACCCGGATCCCATGAAATGGTGATAGACCAAATGACCAGACTACAAGGCTGATCAATCTCAATGGGTATGCACTGTAATGGGAGTTGCAGCTCCTTGAGTTGGTTTGCTAGTGCCCAAACGTACAGAACACAACCTCTCACTCCTTGCAAATGAGAACCAGTCTTCTCCTGGCATATGCTGTACGCATCATTGCAAACACCTGGGTCCCATGGTACATGGACAGACAAGCCTGCCTGTAGGGTGCCTGCATCTCGCTTGGCATTCTTGGCATCAGTGTCGACGTCGAGGACACCCGTCGAACAGGTGGTGGGCGTGTGCTTGCCCGACTTGAGGATGCCGAACCGCTACATGGTCGAGGACAGCGGAGCTCCCACAAGTCCAGGATTGACTGTGGAAACGATTCCCGACTGCTGAGATGAGTCCACCACTTCAATGGCGCCGATATTGGGGTTGAGACCCACTGTCGAACACTTGGCGGGCACCACTGCGTCTGGGCTGCTGGTGGCGTTGCCGTAGCCATAGGTGAGCATGCGACCCAGCGTCGCGCTGATCTGCAGCAAGCTCTGGTGGATGGCGCTCAGGTGCGCCTCCGTCGTTGTTGTCGCCACCTCCATCGCTTCCAGATCAAATCGAAGCAGGATTTGGGGATTTTTTTTGTGGGGAATTTTCGGTGGAGGATTTGCTAGCTCTGATACCACTGTAACACCCGTTGCCGTCGGTGATCACCGGGGCGTGAGGTTCGGGATACCGCCGCTTGTGGAGAGCGGCCACCGAAGGAGATCGTCGCTTGGGCAGCTGCCAGAAAGGAAGGGGACGGGAGAGAGGACGGGAACGACCCGTGTTCTATTCTGTTCTTCCATGTCTTCTCCAGGCGTGGCTGCTCCCTTTTGGAGGCATCCATCGGTAATGCAGGCCCATGAAGCCCAGGCCCACCTCGACCACGGTCCACGGTACCGGTGTGACAGTCCGCCTGGTCGACTCTCTCCTTCCTCCTCTCCCTTCCCCTCCCTCGTCGCCACCCGAGGAGGTCGCTGGGCAAACCCGAGCGGCCGCCGGTGACGGTGGCGGCAAGGATCTCGCCGTTCCGTGCTCTGCGCGGTGGGCTGTGGTCTTCGGGGCGGCGGTCCAGGCTGGTGAGGCGTCGGCATCTAGGCGGATGGAGCGGGGCGCAGGTGGTGGTGTTCGGCGGCCTTGGTCACGTGGGTGACGAGGCGCCAGCGGGTGGAGGTCGCGGCGCCTGCTCTTCTCCAAATCCGGCCTCAGATCCGAAGGTATCCTCCCCTTCCTCCCACTTTTTCTCGCACTCTCTTACTCGCCCCCTGTCCGGCATGGCGACCTTCGCCGTCATCGCCCGTGTTGGCATAGTACTGGTGGCTTTGGTGAGGGTCCGGGGAAACCCCTGACCGGCTGGCCCGGCCCGGCAGCGGCGACGCCCAAGGGCGCCGCTTTCCTTCTTGGAGGCGCAGTTGTGGACTCTCCCTACCACCCCCGACCCCCTCCCGATCGAAAGCTCAAAATCCGCTCTGGATTGGGTGGTGTCGTCGCTGTGAGCGTCGTGTTCTCCTTGGAGACACCATCTGGGGAGGTTTTGGTCTCGGGTGAGTGTTGCCTTAGGTGTGGTGGTGGTGGGTGGTGTTGTTTCCGGCGACGGTAGCGTTTGTTTGCTCCTGTAGGTACGACGTCTGTCCTTGGTGGTGCGCGCCGGCGCGGCGCTGGTCCCTCTGCCCCAGCGGGTCAACGCCCTCGATCCTAGGCGAAAGGGGATAGGGATCCCTTCTTGGTGGTAGTGGCGTGGCCACTGTCCGGGCACCCAGTTCCTCACTATGATGTATGTCTTCGTGCTCAAGGGGCTCGCTACCATGGCGCAAGGCCTAGTGTTGTTTGTCTCGTTCGACTCCCCCGGCAACTTTCCCTCTCCAATTGGGTGTTCACGGACGATGGCGGTGTAGCGGGCGTGCTTTCTTCTGCAGGTAGGTCGGTTGATGGGCTCCCTTCGTGTGGACGTGAGGCTGGTTCCTCTCCTAGCTCTCGGGTGAGCGCCTCTTCTTACCGACGGTACGACGTCCTTCGAGCCAGGACGAGAGGGCAGGGCCCTCTTCGGCATTAGAGAAGGAAGATGTCGCTTCTTCCTGCCCGACGGTGCAGTCACGATCTCGATCCTCCCCGTGACAGCTGCTGGTCTTCGGCTTCATCGACTTCGTTGTGCTCAGCCCCAAGTGTAGTGGGCAACGACATCCACGAGCTATGCGTTTTTGTCTATTTTGTGTCTTGTGGATGTGTGTTGCGTTATAAGCTGCTCTACCAACTCCTTGTTCTGTAATTGCCGTTGAAAAACTCTGAGCTTTATTAATTCAAAGCTGGACATTTTTTGCCTTTTACCTAAAAAAACCTAGGTACCCTCGGAATAGAAAGGATTCAAATGTTGGTGCCAAATGGAATCTTAGTCGACCCAGCAAAACACAAAATATCCGACTAATCATCAACCATGCATTATTTCCCATTCTAGCACACGACAAGCACCGACAAAATGAACAGCATGGTAGGAAGAAGCACCTGTTAATAACAGCAGAGATTCCATTACTCACACAAATCATTCATCCGTACGTACGATTCATCACGATTCCGCATTGGCAGCACAACCTTAAGTAGGCAGTTCGACCTTAAGTATAGCAGTAGTAAGTAGTTTTAACGTAACGACGACGTACTAGCTTGCAGCACACAAGGAGCAGTGCATGCAATCAAGTACGGTTCTTAACTACCCGCAAAAAAAAAAAACGGTTCTTAACGAACAATATTACCGCACATAGTATATGAGATATGATAATGTGATCGCAAGTCGAAACACCAGCATGTGCGGATATGCCTCGTCTCGCTCATGGATTGTACTGCTCCTTCTGGTTTTCCTCCTGGAAATCGTCATCGTTCTGCTTCCTGTTCTCGTACCCGGCCGCATTGTCGCCATACCTCTCCGACCGCCGCTCACCGCCGGCGCGCCCGTACCCGGAGCCGTTGTCCTCAGGCTCGGGGCGCGTCCTCACCGGGTTGGACTCGTAGCCGTAGCCGTACTTGTCGGTCTCCACGTCGTAGTAGTAGCGGCCGTTCTGGTACAGCCTCGTGTCGCTCATCCCGTAGTCGTGCTCGTGCTTGCCGCCGCGGCGCATGTACGACAGCGGCCGCCCCCTGCCGCTGCCGTTCTCGGGGAACGCCGGCTGCTCCTTCTCGCCTCGCCACGATTCTTCTTCTTGTTGTTGTTCTTCCACCGGGACGA
This sequence comes from Poa pratensis, assembly GCA_947311845.1. Classification (NCBI taxonomy): domain Eukaryota; kingdom Viridiplantae; phylum Streptophyta; class Magnoliopsida; order Poales; family Poaceae; genus Poa; species Poa pratensis. Next base: position 27,732,544 of record CAMZMU010000071.1, on the reverse strand, counting down.
CCGCGGGCTCCTCTCGCGCGACGTTGGTGGTCGTCCGCTTCTCGGCGTCGTGGTGCACGCCGCGGCGGAAGTAGGCCGGCGGGTACTTCTCGTTCTCCTCGGGGCGGCCGTAGAGGCCGTACCCGCGGTTACTGCCGCCGCTGGATGGGCGCGCGAATGCCGCCGGCGCGCTGTTGGCGTCGAATGATTCGGTGGTCTCCAGGGTGGTGGTGTCCGCCGCCTTGTCGGCCTCGGCCACGGCTCCGGGGCGCGTCATCTTGCTGAAGAACAAGCGGCCGCCCCACGCGTCGACGCTAGGCGCCGCGACGGCGAGGAGGAACGCGATGGCGAGAAGGAAAAGGTGGGACGCAGAGGAAGCCATGGCAGGAAGTGTCGCCGATCGTCGGTGGTAGCACAGCGCAACGCTGCCGCGCGGACTGTGTGTGTGGGTTTGTCTCCGTGCGCGCCCTCCCACCCGTATATATAGCCGTGCTGATATGTGACCAGAAGGGGATGATTGGACCGCTCTGGTAGGAAAAGTGATGTGAACAGAAGGGGAAGCAATTACACGGGATGGATTGGAAAGGGCCGCCGTGCGATGATGGATGCGCGCATTGCGGCGGGCGGGACGGAGAGCATGAGTGCATGGCGCAGTGCGCATGATGGAATTGGGTGCGTGTGAGATCCCGGGGACACTTGCGTAGGTCTCGCATTGATGGAAGTCATGAGCTACGACTACGAGCATGCGAGCGATGAGGTTTGCCCAGATCGACCATTTTTGCTGCGTGAGTTTCTTTTCTCGATTCTCTGGTGGCTGCGTGAGTTCTTAAAAGACTGTCGAATCTCGATCGATCGGCATGATCATCTATCGTCCGCCGGCCTATGGCCGATCACAGGGAAGAAGTGTTTGTTGTATTTGAAACGCTCCAGCAGACGCGGAAAGCGGCAACACGCGCGCTGTATATGGAGCGCCGCTTCCAGCGCGCCGGGTATCCAGGCGCGTAATCGCCTCCCCTCCATCCCGCGCCCGCCGAGTGGATTTCGCTCGACACCTACGAGACAGCGCACGAGGTCGCCCGAGCCTACGATGCGGCGACGTGGCGGTTCAGCCGCCCGTGGATGAATTTCCAAGACACACGCAACGCGCAGTAGGCGTAGGCTCTGGTGCCGCACCCACGCCTCGTCACCAACGAAGACTGCCACCTCCACCGCCAGAACCAGAACCGCCTCCTCGTCGCGGAGAGGGACGAGCTCGCCGTGGCGCAGTGGCGTGCGCTGATACGTCTGAAACGTATCTATAATTTTTAATGTTCCATGCTTGTTTTATAACAATGCCACATGTGTTTATTATGCTTTTATATCATTTTGGCTTGTTTTCTGGAGCTAACCTATTAACAAGATGTCCAGTGCCAGTTTCTGCTTATTATGTCGGTGCATTGCAAAAAAGGTCAAAAATCCAAAGTGCTCAGAAAAATCCGAAAAAATTACAGAAATTCTAAAACGCCAGAAGACCCCGGGAGCCAGAAGGGGAGGCCCACGGCTCCCAGGAGAGGTGGGCCGCGCCTAGGCCCCACCTCGCCGCCTCGTCCACCGCCTTGCGTCGCCTCTTCGCCCATAAATACCTCACTGACCTAAAAGTCACGAACGCCGAAGGATTTTCCCCGAAACACATCAGAGATCCGCCGCCATCCGAAACCCTACTTCGGGGGTCAGAAGTTCCTGTTCCGGCACCCTGCCGGGACGGGAGAGACCCCCGGAGCCATCTCCTTCGACGCCACCGCCTCCATCATGCTCCGTGAGTAGTTCCCCCATGGACTACGGGTTCTAGCAGTAGCTAGTTGGTACTCTCTCTCCTATGTACTTCAATACAATGATCTCATGAGCTGCCTTACATGATTGAAATCCATCTAATGTAATCGGTGTTGTGTTTGTTGGGATCCGATGAATTGTTACATTATGATCAGTCTATCCATGATGTTTGTTAATTATTGTTGCTGCAATCTTGTCGTGTTCATTGCTTGTCACTAGTGCACGAGTGGCATGATCTTAGATTTAAAATATAATTGTTGCTTTAGAGTGTATCTACTGCACCTGTTACTGTCCGGAACCCGAGGCCCCAAAGTGACAACAATTGGGACAACCAAAGGGGATGGTTGTGACTTGAGGATCACATGTTTTCATTAAGTGTTAATGATTTGCTCCGGTGCTCTGTAAAAGGAGTACATTAATTGCCAGTTAGGTTCCTGGATCGGCCCCGTTGAAACGGGATAGTTGGACAAAAGATGTCATGCAAGTTTCTTGTTTGAAGCACGTATGACTATATATCGAAAACATGTCTACGTATGATTTATAAACTAGATGTCTATCATCAGTTAGTTGCATTTTTGTCAATTGGTTAACTGTAATTTGTTCACCCAACACTTGTTACTTGTTAGAGAGTTACCTCTAGTGAAGATAGCTGGGAACCCCGGTCCATATTCACACCACCAACTATTTTCTGCGCCATTGCCTCCGCTGTTACTTTTGCTGCTGCTACGTTATTGTTACTACTGCTCTCATATTACTGTTGCTTTCACGTCACTTTTGTTGTTAGTGCTTTCCCAGGTGTGGTGGAATTGACAACTCCGCTGCTAAGACTTATAAGTATTATTTGGCTCCACTTGTGTCGAATCAATAAATTTGAGTTTTACTACCCTCGAAGACTGCCTCGATCCCCTACACTTGTGGGTTATCAAGACTATTTTCTGGCGCCGTTGCCGGGGAGCATAGCTCTACTTATAAGTTCACTTGGGGAGTACACTCTACCTCTCCCTCTGTTTTGGTTTATTTTATTTTGCTTAGTTTATTTTTGCTTATTTTTACTTTTGCTTAGTTTTGTTTTGCTTAGTTTACTTTTGTTTAGTTTACTTTTGTCTAGTTTATTTTTGTTTAGTTTTATTTTTATTATATACCCGAAAATCCATTAAAATTTAAAAACCGAAAATCTAAAAAATTTTGCTATCAATGGTTACTTTCTTTCAAACTAGTCCTATGGCTGAAAAACAAAATGAGAGAGCTCTATGAAATTTATCTTGAGTTGGACATGATGTGTTTGAAGAGAAAATTAAAAAACCTATGGAATTATTTGCATGATGGTAGCAATGTTATTAATATAAATTCTTTGAACACCATTATTGCTAATGCTATGGAAGACTTTACGCTTGGGGAAGCCGGTTTTGATGAATATGATCTTTTTAGTCCCCCAGGTATTGAGGAGAACGTTTATGTTGATTATGATATGCCTCCTATATATGGTGTTTACAATGATGAATATGACATTTTCAGTCCATCTACTATTGAGGATAAAGTTCATTATGATTATACTATGCCTCCAATTTATGATGATTACAATGATGGTTGTGCTGATTTTACTCCCACTATTATTAATGAAATGATTATGCTTGTGTGGAGAGTAATGATACTTTTATGCATGTGGATCATGATAATAATGCTTTATGTGATAACTATATTGTTGAGTCTATTCATGATGCTACCGAAAATTATTTTGAGAGAGAAAAATATGAGTATAGAAATCTTCATGTTATTAAAATTCCTCTCTTTATGATGAAAGTTTTGAGCTTTCTCTTGTGTTGCTTTTGTATGCTGGTTGCTTTAAGTCCAAATGGTCATTATGAGAGAGGGAGACACGGTTTCATATGTCTCAATAATATTAAGTTTCCTTTGTTTTCTTACAAGACTCCTACGCATAGGAAGTGTGTTAGATTTAAACATGTTTTATATATGCTTCTTGATGCTCTCTTATATGTTCAACTCTTATTCTGATGAGAGCATCATTAAAATTATCATGCCTAGCTAAAAGGCTTTAAAGAAAAACGTTTATGGGAGGCAACCCATTTATTTTTGCTTTCTGTTTTCTTTTGCTTTTTGTTGAGTCAAGGATGTTGTTACCTCTGTAACATCTCCTTTGTATTCTTTTATTTTTGTTTTTGTTGTCCAGAATAGCCTCTAATGAGAGGAAAGTAAATTTTAAGTTTGTTGTCCAGAAACAGATTTATGTTCGTCACCGTATGAAAATCCAACAAATCACAGAACGTGATCTGGAGCTATAAATTTTTGACAGCAAGCATCTGGGTTTTTTCTACCTTTAGTTAGTTTGGAGTTTTCTGATTCGAGGTGTCCTAGTAGCTCGAAACAAACCATCTTTGCATTCTGTTCTGTTTTTGACAGATTCTGTTCAAGATTTGCATTGTGTCTTTTACAAGTGTTGAGTTGGATTCTTTTGATCTAGTAGCACTACTTAAAGCTTTGTGACAGTAGCTAATGTTAAAACAAGTTCATGCAATTTGTCAAGTGAGAACTGAAGGTGGATTATTTTGTTTGAGTACTAACCTCTCTAATAAGTTTGTGAGAAGTTTTGTGTGAAGAAAGTTTTCAAGTGTTGAGAGAACGAGATGATAAAAGAAGATCAAGAAGGGATTAAAGCTCAAGCTTGGGGAGGCTCCCCTGGACCTCCACCAAATATTCAAGAAGTCTCAAGCGTCTAAGCTTGGGATGCCTCGGGCATCCCCTTCTTCATCATCAATTAATCAAGTCGATACCATGACACTATATTTTTATTCCTTTACATAATATATGTGTTGTTCTTGGAGCGTCATTTTGTTTTTCTTTCAATTTGTTTTTATTTTGTTCTCTGATCATATCAATATTGGATCCTATTATCCTTATTTGGGAGAGAGACACGCTCCGCTTTTTCATAAAATACTCATGTTCTTCATTTATATGTGTAGAGTGTTTAGCTTTTATTATTTTAGCTTCTAGCTCTCGTTTTTCATGTATATCTTGCTCAGAGCTATTAGTTCTTTTATAGAAAGTACTCTCTTGCTTCACTTATATTTGTTTGGAGAATTGTTTGCTGCTTGGTTAATGTGTTGGTACAGAAAATACTATCATGTAGGAAATGGTAAAAGAAGCTTACATAATCTTGAAGATCATTGTCCTAAATAATTTGATACTTGTCAATTGTTTTGAGGTATGAACTAGATGAATGCTTAAACTTGTGGATCATTTGCTTAAGAATGGAGTAGTGGAGAAATACCATAAATCTTAGAATTATGATGCTTGTTCTGATTGTTATTTCTCAAAGTCTATATATTCTTTTTTGCAATGGTTGTTTGGTTGATAAGGGAAACAGTGTGGAGTCTAATAGTTATGCCTAATGTATATCTTGTGGTCATTCGTGCATTGGGTTCATGATATGTGTTTGCTTGACACCTTGCTAAGCCTAAAACTCTGTACTGAGGGGGAATGCTTCTCGTGCATCCAAATCCTTGAGCCAAATATCCATGCCATTCGTGTCCATGATACATCCAAAACGTATCTACTTTTCCGAACACTTTTGTTATTGTTCCACCTCTAATTTATATGATTTCAATGTAACTAACATGGACTAACGCTGTTTTCAGCAGAATTACCCTGGTGTGTTATTTTTGTGCAGAAAGTCAACTTTCGAGAAAATCCCTGGAAATAATCGCAAACATCCTATTTTACCAGAAGACCCACGGAGCCAGAAGGGGAGTCGGAGGCGACGCACCAGGCCACCACGCCAGGGCCCGACGCGGCAGAGGTGGGCCCCGCCCAGGGTTGGCGCGGCCACCTCGGTCGCCCCCCGACGCCGCCCTTTCGACTACTTATTGCCTCTGACCTAAAAACATCGAGGAGCCCGTCGTTCTTTCGCGAAACACATTCATGCTCCGCCGCCACCGAAAATCCTAATACGGGGATCAGAAGTTCCATTCTGGCTCCCTGCCGGGACGGGGATTCGGAGGAGATCATCGCCATCATCATCACCAACGCCTCTCCATCAACCCCATGATTCCCCCATCGATGTGTGAGTAATTCCCGCTGTAGGCTGAAGGGGATGGTAGGGATTGGATGAGATTGTTCATGTAATAGATGTCAGATTGTTAGGGCATGGTGCCTAGTATCCATTGTTAGTGCTATTTATCGTTGTTGCAACTTGTTGTGCTTAGTGCTTGACACTTAGGGCCCGAGTGCCATGATCTCACATCTGAACATGTTATTGAATCATGAGTATAATTATGTTTTGGATCATATCTGCAAGTTGTATACACCTGTCGTTTCGGAACCCGAGGCCCCAAAGTGACAATAATTGGGACAACCGGAGGGGATGGCTGTGACTTGAGGATCACGTGTGTTCACGGAGTGTTAATGCTTTGCTCCGGTACTTTATTAAAAGGAGTACCTTAATTGCCAGTAGTTTCCCTAGAGGCCCCGCTGCAAACGGGCTGGCAGGACAGAAGATGTTGTGCAAGTTTCTCATTGCGAGCACGTACGACTAAATACGGAACACATGCCTATGTTTGACTAGTACTTGGATGCTTTATTATTATCTACCTGCAAATGCCCTGTGTTATGACTATTACATGAGCTATCTTATCCATGCAACGCCCGTACATCCGTCCCTATGCCTACAGTATTTTAATCCTGCTGTTTACCGAAATCACTACTGCTGTCTCCGTTACACTGTTGCTACTGTTACTTCAACACTGCTGCTGTTATATCACTGTTACTACTGATAAATTGTGTCGAGCAAGTTTACTTTCAGGTGCAGCTGAACTGACAATTCATCTGTTAAGGCTTATATTTATTCTTTGGCTCCCCTTGTGTCGAATCAATAAATTTGGGTTTTACTTCCCTCGAAGACTGTTGCGATCCCCTATACTTGTGGGTCATCAAGACTATTTTCTGGCGCCGTTGCCGGGGAGCATAGCTTTATTTATAAGCTCATCTGAAGGTGATATTATTCGCTGCAATTTATTTATCATGGGGAAGGCTCGTGATCAGAAGGTGGCTATATTGCCATCCACTACAAGGAAAGGTACAACTCTGAACACTGCTGCTGCTCTAGATTCACCGTCTGTTATAAGTCAACTTATCACACCACCTCATGCACGTATTTCACATGCTGTTACTGCTGAATCTGAAAATATTTCTGATGAATTTGATGATGCTTCTACTGTTCTTGATGAAAGTAGTTCACTAGGTGCTTTTCTGGATGCTACGATTGCTAGGTCTAGACAAATTGAAAATGATGAAATGCCTAATGAAAATCTTATTACACCTGCTGATTCACCTGGGTCGAGGGAATTCATTGATGATGATGATCCCGAGGAAGCCTATATAGATCTTGATGATGATTTTATTGATGAATGTATGAATTTTGAATCATCTGCTGATGCTAATGCTATAAGAAATCTTATTCAAAGGCGTGCTGTTAATTATAAATTGTCTCCTGATCCTAAGTTTGCTACGTCTCCTATAAATATAAGAGATAAAGATTATGATTTTTCTGTGGATTTGTCTCTTATATCCATTGCAGAGAAAGAACCTTTTCGAGGTGTCGAAAATGAAAGTGTTGTAGAACACATGAATAAGCTTTCTACTTTAAGTAGCTTATTTTCTGATGATATTAAAAAACGCAGCTACTTCGTTACTAAAATATTTCCTTTCTCATTGAAAGATGATGCTAAAACTTGGTTTAGTAATTTATCTCCTGGTTCTATTAAAAGTCCTCTAGGTTTGATTGATGTTTTCTTCCAGAAATATTATCCTGCTAGTGCTCAGCATGCTGCTTTGCAGAGAATTTTTAACTTTAAGCAATTAAAGGAAGAAAACTTGTCTGAATCTTGGACAAGATTTTGCTATTTAATTAGAATTCGACCGGGACACCAACTAGCTAAAAATGAACTTCTTGATATATTCTATAATGGACTAACTGTTGAATCTAGGACCTACCTGGATAGTTGTGCTGGTTGTGTTTTCAGGAAACGAACTCCAGATGAAGCTGAGGAATTAATGGCTAAGATAAGCCAAAATCATGAAGATTGGACTATACCTGAACCTGCTCGGTACCTGAACCTGCTCCAGTGCCCACACCGAGGAAAAGAGGTGTTATTGAATTGAATGATGAAGGAATGAGAGAAGCCAAGAAATCTCTTAAGGAGAGAGGAATTAAATCTGAAGATGTGAAGAATCTACCTCCAATAGAAGAATTATGTAAGCCAATTCCTCACCCTTCTACAGTTGAGGTACACTCTCTCCAATATTTTAATTCTGGTGATGTTCCTTATCGTAAGCCTCCTGATCAATGCTTAGATGAGTTGGATAATTTTATTGTTAAACAGGAGCATTTTAATATGAGAGTGCAAAATCATCTGTTAGAAAATTCTCGTATTATTAGTAATTTGCATGATGTTTTGGAAAGAACTGCTAATGATGTTAGAGGCCTTGTTAAACATTTTAATATGGTTCAAACTCAAATGGAGCAAATTACTAAAGTACAAAAAGATCTGCTAGCTAAGAATTCTAACAATGATGGGAAACATGCTTTTGGTATAGAAACTAGGGGTGGTGCTTCTACTCAGGATCCCTTGTATCCTGAAGGACATCCTAAAAGAATTGAACAAGACTCTCAATTAACTGAAAAACCTGGTACTTCTTCTAAGAGAAAGAAGAAGAAACATAAACATGTTGTAGAGTCCTCTGAAACTGCTAGGATAAAGAACCTGTTAATGATCCTAATAGTATATCTGTGTCTGATGCTGAAACTGAAAGTGGTAATGAACATGCTAATGATAATGATAAGAACAATGCCATTGATAAAGAAGAAATTGAAGAGGAATCTGATGAGGATACTGAAAATAAGAATTATACTAAAGAGGATTTTATTGCCAAGAAACATGGTAAGGAAAGAGAACCTTGGGTGCAAAAACCAATGCCTTTTCCTAATAAGAAACATAAATCCAAGGAAGAAGAACACTACAACAAATTTTGTGAGTGGATGAAACCTTTGTTTTTGCAAATTCCTTTGACTGATGCTATTAAGTTGCCTCCTTATTCGAAATATATGAAAGATATTGTCTCTAACAAAAGGAAGATTCCTAATGAGGAAATTTCTACTATGCTTGCTAATTATTCTTTCAATGGTAAGGTCCCAAAGAAGCTTGGAGATCCAGGTATACCAACTATTCCTTGTTCCATCAAAAATAATTATGTTAGAACTGCACTTTGTGATCTTGGAGCAGGAGTAAGTGTGATGCCTTTCTCCCTTTATAAAAGACTGTATTTGGATAAATTGATACCAACTGATATATCTTTGCAAATGGCTGATAAATCTACTGCTGTCCCCGTTGGTATATGTGAGGATGTTCCTGTTCAAGTTGCTAACAATTGCTTGATTTTAACTGACTTTGTTGTGTTGGAAATGCCTGAAGATGATAATATGTCTATTATTCTTGGAAGACCTTTTCTTAACACTGCAGGAGCTGTTATTGATTGCAATAAAGGGAAGGTTACTTTCAATGTCAATGATAAAGAGCATACTGTTTATTTTCCCAAGAAGCAGGATAAAATATATGGTGTTAATACAATTGCAAATTTTAGTACTGTCAAAGTGGGAAGTATTGATTGTCCTATATATGATCATCATGAAGGATATCAAAATATCATGGTGGGATCTATAGCTATTCAATATAAGGTAAAATGATGGTTTCATGTAGCTTAATTCTTTTATGTCAAATAAAATATATTTGGTGGCAAGACTTGATCAACCTTGTTAACAAATACATTTTAGATGCATAAAATTGTTAAACAACATTCTCTCCCTCTCACCTGATCTACCCACTGTTTTACCTCTGTCATTACAAATTTTTAGTGATGAATAGTTCAGTTATAAAATTGTTTTTGCTGCTATTCATTGTTTTAAATACCCAGAAATTGCTCGAAAATAAAAGTTGTCAAAAATTTCTGGAAAAATTACGAAAATTCCTAGTTTGAAAAATGGAGCGTGGGAGCACCTGGGGATGACCAGGGGGACCCACCAGGCCAGGCCACCCCTCGGGCGGCAGAGGCAGGGGCGCGCCCTGCCCTGGCGTGGGCCCCACCTGGCCATCCACATGGTGAGTTTCCTCCCCATCCTTTCTCTCTCCGACCAAACTCACCACCATTGCTCAAACTCGTGTTCTTGCTGTTCTTGCTCGAATTTTTCGATCTCCTTGCTCAGCCCATCTTTGTTGCTGAGATTTGGATCATTTGTTCTCCGGTAAGTGACTCCCCCGATTATCCAAGTAGAATTTTGTTTGGTTGTGTATATCTATAGTATTTGGCTGCTGTAGGTGACATGTTAAGTGAGCTTGCATGCTTGTTCTTTGCTTAGATTAATTAGTTTTGATGCATGTGTAGCCCTCTTGCAAGTTTCTATAGTAGTTCTCTTGCTTTTAGTTGCTCCAAAATCATTTTTTATGAGAATTGTTAAAAATTTCAGAAAAGGAAGATGGATGGGAATGTGCATGGACATCCAATTCATGCTGGAGATTTAGTTGTGCATGAAGTAATGGGGGTTAATCGTGAAGACTCCGTGTTCCCTGCAATTTATCCATGCCACGAGTTTATGTCTGCTGCAGGAATCCTCCATGATTTCATCACACTAACTTCTAATGCAGAGTTGGGGCAATTTGTTTCTGATGAGCCACATCAGTATGCAAAACTGACTATGTCAGTTGTGCAAGATTTCAGATTTGATTGGGCTTTGCAAGTCCCCATGGTTCATTATAAAATTTATAATGTTCCTGTTGATCTCCCCTTTCATGATTTCTACAGCCATCAAGGTACCACAGTGGGGGTCATATGCGAAGATTGAAGGGCAACCTAATCATCTAGTGGAACTTTACTCGGAAATCACCAAAGGTAGAGGTTTTGTAGGTGAGGGTTGTAAGATTCGACATATCCTGCTCCCTGCTATTCGATACTTCGCTTATTTCATTAGTAAGTGTGTTCTAGCCAGGAAAAATGCTAACAAACTATCTGTGTATGACTTGGCATTTCTTTCTGCTGCCTTGAGGAATGATAAGACTTATAATTTGGGTGCTTTGATTGCTTTTCGTCTTTCGACTAACCGTGAAAAAGGGAGTATTTGTGGTGGTCTCATTGCTTCCAGGTTGTTAGCCTATCACCAGTTGGGACCTCATTACGCTGATATTGAGCTTCCTAGAGCTAGACTTGATATCAACTCCATGATAAGTCATCAATTTGTTACCAATTGGTCTACCATTGATAATTTATCCTATGAATTGATTTTTGTTACTGTCTCTAGGCGTAGACCTAAATTTTCTGAGCGAATAGTTTGTTTGCCTGCACCTCTTTTGTTTAACCTTGATGTCAGGCAAGGATGGTCGTTCTCAGAGGAGGACCTCGATGCATACATGGTGGAGCATGGCACCCAGGCCGAACCTGAGGAGGGGCAGCCCGGGCAGGCAAGCTCTTCACACCAATATGATTATGCGAGTGGTACTTTTCCTTCTTTGCAGGATGATTCCTATGATCATGCTAGGAATGATTTACCATCATGGAGCTCTTACCAGCCGTGGGGATGATTGACTCCCATTAGGCCAAAAGCCTAAGCTTGGGGGGAGGTACGCGTATACCGACATCTCACTCATTTTCTGTTATCATATTATGTCGGATTCTTTGTATATCCATGTTCCGTTTTCTTTTGTTTGTTTGTTTGTTTGTTTGTTCTTTCTTGTATTTTTTTATTTTCTCAAAACCCCAAAAGACCAAAAATGTTTCTTTTATTTGTCTATCCTTTACTTTTGCCATTTTGAATTGTAGTTTCGTTTTATCTTTTTTAAATTTTTGGTTTGATATTCAAAAATCCAAAAAGATTTCCTTGTTTATTTGCTTCTTTCATGCTTTGTTTTAAAATCGAAAATCCAAAAATATTTTTGCTCTTCTTCTGTTTTGTATAGTTGTTGCAGAGTTTGCTGTTTAGTCCAATATCAGAAATAAAAAAATAGACACTCCTCCATGGATATGTGATTGATGTTAGGCACCCGAGGATTCGGTTAGCCATGGCTTGTGTAAGCAATGGTGGGGAGGAGTGTTAGAATATATATAATAAAATGTATGATATCTCGGAACCGCTCTTAGAACTTATTTGGTATGGAAGATGTTAAGACCGCTATTGACATTCGTTGACGTAGACAACCACCTCTAAATAACAATTTTTGTCTCTATATGCTTTCAAAAACTAAAAAGCTCTAGCACACGATTAATCTCTGCTTCCCTCTGTGAAGGGGCTTTCTTTTACTTTTATGTTGAGTCAGTTTTCCTTTCCAATATTTATCTCTCAAGCAAACGCATAGTATCAATTGAGGTACAAGTCTACTACATGCTATCTTTATGTTTAAACTGTGAAAACTTTATATTGACATTATCTTTAGATAAATAAGTTACAAGTTGGAGCTTTTGCAGAAAACTTAAATCTTCCTTTGTGTTAATTAGACACCTTTGCCGAAAGTTTATTGCTTTGTGAGCTATCAAGCATGACGAGTTTTATAATTTTCAAGTCACCAAAGTACTATTCATGAAAAAATCTTGCTTAGATGTTACACATGGTTAATCATTATTTGGTTTAGATCAACTATAGACCATTGTCTTGGATCACTTCATTCAGTTCATATGCTTTATATTATTACTTGATCAAGGTTATGTTAGTAGCATGTCACTACAAAATTATTTTGTTATCATTTACTATTCGAGGACGAGCAGGAATTAAGCTTGGGGATGCTGATACGTCTCAAACGTATCTATAATTTTTGATATTCCATACTTGTTTTATAACAATGCCACATGTGTTTATTATGTTTTTATATCATTTTGGCTTATTTTCTGGAGCTAACCTATTAACAAGATGCCCAGTGCCAGTTTCTGTTTATTATGTCTGTGCATTGCAGAAAAGGTCAAAAATCCAAAGTGCTCAGAAAAATCCAAAAAATTTACAGAAATTCTAAAACGCCAGAAGACCCCGGGAGCCAGAAGGGGACCTGTGATACGTCTCCAACGTATCCATAATTTCTGCTGTTCCATGCTTATATTATACCATTTGCTACATGTTTTATATACTCTTCATATCACTTTTATGCATTTCTGGGACTAACCTATTAACAAGATGCCACAGTGCCAGTTCCCTGTTTCTCTGTTTTTGGTTTCAGAAAGTTACTTCTGAAAATATTCTCGGAATTGCACGAAATAAAAGGCCAAGTCCCTATTTTTCCAACACGTACACGGAGTCTGAAGGAGAGACGAAGGAGAGTCACGAGGTGGCCAAACCACCTGGCGGCGCGACAGTGGGCCCAACCACGCCAGCCTGTGGTTTGGGCCCCTCGGGGTTCCGCGACATCGCCCTTCGCCTATTTATTCCCCGAGACGTGAAAACCCTAAGGCACCGAGCCTTTCATCCAGAACATATTCGCTGCCGCCGCCGTCGTCAACCCTAGCTCGGGGGGTTTCTGAAGCTCTTCCGGCACCCTGCCGGAGAGGGGAATCATCACCGGAGGGCTCACATCGCCATGCCCGCCTCCAGAGTGATGCGTGAGTAGTTCATCTTGGACTATGGGTCCATAGCAGTAGCTAGATGGTTGTCTTCTCCACTTGTGCCATCATGTTTAGATCTTGTGAGCTGACTATCATGATCAAGATCATCTTATTGTAATGCTACATGTTGTGTTTGCTGGGATCTGACTTATATTGATACCTATGTGGAGCTGAATATTATATTATCATGTCTATGTCATTTGTGATCTTGCATGCCTCCGTTACTTGTTGAAGCCTTGGCCATGTGAATACTTGTGACTCCAAGAGAGGGTATTTATGCATGATAGTTTGGTTTCAACCTCTATTTAACCTGGGATAGTGACAGCAAGTTCTAAGGTTGTAGATGTGTTGTTGCCACTAGGGGTAAAACAACAATGCTTTATTCAAGGATGAATGTATTGTTTACATTACGCACATTACTTAATGTAATTGTCTGTTGCTTGCAACTTAATACTGGAAGGGGTACGGATGTTAACCGGAAAGTGGACTATTTAGGCATAGATGCATGCTGGATAGCGGTCTATGTACTTTGTTGTAATGCCCAAATGAATCTCATAGTAGACACAGCTCACACATGCATGTTATATGTACTTATTAATTGTCAATTGCCCAGCTAATTTGTTTACCCAGCATGTTAGTTATCTTATTGGAGAGACACCACTAGTGAACTGTGGACCCCGGTCCATTCTTTTACATCTGAAATACAATCTACTGCAATCATTGTTCTCTACTGTTTTATGTAAACAAACATCATCTTCCATACGATACGTTTAACCCTTTGTTTTCAGCAGCCGGTGAGATTGACAACCTCACTGTTAAGTTGGGGCAAAGTAATTTGATTGTGTTGTGCAGGTTCCATGTTGGCACCGGAATCCCTGGTGTTGCGCCGCACTACACTCCTTCACCAACACCTTCGAAGCAAACCTCGTTTTCCTACTGGTTTGATTAAACCTGGTTTCATACTGAGGGAAAACTTACTACTACACTCATCATACCTTCCTCTTGGGGTTCCCAACTGACGTGTGACGTACAAGCATTGTTTCCGGTGCTGTTGCCGGGGAGATATTCCCTCGTCAACCTAGCGCTAGCAACACGTTTTCTGGCGCCGTTGCCGGGGAAAACCGAATTGCTTCTGCAAGGGGAGTCTCTCACACCCAATCTCTTTACTTTGTTATTTGTCTTGCTTAGTTTATTTTTATTTAGTCTTGTTTGCTCTCTTTATCAAAAACACAAAAAAATTAGTTACTTGTTTAATTCGGTTTGCTTTTGTTTTTCAAAATGAATGCTCCTGAAGTTGAAGTTCGTTCTTTTAGGCAACTAGGAGGTGAAAATTTGAAAGATGCTTGGTATAGAATTAGTGATGCTCATCATAGATGTACTAAGAAACTCTACCACTATCCTCCTTAGGAACTTTTATGTTGGTATCTCTAGTTGGTATAGGTATGTTCTAGACACTCTTACAGGTGGAAATTTCTTGGGTACTCCTGCTTTAGAAGCCTGTAATATTATTGAAAGTTTGGTAGGAACACCACCCACTAAAGATATTAAAATTGAGATCACCTTGGAGGATGTTATAAATAAGTTAGACTCTATGGATAATTTTTTTCCAAATTTTCTTGATTGTATTGGTAAGACTAATGAATCATAGCCACCATCAACGAAAGAATCACTGTTCTTGAGGATAATAATATCCATGACACCCAAAATCATAGAATTGATGAGTTAGAGGAAGCTATTGAAGCCTTAAGTTCAACATTACTTTCTTAAGTCTAAAAAGGAGAAAGTTTATGTGGGTAGAGAGCAAAAGTTTATGTATGTTCCTAAAGTGCCAAAACCAAAGACTTATTATGAGCTTAAAATTGATAAACTTTAGTACGGTTTAAGATAATGAAACACCTCCAGGAACATCTAAGATACCTATTGTTACAAGCTGTGTGTTGGAAGAAGCTTTTGATGATTTAAATGATTTGCCACTTGACAACACTTGATTTTCACTTTCCGCGCCTAGCTGAAAGACGTTAAAGAAAAGCGCTTACGGGAGACAACCCATCATTTTTATTTGCTATTAATTTTGTTTTCTTTGAGTCAAGGAGTTTTGTTACTTCTGTACCAACTCCTTTGTATCTTATTTATCGCAATGTTGTGCCAAGTAAAATTCTATATTGAAAGTTGATGCAAGATTTGGATTTCTGCGCAGTGACAGATTTTTAGCTGTCACGGATTTGAGCTTATCTCCCGTAGAAAATTCAAAAAATTCTGAAAAAAATCACGCATATTTCTGAGATATGTACGCAACTTTCATTATTTTAGTCCAGATCCATCTGAGCAACTTAAGTGCCTCGAAAAAATTCATCATTCAGACTATTCTGTTTCTGACAGATTCTGCCTTTTGTTTTGCATTCGCTCTTTTACTGTGTTTGTGTGGATTTCTTTGCTCCACAAAGCATTGGTGGCTGTAGCTAATGTCCAGAAGTTTTGGGATTGATTGTATCATTACAGAATATGAGAATTTTGATTATGCACTAACCCTCTAATGAGAACTGTCTTGAGTTTGGTGTGAAGGAAGTTTTCAAGAATCAAGCGAGAAGGGTGATATTATGTGATCAAGAAGAGTGAAAAGCCTAAGCTTGGGGATACCCCCGTGGTTCATCCCAACCATATTCAGAGAGACTCAAGCGTCTAAGCTTGGGGCTGCCCAAGGCATCCCTTCTTCATCAACAAACTTATCAGGTCATCTCTAGTGAAACTATATTTTAATTCTTTCACATCTTATGCGCTTTACTTGGAGCGTCTGTGTGTTTTTATTTTTGTTTGTGTTTGAATAAATTCGGATCCTAGCAATCCTTGTGTGGGAGAGAGACACGCTCCGCTTTTTCATATGAATACACATGTTCTTCACATATATTTGTTGAGTATTCTTAACTAGCTACAGCAGTGCTTTTAGCTCCTGTTTTCATGCATCTCTTCGAGCTGTTAGCACTTTTTTTTTAAATACTCTCTTGTTGCAGTATATTATCATTTGGAGAGTTTATGTTTAAATAAATTAATTGGTGTTTGTTTGGAAGAAAGAAAATGCTACTTGTAGTTGTTGTTTATTCTTGCTTGCATCTTCCAACCCTTGTAGTTTTTCTAGCGCTTTGTCTATTTTTTTTGAACTTGTTCGAGCTTTGTGTAATCGGTACATGTATCCTAGCCGGTTCAGGGCTTTTATTAATTTAAAGTTGGGCTCTTTCGAGAACAAAAAGGGTACCAACAGGATGGCAAGAATTGCATCTGTGTTGGTTGAGGCTACGACCACATGAGCCGTCGGGTGTAGGCCTGGCCGCTAGTAGTCGATCAAACTAGTAGTGGTGTCTGACACGCTCGCCAAAAACCTTATTGTCTCGCTCAGTGCAACATCGCAAAGATGTTGTTTCATAGGACTGCTCTCCCATGCGATGGTTTGTGGAGTATAGTTTGTCCATTTTACCTAGCTCACAATTCTTAATTTTAAAATATCATCCAATTCATTGCAAGTATAAGAGATAATACCTCCCCCTTTGTTGCTGGTCTCTTTGGCTCTTCTCCTTCCTATCCATCTGCACCAGACCACCAAAAATTTTAACGGAAGATCCCTAGCTTGCTTGCCCTTGGCTGCCTGCCCCTTGGCCCGTGGGAGGGGAGCCGAATGAGGAGGCGAGCAACCGAACATGAGAGGGAGGAGCAACTGAGCGAGCAGAAAGGCCGGTGGCTGGGGAACGAATCTAGCAGGGAAAAGGAAGTAGCCAGCGGCGAGCCACATGTCAAGCTAAGTTGTATAGGGTGCGTTTGTTAGTTTGCAACATTTTGGGGCACTTGGTTGGTCTGGCCCCTAGGAGCCAGGTCTGGCCAATGTAGCCTATGTGTCTGGTTATGCGCTTTGTTTGGTGGTCTCCGTCGCATGGTGGGAAAAGAAAAGGAACGCAAAAATAAGCAACGAAAATGGTACAGAAAAGGAAAACAAACAAGAAAACCAAGAAAAAATAAAACGTGAAAGAGAAAATAAAACAAGGAAATAATAAAAATGAAAGAAAAAACAAAAACATAATCAAACACGAGAAATAGGAGAAAACAAAAAAGGAAAATGCAATAGGTCGGCCCATTATGTGTGGCTGCTGCCGAGACGGCGCTAATCGCTCGCAAAGAGCGATGTACAGTGCCTACGCGCGAGAGGGAAGCTAGTGTACATAGCCTTCAGGCGACGCATGTGCGTACAGTCGTCTGAAGCGCCTGAGCCGCTTAAAAACAACCAAATACAAAAAGATTATTTTTTAAAAAAAATAAACCTAAATATTTTTTTAAACTCGGAACGTTTTTAAAATCTGAACAAAATTCAAATTTGTATAGTCTGAACATTTTTAAATCTGAAGAAAATTCAAATTTGAACAATTTTAGAATATTAACAATTTAAAATTTGAACAATTTCTAAAATTTGATTCTTTCAAAATGTATGAATTTTCTGAATTTGATCTGTTTTGAAATATGAACAAAAAAATTATTTGAACAATTTTCAAAGTCGAACATTTCAGAAAGAAAAAACGATGAACAATTTTTAAATCTGCACAAAAAAAATATTTGAACAGTTTTTTGAATTTGAACATTTACAAAAAGAAAAACTATGAACCATTTTTAAATCTGGAAAAAAATTAATTTAAACTTAGAAAACGAAAAGAAAGAAAAGAAAAAGAAAAAAAGAAAAAGAAAAATGGAAACAGAGAACAGAAACGAAAACGAAAAAAAGAAGCAGATAAGAAAAGGAGAAAAACGCCTGGGCCGGCGCACTAGCGCCTCACTTCAGGCGAAGCGAGTCTGTAGCGTCGCCTGCGGGCGATATATAGGTTTTGCCTCGCGCGTGTGCTCTACTGGGCTACCCTGGGCTGGGCAACGTACGCTGCCTTGCCTGATTGTGCCGCTCGCCGCCTAGGCCTGCTCCACCTCCAACCTGGGCCACGCAGCTCACCCCCTGCCTCTCGTTCCTGGGCCACCTGATGACCTGAAGCCCTAGCTGCTTGCGGGAATGCGTCGCCGGATTGATCGATGGATTGGATCGGCCTGCTGTCCACGAAAATCTTATCATTTTGGTTTCTAAATTTAAAAGGACTAGCTAAATGCCCGTGCGTTACAACAGGATAATAATATATAAAGACATTCTACATCAAACAGTGTTGTTAAAAAAGGGTTTGCAGTAAAGTATTCAGGTAATTGCATCGGAAGTAAAACAACTCGTTCGCTTTAGTACATTGACTTCAAAAAACTGAATGCATGTCTGATCTTCCTTGACGCTGGCATCGCAGCCATTCCCTATGCAGGCAGACCGAAGCTAGCCCTGCGCTCCGAAAGTAAATCGACACCGTCAAACTGGCTCAATCATGTACCTGAGTAAAATATTCTTCTACTCCATATTGGTCTTCTCCTGCTGTTTTGACCAAGATTTAATCTCCACTTTCGTGAATACTTTGCTTTAGGTTTGAGCGAGATCGGCGAGGTTGCAGCAGTGCAGCTAACTGGCCACATAACGTATCTGAGAACTTCATGGCCATGTTACCTGCAGGTTCATAGACAGCTCGTAAAGTAGCATTGGAACCACTTGTGATGTTTTTTCATTGAGGAAAATAACAATACAATAAAAATCCCCATAGAAAAAAAGTATTTGATTCATCATAGAGTTACAGACTGAGATTTATAGTAGACACAATGCATTTATTCTGAAAATTGGTTGCACCTATATATGTCTCCAGTGTTCATGTTCCTCTAAATAGCTTATGCTCAACATGATCATAGCACACATCATGAAAAGGAAAGGAAACAACAATAATGCAAATCAGCTCTTTCTTTAGTCAGTTCTTCTATCAATATAAGTTACAACCGCTCAAGCGCATTCTAGAAAAAAACTCTTTGTATGGTTCAAAGCCAGAGGAAGATAATCGATGGGAGTACAGGAGTTGTTCAATTCTTTACTGCACGTCAAAACAAAACCAGTATAATTCAAAACAAACTAAGTGGTACACTACTGAAATTTCCATTGGTTATCACAAAATTCCATGCTGGTATGGCCATCTGAATACTAAACTTCACTGAATATCACTAAGCCATGCACATACAAATTATACGAAAGCAAACATGCTAGGATTGCAATCTTCAGTTTAGCCTTTTGCCATTGCTAAGCTTTTTTAGATAGTAGGGTTTTTCCCCGATTGCATTAATGAAACCACATTACATAATCCACCTCACACACAACACAACCACTATTACATCACGGCAACTTGGGAAACTTAGTGCATCTCCGCTTTCCCCTTCCCCTCCCTCTACAGTGCTCCCGAGAGAGGTGACAGGGCGAAAAGTAAATTTCCCCTTCTCTCCGCCGGTGCCGGAGCAGATCCGCGCCTTCTCTCGCCGCTACGGCGGCGGGGGAGGGCGGGGGTCTCGTTCCCGGTCACTTGGCCTGTAGATAGGGTAGTTAGGTGCCTCCCCGGCGGCGTCTTCGGGAGGGTTTCGGCGCCGAGCGGAGGAATAATTCTGCCTCCTTCCCTCTTCCTCGCCGGCGACGGCGGGAGGGAGGTGTTCGGTCCACCGGCCTGCGGGGCTGGTGCTTTTGGTGCTCCTCGATCTACGGATCTCTGGAGTTCTTGCTCCCCCCGAGCGGGTGGCGTGGCGACGCCGGCGACCGCTCTCTGTGGGGTTTGTGTCCCTCCTCTCCGTCGTCGTCAGGCCTTCGGTGGCTCTGGGAGGGTGAGGTGGTTCTTCCGGGTGAGCTCCTCTATCTCTTTCTCTGTCTGGCCGAGGTGGCAAAGGGGGAAGGTGATGGAGGTGCTTGTTCCGTTTTTGGTTGCCGTGGTGGTGGTGTGCTCTCGGTGTCGTCCTTGCTCCGGCCGGCCGTGGCGGCGAGGGGAGTGGGCGTCCAGAGAGGGGTTTCGTTGGGCGGCTGGCCCGGCCGATGCGGAGCTGGCGGGAAGATCGGTGGATCGTGGAGGCAAGCGCTACGGCTGAGTTCGTTCAGCGTCTTGGGTGTCCGTCGCGGCGCGGCGGCCGGTTCTGCAGCCTGCTACTTTGGTGGAGGTGCTTGCTCTCTCGGGGATGGTGGTACGGCAGCTCCGGCGGAGGCTAGGCTTCTGGGGTTTGGGGTGGATTCGGCTCTGCTTCCTCTTGTTGTTCGGGGTGTTGGGTGCAAGTTCTTCTGGATCTTTTGTAATTTGGTTTCTCTGATCCTGGATGTAATTTGTGCTTTGCTTCCTAATATAATTGCCAGATCCTGTTCAAAAAAACTTGGGAAACTTAAAAAGGAGTAGCGCTACAGGTTTTGTTTGGTACATCCCAGAATAAGCAGCAAGGTTCAGCGCATGACAACGACAAATACGGCAGTTTGTCCGAAAAAGAGGAGAAAAACAACGCCTTCCAGGAGACATCACCCCTTCAGTCGTGGGATCCATGAACTCCAGCTACGCCTCGCTCCGTACACCTCCATTGCCACCTTCTCGAGCACCTTATTGCTGAAGATGAGCTTTGTCCTTTCTGCCCTGTTTCACCTGCAATGAACTCAAGCAGATCTGAAAAATGACAGAACAAGGCTCATCAGGCCACTTGTTCTGAAAACAGGCCAAATTTCGAGCTTTCCAAATACTCCAGAAAATTGCAGCGATACCCACAGCTACCAGGTCCCTTTTCTTTTTCCCATACCCTCTAAGCCAGCACAGACACACTGATCAATTGATCTAAATTGACAGTTAATCCCGAACGCCGAACTAACTACATTCCAAATGTACCTAGCCAAGGGGCACAGGAAGAAAATGTGCGAGATAGATTCATTCTTCCCACAGAACAAACATTTCGACTCACTTTTCCCACCTCTATGGAGTAACACATCTCTTGTCAGGATGCTTTTTTAAGCATCAGCCAAATAAAGTTTTAACTCTCAGGGGAATTTTAACTTTCCAAATGAATTTATATGGCCAAATAAAAGTTTTTAACTCTCAGGACTTAAGAGAGAAATTTCCAGAACTGGTCAAGGTCCATCTCAACCTGTCCTGTTAGTCGCTGAGAGTCACCGCATCAAGCAAGCCTACGAGCTGACGAGCTGTGCCCATTGCACTCCGAGCACACCAAACCTCGCTCTCCTAAATTTCAAAACGTTCAGCCCATTAACTATCACTTCCCTAACTTGCCATTGCTAAGCTAAGAACGAACCACACGTTGTAGACATTCTTATAACAAGTTCAACGTTAAGCATAACAGAAGTACACATCCATATACGTTCTCAAGAATAATGCTGCAAAAACTGCAGATGGCTCACTGAAGAATCTGCTTGCCAGCGATCATTCCCTCCCACGTACACTCATACACTCACGACGTTGCACACAGGATGATGTGAAAGAGGTGGCTCTGCAATTGAAACCAACTCGCCATGCTAAACACTTTATGTTGCAAGAACGATCCAAGGAGTAGTATAATTTCCTACATTTTCTAACATGAGTAAAACCGTAAAAAAAAAACAGTCATTTCTCACAAAATAATGCATAGGAGATTTCTTACATGAATGAATTCTCTATGGTACTAATATCCAGTCTGTTTACATGTGATTTTGTAGCCGTCAGAGGTTTTGCCAATGCACCAATATATCCAATCGAATGAAGGCCTCCAAAAGTAGATATTGTGGATTGCAAAAAAAATCAGATATTTCAGGCTTTATCTTATATAGAGATCTAGAAGAAGAAAACAACATCACATGTGTAGTAAAACGATTCACTTCGTAAGTTTTACTGAAAAAACAAATGCCTGTTCTTTGGACCTCCTAATATAAAAACTAGGTATCTCGGTGCGGCGACACGCCGCACCCTTTACGAAAATTCATCTTGTGAAGATCTTTTTTTGTGTATATACACTAGTAGAAAAACCACCTGTGGTCCCGGTTCGGCTGGGCTATCAGTCCCGGTTGCCCAACCGAGACTGGCCAATCGGGACTAATGCTGGTCCCGGTTGGGCCACGAACCGAGACCAATGGGTGTCCACGTGGCCTTTCTGGCTGTTCGTGGGGGAGAGTCATTGGTCCCGGTTCGTAATATGAATCGGGACCAATGTGTTGATTTTTTTTTGAACAATGATTTTTGTATTTAGAGTTTAGGGTTTATTTGGGCCACCTCTTTGTCCCGTCGCCCGGCGCCTCCATCCACCCCCTCTTCCTCTCGCCGGTGCCTCCGTCGTCTCCCCCTTCTTCGCATCGCTGACGTGCTCTCCATCTCTCACTCGCCGGCTCATCGAGGCCAAGATTCGATATTTCTGTCCAGGTACTACTCGCCGGCTCATCTCTCACTCGCCGGCTCTCCATCTCGCACTCAATTCAATGGTACTACATACAGCAATGAAGGAACCACTATTACACATCTTCGTCATGAATATATTGCACACATCTCATTCGTCGTGCTTGGTCGAACATATTAAATGTACACACGAGTTTCATGCATATATACATCTCTTTTACCCTTGCATTTTAACCGGCCCATAGTATTCTCCTTTGGATCTAGGACCTCTGCATCTAAGAATCCCACAATTTCCTCTTGAATTGCTCGTACGCGATCTTGTGGTAGAAGACCGTCCCGCAGCCGTTCGATCTAATTTAAGAAGGGGTCAATATATACGAATGAAACTAAACACAATTGATGGCAATAAACTAAAATTGTGAATATTGTTTACGTACTTCAAGTTGTTCTAAGTACCGGCTGCCCGCTCTTGGGTCTCTGACGAATGAACTCGCAAACGTAGTATCCACATAAATTATTCCCATTTTCTGCCTCAAGCACTTTACGAGAACAGAGTTCAATCAAAATAATAATCAAGCATGATAATGGTATTGAAACTAAAATCAAAGAGATGCGCGGATCTAGCTAGTATACTTACACTATTGTTCAAATTAAGCTCGGCTCCCAAATACCCCTAGCCTTGGCGGTGAACCGTTTCCAAGACTGTCCGGCAAAGAAAATGAATAAAGAGTTATATATTAATTGTTGCTACCAGGGAATGAACGGAAAGTTGCCGATATAGTGTCATAATGATTGAAATTACCCTTGGAGGCATTCTGCATGTCCGCCCACTCCTCAAGGGGTTTACGTTTCGAGTCCATGACAAGTACTACTCCTTTGTCAGGTTTAATGATTAGCAGAATAAAGTGGAAGCTGCGCACGCATAAGTCATCAATTATACACTTAACATCGAGTAAGCGAAATAAATGTGTACAAGACAGTAACACTCACCCGTAGTTGTAAGGAAATAGTATTTCCCTTTTGGTTTCGTTAAACCTTAACGCCCTTACCAAGTTATCCTCTGTGTCGTTGTAATGACGTTGAGAGATACTTGATGAATGTAATATGGGTCAATGAACCCAATGTCATAGATTTGTCCTCTTTTGCATTGGAGAATCTTCATTCTGCATAATTAATATAGTGATGAGTAAGATTATACATGCAATGAACGAGCTGAGCTAGCTAGAGACTTAATTACAGAAATAATACTTACAGACAATAGGCACTGAGGATAGCTTTGTCGATGGCGTCTTGTTGGTATAACTGAAATAATTCAGAAATTCAATCATTACGACGCCATTTCCATGCCCGTAATGCTCGTTTCTATAGGCCACGTAGATCCAGTTTTCTTGTTCCTCACAGGCTCGCATGTACCACTTATGCAATCTTCGCATTTTTGTTGGTAGACCGTTGACTAGCTCAGGTTTGACGAGAGTATCCCGTACCGGTATTGGTATGCTACTTCCTGGAACACTTCTAATTGTGCTAAGTAGTCCTGAATAGACATGCCCTGAGCAGCGGCCGCTTCTCCATAGATTGCAACAAACTC
The DNA here is from genome assembly GCA_947311845.1 of Poa pratensis. Taxonomy (NCBI): domain Eukaryota; kingdom Viridiplantae; phylum Streptophyta; class Magnoliopsida; order Poales; family Poaceae; genus Poa; species Poa pratensis. The sequence continues at coordinate 27,708,256 of CAMZMU010000071.1, read as the reverse complement.
AGGATCGATAGCGACATCACCTGTGCTCGACCCCTCGGCGGTATTGGAAAACACTTTGAGCGGGGGGCACGACTGCTTTTTCTGTTCTCCTAGCTGGGGAACTGATTCCCTTTCCCGCTTGCACTACTACTCTTCGACCGCTCCTTATTTGCCTGAACCGACTTGCGAATCTGGCGGTCATAGTCTGGTGTCAGCCTTGGCGGGGGTTGTTCAAGGGTCTTCAGCATTTTGAAGACGGCGGCTTTTTCTTCTGGGGTGGAGGGGAACTCTGCCGCTTTCGGCTTCTTCAGGCTAGCCAACCACTCTTGATGTTGGGCATTTACGATGCGGCATTTTCCTCCACCGTACGGTCATAAGGTCTCATGGGAAGATTCTTATGAGGTACTTTTGGGAGGGGCGACCTTTTACGTTTCGGTGATCGCTTACCCCTCATAGTACCAGCGGTGGGCGGAGACGGCTGACGCGGCGGCGGAGACGGCTGACGCGGCGCGGAGACGGCTGCGCTGGAGACTGGTGAGGCGGTGAAGAGGACTGTTGCGCTGGAGACTGCTGAGGCGGTGAAGAGGACTGTTGCGCTGGAGACTGGTGAGGAGTCGATGGCCTTGGCTGCCAGTTCGGAAGCACGATGAATTCCTTTGGCCATAGAATGGTCGCTTTCTTGGCTTCTCCAAGTTCAAGCACCTCCCCATCTTCACCTGCAGGGTGTTCCAGCTTCAGCTCCTCAAAATCTTTCATCACTTCATCCACCCCGACAACAGCGTAGCCATTGGAACCGGAGAGAAATGGTAAGTTGGATTAGGTCCAATTGGTACGGCATAGCCGACCGCCACCTTCATGGTTAAGTTAAAACTTTCACATGCAGCTCACAAGGTGTGCTCTCCGTGATATCATCCACTGGGTAGCGACGAAGTGGAGCCACCATCACTGCATCAGTACCATCCTGGAGCTCCGTGGAAGCCACGCTGCTTTTCCGATTCGATGGGCCACCGGTACCATCGCATGCAGCTTCTACCATGTGCCGCTGAGATTGGCCGCTAGTACCTTGCTGGCTAAGTGCGGCAATTTGATCCTTCTGCCGCTTTAATTCTTCTTCTATATTACGCAGCCGGTCTGCAGCAGCGCGTGCTTCCATTGCCTCCCTTTCCTTTCTCCTCTGATGGCTTCTATCAGGAAATTTCTTCCTGTGCTCGGGAATCGCAATTGTCTTGGGCTTGGAGCCTGGTACGCCTCGTATTCGTCCGTCGTGTTCCTCATTCCCAAGGGCGCGTGTGAGCTCGTCATCCTCTCTATCGGGAATGAACCGTCCCTCTGCAACATCCTTTACTGCATTTCTAATGCCTTCGATGGGTAGTAGGGGCTTATCTTTGTGTCTTCTGTTATATATGCACTTCCCTTCTGCGTCCAACGTGCCCCCATGCCCGTAAAACCAATTTCTTGCCCGTTCGATCCATGCGAGTGGCTCTGGAGTGATCCCTTTAGCCAGCAGGTCCGCCTCAAGTTTCTCCCACTTAGGCATGCTAAAGGCGTAGCCACCAGGCCCCATAGTATGGTGGTAGATCTTTTTAGCAGCATTTGCCTTATTTTTTGCAGACTTTTCCTGAGCTTCCTCCGATTTCTTGTACGCCACAAATTCTTCCCAGTCGTCCCTTATCTTCTCATACCCTTTATCGAAGTCCGGAGTCTTATTTTTCTCGACAAACTCGCTGTTCAATCTTTTCTTCCAGTTCTTGAATAGCTCGGCCATCTTCTTAAGAGCCCAGTCCTTGACTTTTTGCTCCATGTTTTTCCGGGCAATCTTTTCTGCCTCATTTGGATCCTCCTCATCTGGATCCACCTCTGGCGCCGGCGTGAAATTAAGCATGAGCTTTCTCCAAAGTCTTTCTTTGCCCACCTCGCCGACATATCTTACTCCTCCCTCCTTTGGCTGATGCCATTCTCGAACGGTGATCAGGATGTAGTCCCTAACAAGAACTCCGCATTGCTTTACCATTTTATTTTAACATCAGGGGGAGCAGTCGGTGTGCCGTCTTCAGCGACTTTTTCGATCCTGTACCTTTCTTGGTCGCCCAACTTTTTGGCTGGGCCTCGTTTTGTCCTTACAGAAGATTTGCTCGATCCGGAGGGCTAAAAGAAGAAAGAGCGTTAATATATGTATAAACAGCAGAGGCTTAATTAATACAATCTTCGGCTTCATTAATATATGTATATGCACCTCGCCGGAGTTTGCAACATTTAATGTTCCACCGGAGCCTTCGGCTTCTCCCTCGTCGGCTTCTCCCTCGCCGACTTCTCCCTCACCCCAGCCGTCGGGTTCAACCTCACCGGAGCCATCTCTTTGGTTGAGAGACTCATCTCCCTCATCGGAGTTGTTCAGAAACTGCGAGGTGACATCGCCAACATCTTCCGGCCCGCGGATTATATCCTCGAGGACGTTTTCCTGATTTTCGTCTCGTTTCATAGTTTCTGCAAATTAAGAACAATGCACAAAACTTTAGTTGGTAACTTGTTCCATATGTCAAGATACATCTACCCACAAAAATGTGAATCGGATATGTGAATGCAAATATGAATACAAAGGTAAATTTGCTAATTTTGCTAACACCTTAATTTGCTAATTTTGCTAACACATAAATTTTGCTAACACTTTAAATATTCTTAAACAAGCTATTTCTTAATTTTTTCTAACACAGTACTACAATTCCTCAAAAAAAATTCCTAACACATTACTAACAATTACTAACACAATTTTTTTTCCTAACACAGTACTAACAATTCCTAACACAATTTTTTTTACCTAACACAATTTTCCCTAACACAAAAAAATGGCAAGGTTATTCTTTATTAACGGTTAACATGGTTAAATGTAATTAAGCATGTACCACAATTTAGGCTATTATGATAAAACATGTTGTGATGTGGAATGAATTTGGGAAATCCATGAAGTGTTAGTACCTCGATGCTCATTTGTACATATGTGAATGCAAATCCATGAATTTGGGGAAACATGTTATTTTAATTTCCTAACACTAAAATTTCCTAAAATGCTATTTACTATACAAAAAATCCTATACAAATTCCTAACACTAAAATTTCCTATACATTTCTTATACAAATTCTATACAAATTCCTATACAAATTCCTAAAATTTCCTATACAAAAAAAATCCTATTTACTATACTAAAATCCTATACATTTTCCTATACAAAATTCCTAACACTAAAAATCCTATACAAATTCCTAAAATTTCCTATACAAAAAAAATCCTATTTACTATACTAAAATCCTATACATTTTCCTATACAAAATTCCTAACAAAAAATCCTATACAAATTCCTAAAATTTCCTATACAAAAAGAAATCCTAAAATTTCTAATTTAACTCACCGCGAGAGGCGGCGGTGCGGGCGGCGTGCGGGGAGGAGGCGCGAGAGGCGGTGCGGGCGGCGCTGCGAGGCGACGGCGTGGAGGCGCGGGAGGTGTGCGGGGAGGAGGCCGGCGTCGGGCCGGGCAGCGTGCAGGGAGGAGGCCGGCGTCGGGCCGGGCGGCGTGCGGGGAGGAGGTCGGCCGCGTCGGGCGGCGTGTGGGGAGGAGGCCGCGTCGGGGCGGTGGCGAGCTCGGGCGGCGCGTGGAGGCCGGCGGCGGCGCGTGGAGCTCGGGCAGCCTGACGGCGTGGTTTCGCTCGGCGTCCGCGCTGCGAGTCCTTAGTGAAAAAGGTGGAATGGGGAAGGAGAAGGGCGCGCAGTTATGTTGGTCCCGGTTCGTGGGAGCAACCGGGACCAATGAGTTGGAAATTTAATGCTAGATTTGCCTCGCGCGTCCATGGACTCATTGGTCCCACTTCTTCGTATAAACCGGGACCAATGAGTCCTTTTTCAAAAATTATTTCAAACTTTTCAGTTCTGAATGTTGTTCCCGCCTTTTTTTTTCTTATTTAGGTGTTTGAATATGAATTTTAAATGGTTTTGAATCTGAAAGGACTTTCAACATGAAAAGTGTTTAAATTTGAATAAATAATCCAAAACCATTTTCTATGTTTTCAAATTACGTATCTAAATATCGTTTTTCGTTTGTCAAAAATGACTTTTTTTTGAAGCAAGTACAACAAATATGGTGCAAAATGGCACCCATCCAATTATCACACAAAGTAGACCATATTTTATGGATAATCCACAAATATTGGTAATTTTCTCGGTTTCTAGCTAATTTCGCCTACTTAAAATTTGAACTACAAGTGTGTGATAGTTTGCTCTGAATTTTTTTCAAAAATGATTTTAAGGTGCACAAGTAGTGGTTATATCACAGAACCATCGATAGTTTTGGATAATTCGACCCCTTATAATGAATAGTCACGGCGGCCATTTTGACCGTTTTTAAAAAAAGTCAACGAAAGTGAAAAAATACTCAAAAAATGAAATCCTTTGGCATGGAGTACTTTCATGTGTACTAGTTGGTAGGATAAATGATAAACTGAGTTTTGACATAGTTTACAGAAAACTTCTTCATAGACTTGGAAATGCAGAGATAAAGATAACATTTTACACGATCGTCGTCTTAGCTAGACCAGAAGTAGTACATAGACGAATGATAACAAACTTTGGGTACATAGACGAATGACAACAAACTTGGGTACATAGACGAATGACAACAAACCATTTTGTCCTAACCAATGATGTGGCTCAGGTTAGTCATACTCTTGCCTAGGCCTATAATACTCATGGGTGTAGTCGTCGTAGTCGCCGTCGTCGTCGTCGCTGTCGTCGGACGGCCGTGATGTAGTTGTTGATGGGGGTTGTCGCCTGGACTGTAATTGAGGGTAGCGCAGGCGGGGGTTATCGCCGGCCGTGATGTAGTCATGAACCTCTGAGAGTCCGGCCGGCCCACCACTGCTGACGGCCGGCCTCGTTGAAGTTCGAAGGAGCGGGCGTCCTCCTCGTACCTGGCGAGCGCCTTCTCACGCCTTTGATGAAGAAGGCGTCCCAAGTTCGGGCGATAGTCGGGATGCCAGCGGGAATCCATCCGCTGCTCTGGAGTGAGCTCGAGGTAGTAGTGGTTCGTGATGGCCGCCCGCGCGCCAAACCTTGAGGGACAGGAGGGACCGGCACGCCTCCGGTGCTCAGCCTCCAGCCGGCGGGGACGTCGTAGCCGGGCGGGCAGGGGTAGTTCGAGGCGCAAAGCGCCTCCGCCTCCGAGTAGGTTAGAGTGGGTACGGTGGAAGCCATGGGAGAGTGATGAGGTTGCAGATATGAGTTTAGATGTGCTATGCCAATGGAGGCCATGCATGACTACATATATATAGTGAGAATCCCACCAATAAGGAAGAAGCACACGGATCGTGTGTTTCTTTCGAGCGCTTGTGAGCCGTTGGATCAGGGGTGTGTTTCTTTTGAAGGCTTGTGAGCTGTTGGATATCACTTTGTGAGCCACCACCCGGGACTAAAGGGAATCCACCAATAAGGAAGAAGCACACGGATCGTGTGTTTCTTTCAAGCGCTTGTGAGACGTTGGATCAGGGGTGTGTTTCTTTTGAGGGATTGTGAGCTGTTGGATCAGCAGTATCACGACCACTTCGTGAGCCACATCAAGGTTTAATACATTCCATAGAATGCATTACATAAAAGGTTTAATACATTATTACACATGATCCAACGTCTCACAAGCGCTTGAAAGAAACACACCCCTGATCCAACATCACCAACATTATTCTACATAAACGGACTTGCTGGCTCGAAGGCCGTAGGATTAGGGGGAACGGCGGGAGGAGCCAGCCCCGTGGGCGGCCGCCCGGTTCTCGCGCGCACGTTTGCGGCGGAGGGCAAGATCCATGGAGGATGAGTCTTTCAGCGCCCAATCCAGCTCGGAAGCCTCCTTCGCCTTGAGCTGGTAGGCAGTCTTGGCTCGCTGGACAGGGTAGTCGGACAGACTGGAAGGAGGCTTCCATGGCCTCCTGTATCTGCAACCCACAACCCTCTTCCCCGTCGTCGCTCCAGTCGAAGTCGTCGTCCTCCTCCTCCTCCGCGGGAGGAGCGGCGGCGCCTGGTGGAGGTGCAGCGGCGCCAGGTGGAGGTGCGGCGGCACCTGGTGGAGCAGGAGGCCGGTAGCTGGGCATTCCTCTCCACGCCGGGCTCGTGGGCATACGGCGGGATAGGCTCCCGCGGTTGCGCCCAAGCGCGCTCTGCCGAGCACGCTCGACCTCGTCCAGAAGGCGCTGCGGCGGGCGTGGCGGATCCATCTCGTGGAGACGATGCGTTCGTGGCTAGGAATGGTGGATTAGGGTTTACCCCGTCGGCGACAATATATAAAGACCTCCAGGGCAGCGCTGGGGGAGGACACGTGTCGTGACCGCAAAGCCCGCCTTTAGTCCCGGTTGGTGTTACCAACCGGGACTAAAGAAGCACACGGATCGTGTGTTTCTTTCAAGCGCTTGTGAGACGTTGGATCAGGGGTGTGTTTCTTTTGAGGGATTGTGAGCTGTTGGATCAGCAGTATCACGACCACTTCGTGAGCCACATGACCCGGTTGGTGTTACCAACCGGGACTAAAGAAGCACACGTACCCTATATATAGCCCCCCTCCCGGACATGTTCAGCACTCAGTGTCTACTCATTGTACTTCATTTTGGCAGTACACGGGTAGCAGAGAGCAAGATTTCTGAGAGGCAGGAGTTCCTAGAGCGGAGGCTGAAGGTGAACCCTCCCCTCGGTCGGATCCAAGCAGCGGCAAGGCGCTCTGATGATTAGCAACATCCCCAACACTTGTTCGGACGGTTGCAAATCATCAGAGACGTCTTGCCGCTGTTTGGATCGAAGGCCGATTTGCCGTCTCACGAGCCACCGGTGGGCTGTATGACGGGGAAACCGTGTGTTTTGGGCGTGTTTTTACCAAGGTGCTGCCCTCTCCCTAGGTGTTTGATCAAATTCCCCACTCATTTTTTCAGATCTCGGCGACGATGTCCCGGTTGGTGGATGGTTCTTCATAGGGATCCTTCTCACGTGAGTATTGACCCTGTGATGGTTCCTGCTCTTTGGGTGCGCAGCGCCGGCCGCTCAGCACCCCGTGGCTTAGGACCCGACAAAAGTTAGTGATATTATTCGTGATGTATTATGGTTAAATAAAAATGGACCCGAGCTATGTATTATGGTTTTCACCACATAAAGGTTTAATACATTACTACACATCACATAAAGGTTTAATACATTACATTGATTTACATAAATGCCATGAACCCTTCTTCGCGTATGTCCCTGGCCTATGATCGCTTCGGCCGTAACCATGGAGCATCTTCATTATTTAACGGGATGCTTGGGTCAGTTTTCACTGTGAAGGGCGGAATTTCATCAAACTTATCATAATCTGCTGACATGTCTGTCTTGTCCTCGACTCCCACGATGTTTCTTTTCCCTGAAAGAACTATGTGACGCTTTGGCTCATCGTCTGATGTATTCGTTTGCTTATTTTTTTCTTTTTTTCGGTCTGGAGGACATGTCCTTCACATAGAAAACCTGAGCCACATCATTGGCTAGGACGAATGGTTCGTTCCTGTAACAACCAAGATTCTTGAGATCCACTGTTGTCATTCCGTACAGCTGGTCTACCTTTATCCCTTCTCCATTCATGTTGACCCAACTGCACCGAAACAAAGGGACCTTAAAAGTAGGTCCATAGTCAAGTTCCCATATCTCCTCTATGTAACCATAGTATGTGTCCTTTTGCCCATTCTCGTCTGTTGCATCAAAGCGGACACCACTGTTTTGGTTGGTGCTCTTTTTATCTTGGGCGATCGTGTAAAATGTATTCCCATTTATCTCGTACCCTTGGAAATTCAATACAGTCGAAGATGGTGACGCGGCCAACAAGTAGAGCTGATCTCCGACAGTGGTGTCATTCATGAGCTGTAATCGCAACCAACTGCCGAAAGTCTCCATGTGTTTTTCTTTAATCCAGGAGTCAGCCTCCCCGGGTTCTTGGAGCGTACATAATTCTTGTGTTCCTCGATATACGGAGCCACGAAGGTGGAACTTTGTAGAACTGTGTAGTGTGCTTGAGTTAAAGAATGCCCGTCCCTACATATCAGTGCTTTCTTTCCTAGCGTGCCTTTTCCACTCAGTCTCCCCTCATGCCGCGATTCAGGAACACCAATCGGCTTAAGGTCAGGAATAAAGTCAACACAGAACTCAATGACCTCCTCTGTTCCATAGCCCTTTGAGATGCTTCCTTCTGGCCTAGCACGGTTATGAACATATTTCTTCAAGACTCCCATGAACCTCTCGAAGGGGAACATATTGTGTAGAAATACAGGACCGAGAATGGCAATCTCGTCGACTAGGTGAACCAGGAGATGCGTCATAATATTGAAGAATGATGGGGGGAACACCAACTCGAAGCTGACAAGACATTGGACCACAGCCTTCTGTAAACTTGGTAGAGTTACTGGATCGATGACCTTCTGAGATATTGCATTGAGGAATGCACATAGCTTCACAATGGGTACTCGAACATTTTCCGGTAGAAGCCCCCTCAATGCAACCGGAAGCAACTGCGTCATAATCACGTGGCAATCATGAGACTTCAGGTTCTGGAATTTTTTCTCTGCCATATTTATTATTCCCTTTATATTTGACGAGAAGCCAGCCGGGACCTTGATACTGCTCAGGCATTCAAAAAAGATTTCCTTCTCTGCTTTGGTAAGAGCGTAGCTGCTTAAGTATTGACGCCCTTTATCCGTCTGCTTGTTGTATGGGTCTTTCATACGTTGCTGGTCCTCCCGTGCTTCTGGTGTATCTTTTGTCTTCCCATACACGCCCAGGAAGCCTAGCAGGTTCACGCAAAGATTCTTCGTCACGTGCATCACGTCGATTGAAGACCGGACCTCTAGGACTTTCCAATAGGGTAGCTCCCAAAATATAGATTTCTTCTTCCATATGGGTACGTGGTTGTCAGCGTCATTCGGAACAGATAGACTGCCAGGACCCTTTCCAAAGATTACTTCTAAATCCTTGACCATGTCATATATAACATCACCATCAGGGAGGTTAGGCTTCTTCCGGCGATCTGCCTCACCGTTGAAATGCTTGCCTTTCTTTCTTACGGCATGACTGTTCGGAAGAAATCGACGATGCCCCAGGTACACGTTCTTGTTTCCCAAATGTATACTTTCAGTCTTATCTAAACAGTGCGTGCATGCATTGTATCCCTTGTTTGACTGTCCTGAAATGTTACTAAGAGCAGGCCAATCATTGATGGTTACGAACAACAACGCTCGTAGGTCAAATTCCTGTTGTTTGTGCTCATCCCACACACGTACACCTGGTTCGGACCACAACTGCAAAAGTTCATCAACTAATGGCCTTAGGTACACATCAATGTCGTTGCCGGGTTGCTTCGGGCCTTGGATGAGCACTGGCATCATAATGAACTTCCGCTTCATGCACAACCAAGGAGGAAGGTTGTAGATACATAGAGTCACGGGCCAAGTGCTATGACTGGAGCTCTGCTCCCCAAAAGGATTAAAGCCATCTGTACTTAGACCAAATCTTAAGTTCCTTGCGTCATCTGAAAATGTCGGGAACTCTCTGTCGATTTTTCTCCACTGGGACCCATCGGCGGGGTGTCTCAACTTCCCGTCTTTCTTACGCTCTTCTTTGTGCCATCGCAACAACCTGGCATGCTCTTTGTTTCTGAACAGACGTTTCAACCGTGGTATTATAGGAGCATACCACATCACCTTAGCAGGAACCCTCTTCCGGGGGGCTCGTCATCGCCCTCAACATCACCAGGGTCATCTTGTCTGATCTTGTACCGCAGTGCATTGCATACCGGGCATTTATCCATATTCTCGTACTCCTCACCGCGGTACAGGATGCAGTCATTAATGCATGCATGTATCTTCTGCACATCTAATCCTAGAGGGCAGATAGCCTTCTTTGCTTCGTATGTAGTCTCGGGCAATTCGTTATCCTTTGGAAGCTTCGGCTTCATTATTTTCAGTAACTTCTCAAATCCCTTGTCAGAACAACCAGTCTCTGCCTTCCATTTCAGCAGTTCCAGTGTGGTACCGAGCTTTGTGCTGCCATCTTCGCAATTTGGGTACAGCAACTTTTTGTGATCCTCTAGCATGGCCTCCAACTTTAGCTTCTCCTTTTCTGTATCGCATTCTCGCTTTGCATCAGAAATGACCCCACCAAGACCATCAGCGGGCTCATCTGATGCCCGATGTTCACCTCCTTCTTCTTCAACGTCTTCCATTACAGTATCACCGCATTCCTCAGGGAACATAGGATAGTTGTCATCATCCTCCTCTTCTTCATTGTCTTCCATCCTAACCCCTCTTTCTCCGTGCTTGGTCCAACAATTATAGCTGGGCATGAAACCTCTCCGAAGCACGTGGTCTTGAATGGTTTTCGGTTAGAGTACTCCCTGACGTTCCGACACTTCTCACATGGACAAGGCATAAAATTATCCACTTTGTTTGCCTCAGCCACTTCGAGAAATTTATGCAGGCCTGCAATAAACTCGGAACTGCGTCGTTCGCCGTACATCCATCGCATCCGTGCATCCATCTGCATCATATAATTAAGTTTATCAAATACCATTACAATAACATCTTGAATAGTGAAATGACCACCGTACATCGACACATGCAATATTTCTGTATCAATTACAGATGAAAAGGATAAAGTTGCTAACCTCGGTCGAGGATATCATTTGTGTGAACTTAAGTGTGGGTCGGGCATTTCATCGAACACATCTTGTGCGTGGCAAAGGAAAAAAAACTAGCACCCACTTCCCACCAATCCAAGAAAAAAAAACAGAGGAGAGAAAGGGGGTGGGTTATATAGGCAGGGGAGGGGTATTAGTCCCGGTTCGAGACACGAACCGGGACCAAAGCTCCGAGGCACGCCACGTGCCTGGCTCAGAGCATTGGTCCCGGTTCGTGCCACGAACCGGGACTAATGTCCCCAACCGAACCGGGACCAATGCTCCACGGGGCCATGGCAGCTCGAACCGGACCAGTGCCAGGCACTGGTCCCGATTTTTCTCTGAACTGGGATTAATGGCTGGGGCGGCTCTAGACCAAAGACCCATTTTCTACTAGTGATATTTGGAAATACGGAAAACAAATTGGCTAACAGATGACATTTCCATAAGCTGCATAATTAGTATAAAAAGATTATATTAGGTTTTCTAATTAAAATTATTTAAAGTTGTTTAGTCATGCATGGAAATATGTTAGTTGTGAAGATTTCATTTTTTCTGCAATTTTGGTATATTATTTGTATTTTTATGAATTATGGATTGGAAGATATGAATTTTACAATTTTCTGCATTTTCTGTAATTTTTTAGAAGCTGACAGTCGGGACCTACTTGTCAGGGTTTTTTTAAATTTCTAAAATCATTTTGGAAAATTAAAAAATTCTGCTGAGCGGGGCCCACTCGTCAGGGTGTGTCGCACATGCGACGGCGGCCACCGCCAGCTCTGCCGAGCTCCGGCGAGCAAGCTCAGCTCGCTGCAGGATGCGTGCGAGGCTGGGGCCGCGCGTATCCGCGAGAGGAGGTTGCGAGGAAGCCGGTGGCGGCGGAGCTGGACTATTTGGTCACCGGAGTCGCCAGCAATGACCAAAATGACGGCGGTGGACGGCAAGCACGGTCAGGGCGAAGGAGGGCACGGGGAGGACGGGGAAGAGGTCCAGCCAGACCATCGTCTTACCAGGAGCACGATGGACAGGTCGGGGAGGCGAGGTCAGAGCGGAGTGAATCGAGCTTGACGGGGCGGCGGTGAAAGGACAATGATGTCACCTAGAGGGGGTGAATAGGCGAATAAAACTTTTCCGGTTTAGGCTTGCTAATTGCGGAATAAAACTAGGTGTTTAAATTAACAAGCCAACAACCTAAGTAAACTAGGTTCACCTATGTGCACCAACAACTTATGCTAAGCAAGACAAGCAACAAGATGATAGCAAGATAGAATACTTCAAGCACGGAGGCTATCACAATGTAAAGTGCATAAGTAAAAGGCTCGGGTATAGAAATAACCGAGGCACACGGAGACGAGGATGTATTTCCGAGTTCCTCCTTCTTTGGGGAGTACGTCTCGTTGGAGAGGTGTGAGGCACCACAAAGGTCGATCTCAACGCCACAAAGGCTCACCCTATTCTCCGATGAACCGCACCACAAAGGTTTGGTTCACCTTCCACTATCGGAATCCTTCGAGGCGGAAATCCGGAGCCTTTTAACAACGATCTGGGGCACAACCCACAATGGGATTGGGGGCTCCCGAACAGCTACAAGTGACCACACAAGGGTCTCAACCACCACACGGGCCTCTAGGGTCCAAAGACGCAAGAGTAACAAGTTCACAAGATTTCAACTTCCACGAATCCTCGTGGAGAGCAAACCGATGCAACACAATGCAATGGCAAGAGCACAAGGCTCAAATCCTTCACTCTCAAGTCCCACCACAAGCAACTAATGCTTATGGGGGAGAAGAGAGGAAGAACAAAGTAAGAGAAACACCAAGAACTCCAAGATCAAGATCTACTAGGTTCCCTCACTTAGAGGAGAGATGGATTGGATGAGTATGTAGATCTAGATCTCCTCTCAATTTCCCTCAAAGATATGCAAGAATCATGAGAGAGAATGAGAGGAAGGCAAGCTTTTCCAAAGGTCAACAATGGAGGAGAGAGAGGGGAAAACGAGCTCAAGAGGTAATGGAACCGTTGGGGAAGAAAGCCCCTTAAATAGTTCCCTAAAAAATCTGGCCGTTGCAGGTGAAACAGGCCCGCAGCGGTAGTACCGGGCCTCAGCCGGTACTACCGACCGGCGCAGAGTCAAACGATGTCGACGAAGGTCAACTGCCTCGCTCACCGCCCGCAGCGGTAGTACCGGACTGAGCCACGCGGTAGTACCGCACCACTACCGGGGCAACTACCGGTTAAAAAATCCTCGAATACAGAAAGCCTCCGGAGATGCGGTAGTGACCCGGTACTGCCTGCGGTAGTGCCGCACGGCCAAAAAGACGGGGTCACCCGGTAGTACCGGGCTTGGGTCGGTACTACCGGCCTAAGAAGAAACTGCAGAAACAGATAACGAAAACCGCAATAACTTTTGCAAGGAAGCTCCAAACGAGATGAAACTAACAAGGTTGGAAAGGTAGCGACAAGAGCTTTCCAACACCGAGGTCACAAATATGGAGAGTTTGACCGGTAATATTTCCAACATCGAGAACGCAACAAGTTTTCCATCCGGACTCCGTTTTCAATGATCTTAGGCTTGCTCCGAAGATAATCACAAGCACAACAAGATCATGCATATACACATCATAGTCCATCATGTGAACATGATAACACAAGAGGAGAGTTTGACCTCTCTACATGAGATGAACCGGTAAAACCTCCAACATCAAAAACACCACAAGATATTCAAATGAAATCCATTTTTGATGAACTAGAGCTAGGTATGGAGAAGAACACAATCTCTAAATTCTCACATGGATAAAAGCCAAATAAGAACCAAGAAAGATGATATGCCAAGTATGCAAAGGTTTGAGCACTCCACAAAGATGCGATCAAGTTACTCACTTGAGAGACCCTCTTGATAGTACGTTGTCTATCCTATAACCCGGTCTCCAAACTAACAACATGAGACCGGTAAAATAAAAACCCTATCAAGATCATACCTTTGCCTTGCGCATTCCACTTGAGCTCGATGATGACGATCTTGACTCTCTCAAGTTGGAACACCTTTCTTGATTATGCTTGCTAGCACATGCTTGATGAAGACTTCTCCAACTACTCCCCCATACATCATTATGAGAGAGCCTTGCTAAGCTCCGTCTTCATGAATCCATTTGCACTTTATCTTCTCTCTTGATATAGATGATGGCTTGGGGATAAACATGAATGTTCACTCAATCTTCTTTTCCAAGCCATGCTTGCAATAAGCTCAACTCTAGATGACCATTCTTCATATAAACCCTTGAATAGAGCATTGGTCATCATGCAGTCTTCTAGAGTCCTACACATGAACTCCCATCTTCTTTATGGACAAGATATAAATATATCTCAATGCAAACATTAGTCCATAAGGAGTGTCATTAATTACCAAAATCACGCATAGGGCAACACATGTACTTTCAGGCGGCCGGAGTTGGGGAAGAAGAGCACGGCGGCGGCGATTTCGGGAGTCCCAGCACGCGATACTCGCGGAAGATGGAGAGGAGGAGACGGCGGAGCTCCCTGCGTGCTTGGATCGCGGATCAGCACGTGATACTGTTGAACATTGTTCATTAGAACAGTGCCCGAGCGCTGAGAGGCCGCAGATCCGCACGTCGTGCCGCCACGCCTCGTGTGGAAATTGTTGTGTTAGGTCATTTTTTATTTAAATGAAGAACTAAGCTTTGTTTTTAAACCTTCGTATTTTTTGGAGAACACGAGGACTGTGTTGCAAATATGGTATATTCGGGGAGAACGATTAATATGTTTTTTGAAAATGTGAGGATTTTTCTGCAGTAACGCTTTAATCCGGAGGAACGATTTACAATTTTTTTTAAACGTGAGGACTTTACTAGGGAAAAGCTCAGTGTAGATAACACTGTTCATTACTGTGTCTTCTGTGCAAAAAGTTCTATTCCGTAGGGCCGATTTATAATTTTTGGAAAGCGCGGGGCTTTCCCGCAAAAAACGGCGAGAACCGTAGAAGTGCATACATATGTCCGTCAAACTAAAAAGGGTAAAACATGTGTTTAAAAGGGTGATATGCATCTACTCGTGAAAGAAAAATTCAAACGGGTGACTGAGCGCGACGAATTTGATAAAATTCGTCGAAAGTTTTTGCGAATTTAGATCACAAAGTAAGGAGCTAGAGTGAACAAAACTCGAAACCGATCACGGGAATGGAACCTGTTCGTCGACACGCATATATTTCGTGTATACAATTTTTGGAAAACGCGGGGTTATTTTTGGCAAAAAAAATAAACGAAATCACTGTTCTGGCTACGGTGGTACTGTTCAACACTGTTGCGGGGAACAATGCTACAGTGCCCGAGCGCTGTGGGAGCTCTATTTTGGGCGTCCTTAATATACTTACTAGTTGATTTTTGGGTGGCGTCACGCCACGCCCTTGGTGATTTTTTTTGTGCAATATATTTTTTTTTTGTTAACCAAAATATTGGCTAAATTGCAGTGTTGAAACATTTGTTTGTTTTCTTATGAATAGGTTGCATTTTTTTGTGTGCATTTCTGATATATTGTGTACAATATTCAAATATTTGAAGGTTTGAAATGCTCAAACATGTTTGTATTTCGACGTCAATATTTAATTGAAATCAGAACAATCCATTTGAATTTGATTCCACATTTGGGGAAAGTAAATGTTGGCCAAATTGAAATGTTGAAATAAATTTGGTATTTGTTATGACTACACTGCGCTTATATTTGGTGAGAATTTTGGTTTTATTTTATGGAATATAGGAATATTCGCTCAAATGTTGGACAAATTGCAACTTGCAAACATGTTTTTTATTTTGTTATTATAAAGTGGAACAGTACTTGTAGTTTTTAGATAAATGTCGCCATTATTAAGTGAGATGTGAAGCATTCGGAGTATTGTAAAAAGATGACTCTATTATCATTTGTTTAAGGAATTGGAACATTGCAGAAACAATACTTTCTTTTTTATCTTTTTCTTTTGTTTAAACAAAACTCGGAATATTTCATACTCCCTCCGTCCAGAAATAAGTGTCTCAAGTTTGCTCAAAAGTAGAGGTATCTAGACATGTTTCATGTACAGATACATCCACTTTTTGTCAAACTTGAGACACTTATTTTTGGACGGAGGGAGTATTTATTTTATCTTTTGTAGATCATAAAAAAATATTCGTTGAAATTAAATATAAACAGATCTTATATTCCATCATTTAGTAGACCCCATCCGGGACATTGTGATTTGAAATGTTAGAATTCATCGTAATTTGTCGTCTGGTGTATCTCCAGTTTTTTTAGCAAATTTAAATGGTCGAATATGTTTGTAGTTTGACACAGATATTTATTTGATTTACAAAATCAGGAGGAATATGCCATATAAGTATTTTGCAAATCCAAATCCATTTATTTAGATGGAATGCATTTAGGTTTTATCTAAATATTTGGCAAGTTGAAATGTTGGAAAATATTTGTATATTGTCACAAGTAGGTAGCATATATTTTTCAGGTCATCTCGATATATTTTTTTTTTATATTTTTGTGATTTTTATTTTGTAAACTATTCGCTGTGCAATGTTTTTTCCTGGAATTTTTTAATCTACACAGATATTTATTTGATGTACAAAATCAGGAGGAATATACTATATAAGTATTTTGCAAATTCAAATCCATTTATTTAGATGGAATGCATTTAGGTTTTATCCAAATATTTGGCAAGTTGAAATGTTGGAAAATGCTTGTATATTCTCACAAGTAGGGAGCATATATTACACTATATAAGTATTTTGCAAATTCAAATCCATTTATTTAGATGGAATGCATTTAGGTTTTATCCAAATATCTGCTAAGTTGAAATGTTGAAAAATGTTTGTATGTTGTCACAAGTAGGAAGCATATATTTTTCGGGTCGTCTCGATATTTTTTTATATTATTCGGATGGTTATTTTTCAAAGTATTGGCTGTGCAATGTTTTTTTCCTGGAATTAGTTAATCTAAAAATTGGAAGAACCGCATCTGAATTTCATATTTGGAGGAAGATAATTTAGGTTGTTTCCAAATATTTTCCAAATTGAAATATTCAATTTAAGCCCATAATTAGAGGAGATGTATTGTGTGAGTATTTGTTAAATTCAACTCCACATAATTAGGGGAAGTTTATTTGTAATTTTTGCAAATATTTTCCAAATTAAAATATTCAATCTAACTCCATAATGAAAAGAGATGTATTGTATGAACTTTTATTAAATTCACCTCCATATAATTAGGGGAAGGTCATTCGAATGTTTGGAAATGTTCACCAATTTTAAATGTACAATTTTTTTAGTTTTAGGTGTGCAAGTAGAATTAACAAAATAAATTGGAGTCAACCCCATATATAAGTTCAAAAGTTAGTTATTTAGTATTTTTCATAAGCATGATTTAAAGTTATGCAAACATGCGTGAATTTGACATAATCAGATAGGTTACATTTTTCTGAAAATTTTGACATATTTAACACATTTTTCTGAGTTATAGATTGAAAGATATGAATTTTACAAATTTTAGCACTTTTTTGCAAATTTTAAAAAAATTGGTAGGCGGGACCCGCACGTCAGGTGGGGCCGCGATGACGTCACACGTGATGTCACCTCGCGGCGGCCATGGCGAGCGCGGCCGAGCTTGGGCGAGCACGCCCCGCTCGCCCAGCACGCTCGCTCCGTCGGCGCTGCGCGGATCCACGCGGGGGAGGTGCAGGGGAGCCGCTTGGGCGGCGCTGGTGACCAAATGGTCACCGGAGCGCTCGCGGCGACCATTTTGGTGGCGGTGGATGGCAACCACGGCGGCGGCGAATCCCGCCCGCATCCGGCGTCCTGGACGCGGCGCGCGGCGAGGAGGGAGAGGCGGAGACGGCGCACCTCGCCGTGGGCGCGGATTCGTCGGGGGAAGCACGGAGCGGGGGCGAGGCACGGCGGCGGCGCGGGCGACCCACGGCGCCGCGGGAGAGAGGAAGGAGGGAGAGGGATTGCGAGGAAGATTTTACAAAAAAGTACTTGTGATTTTCTGTAATTACAAATTGGTCCTTCCGCTCGTAAATTGTGGGGCGCGGGGCAATTTCTGGACCTGCTTGTCGTTTTTTGTAAATTTCCGGGGCGGTGTGAGGCTGACAGGTGGGGCCCACCACGGCACTGTTCAACACTGTAGCTACTGTGACTAGCTACAGTGCGTGGGGGGTTGAGAGCTCGCTAAACTTCCATCTTTCATATAGTTACTAGTTATATTTTGCGCGGCGTCACGCCACGCGTTTGGTGAGAATATTTATTGTGATAAGTTGTGTTATTTTTTTTAGCTGTGTTGTATATTATAAGGGAAGGTGGTAGTTGTAATTAGGGTAATGTACTTAGTTTAAATTCAATTTGAAATCATTCCGTAATTAGAGGAACTTTTTTTTTCCCTTAAAATATTTATGTAGTGAAGCATTTTTTTTTGAAATGTGAGTACATAATTAGATGTATTTAAGTTATATTGCTTGTAAACATGTTAGCTGAGAGCTATTAATTTTGGTAGAATTTTTTTTGTTCTATTATTTTAAACGCAAAATGAAACATGTAGAAGTTCTGAATTTGTTTGGTATATTTTAAATATTTTGTCTTAGAGTGTTTTGTTTTGTGTATTTTTTTGGATGTGAAATAAATTTTGCTTTTGCTGAATTATGTGTTAAGAAGTGGGCACATGTTTTCCTTTTTTTTCATTTTCTAGAATATTATGCGCGGGGGGGGGGGGGGGGGGGGGGGTGGGGGGGGGTGGGGGGAGGGGTTAGTTCAGTTTGAATATTTATTAAATTTCAGCTGCATAATTGTAGGAAGTTCGATTGTAGTACTATTTCTAGATGTTAATCTTTTTAGTTTTATGTAATGTGCTTGAGAGTTTTCTTAAATATTAAATTTGATTCAATAACTGGTGGAAATATGTTATGTGAGCATGCATTAAATTCAATTAGAATTCTTTTGATATTTAGGAAAAATGAATTTGCATTTCCTTCAAGTAGTTATGAAGGCATGCATTTTTAATTTAACTGCATAATTAGAGAGCTTTAAGTTATATTACCAGCAATTATGTTAGTGTAATTGAAATCATTAAGTACAGCTGTAAATTGAAACGTGAAATTTGTAAGGAGATGAGCTGTTAATAAATATGTAAGTTTGGTGACAATGGGAGAAGGAAAAGAAAAAGAAAAGAGAATAGGGAAAAATGAAAGCATGTAAAGGAGGAGAAGTAATTTGTCATTTCAGGGAAAATACAATATGCGAGCATCCATCAAATTTGGTTAAATATAATTAGGGGAAATTCTTTTAAATTTGGAAAACGGTTACATTTGGAAGTTCTTTGGTTTTGGTTTTTTTTTTCTGACTTGTAAGGAAGTTCCAGTGTAAAAGTTGTTTGGATCTTTAAAAAAATGGGTAAATTGGGAAGATATTCAGATCATGAAATGTTTGAAGTTTGTGTTGTGGTGTGTAAATCAAGAGATATTGATTTATTGGTTATAAATGTTAATTTTCTATTTTTATGGAAGGCATTTAATATTTTTGAAATGTTTAAAATTTGGAATAATAATCTTATTATGTCATAAATGGACAGGATGCATTTTTGTGTCCATTTTGCTTCTTTTTTCCCGCATTATTATTATGGTGTGTAGATCAAGAGATATCTGAATTTGTATTTTTCCCATTTTTTGTGGAATATATTCAGATCATAAATGTTCGAAGTTTGTGTTGTGGTGTGTAAATCAAGAGATATTGAATTTTTGGTTATAAATGTTATTTATTTTTGTTTTATGGAGGGCATTTAATATTTTAAAAAATTTAATTTTTTTAAAACCAAATTGAGGTGTGTAAATATGTTTTCATGTTTGTATAATTTATTAGCATTGTTTCTGTGATGTTTTTTGATCAGATATGTTTTAAAAAAATTACAATGTAGAATATATGTAAATTTAAATTCTTTTAGCATTTACCAAATGATTAGGGTTTGGAAGTCATACAATTTTTTAAATACTCAAACTTGTAACTTGAGTCGGAATGGCCAAATATGGGTTTGAAATTTGTTTGTCATATTTATAAATAACCTGTGTTTGAAATAATTTGCATTTAGAAAATTCCAAAAGGTTTATAAATCAGAAAATAGGAAAGGAAAAAAAAAGACGCAGAAGCCAGCCTGGCCGGCCCGCGTGGCGGCCCAACTGGCCAGCCGAAGCCCGCTTCGCGTTGCGACGACGTCACCGGGGCGAAGCTGCCGCGGCGGCGTCGAGCTCGCCGGCGACGCCCCGCCGCGTCCTGGGAAGCGAGGCTGGGCGCATCGGGCGCGGCTCGGTGCGGGCGAGCCGCAGGTGGCAGCGCGGCCGTACTTTCGTGGCCTGAGCGTCGCCGGCGATGCCGAAACGCGGCGGCGGACAGAAGTCACGCCGGCGACGATTCCGCTGCGTGTGCGTGCTCGCAGCCGCCGATCAGCAGCGAGGACGGAGAGGGGTCGACGGCGCAGCCTCCTGCGTCGGTGGATCCGTCGGGAAGAGCGCGGAGCAGCGCCTGCACGCGTCGCCGGCGCCACGGCGACTCCGGCGTTGCGCGGAGAAGAAGGAGGGAGCGGGAGCTCTGGACTATTTTACATAAAAGTCCTCGGAGTTTTGTGTAATTATGTTTGGATCCTTTTGTTCGTAAAACGGTGGACGGTGGAGCATTTTCTCGTACGCGAGGGGCCTCTTTGCAAAACGTTCCGTGCGGGCTCCTGTGGATCGCGCGATCGGCGACGGACGGCTGCGATCGGGGCACTGTAGTACTGTAGATTGCTACAGTAAGCTACAGTGCCCGAGCTCGGAGAGGCCGCGAAAGCGCTCGTCTTTGATATAGTTAGTAATTATTATTAGGTAATGATGGATTCCTCGCAATGTCAAGGAGAACTTCAACCATCTCCGGTGCATAACTCTCAGTGAATCATAGGTATAGCCCATTTATTTGCGAGAAGCGCATGACACATTTCCTCCGATGGCGAGGTCAGCCAATAACTCGAGCATACAATTCCACATCTGATGTTGCACATAAATCCAGGATATCTGAAAAATATTTCCGTCATTGTTACTACCGAGCATAGCAAAATGTCTATACATGATAGTTAATAATTTCTCTATGCATTAGAGTGCCCTTCAATTTGGACCGTCGTCCATAACCGTCTGCCTAGAATGGAGTTTATGTATCTAGGCTCTTTAATCTTACAGTACCGTGGAGGAACAATAATGAAATTGTAAATTAAGGTGGGTGTCAAGAAAGATGTACCTGAAGCAATCACAAGCTCTGGGCGGAGCTAGCCTGCTTATTGGGAGACAAGAGGTAGTGAACAGGGTATCATACAGATGACAAGATATCTACAAACAGAACAATAGTATATTATTGTCATATCTTTTTTTGAAAGCCTGCGTACATCAGAGAGTACAACATACAACGTATGAAGTACAAGAACAAGTACGGAAAGCCGACGCAGGGGAACAGAGTTAGATCAAGCACCAGCAACTTCGCCGGCGAAGAAGACGAAGACCGCTGACCTCCTTCTTACCACGGCCCAAGGGCACCTCCATCGTTGAAGATCGCCGCAGAGCCCGTCCGCCGCGCAGCGACGGAGCTTATGCCGATGAACGCGTACGGCGAGAGTCCTCCCGCTCCAGCAACACCACCTTGCCGCAGCCATCTTCGTCCCCAGCGCTGGCAGAAGCCGCGAGGCTCGCCCAGCCCTGAGTTCCAGCCTCCAGGTCCTCCCACAGAGCTCCACAGCGTGGAGAACGCCCTCCCCGCCGGCCGGCAAGGAGGAGGAGGAACCGGATGAAAACCGAGAGATCCGGAGATCCCGGCCACCAAAAGCCGCACGCGCCACGCCGGAGCTCCGAGGAGCGCCGCCGCAGAAGGGGAAGCGCGCCGACCCCCACCTAGCCACCGACACCATCGCCACCACCACGACGCCGCCGGCGGGATCCTACCACAACCTACACTATATACAAGCCGGGATCCGGGGACCCCCACCCTCCCGCCGCCGGAGCGGCCGACGGAGGGGAGGAATCCCACGGATCGCCGGCGAGCGAGGTGGTCGGGGAAGGAGTTCGCAAAAAGTCGCCTCTCGATCTACTGTAGAAGGAGAGGAGAGCGTTTTCATATCTGCAGACAAATCTACTACAAACTGAGTCGTGAAAAAGAGAGAGTTGAATTAGACGGCTCACAACAATAAACGACGCCAGAACAATCAAATCCAAGATATGGTTCTTACCAAGGCACGAATAAATTCCAAGTTCAAAGATTTCCCCCGGCTAGTTCATCCCAAAAAGTAATGGGTAGTTCCTCGGCACGCCGCCCTGGATCGTGGGGAGGCGGATTGTAGGGGTGGAACACGACGACGCGAACATGGCGAAGGCGAGATGGTGCCTCCGGGGAGGAGTTGGGGAAACAGGTAGAAGTTGTTCTCGGCGTCCACCTTTGTGGTCTCGTCCGATAACAGGAAGAAGGTAGGCGGCGGCATGGCATCGACGTCCTGTGGAAAGAACTCAAAGTTGAACTGTCGCCGGCTTCCGAAGATGAGCACGCGCCCATCTGCAAGGATGATTGTAACGCACCCCCAAGAGCCAAGCTAGACAAATCACAGACCTTCATCTGCTATAAGTCTAACCCGGATCTCGAGAGCTTACAGTTGCATTTCAATAACACAGCAGTGACTCTACGACTCAAAGCAATATTATTAAAACACTTAGCAGAGTGAAGATAGCAAATATTACACGCAGAGGTCACTTACCCAACATTACAACAAGCAACGAAAGCAAATTATGTTATGCTACATAACATGATCCAAAGGCCTAAGAGGCCATAACATAAGGCGACGTCCCGCCCATAGATTCCAGGCTGCTGCCTGGGAACTCGAACTACTCGTCGATGTACATATAGAAACCACCATCGGGAAAAGAACCTTCACCTGTCAAAATGATTGCGCAAGGCTGAGTATTGAAGTACTCAACAAGACTTAATTAACCTATTATATATCTGCTCGTTCAGAGAGTATGTATGAGGGTTCGTTTGCATAAAGCCATCTTTGTTTTCAAATCGAGGGAGAAAAGAAGCTCCTATCAACAGACTTTTTAAAGGGAATAAGATAGCAACACTACTAGCTTCATCCTTCATCTCTTGCATCCATTGAATCATCATCAGCTGAACCACCCACCAAAATCACCCCCTCGATCAACCCCGAGGAAGCAATCCTATGCACACTTTAGTTGCCAACTTTTACGATTAGGTTCATGTTGTCTATGATAATCAGACATAAGTCACCAAGTCGTCCATAACCATGGACACGGCTTTTCGAAAAGTTTAACCCTGCAGGGGGGTGTAGCTACCCACACGTGCCAACCAATCCTTGCGCCAGATCTTTAGCACTCTTCCGGGGAATGCCGGCAAGAGGGTTGACCACGACCCTTCCCAAGCTTCGCCTATTTCCATGAGTCACGGCCAGCGGCCAGAGTCTCACTTCCCTATGGCTTATGTGCAAGGATCAAGATCAGAGTCTCACTTCACTTGATCCCGGCCACGTCCTACACACACGACCGCCATCTCAGAGGCCTCTTACATCTCTCCAATCTTATCCACTCACACGCAAATGGAAAGCCCGAACTATGTGACTCGCGGAGTAGGCTAGGCAAGTTGGGGCCGAGGGGGAAATGAATACCCCATTTGGATGCACGTTTAGTCTTGGTTCCAAAGACGAGAACTCAGGTCCTAGTGTCGGCAAGAATGGAACAACCGACCACAATCCCAATGTGGCCTCCCATCCAAGCCTTTAAGCATGTTCAAGCACATCTCTGATCTTTCCATGTCATCCTTCACGCTAAGTTCCTTCGCAGCTCCGAAACATCAACTGGATGGAGCAGAGCTAAACAGATAGACATAACTATGCGTAGCAGATTTAGGCTCTGACGGTTCCCGCACAAGCAGACCTAGGGCTGCTAGGAGCAGTGGATCACGGCGTAGGTCGATGCAACACAAGGGATACTCTATACCTCGACCAAAACCACATTTGAATCGTATGCAAATACAAGAATCAAAATACTTTGAAACCATATATGTGCAGATAAGAGGTTATGCTTGCCTTGCTCTTCAACAGCTGGATACGGATCTTCGGAGGCGGTGCAATCACGCTCGGGCTCGAATCCTACCGCGAAGAACCAAATACGGAAAGGAAGAACACATTCAACACCACATCGATGCAATGCACAAACACATGGATGATCTGTCATCTTAAAGACTTGCCACAACCCTTGATGCATAGCCAAATTTAATGGGTTTATAAAGCATACCCATATTTAAATTAGGGTTTATTAGTGTTTGACTAATGGCACCAATTTAATTATTTCAAACATGCATGATAATGGCATGATTAAATAGATCTCATTTTATTAGAATTATGATATATTAATCATATTTTATGAATTAAAAAGAATTAGTTATGAATTTTTAAAGTTTAATCAATTTAATTCATTTCCTGAAATTATTAATAAAATTGGACCCACTGTCAGATTTTTATTAATTACAGAAAACATTTTGGAAAAGATTAAAACTATAACAACCTGGACCCACATGTCATAATTTTATTAATTTCAGAAAATAATTTCAGAAAAAGAAAAGAGACGTTGACGTCATAATGACATCAGCAATGGAGCTGAGCTCCTGCTGCGCACGCGCTCGGCGCAGGAGCGAGCGCGAGCAAGCATCGATGGATGCGTGAGGCACACCTGGTCGTGGGCGACCTAAAGAAGGCGGAACCACCCAGTATTGGTCACCGGAGTTGCACCGGCGACACTCGGGCGCGGCGGCCGGAGAAGGAGCACGGCGGCGAGCCCCAACAGAGCAAGAGGGAGAGAACGGAGAGCACGAGGAGGCTCAAGCTCTCACCAGGAGCACGATGGAGAGGTCGGGGAATCTCGGCGAGGTCGGGGCGGAGCTAATCGACGGCGGCCGGAGTCGGAGGAGATGAGCACGGTCCGGTCGTCTGCGGCCTTCCCAGCAAGAACGAGTTGACGAGGTGGAAGCTGGAATCGAGGCGGAGCTCCAGGGCGTCCCTCCGCTGCTCGGGGAGGCCTCTAGCGACGGCGCCAGGCGGCAGCCGGAGCTAGGGTTTCGGGCGGTGGTGGAGGAGCAAGGGGAAGAGAGATAGAATGGCGGCTAGGGTTTCCAGGGTGGCGGCGGAGGCCTATTTGAACGCCGAGGAACGTCGGTAGCTCGAATCACGGCGCACGGCCGCGGCGCACGGCGGAGCAGAGGACACCGAGCAGCTTCGGTCACGCCTGGAAAGAAGATGCCGACAATGTTGCAAATAACCCCCTGGGGTTGCAGGAATCTACAGGAACCTTTGAAAGCAGGCTCCTGGTTTGGAATTTAGAGAGTTTGGGGCCTTTTTGCAAAGGGAAGAAATTGATGAAAATACCAGGAGACTCAGAATTTTATAAGGAAGCCATTGGCAACCTTGGCTTTTGAAAATTTCAAATATTTTCATGTCACCAAAATAACAAGGGCTTAACCCCTCTCATTAAAATTCAATCTTTCAAATTTTAAAAGCAACTTCTTGTCAAATTCAAATGCAATGCATGATATGCTCAAACAACAACTTTTATTTCTATTTAGCAAACTTTGGGAGGTTACAATGATGTAAGTGGTGTACCACCGTCGGGCGGCCAGAAGTCCCCGAGTTCGACCCAGCCGGACGTCGGCCAGAAGAGGTGCGCGACGATGTCGCTATTGTTAAAGCAGCCGGCAATTAATGAGTGTTGATTGATCGTTGCTGATCGATAACCGACGGTTGAAATTGGGGGAAGAAACCACGGAGAAAAATCCGGTGCGGGAGGTACGACAGGATGTTGGACGAAGAGACGAGCGAAACGGGATTGGAAGCCTGCAATTAGTGTAATTTAATAATTAGAGACAATTTTGATAGGTTTTGCTCCATGCAATCTTTTGTTTGACCTGTACGCTTTCTTAACCTTGGAATAACTGATGTTTTAATGCCGACTGATGGATTACCGTACTGAGATTTAATTTGGCATTGATGTTTTGGGGAAAAACGGAAGCGGGTAAAAGACGGAGCGGGAAAAAATCGTAGCGGGAAAAAACCGTGTTGACGAAAGGCTGGAGGCTTGACGAAGGAACGAATCGTTTCTTTTAGATAGTAGAGACTAGTAGCCGTGCACGTGCAACGCACGTTTTCAAAAATAAATGTGATTTCTAGTTTAGTGATATTTTTGTTACCGCAACAAAATTTCATCAAACTTATCATCCAGACACCAGAGATGACCATCATGATTACTAATATTTTACGATACCAATTTAACATATTCAATAACCATCATGCAAGAAATGTTAATACTCTTATAAAAATCAAATAATTATGGCAGAATAATTATTTTTCAACCAGCATTGAAATGATCTAGGCCGTTGATCAGGTATTGAACAGTTCAAATTTTATGTAACCAAGCACGTGCACATGCACGTTATGATAATTGTGTAATTCATTGTCCCTTCAGAAAAATACACAGATATTACGTTGCAACGGGAGATAAAAACATAGGCGCACAAAGTATTCCTTGGCATAGTGGTGACGCCACATTAGATGACGCTAGATGCGATGACAAAGTGTGTTGCAACGGGTACCTATTGTTGGCGTGATTTCCAAATTATTAAATAAGAAAATATCAATGATACATATTGGTGGATCGATTGCAATATAAGCTGGGGCAATTTATCTAGGCGATGTATAACAGAGTAGGTTCTTTTATCATGTTTTAGCAAATAAAGTTTTGGCATACCAAATAGGCCGGGGATAAAATCTTAAAATGGCAATAAAGCAATACACATCCTAATGGAGTGGTATCATGGTTCAGAAATACGCACCAGTCCATCTACACAAACTGATGACGCACCAGTCCATCTACACAAACTGATGTATCAGAAGTCTTAGTGAAGATTATAACTTGAGAGCGGACTTTTGGAGGCCGGGCTACAGCTAGCCCGGTATCTCCATCGTTAGCGCCTACGATCTGGGCGGCTGTGTGTGCAGTCGGAAAAGGCACCAGCGAATTACGGAATAAAAAATCATCTGGGCCGCGGTATGGATACGTGCATAAGGATGCGTTAGTACATGGGCCAGGTCAGGCAGAACATCATGGGCCGACAACATGTGCCAAATTTCCATCCTTCATGTCAACACACGAACGAGACGCAGCCTATCCCCACCTCAGCTCTGAGACTCTCTCACATGGCGGCCAGATTCATGGCTATGGATGCCGGCGACGAAGAGGTAGACTGCCCGATCTGCTCTACTTTAAGCCTCCGTCCCCACACCTGCTGAATCCCCTCAGTTATTTTAGATCAACAAGCAGATTTAGCCACGAAAAGCACGTGGGATGCGGGATTTCACCGTGGCGAGGTCTTCATGGTTGGCCTTGTAGTCCCTGTCCAGATCCATCGGTACCAGGTGTCATGATCGCCGGAGCCGCCGACTTCGCGTGGTGTTCGGCATCTTCATTCCGGTGATAAACTTCGACTCATTTCGTTTTGCTCGACGGCATCGAGGTCCCCGTGGAGTCATCCTCCTCTCCGGCGACTGGATACGGCCGGCGGCGCCACTGGATAGGTGTTGGAGAATTTGACCTCTATGAAGTCCTTTGCCTCGTTCATGTGTCGGACGCAAGCGAGTTAGTAAGCTTGCTTGTTTTGTCGCTTGTTCAAGTATGTATTTGAAACACAACCTTTTTGTGTTGATATAGTTGCCGCACGGACATGCACCATCCGTCCATCCCTCCACTGATGGAAGCAGTTGGCATCCCTCAGTATGGTCTCCCTCACGGACGCCTATGCAACCATCTTGATCGCGTCATGGAAGTCGCGCGCGAGTACAAGTTGTCATGTTGATATAGCATGACGGGCACTGCGTCCGTCGGATCCAGGCATCCAGCGTCCACACCATCTCGGTCTCGTTCTGGGGAAGCTCCGCGTTCCGGCCCGTTCGGCACGCGCCAAGCAGCGCCTACCACATCCTGGCGTCGAGCCTCATCGTTCTACAGCTGAGCAGGTCCATGGCCGGCCTCGTCAAGCCCCCCGCTGTGCCTAGGAGTAGCCGAGTAGGAGGTCGAACATGCACGCGTAGTGGTTTGATCCGGGCCCTACGCTGCGTGCTCGGCCTGCATTGACCTTACTGATGCTGACCGGCGTCAACCATGAAGCTGCCTCCATGAGCATCACCATCTCCCCCATACCCCGTGGCGCAAGACTATCATGAATCGGAGACGTGAAATATGGGGACAGGAGGAGCATGTCACAGCCGGTGGCGAGTGGCGACGGCTCGTCTCCCTCCTCAGTGGCCTACATGTCCTGTTCCGACGTGTCTAACGGCTTTGTCTGCTACTCCTTGTTCCATTAAAGCGAGCGGGAGCTCGATCGACTGGAGATCCAAATCGAGCAGGACCACCAGGGTCGGGTAGGGAGCAAGAGATGGAATAAGAATCAGAAATCAATGCAAATCAGCGAAGCATGTTGAGGTCGGCCCACACCAGCGATCGATCGGGGGAAAAGAATAACGTACGAAACGAAAAAAATCCACACCCTTGGCCGGCTGCACATCCGACCAGCTTCTGCCTGGCCGGCCGCGCCCGTGTCCGTGCTCCTGCCTGGCCGGCCGTCCCCGTCGTCGTCGCCGAAGCCGCACTCGCCCGTGTCCTCGACCGCTCGCCTCCCCGGCTGGCCACGCCCATCCCATCACCATCGCCAAGGCGCACGTTGGCGACGGAACGAGGAAGAAGAGAGAAGAAAAACTCTATTCTATGGAATCGAACAATTTCTTTTTTAGTGGTGGCAATCTTGTAATTATTATGAAACTGAAAAGGAATAGAGCGATTTGGATCGTTGATCAAATGAACGGTTCGGATTTAATGTATCAACACACCTCAACAGAAGTTTGCTCTTTTAATAATACAAGTTGGAATTTACGTGCAACGCACGTCTTAACAATTAAAGGTTTTTAACAATTAAAGGTCTAGTTTATAAGTAGGAAAAATTTCAGACTATGTGCTCTATGCGGATTTCTTCTTTTAAAATTTTATATTGCAAAGATAATCTTGCATATATAAGCTGCAATGAAGACATGCTCTTTTGATGGCATCTCGGCACAAGCACCGGCGTGCCCGCTAGCTCGGCGCTCGTCGTGCTGAAGCTGAACAGAACACGCTCACCGCCGCCATCTCGTCGGCGTGCCCGACTGGCTCGACGCTCGTCGTGAGAACACGCTCGCCGACGCCGTCTCGCCGGCACGCCCGCCTAGCTTGGCGCTCGTCATGCTGAAACTCGTACAACACACACTCACCGGCGCCATCTCACCGGCATGCCCGCCTGGCTCGGCGCTCGTCGTGCTTAAGCTGGACAGAACACGCTCGCCGGTGCCATCCCACCGCCGTCTTGCATTGCATATTCATTCTTCGACATACAGAACAATTTTTGGATACATATCATTAAGAGAAACGTGATTCTAAGAATGAAACTAATATTCAAAGAACTAATTTTGCTTTTTGTTCTTCTGTACAAATAATACACACATTCATCTTGCTCTTTGTGTCTCGCCAAGCATTCACCGTACTTCCACCGATGGATGCCTGACGAGCACAAATAATACACACAAGAGCCGGAGTCGCAAGCTAGCTGGATCACTTGATGAAGCCCATGACGTTGGGCGTGCAGGTGTTCTGGAGCCAGGTCATGCCGTCGACGAACACGCCCGCCGTGAAGTACGTGGCCTCGGCCTGTCCGATGATGCGGTGTCCCGGCCGGTGCCGGCGCCGGGCCCGGTATTGGCATACTCGGCGTAGTAGGGCGTCTTGAGGCCAAGGTCACCCGTCCACTCCGACCACCCTCCGGCTTGATCAGGTCTCCGATAGGGCTCTCCATGGCAGATCGTCCTGCGCACTCCTTGGCCGGCCGAGGACATGCAGACAAGCCTTTCCCCAGTGCGTCTCCGCCCCGGTGATGGACACGGACGGCCAGACATGCATACAATCCTTTCCCCACATAAAGGTCTAAAGTGGCATATGTAATGTGTTACGTATCCCAGGAGGAGTCAAACTCTGCATTGCATACTACCGTGAAACCTGATCGATTAGTGGTCTTTTGTGTACGTATGTGGTTTTCATATCCTCCAATCTTCTGAAGCGTTATGTTTTAATCTAAACCGTTATTTTCTCTCGATCTGGATCAACGACTATGATTTAATGTATCAACACAGGTCAACACAAGTTTGCTCTTTTAATAATAGTATAGACTAGTACACGTGCACGTGCAACGCACGTCTCATAATTTATTATAATATAGCAAACATGTCTATATGTTGGGACGGGAGAGAAAAAGATCTCCATACATACCTTCTTCCCTGATATTGGATCACCAATGCGAACATACAATTTTCAAAGCTGATAATATGCGTGAGCAGTGGCGGAGCTAGCTCGTCGATAGAGCCTGGGCAAAGTCCAAGTGAACTTGCTTTGCCAGATTTTTGCCCCTACAAAACTTTGATTAACACTTCAATTACTGATAGCTATTAAAGGGTAATCACCAGCATGCCGGGCCCTAGCTCTGCCCTGTGCGTGAGTATCGCAATATATAGAACCTTATTCAGGAGCATGAAAGTCAAGCACAATGGTTAGTGAAGTTTCACGAAATCCAAAATAAATTCTAAATGCAAGATATGCAATTGTCTTGCAAGCAGGATATCAGATCAAGTGATATTTAAATGCTGCAACATTTGTATGAGAGCATATCTCTTCCACCGCGGTCACACTTATAATCAACATGTGCCAATATTTGATATCTACAAGTTACGAGCCATAACATTTGTAGAAATGGGACATTCTCATTAGTATGGTGGAATTTTTATATATTATGTTTGTCAAAACTACACACAACAACATTTAGCTGAGAATACTTAAAACAACAAAACATATCAGGAGTAATATTCAATAACCCAACAGGCTAATCTATCTACCAGTTAATACCCATGCATGTATCTTTCCGTCTATGTTTCAAATCAGCTAAGCTAACCCATTGAGCGAGTATAATGTTTGTCTGCAAAAGAAGCAGCAGCAGTGACTCATCTCCTTCTGACCAAAACACACGAACAGTTCATGCATTTCCTGCGCAAAACGCAACAGCACCTCATCCCTCCTCCACCGTCCGCACCGCCCTAGACACTGATCCTCTCATATCCATCTCCACTATCGGCACCACCCTGGCCACCTACTCATCCCTCTCTACTTGTAGCTCCTCCCCTCCTCCACACGCGATGCTTCACCCCGACCACCTAGTCTGCTCGTTGTTCCAAGAGGTGACCCTGAGGCCTAAAGAAGCATCAGCAAGATCATAAGCGGCAATAGTAACAGTAAAGAAAAATAAATGAAGGACAAAGGAAAGGAAAAGAAAGAAAAAATGTGGTCTAAGCGTACAGTTCGAACATGCCCGAACAGCCCGGACAAATAAATCCACGTCCGGACAGAAATAAGCTAGCTTGTAGACCGTGGTTGGAGATGCTCTAAGTGATTCTGCATCGACACAGAAATATGCGCTTGGGCTTGGGCTCGCCGCGAGCAGCGGCCGGCCGCGTCGACAACGGCGAAAACAGCGAATTTGAGTAATCCTTATGTAAGTTGTACGACGATCAATCGAGTCCATGATGTGCGCCGGGTCCGGAGAGGCGAGGTGAATTTTTTGCCTCAAGCTTTGAATACGTGAGGTGAATTGATTTGTATAGCTATGCAACTGACTGAAACATGTCCACGCCGAAAATCTATTGCCTTTTTGCTAGATGGTTCCTTTACAATCAGGACTCATGATGGAAAGTTGGTTAAAAAAATTCAGCTCTGACGTAAAGGTCTAAAGTTGTATTGTTACGTATCCTAGGAGCATTGCATACTACTGTGAAGGCAGACCTGATCGGATTGTACTCCTATCGGTGGAGTCCAACACGCGAGAAAGAAAAACACAAATCGGTGGAGTCCATCACCAAATCGAAAACGGCAACAACCAGCAATCGGTCGAAGCGGAAATAACGACACGCGGAAATAATTAGGGATCGCTCCTGTTATTTTGTGCATATACCTCCCGAAGCGTTATGTCTTAATCTAAGCCAACGCACGTCTCTTACAATACACAAACCAAAAACTAAAAGTCTGAAAATCAAAAGAATTGTGAGTTAGGATGATAACCCTTTTATAGAGTGGACAATTTTCTTTATTCAACTGAATAAGGTGAAGTGGACTCTTTTCTATTTCCTTTTATTGTATTGTAGCATGTAATTGCAAATTTATTGTCATTCTTTTATTGTAGTTGCAATTGTCATTGTGCAATCCCACATAGCGCAAATGTAAAAAAAAAAACTTAGGCAATCAAAGCTGCAGTTTGGCCATTCAGTTTTGGTCTCATCTCCACCGATAATATAAGACGAACTATAACTTGTCAGAGAAGTATATCGTAGCATATTAACAACCTGTGCCATCGAGATAAGAAGTACACAATAGTAACATGAGGATATAAAGTACAATAGCTTTAACCAAAGAAGTGAAAAGTGGCATAAGAACTGAACCTTCTTGTTGCATCACCACATTTTATTAAAAACAACTGCTTCCAATCTAACAAATGACACGACAAAGTTCATAAGGGAATCACGGGTGTTCTTGGACTCCTCCCTGCTAGCGGCCATTGTTACGACCTATATCAGGACGACAACCGGCCATGAAAGTTGTGCAAGGTGACCATTTTAGAGAAGCTCAAGGCCTGTTGCGTCTCTTTACAGGAGGTAGGAATACCAAAATTGTCTTCTTCCACCTGAAAGTATAGACTGTTGCCCGTCGTACCGAAGACACATCACTCCGTTAGGCATTAACCATTTTAGCAATTTAGTAGTAATTTTCTACAAATACATTAAACCATCTCAGTGTAAAGCATATTTCTATGCTTTAGGGGGCAAGTATTTCCACCGTTTAACCGAATGTAGAAAATGTGATAATTTTTTATCAAGAACAATGAAAAAAATAGATAACTAAGTCTAAGCATAATTTTTCTTGCGGTTAAAAACGAGAGGAAGATTTCGCGACTTGGACGCGCACCTCCCTCGCCACTGTAGCAGGAAGGCGATTTCTGAAAACCAGCTCGCTTGCCCACCTCGCTCGCCGGAGATCTGCGGGTTCCTCCGCCTCCGTCGGCCGCCTCGGCGGCGGGAGGCTGGGGAACCCGTAGATCTGGGCTTGTACATAGTGTAGGGCTAGGGTGCTCCTCGACCGGCGGCGCCATGGAGGTGAAGGAGGCGTCGGTGGAGGTTTTGGGGTCGGCCTGCGTTCCCTCTCGCGGTGGTGCTCCTCGGAGCTTCGTCGCGCCGCGGCTGACTTCCTCGAGGCCGCAGATCTGCGGATCTGTTCGTCTCGTCGGGCTCCGGCCGGATCTGCGCTGGCGGCGGATCCGAAGTCTGAAGATCAAGTTGAAGACGGTGTTGCACTTCCCTCCGACGAAGATGGCGCTCCGGCGAGTAGGGTCCTCGGGCCCGGCGTTTGGCGGCTTCCCGTCTGCCACGGAGCTGGCTCCTATCCAAGGCGTGAAGCGGAGCAGCGGCAGCGGCGCGTCACCGGCGGCTCCTGTGCGTCGACTGCGTCGGGATCTAGAAGAAGAAGGGGTTCGTTGTAATTTCTTCCTTCTTCTGGGTTGTTTTGTAACTTTGGAAGTGTAATTTCGTCCGATCCTTCGCAAAAAAAAAAATAGATAACTAATTGTCTTCTTTGAACCAGATTTAATAAGATTACACATAATTTCTTTGAACCAGATTTAATAAGATTACACATAATTTTTTATTATAAATTGCTAGCTCAATACTATTGTAGGAGAACAAATAATGCCGACAATGGTGTTTTACCCCTATTGCTACAGGTATCCGTGCAATCAAAACTTCAGAGACAATCATCAAAGCTGCAGCCGTAGTAGGTCTGTAAGCTTTGCATCATGGTTATGAATTAAATTCAGTAAAAATGCAAGATGTATTCTGACGACGACTCACATGAACAAAGCAACTGATATGCAGTTTGTTAGAAGTTCCAACCGCATCATTCAGATGTACTAATTGGCCTTTTTATTAAAAAAAAACAGAGCAGCTAACAATCAGGCAAAGCAGCAGCAAATAGCTATTTGGCATGTCGATCTGCAGCAATCCCTGAAATAACAAAGCGGCAGGAGCAGCAAATCAAAACAACTAGCAATCTCTCTCTTTGCAAAACAGCGAATCGACAGAAACAAAGTAGCCACCGGCAGCCTCAATCTCTTCCCGACGCCTCCACTCCCCTACATTCCTCCTCCCTCCCCCCAACTCTCCCTGGTGTCGAGACATCTCCTCCTCCCTGCACGCCGCCGTTCCTGCTCCTTTCTCTCCGCAGTCCAGCGTCAGCCCCCCTTCCCAATATCTACAACCAACCAGCACCACTCCTCCATCTCCCTTCCTTCCTCCATCTATCCGCCCCTTTCTCTTCCCGTCGCGGACATGCTAGATTGTGGATGAATCAGGGAGACAGGCAGAGCTCGCCGGCCACCTCCGCTTGCTCGCAATAGCAGGAGCAGCAGGGCCCCCTACAGGCAGAGCTCGCCGGCCACCTCCGCTTGCTCGCAATAGAAGGAGCAGCAGCAGGCCGTGGCTCCCCGTTCTCCCCTCCCCGTTTCGCGGGCCGCTTCTGGATGCGCTGCGCTACCTCTGTTCAAGCACGCGTAGCCAGAGCGGGGAGGCTCCGTTCAAGCACGCGGAGGAGGGAACTAAGGAGGGGATTCAGGGGATTCGCCGATGACCCGGCTCCGGGCTCTAGCCGGTCATCGCGCGGGGACGGAGGGAGGGGCTCCGGCGCCGGCGCGGGCACCATCAGCTGCCAGGACTTGGGACTCGACGGCGCGGCCACAGACGGTGCCTCCTTGTAATTACCATCAAAACGAAAAGGTGTGTTAAGTTGTTAAACATTGGAGCGATCTGGAGCGCTGATCAGATATTGAACGGATTTAATTTAATGTATCCCGAACATGTTTGCTCTTTTAATAGTAGTATATAGAAGTATAGAAGAAACCCCTGTTTTTCGTATTTTTTTACTTTCAGAAAATTTCCCGATGTCAAATGGATCTGTAATTTTTTTATCTTATCCTTTTTTGAAAGGAATTTTTTTAAATCTTATCCTCACACGGCTTATGGTTATTTTACCACTATAATTTAGAAGCATGCAAAAAATGCTATGGATAATAAGATATAATCGAATGCAAATGATGTCTTTTGCTTCTATAGATAATGTAGAATGTGTAATAAAATATAATCTTATCGAGGATTTTATGTTATTTTACTACTATCATCTACTCCCTCCGTTCCAAATTAGATGACTTCCTTTGGGAGTAAAAGCATGCAAAAAATAAATTGCCATAGATAATAAGATATAATCGATTGCAAATGTTTTCTTTTGCTTCGATATATAATGTAGAACATATTAGAAAAGATAATCTTATAAAGTATTTTGCATGCCTGTAGGTGGATAAATGGATGCACGAACTCGCCATATAATGTAAACCTATTTCTGGACTCAAATTTAAGTTCCTATTACATGAAGTTTGCCTTAACTTGCTTAGCAAAATAAAGCTCGTCTTGCATGTTAGGGCCTCTTTAGATAGCTCGCTCAATAAACGCCCTAATATGGAAGACGCATGAATTTCATTGCTTGATAGTACAAACACAGAACAATGTAAGAAAAGTTCTTTTAAGCAAAGTCTGGCCGCGTTTATTTGATAATAGAAAATATAGTTACATCAGGAATAACAAAAGGCAAAGGAACCCCAGAGGGGTCTCCACCCCAGAAAAAAGAACTATTTGTATCATGCGTCTTCTTTGCTAATTGATGAGCCACCTGGTTTGCATCTCTAGGACAATGTTGAAATTGAATATCTCGCATCGAACTTGCCTTCAGGAAGCACTGCTGAATGTGGACTCCAGACTTCAATTATGTCAGCACTTGAACGGACGGCACGGCTGGGGACGGTCCAGTGGACGCACCCGGGGTTTAGTCCCACCTCGCCAGTTGAGGGAGGCCGACACCAACTTATATAGCTGGGCAAACCTCTCCCTTCAGGCCGGTCTTTTGAGATGAGAGAGGCCTTGGGCCTCCGAATACACTGGTCGAGCGTGGGCTGGCCTTTGGGTCGCTAACATCTGGTATCAGAGCAAGCGTGCGCGTCGCTATTAGGTGTGTGACGGTCGCCTTCGCTCCTGTTTAGGAGGATGGGATGTCAGCACTCGAACGGACGGCACGGCTGGGGACGGTCCAGTGGACGCACCCGGGGCTTAGTCCCACCTCGCCAGTTGAGGGAGGCCGACACCAGCTTATATAGCTGGGCAAACCTCTCCCTTCAGGCCGGTTTTTGGGATGAGAGAGGCCTTGGGCCTCCGAATACACTGGTGGAGCGTGGGCTGGCCTTTGGGTCGCTAATATCTGGTATCAGAGCCAGCGTGCACGTCGCTATTAGGTGTGTGACGGTCACCTTCGCTCCTGTTTAGGAGGATGGGATGTCAGCACTCGAACGGACGGCACGGCTGGGGACGGTCCAGTGGACGCACCGGGGTTTAGTCCCACCTCGCCAGTTGAGGGAGGCCGACACCAGCTTATATAGCTGGGCAAACCTCTCCCTTCAGGCCGGTCTTTTGGGATGAGAGAGGCCTTGGGCCTCCGAATACACTGGTCGAGCGTGGGCTGGTCTTTGGGTCGCTAACAAATTAATCCTGAATATCTGGCATTTATGTAAGAATAGTTGTTTGTGTGGAACATATAGGAAAGAAAACGGGGAAACAACTCTCGACTATGGGGTGAATCTTAAACCGGGCGGAGTTGACGTTCAACTTCTCGTTAGATTGAGGCGTAGAAATCCAATCTATAACAATTTGAGTAACGTAAGTTCTTTTTTGCCTAAAGATAATTCGTAGAAAAAATTAGTAAGTAGCCTCCTATGGAAATTACAAATTCCTTCTACTATCCGAAAAAAGACCTCTGTTTTCTCTCTGTGGAGTCACGTCCAAGCCCATCCAGCCATCTTGCCGATCTCAAGCTACACCACTGCACTGCTCACTTTGGTGACGTGAACTCGGGATTCCTGCATACTCTCGGACCTACGCATGCATGCAGGACTTGACTGACACCAAAGGGAGGGATCCGAAGAAAAAGGAAACAAACAGCCGCGCGGCGGAGAGCCAAGACGACGACGACGACTACGCAAGCAGATGATGCATCTACCGACCGGGAAAGTCGAGTGCCGTCCGCCGGGTCCCCGCGGAAAGCAGAAGGGCTTGTCACCCCCGACGGCCCATGCGCCCATGCCACCCGTGCATTGAAATTTGAAAGAGAGAGCCGGAAAGCGAGTAGCGAAGCGATGCCAGCTCACTTGGCTCGCTGCAAAAGAGGAAAGGCGCCCCACCCGCCCGCCTCTGCTTCGCTGCCTCCCTGCCGAGCAATGAGCCTGGTGTGGTGCGATGTGCTGTGCTGTCCGTGAACCACGCGAGGGAGACTGATTTGACAGTTGAGACTTGAGAGCGGAGGAGCGTCCCCCGGGATGGCTGATTTTATATCGCGCAGATGTCGGATTTTTAGTCATCCAGGTTGACGTGGCTCTAGCGATACAATTTGTGCATACAAGTAGCACTAACTAATGCATGCAAGGAAATAAAAGACCGCTAGTTGTACACAAGAAGGAAAAGAGGAATTGG
Source organism: Poa pratensis (assembly GCA_947311845.1). Classification (NCBI taxonomy): domain Eukaryota; kingdom Viridiplantae; phylum Streptophyta; class Magnoliopsida; order Poales; family Poaceae; genus Poa; species Poa pratensis. Next base: position 27,670,718 of record CAMZMU010000071.1, on the reverse strand, counting down.
TAAAGCACACATCGAAGGTACAAAAATAATAGTGTATAAAATGCTAACCTATTTTTTTAACGAATTACAAGGCGGAAAGTGGTTTATGCTCCCGAGCTCGAGTGCTCCTGTCATTTTAAAAAATTAGAAAAATATATTTAAAAATTTCAAAAAATCTGAAAACAATCATGCATGTTCTCAAGGATGCATACTAGAAGCGTGCAAAATCTCAATGCAAAAATATTTACATTATGGTCTGCACAAAAATGACAAAATTTCTAGATTTGAAACTATGCATTGTTAACTATAATGAGACCTATAAAATTTCCATTTTTATGTAGGTCGAAATATAAAGTATTTGGAACTGTAATTTTGTACGTTTATAGGATACATCCTCGAGAACATGCATGTTTTTTTAGATTTTTTAAAACTTTTTAAAATAGTTTTTATTTTTTTTGAAGTGACAGGAGCACTGGAGCTCGGGTGCAAGAAATCTCCACCCCAATACAATGTGACAACTTTAGTGTCAAGAGGGCGACAACTTTATAAATCTTCAGGTGATATTTTTAAAGTCAATTTTTTTGTCAAACATAAATATGAGGTCTGGTTACAAAGATCTCGTCCAAACAAAGACGAGTTGAAGGCGGATCATCAATTGGAGTGGTTTAATTATTTTATTTTTTGAAAAAGCTGCATAACATCATCATTTTTACATGGCGCAAAATCCCTAGAGCACTCACGTCCGCGCGCACCCTAATTTAAATCCTTTTTGTCGCTTGCCAAAGTTTATAGAAAAGAGGTGGCAAATCCAGCTAAGATACCACGTTGACGAGTGTTAAATGATTTAAATCCCTATGGTCGTGCGTTTGGTTAATGGATCAAAGTGTATGGAATGGGATGGCCCAGATATTGTGGGCTGGGATGGTCCTCGGTTCGTTTTTGGTGTTTCGTTTGGTTGAGGGATATGAAGTGGATGAGATGGTTGCAGTTAACTTAACACCAACGGGTTAACATGCTTAAGTTGCAGTTAGCTTAACAGAGAATGGGTTAACGCATTGGTGGTGGCCAAGAACCGCGTCTCCGGCAGTGATGCGCTGAAGGCGGTCCGGAACTGTATCCCCGACAGTGGCTCACCGTGCAAAAGAGCTCACCGACATCGCGGTCGTGCCCTCCCATGTCACCGGCGACGAGCTTCTGTGCACCAAAATCTACGGAGCCGGTTCCCCTGCCATCAAATCGGAGATGGGAGGCGGCGCTTGGAGCATACACGACAACGGAGCTTCTTGGTGGCATCATATTCCGGGGGAGAATCCGCCTGAGCGGGGCGGCGGTGTAGGTTCTCGGTGGCGGTGCCGGAGCCGGGGAAGACGTGGGGCGCGGCGGTGGCGCCGGGGCCTGGGGAGACGTGTGGCGCGGCGGTGGCGCCGGGGCCGGGGGAGACGGCGGCCTGCTGGTGGTGTGTGGTGGCCTAGCGACCGAGCAGGGAGCGCATAGGAGGAGAAAGATTAGCAATGGGAAGAAGGATTAGAAAACGTGGGCCAAACGGTGTGACCGATTTTGAGGAATCTATTGGTTCAGCGTCTTTAGGGGATTTTTTCGATAAAGGGAACTTTATTACTTAAAAGTTTTAACCATGTACCTAGGCTCTGCATAGCTAAGATGCACAGCCACACGTCCACATAAATATCAAAACAGCGAAAAGAAAAATAGGCGAGTTACATATCATCATGAGAAATTGTAGAAACGCCTAAACTGCTGGAGGGCCAATCCGTAGATTATGCTGTCATCCTTGTTGGGAAAAAAATCCCTCGCCGAGCCCTCCAACCGCGTACATGCCTCCATGAACAATGCGCGGTGCTCCACACGCTGCAGTGACGCCCATGAGCGGATCAAAACCATACACCGGTAGATGACCTGCATAAGAAAGTCATTTTTGTCATTAAACACCTTGTCATTTCTACATAGTCACAGCGACCAAATAGCGGCAATCGCTCCCACCCTAATTAGCTGCTTAAACCAAGAATCTACACCATTGAGCCAATTGCCAAATATATTGGCAACACTACTAGGTGGATATAAGTTCGAGGCTATCTGAATGACTGACCATATAGACCTAGCGAAATTACAACGGAAGAAAAGGTGTTGTATACTCTCATCGTGATGACAAAAGACATACGATTTGTTTTCTTGCCGATTCCGCCTTGCAAGGTTGTCCTTAGTAGGATCACTCCTCGACGAAGATACCACGCAAACACCTTAGTTTTCAGTGGAATCTTCATCTTCCAAATTTTCTTATTATTAACAACTGGAATCTCAGGCTGAATTAGCGCTCTGAACATAGAATCCACCGAGAATTTGCCATTCTCATCGAGATTCCATCGAAATTTATCCGATCCATGCGTCAATGGCACTGAAGCAAGACGTTGTAGCAAGACATTCCAAGATGCTTGTCTAGGACCAAACAGACTTCTTCTGAACGACGCATTCGGTGGGAAAGATTCCAACACCTTGGCGAGTGTATCGCTTTTGTGTCGCACAATGTTGTACAGTGCCGGAAATTGTTCACGAAGAGTGGCATTACCAAGCCATTTATCCTCCCAGAACCTAATTTCGGATCCATCCTGGATGGAGAAAGACCCATGTGGAAAAAAATACTTTTTGGTGGTCATGAGGCCAGCCCAAAAGTGAGAATCACCGGCTTCCAATAAACCTGTGATGGCGCTTTTGAACCCACATACTTTCTTCTTCGGAGGGTCTGCCAAACCCCGTCCTCGGATAGTAGCTTAAAAAGCCACTTGCCAAGGAGTGCCCTATTCTTGACCTCAAGGTCATGAATTCCGAGTCCTCCTTGGTCTTTAGGTCAGCAAACCACACTCTACTTAGTCAAGCGGTACTTTCTCTTCTCACTATCCCCTTGCCAAAAGAATCTTGATCGGAAATAATCCAATCTTTTTAAGACTCATTTTGACAATTGGAAGAAAGATATCATATTCAGTACCATATTACTTAGTACTAAATTTATGAGAACTAATCTCCCCCTAAAGATAATAATTTCCCATTCCAGCTGTGTAATCTGGCATGTAAACGTTCCTCGACCAGTTTCCATTTAGCATTTGTGAGTCTCCGATAGTGTATCGGAATTCCCAAATACTTAATAGGAAATTGTCCCTGCGCGCAGCAAAAAAGCTCGGCATACTGAGAAACATCATTTTGAGCCTCGCCAAAACAAAACAACTCGCTCTTCTGGAAATTTATCTTTAACCCCGACAAATGCTCAAACGCTGATAGAATTAACTTCAGGTTTTTAGCTTTTTCAATGTCATGATCCATAAAGAGAATTGTATCATCGGCATATTGAAGTATAGACAAACCGCCATCCACAAGATGAGGATGCCTCCTTCAATTTGGCCGTCAGCCTTCGCACGTTCAATCAAAATAGCAAGCATATCCGCCACTATATTAAATAGCATTGGCGACAAAGGATCACCTTGTCTAAGTCCCTTTTCGGTTTGGAAGTATCTGCCCGTGTCATCATTGACTTTAATGGTGACACTTCCTCCCGAAATGAAACTATGGATTAAAGCTCGCCACTCATCGGAAAAACCTTTTATTCTGAGAGTCTGCTGGAGAAAGGACCATTTGACCTTATCATAAGCTTTCTCAAAATCAAGTTTTAGAATCACCCCATTCAACTTTTTGCGGTGCATCTCGTGGACCGTTTCATGAAGGGTAACCACCCCATCTAGGATGTTGCGTCCTTGCATAAAAGCTGTCTGAGAAGGACGAACCACATGATCAGCCACAGTATTCAGCCTTATTGTAGCAACCTTGGTAAATATTTTAAATCTAACATTAAGAAGGCAAATGGGTCTGAATTGTTGAATCCTTTCTGCCTCATTAATCTTAAGTAATAAAATAATTTCACCAAAATTCAGGCGGAACAGCTCTAATTGTCCACTATGGAGGCAGCAGAACAATTGGAGAAGGTCTGGCTTGATGACATCCCAAAAGTTCTGATAGAATTCAGCTGGGAAGCCATCGGGACCAGGGGCTTTGTTGTGTTCCATTTGGAAAATAGCCTTTCTCACTTCTTCCTCAGAGTAAGGTGCAGTGAGAAAGCCATTCTCCTCATGAGAAACCTAGGGGATATCTGCTGTTTGGGTCTCATCCAAGGAAAAATGGTCTTCCTCCGGAGCTCCAAATAGACTTTTATAATACTTAGTAATATACGACTTTAGTTGCTCATGGCCTTCAATCGTTCCCTCCTCCTGTACAAGGGAGAAAATACGTTTCTTCCTGTGTCTGCCGTTGGCAACACTATGGAAATATCTCGTATTTGCATCCCCTTCAAGAATAAATTGGGCTTTGGATCACTGATACCACTTAAACTCCTCCTCGCGCAGTAATCCAGCTATCTTTGCGTTCGATTGATTTTTTAACTCAATCTCTTGCACGGATAACGAACGCATTTCTGCCAAGGCTTCGAGGTCATCATAATTGATGAAAGTCGTTGCTTTTCTTTTTTAAGTGAACCCGTTGTGTGATGAGCCCATCCAATGAGGTAGTTGCGTAGCGCACGTATTTTGTTATTCCACCTCTGGATTGACGTTGTCCCAGTAACAGGTCTTTCGGAAGAAGATGAAGATGGCAATCCTATTATCTCCTCCTCGTCGGAAGGGAAGGTGATGATAACATGGAAGAAAGCTCCGGGTGATCTCCATGGGTTTCGTGTAGTTATGCTCTTTTCCCTTTTTGGCGTCTCGATGCCAAAGGGGGAGAAGTAGTTCTATTAGGTTCTCTCGGGATTTGCATGGGTTGGACACAAGCATGTGCTTTTATCATTTTATTGCGCTTGTGTCTCTTTTATGTTATTTGGAACTTATTTGCATCTTGTGTTGTGAACTATGTGAGTGTAAGACATATGGATTTCTATTATGTATGGTTGAACCTACATTATTGTGCTATGGTTATATGGATGTTTTATCTATATTTATATGCACAAGGTATGGTTTTTATCTCTAGGCTCAACCTACTTTGTGATATGTCTTGTTTATGAAATGTTTCGTTTACATATCATGTCGCCTTGTTGTGGAACTTGTTTCTCTATATGTGTGCATTTGCATTCCAAAGCAAATGAGTTATATGCACACATCTAGGGGGAGCTTTTCCTTTTGTTAAACATGATAGTATGGTGAACGTTATTGCAAATCCGTGTGTTGTCATCTAACACAAAAAAGGGGGAGATTGAAAGGACATTTTGTGATCTCTTAGTTTTGTGTGTTAGTTAACAACACTTAGGATGTCTAATCTGGTGCTAAGTGATGCAGGTTTTATTGTATACAACATGTGCATCAACACCAAAAAGGAAAAGAGTTTCTGGAGCATTTCAGGCCGGAGTTTCCGGCCTCCAAGGCCGGAGTTTCCGGTCCTGGACTTGTCCTCGAAGAAACAGCAAAGCTGCTGAAGTGTTGCTCAGCCCCTGGTGTGAGGACCGGAGTTTCCGCCCCTGGCCAAACATTCCGGCCCCAGGGCACCGGAGTCTTTGCCCAAGTCTCTGCTGCTGATTGTTGCTCAGCCCCTGGTGTGGGGCGGAGTTTCCGGCCCCCAGGCCGGAGTTTCCGCCCCTGGCCAAACATTCCGGCCCCAGTACACCGGAGTTTTGGCCCAAGTCTCAGTGTGAAGAAGTTGCTCAGCTCCTGGTGTGGGGCGGAGTTTCCGGCCCCTGTAGGCCGGAGTTTCCGCCCAGGCCGGAGTTTCCGGTCACTAGGACCGGAAACTCCGGTGTGATTCTTCTCTGCAACGGCTACTTTTCTGGGAGGGGTATATATACCCCTCCATCTACCTCCAGCCAGCTAGCTCGCCCAGAATTCAAGATCCCCATTGTTGCAAGCTCAAGAATCACTAGATCTCCCAATCCCTCCACCCAAACTTGTTGATCTTTGGAGGATTGAAGGAGAAGGCCCCGATCTACATCTTCACCGAGCCGTTTGTCATTTCCCCCTCATTCACTTGAGGGACCATTGCTAGGGTTTCCACTAGGAAAACCTAGCCCCCTATTGTACTCACTTGATTGTCTTTGTGACAGATTGTAGCTGTTTGGGAGCCCCCAATCCTTTGTGGGTTGTGCCCCAAATCGTTGTTGTAAAGGCTCCGGACTCCGCCTCGAAGGTTTCCGATAGTTGAAGTGAACCAAACCTTTGTGGTGCGGTTCACCGGAGAAGAGGGTGAGGCCTTTGTGGCCGTTGAACCATTGTGTTGGTTCACACCTCTCCAACGAGACGTACTCCCCTAAAAAGGAGGAACTCGGGATTACATCCGTGTCTCCGCGTGCTTTGACTTCGGTTACCTCTATCCTTGTTTACCGCCTTATTATATCGTGCTTAGTTGCTAGCTTGTCATATAGGTAAATTCACCGTAGTTGCATATCTAGAGAATTTACCTTTTGTGTCAAGCCTAAATTGAAAAAGACTAAAATTGGAGTAGCACCTATTCACCCCCCCCTCTAGGTGTCATACCGATCCTTTCAATTGGTATCAGAGCTAGGCTCTCTTGTTTTGGGCTTAACCGCCTAAGAGAAGTATGACACAAAGTGAGGATGAGGCCGATCTTGCCAAGGCCAAGAGACCATGGCATCCATGGCCGATATCAAATCGTTGGAAACAACATTGACATCGTCCATGAATGACATGAATGTCAAATTTGATGAGTTGCGTGACATGCTCATGAAACTCACAAATGCCAAGGTTTCGGAAACCATCCCACTAGAGGGTATCTCTAACTCCGATGAAGGTGATTCCGAGGAGGGTAAAAAGAAAAATGAGAAGGGGTGGAAACCACCTCCGGATCTAAACCATCTCCTCCTCCTCCTACCAAGCATGAAGATGGGAAGGAAGAGTACCATAACGTTCCGGGATGGTACCCTATCGACCCACCTATCACCACCCGCATAAACCCCATTGGTCCTCCACCTAAGCTTAATGCATTAGCCTTTGCTAGTTGGCAACGCTCAATGAAATCTCATATTAACAGTGCCTCTATCGAGCTTTGGAGGATCATTGAAGATGGGTACAAGGTTGCGGATCCAAGCAATGTGACAAGAAGAGAATTTGCCGAAAAGCAACTCAATGCCTCCGCACTCCATATGATTGAACTTTCAGTGTGAAAGTGACAAGCATTATGTTCTCAATGCCACCACCGCCAAAGAAGCTTGGAATTGTCTTGAGGTTGCATTTCTTGGGAATGAAAGCATGAAGAGAAACCGATATGAGTCTTTGAGCAATGATGCCGAAGGCTTCTACATGTTTGACAATGAGATCATGAAGACATGTATGGAAGACTCAAGACTCTTGCAAAGGCCTTCTTTGATGTGGGGGCAACCTATGTGGATGATGCTTATGTCAAGAGGAAGTATGTGAATGCTCTCTTGCCTTCCGAGCCCATCGAGGTGAAGGCCATTCAAGGAAGACACAACTACAACGAAATGACATCCAATGAAGTTATGCAAGAAGTGCAAGCCTCCAAGGTTGCCACCAAGAATGCCGAAGATAGCCGTGCTAGGGCCATGGGGATGAAACAAGGCCCCTCACTTGCTTTGAAGGCCAAGGTGGTATGTCTTGATGAGGTTGAAGCGTGCCCAAGCAACATTGCTCCAAATGATCTTGAACCGGCTCTAAATGGTCATATAGCTCTTGCCACAAGAGAGTTTTGGCAAGACCCGGCAAAAGCTAAAGCCAAGGTTGATAAAGAGAACAACTCAAGTGGGAAGAAAGAGCTAGCCTCAAAGTGGAAGACGTGCTACAATTGTCATGACAAGAACCACTACATAAGAGAGTGTCCTTATGAGAACCGAGAGCAAAATGGTGGGAAGCTCATCCCCAAGGACCATTCAAGTTGATCCAAAAGAAGCCCGCAAGACCAAGGAAGCCTTTCTTCAAGAAGGCACCAAGAATTGTGTTGGTGGCACAAGAAGAATATGCCACAAGTGATTCCGAAGATGAAGATGCACCTACTAAAGAGGTAGCCGCATTGGCTATTGTATCAACTTCATCATCTTCTCTCTTTGAATCCCCCAATGAGAACTTCTCCACCAACAACGCTCGTTGCCTCATGGCTAATGTCACCGAGGTATCATCTCCTTCTCCCAAGACTATGCATGAAATGAGTGATCAATCTAGTCTTGTGATTAAGAAAGAACTTGTTGCTTTCGATACTTTCATGACTAACTTGCAAGGTGAAGCTAAGGAACATGTTGAGTCTCTCATGAGACAACTATGTGCGGCCGAAGAACTTCTTCAAGAAAAGAGTAAGATTGAGAGAGAGGATTCTCTCACCATTGCCTCTTTGAATGCTTCCGTAGCATCCTTGAATGCCTCTCTTGATGAAGAGAGTGAAGAAAGATGTTCTCTTGAGGAAAGACTTGAGTCTCTTGATGCTAAAAATGATGATATCATTAATAAAATCATTAAGGATAGAGATCATGTCGTTGCTAAATATAAAGTGCTTAAAAAGGAGAAAGTTGAACTTGGGGTTGCTAATGCTAGACTTCTTGAGGATATGGAGAAGCTTGACAAGGCTCACAAGGCCTTGGAAACAACTCACTCCCTTTTAGTCAAGTCTCATGAGCAACTTCAAACTCAACTTTCTAAATCTAGCTCAACTAGCATATCTATTCTTCCTCGTGTTCATGAAAATGTTATTGAAGAAAATGTTAGTGCCAAGACCTCTATTCCCAAAGGTAAAGATAAGGGTATTGCTTACTTATTTGAGCAAAAACCACACAAAGGGAAGGAGGGTCTTGGTTATGTAGCCGAGCCCAAGAAGAAAGTGGGCAACAACAAGAAGATCAAGACCAAGCCCGCACAAGCCGAGACTTCCATTGCGGGTGGTAGTGCCACAAGGGGCAAGACCACTCGTAGTGACTTTGCGGGGCATAACAACCCCAACTATATTCTTTATGTTGATTATTATGGGGATGTTTATGCTCAATATGTTGGTCCATATGATGGTTACATTGATTACTCTATTTGGGTCCTAAGACCCTTGTTGCTAACCAAAGAGGACCCATTGAGAAATGGGTACCTAAATCCAAGCAATGATTTCTTGTAGGACTATGCTTCCGGTGGATCGAAATGGGTGGTTGATAGTGGATGCACTAGTCATATGACCGGAAGCAAGGAGATTATGACGGAGTTGAGACCAAATCTAAATAACTCATCCGTCTCTTATGGTGACAATCAAAGGCCGAGGTAAAGAGTCTCGGCAAGGTGGTAGTTGCAAGGGATATCACCCTTGTAAATGTCATGCTTGTTGAGTCTCTAGGTTACAATCTTATGTCCGTTCGTGCTCTTAATAAGATGAACTTTGATGTCCATTTTACTATTGATATGGTGGTACTCTTGAGGAGCAAGACTCTAAAGGTCATGTTCGTTGGGTATGTTGAAAATGAGTTGTTTGTGGTAGACTTTTCGGGGTCTACCAACACTCAAGCAATATGCCTATTCGGAAAGGCCGACGTGGGGTGGTTGTGGCATCGCCGCTTGTCCCATGTCAACATGAGAACTTTGCAAAGTCTTCACAAGGGTGGCCACATTCTTGGACTAAAAGAGATGTTTCTTTTTCTAGAGATCGTCTTTGTAGGGCTTGTGTTGAAGGAAAGATGCATGATTCTCCCCATCCAAGCAAGACCATTATTTCATCAAAGAGGATTTGGAACTTCTTCATGTTGATCTCTTTGGTGCCGTGCCTCAACCTAGTCTTGGTGGGAAGAAATATTGTTTGGTGATTGTTGATGACTATTCAAGATTTACTTGGGTTTATTTCTTCAAGACGAAGGATGAAACCCAACAAACCGTCATCGACTTTTCCAATATTGTTCAACGCCAATACAATGTCCCTATTTTGGTCATTAGGAGTGATAATGGCTCCGAGTTCAAGAACTACACCTTAAATGAGTTTCTTAGTGAAGAGGGGATTCGTCATCAATATTCCGCTGCATATACCCCTCAACAAAATGGTGTAGCCGAAAGGAAGAACCGGACTCTCATGGATATGGCAAGGTCTATGTTGGCGGAGTTTAAGTCTCCCTCTTCTTATGGGCCGAGGCTATCTCCACGGCGTGTCACTCCTAACCGGTTATTCTTTCGTTGGCAAGAAGAATCTTATGAGATGCTACCGGCAACAAGCCCAATGTCTCCTACTACCGTGTTTTGGTTGTAAGTGTTTCTATAAAACAAAAGTGTTCGTTTGTCTAAATTTGAATCTAAAGCTTTAGAGGGTGTTTTTGTTGGTACGGTGCCGAATCTCACACCTATAGAGTCTATGACAAGACCGTTGGGAAAGTCATAGAATCTTGTGATGTGAGGTTCGATGAGAATGACGGCTCCCAAGTGGCGCAATTTCATGTTTGTGATGTAGATAATGAGGAACCTCAAGAAGCAATAAGAAGAATGGGGGTTGGTTTCCATCGCCCCATTGAAATCCATCATGAGCCTCCTCAAGCAAGTCCTAGCTCCACTCATGTGGAGACTCCATCATCACAAGTTGAAGTTGCACCTTCTATGGAAGCAAATGATGCACCTACCCAAGAACAAGTTCAAGACCCTCCTCAAGTTGACCAGTGCTATGCAAGAACCAAGTTCTCCTATTGTGCTAGCCAAGGTCAAGACCAAGATCAACCCTCTCCTTCCTTTGTTGAAGATGTGCTTCAAGATGATCAAGGTCAACACTCCGGTCAAGACGGGGACTCAAATGATCAAGATGATCAAGCGAAATTCCTCGCATCAATGAGGATATCGAAACCCGTCGTATAGCAAGAGTCAAAAAGGATTGGAGAAGAAAGAGTCTTCATCTAGAAAATATCATTGTTAATGTCAAGAACAAGGTCACCACAAGAAAACAATTGGCAAATTTCAATGAACATCAAGCCCACATCTCTATGGTGGAACCAAAGAAAGTCTTTGAAGCTCTTGAAGATCCGGATTGGTTGGAAGCCATGCATGAAGAGCTCAATAACTTCAAGCGCAACAAAGTGTGGAATCTAGTGGAGAAGCCAAAAGATTGCCTCAATGTTATAGGCACCAAGTGGATATTCAAGAACAAGCAAGATGAGCATGGAATGGTTGTGAGGAACAAGGCAAGATTGGTAGCACAAGGGTTCTCTCAAGTTGAAGGCATTGATTTTGGAGAGACCTATGCTCCCGTGGCTCGCCTTGAGTCCATCCGTATCCTTCTTGCATATGCATCACATCATAATTTCAAGTTGCAACAAATGGATGTGAAAAGTGCCTTTCTTAATGGTCCTTTAAAGGAGTTGGTATATGTTAAGCAACCTCCGGGATTTGAGGATCCACACTTCCCTAACCATGTCTACAAACTTGATAAGGCGCTCTATGGTCTCAAACAAGCACCTCGTGCTTGGTATGAGCACCTAAGAGAGCTATTGGTAGACCGTGGCTTTGAAGTGGGGCAAATCGATCCCACTCTTTTTACCAAGAGGGTTAAAGGGGAGCTTTTCATATGCCAACTTTATGTTGATGATATCATATTTGGCTCTTCTAACAAAGCTTTTAATGATGAATTTTCAAAGCTTATGACCGATAGGTTCGAGATGTCCATGATGGGAGAGTTGAAGTACTTCCTTGGTTTTGAGATCAAGCAATTGAGTGGAGGGACCTTCATCTCTCAAGCCAAATATATCCAAGACATGCTCAAGAGGTTCAAGATGCAAAATGCTAAAGAGAAGAAGTTTCCTATGGACACCAAGTGTCATCTTGAACTTAATCCAAAGGGTAAAGATAAGGATGTTGATCAAAAGCTCTATCGCTCTATGATTGGTTCTTTGCTTTATCTTTGTGCATCTAGACCCGATATTGTGTTGAGTGTAGGAGTGTGTGCAAGGTACCAAGCGGCTCCCAAAGAAAGCCACCAAACGGCGGTTCTTCGAATCTTTCGATATTTGGTTCATACCCCAAGGTTTGGTTTGTGGTATCCTAAAGGCTCAACTTCTCTCTTGCCGGTTACACGGATTCGGATTGGGCCGGTTGCAAGGATGATAGGAAATCAACTTCCGGGGCTTGCCAATTCCTTGGTAGGTCCTTGGTGAGTTGGTCTTCTAAGAAGCAAAATTGCATATCTCTCTCCACCACCGAAGCCGAGTATGTGGCGGCCGCTAGTTGTTGCACTCAATTGTTGTGGATGAGGCAAACTTTAAAGGAATACGGTGTCCATTGTGACAAAGTGCCTCTTTTATGTGACAATGAAAGTGCTATCAAGATTGGCCACAACCCGGTGGAGCACTCAAGAACGAAGCATATTGAGATTCGCTATCACTTCATCCGTGATCACATCATCCGGGGTGATATTGAGCTTGGTTATATTCCCACGAAGATCCAACTTGCCGATATGTTCACGAAGCCACTTGATGAAGCAAGGTTCACTTATTTGAGGCATGAGCTAAATATCATCGATTCGGGGAGCGTCGCTTGAGTATCTTGCATACACACCTATATCTTAGCTATTTGTTTGGTTTAGGTGTAGGCATGGACATAGGGGGAGTGCGGTCCTAATCCATTGGACTATCCCTCCCCCCATTATGCCGATAGAAAGAACTCATTTTGTCTCTATATTGTTCATTTTATGAATTGTGAGCTTAAATGACGAGTAGTGGCGGTGAACCCAAGATATATCTTCGCGGTGTCACACCACATACACTCATACATGGTGGCTTAGGCCACCGCCATCTTCTTTGTGAAGATTTGATCTTGTTGGAGCTTTATGGCCTTTTTGCCTATCCGTTGGTTTTTATGGAAAACACACTCAAATGATGCTTCTTAATGTTTTCTTTGTGCCTCTTACCAAGTTTGAGTGTGAAGTACCATTTCCAGTGACTTTGTGTCCATCCCAGGCCTATCCCTTCTGAAAACTTGCTCCTCTTGCATCTTGCATGTTCAACAACAAAATCTGGCATTTTTGAGTTGGTGGGGCCGGAAACTCCGGTCCTTTGGGCCGGAATATCCGGTCTGACTGAAGTTTCCGCCCTAAACCCGGAATCTCTGGCTTAGGCCGGAGACTCCGGTGTTTAGGCCGGAAACTCCGGTCTGGGCATTCTCGCAGGGGTCCAAAAGGGGATCGGGGTGGGAGTTGACTTCACAACTCCCACACACCCCCGACCCCCAACCTCTCCCCTGCAGCCGCCGCCGCCTCGAAGTGCCACTCCGGCTGCTCCCCGCCGCCGGAATCCGCCGTGCCTCCGGCCTACTCCTCCTCACCAACGCAGGGGACCTTCCTCTCCTTCGTTTGGGCTGCACCATGGACAAAAAGGGTACCTCCTCTCTCTCCTTAGGTTTTTCACCTCGATCTAAGTTTGGAGAGTAGTTCCCCTAGTTTTTCATGGTGTAGAATCTTCTAGATGGCAAGGTGTATCCTAGATTTAACCCTAGAATTCTCAGCACAAAGTTTCTTGAACTAAATCGAGGTTCCCCATCTCAGGGCCGGAGACTCCGGTCTTCCAGGCCGGAAACTCCGGTCAGGGCCGGAATCTCCGCCCCCTGAGGCCGGAAACTCCGGTGTAGATCAGACACTTTGTGCCCAGAATTCTTTGGTTACTTCTTCTTTGGTTCCTGGACATGCAAGCTTATCCCCATGCTTTTCTCCTATTCTGTTATTCACAGGTGTGCAGAGGACAAAGTCTTCCATGAAACATCCTGAAAAATCACCAAGAAAAGTCATCCGTGCTCAAACAAGGGACAAGCTTCTTTTTGACAGCAGCGCTGGCCGTCTGAGACAGCAGAGTACCATAGATGAAGAAGCCACAAGACATGCTGCCCTAGGTGGGTTTGATAATGAAGAAGAGGCCGAGAGAGCTCATTTTGACTCCTTGACCACTGTTTTGGGCATGGGGAAGATCGAGTTTCGTCGGATGAGATCTCAGCAGTTCTATGACTTGCCATCCAACACCGATGATCCTAGGTTTCCAAGGAGAGAGCAGCAGCTGATCATGAATGAGATATGCCCGCATTGAGAAGCATATGGTGTGTGAGCAAAAGTGTTGAGCCTTGAGAGCTTGGACAAGAACCTTATTTTCAAGAGGCCGTGTGGATTGCTCGGAAGCTTGGACTTGAGAGGCTCATCTCCATGTTCATGAAGATTATGATATTCAGCTTGTGCATCAGTTCTTTGCCACAGTGGTTTTGATAATGATGAAGATATCACCATGACTTGGATGACCGGTTCTCAAAAGTGCACCTCTAACTTTGTGGAGTTTGGAAGATGTTTGGGATACAAGTTCAAGGGTGCCACTACTTGTGTTGGGAAGAGGATGCATGTGGAAGGGGTAGCCTACAACAAACGCCGCTTGCGCCCTTTATATTCAGTTGCATCATCCGTTGGCACCAATCAAGACCTCCTCCCCACCTTCAACATTTTCCTTCGCATGGTTCGGCTCAATCTTGCTCCTCAAGCCGGAAATGTGGATGCCATTCGAGGAGGGCTTGTCAATCTCTTATACCATGCTTACAAGGTGCTCCAAGCCGGTCCGGATTGTGAAGGCCAAGAAGTTGATGTCATGGATTTCATCAAGTGTGAATTGCTTTGGGCCATTTTTGAGCACAAGAACCCTCTCTATGCACCTTATGTGATGAAGCTCATCCTCTCCAAGGTCTCCAACATCGATACCTCTCGCCTCACCAAGCATGCCAAGGGGACTCTCCACCAACTTAGCAAGCACACCAAGCAACCGTCTTCCTCTCGTGCACCTCCTCCGCAATCTAGTAGTGAGGAAGCGGAGACCGAGGCCCCAATGCCTAGAAGGAGAAGCAAGAATGCCGACCCTCCCTCATATCTTCAAGGAAGGGCTCAAGTGAACTCGGAAGTGAGTAAACTCTCTTGGTGGAAGAGAAAGTTGCTTTGCATGGATGTTGCACTTCACAAGGAGAACCATGCCTCATATGTGAGAGAGAAGCATATCATTGACAACCAACAAATCATGATCAAGGAGTTGCGCAAGCTCAACAATGGTAGTATCACTCCTCCTCCGGAAGAAGATGAAGATGGCAATCCTATTATCTCCTCCTCGTCGGCCGAGACTATCCTCTTGAGAAATGGAACGAAGACGTCTTTCCTTGGTCGGATTATGCGGATGTGACTTCATTGCCCTCCACTTCTCGCAACACCGGCAAGGCTCCCATGAACCTTTCCGATGAGGACTACAATCAAGAAGGGAAGGTGATGATGACATGGAAGAAAGCTCCGGGTGATCTCCATGGGTTTCGTGTAGTTATGCTCTTTTCCCTTTTTGGCGTCTCGATGCCAAAGGGGGAGAAGTAGTTCTATTAGGTTCTCTCCGGGATTTGCATGGGTTGGACACAAGCATGTGCTTTTATCATTTTATTGCGCTTGTGTCCTTTTATGTTATTTGGAACTTATTTGCATCTTGTGTTGTGAACTATGTGAGTGTAAGACATATGGATTTCTATTATGTATGGTTGAACCTACATTATTGTGCTATGGTTATATGGATGTTTTATCTACATTTATATGCACAAGGTATGGTTTTTATCTCTAGGCTCAACCTACTTTGTGATATGTCTTGTTTATGAAATGTTTCGTTTACATATCATGTCGCCTTGTTGTGGAACTTGTTTCTCTATATGTGTGCATTTGCATTCCAAAGCAAATGAGTTATATGCACACATCTAGGGGGAGCTTTTCCTTTTGTTAAACATGATAGTATGGTGAACTTATTGCAAATCCGTGTGTTGTCATCTAACACCAAAAAGGGGGAGATTGAAAGGACATTTTGTGATCTCTTAGTTTTGTGTGTTAGTTAACAACACTTAGGATGTTAATCTGGTGCTAAGTGATGCAGGTTTTATTGTATACAACATGTGCATCAACACCAAAAAGGAAAAGAGTTTCTGGAGCATTTCAGGCCGGAGTTTCCGGCCTCCAGGCCGGAGTTTCCGGTCCTGGACTTGTCCTCGAAGAAACAGCAAAGCTGCTGAAGTGTTGCTCAGCCCCTGGTGTGGGACCGGAGTTTCCGCCCCTGGCCAAACATTCCGGCCCCAGGGCACCGGAGTCTTTGCCCAAGTCTCTGCTGCTGATTGTTGCTCAGCCCCTGGTGTGGGGCGGAGTTTCCGGCCCCCGGCCGGAGTTTCCGCCCCTGGCCAAACATTCCGGCCCCAGTACACCGGAGTTTTGGCCCAAGTCTCAGTGTGAAGAAGTTGCTCAGCTCCTGGTGTGGGGCGGAGTTTCCGGCCCCTGCAGGCCGGAGTTTCCGGTCACTAGGACCGGAAACTCCGGTGTGATTCTTCTCTGCAACGGCTACTTTTCTGGGAGGGGTATATATACCCCTCCATCTACCTCCAGCCAGCTAGCTCGCCCAGAATCAAGATCCCCATTGTTGCAAGCTCAAGAATCACTAGATCTCCCAATCCCTCCACCCAAACTTGTTGATCTTTGGAGGATTGAAGGAGAAGGCCCCGATCTACATCTTCACCGAGCCGTTTGTCATTTCCCCCTCATTCACTTGAGGGACCATTGCTAGGGTTTCCACTAGGAAAACCTAGCCCCCTATTGTACTCACTTGATTGTCTTTGTGACAGATTGTAGCTGTTTGGGAGCCCCCAATCCTTTGTGGGTTGTGCCCCAAATCGTTGTTGTAAAGGCTCCGGACTCCGCCTCGAAGGTTTCCGATAGTTGAAGTGAACCAAACCTTTGTGGTGCGGTTCACCGGAGAAGAGGGTGAGGCCTTTGTGGCCGTTGAACCATTGTGTTGGTTCACACCTCTCCAACGAGACGTACTCCCCTAAAAAGGAGGAACTCGGGATTACATCCGTGTCTCCGCGTGCTTTGACTTCGGTTACCTCTATCCTTGTTTACCGCCTTATTATATCGTGCTTAGTTGCTAGCTTGTCATATAGGTAAATTCACCGTAGTTGCATATCTAGAGAATTTACCTTTTGTGTCAAGCTTAAATTGAAAAAGACTAAAATTGGAGTAGCACCTATTCACCCCCCTCTAGGTGTCATACCGATCCTTTCAGAAACCTCTCTCAAGCTCAATCTGTCAATGACTGCGTTGAACAAAAGAGGCCAGTGGTTGTCAAAGCGGCCTTTGCTTTTCTCAAATGGAAACCTTAGCATGTTGAAATCCCCCCCCCCCCAATGATCATGGGATGCGGGTTATCTTTTTCTAGGTTAACCATTTCCATAAGAAAAGCGGCCTTTGGCTCCTCCTGGGCAGGTCCATACATGGTAACAAGACTCCATATGAAATTGTCGGCTTTGTTAGGATATGTAGTTTGATATGAAACTTGCAATCCGTAACCGCTAACACTTCCATAGTCTCAGTCCTTACTCCGAGTAATATACCCCCAGAACTTCCACGAGCGGGCGAGAGTACCAAGCAAAGTCTATATCCCCGGAGAGTCGGTTGAGAGTACTTTGCGAGAACTCACGCTTACCAGTCTCAGAAATACCCAAAAAATCCAAATTGTAATCCCGAACAAAATCAGCGAAGTGCAATTATTTAGCCAAGTCACCAAGACTCTGCTATTTGCAAACATGCCATTCATTGGGAAACTATGGGGGATTTGGATAATTTGGACCATTTCCGAGGCTTCTTGTTAGAAGAAGATTTAGATTTTTGACATGACGCCTTTAACTCATAAAGAGGGATGTCGACATCCAAACCAACTTCCGACACTTCACCAACTAGATGAGAGAGAAGCTAACCATCTGATGTGGCATTCGCTTCCTCTTCATCTAGATAGTGGCGCTTAGACTAGTCGAGACTTTAGGAATAACCGTTAGACGGTCAAACTCCATATGTCTCAAGACACGAGTCGAAAATGAAATTTGAGAGATATCATGTCCTAGCTTAACCCCTACTTTGGCAAGCTTTGAAGAAATAGCTGAAGGCGAAAAAGAAAGAAAAGATTAGAAGCATTGTCCGTACCATGCGAGTCGAGGTTAAGCTCAGCCTTGCGTCGCATAGCCTTCACCATGGAATCTTCATCCGTGACATTGGCTCCATCCATCGCCGACCCAAACCTCCCGCTACGACGTGGTGTCACAGTAGGAGGTGGAGTGCAAGGTGAGACAGAGCCAACCATGTCGGAGGTGGATCCCACATGGCGAGTGGACGGGGTCAGCGTTGGTGACGAAGAAACTGACCCAGCGTTGGACAGGGTCATGTTTGCATAAACCGAAGGAAATGGTCGGGAAGAACCGGATGAGCCATCCTGCTCGATCACTCACGGCTAGGGGTGGAATCGAGCTGAGCCGAGCCGGCTCG
Organism: Poa pratensis; assembly: GCA_947311845.1. Lineage (NCBI taxonomy): Eukaryota > Viridiplantae > Streptophyta > Magnoliopsida > Poales > Poaceae > Poa > Poa pratensis. The sequence continues at coordinate 27,652,448 of CAMZMU010000071.1, read as the reverse complement.
CGAAAAGTCGAGCCGAGCTTGGCTTGGCTTGCATTAAAAAAATCTCCCAGGAAGTGGGCTCGAAGCTCGGCTCGCCAGGCTCGAGGCTCGGCTCGGCCGGCTTGCAAGCCGAGTGCTACAGAACACCATTATCTGAAACTCTGAACGAATCAATTCGATCGATCCCCTCATCCCTCGTCTCCCCTGACGTGCTGCTGCCTAGGATTAGCCGGCTGCCGCCGGCCGCCGACACCGGCCGTCGCCCGCCACCACTGACGCGGCCGTCGCACTTCACCACCGACGCGACCGCCGCCCGCTGCCACCTGCCATGGCTTCCCGCCTCCGCCTACCCCCTGACCCCTGCTGCTCCCGTAGCAGGTTTACCTGCTCCTCTAGATGCGCGCGACGTCGTGCCCGCGCTTATATCAGTAGCGGCGGCCGCCGGCCGCCGGCCTTACGGCAGCCTCGACTGGCCTGTGTCCCGTCCTTCAGGCTCCAGCACCAATTTCTCTGTCTTTTTCAATTCTTCACCACCGCAGAAGGTGCACGGGCAGGAAAGAGGCGTGCTGCCTACATGCTACAGCAGTGCCATGAATTCCAAAACCGCATCTCCAGCACCTGTGTTAAGTGTTTTGGTTTCTTGCAAAGTATTTTCAGTTTTGTAATTCACTTTTGTAATGTACATGCTACATTTTTCATTTATAGCTAGCTGCTAGTTTTTCCGATTGAGCCATTGATCTTTATAATGTATGTGCCACGTTATTCTTCTATGATTTAAAACTATTTCCTTTTTCTTATTGATATAAAATTATTTGCAATGTTATTCTTGTATGATTTACATTTTCTACGTGTGCCAAGTACAAGTAACCTATGCGCTCTCTCATGTTCTATCTTGAAAAGCCGAAGCAAATTAATTAGTGTAAATAAGTCTTATTTGATGTATTTTCTTGTTAGAACTTTTTTACAGCCAAAAAAACTAAAGCAGGCTCAAAAAAAAAAAAAAAAAAAAACTAAAGCAAAATATGTCAATGGACAATGGTGCTCAGTGGCGGAGCTAGAGCATTCAACACCAGGGTGCATACGGGTGCCAAAGCAGATAAAATCCATCGTTTTAGGGGTGCAACAAGGTGAAATGTGATGTTGTGCATAGAAATTTTTGTCTACCCGGTGTCCTGTGCACTCGGGTAGCTAGTTGTAGCTCTGCCGCTGATGGTGCTTATTTGATGTATTTATTTGCTGGACATTTTTATACAGCCAAAAAACTGAAGCAGCAAAATAGAATGAATGGTGATTTTGTGTGTTTTGAGCAAAGGACATATCAAAATTTTATATTCTATCGAGCCTCTGACCCGGCTTGCGAGTTTCACCGAGCCGGCTTGTCGAGTCTCAATCCCTTTCCGGTAGGTTTAGTTTTGGCTTGTCCTACTTTCGAGCTGAGCCGAGCCTTGTCGAGCCCGAACCGAGTCTCGAGCTTTGTGTCCACCCCTGCTCACGGCCTAGCATGGGCGCGCCAGACCAGTATAGTATGGTAGTGGCAGCCGCGGCAGGGAAACGGGCATGGCACGGCCACGGCCTGCTCCAGTTTGACCGCGCCGCTCCCTGTCCTGGCGCACACACTGCCTCGAGCTGGACGGACCAGTTTCTAGTCGTTCACAGTTCCCTGTCTTCCGCGGGCAGAGCTGCTCCTAGCAATCACTGCGTACTTATCGTTATTGATTGCGGAAGAGTCAGTCAGTCAGTCAGATCCCGTCGACTGCAATGCAATGCTTGGCATTGAAGTAGGTCGGCGATGCATGTCTAGGTGGCCACGCATTTATACGTGTGCGACAGCGCTGAGATGGATAGGAACCACTTCTCGTACCGGACCCGGAGCCATAAACCACACTTTCACCTACAGCCGTCCTAAATCACATGCACGTAGCCACATCTGTCCATCAGCCAGCAAACAAACCATATACTCCCCGCCCGTAAATAACTGTCTTAGATTTATCAAAAAATAGACGTATCTAGACTTGAAACATGTATAGATACATCCACTTTTGTGCAAATTTGAGACACTTATTTTGAGACGGAGGGAGTAATATATGTAAATTCACATGCATCAACCGTCAGGTCGCGGGTTATATTTAGACAAGTCCGCCGTCACCGCCAGGTCGCGGGTTCGAGTCACACTTCTAACTTAATGACAAGTCGGGGTGGCGTCTCCCCATCGGTCTTGTTGTTGTTATAACTCAGGGTGCAAATGGCAGATATTTCGAATCCGTCCGATATTTACGAGTCCATTTCAAAGTTTAAAATGAACCTTTTTGTCTTCTTTATTACTGCTGGTAACAAGTGTGACGAGAGGGTGAAATTTCACAAATTTAATCATGTTGGTAAAGTTTAACGAAAAATAACCCTTTTTCAAAACTATTTTCAAATCTAACCCTTTTATGTAGCGCCCAACGGCGGGGAGCTACACTCTCATGTGTAGCGCCGACCGGCGTGGAGCTACACGTCTGCCAGCGTGGCATTCTGGGGGCCCGCATGCCTTATGTGTAGCTGTAACAGCCCAAAAATTTGAGAACCTAAAAACCCGAGTAAAATTTTCGCTTTTGTGTTGCATTGCATCATGGCATCCATATTAAATTGCTAAACAAATAAAACATTGGTTGGGCATCGTTAAAAACAAATGCCAAACTTGCCTCAACGAAATTCAAATCCCTGAAGTGCTCAACTTGCAAAACAAATTTACTTGACATCTTATATCGTCAAGGAAGTTTCAAGAGCTCAAAATTAATATTTTTCACTTGCTTTGAAAATCCTAAAGGAATATCATTTTGGATTTAGCAAAATGCTCTATTTTAAACCTCTATGAATAAATATTGTCCAAAACATTTTATTTGACAACCCCAATTTTTGTGGTACTTCTACTTGTTAGTGGGAGGCTGCATGATTTTCCCCAGATTTTTCTAAAATGCTTCAGTGCCCTAATAAAATCCCAAAGCCACTGTTTATTAAAAGAAAACTGGGGAGGACTTGTCTGTGATGGCAAAGAAATGGCCAGGGGGCGTTTTGTAAATTTTCCTTCTTCTTCGCTATAGCGACCGCTCGTACAGCTCGAGGTCGCGCCGGACCATCTCGACGCCGTGCTCGCCGCGCCGGGCCCCCTTCCCCTCTGCCCTCTCCCTGCAAGGAAGAGAGCACCACGCGAGCCCCACTTGCGCTGCTCCCCATTTCCCTCACTCGTCTGCTCCTCTTCTCTCCGTTCCTCTCCCGCGAGGAAACCGAACTCGAGCTGGCCGTCGCCGACGCATCGCCGCCGCTGTGGGCTTCCCGAGACGAGCCAAGACCGCCAATAGCTCCGCCGTGCCGTGCTCTACCACCACGCAAAGGAATCGAGCCAATCAGCTCGGAGTCGTTCGCACCGGCTTCGTCTTCTCCGCGGCCGTCGAGCACCGCCGGGAGCGATTCGCCGCCGTCGCAGCGTCCTCGATCGCCACCATCCACGACGAGCTCGAGCACGTGTTGAGGGTGAGCTCCACATGCCCTCCGTGCCCTCCCCTCTCCTCCTAGCGCATCCCCGCGCCGTGCACCTCGCCGTCGCCACCGTAGCCGCGCTCCCCGTTGCGTAGTTCACCGCCGGCCGTGGAACCGGCCTAGCCGGGCTGCAAACCGGGCGTCTCTGGCCCATAGCCGGCCCAGACGGGCTGTGTGCCGGACCTCTCTGTTAACAGGCCGGCCTGTCAGCCGGCCCAACCGGGCTGGAGGCCGGTTTAGCAGATTTTCCTTCGCTGCTTTTTTTCCTTTTCCTCCCCCTGTTGCGCATGTTTCCCGCTTCCCCCTCGCAATTAGGGACATCAACCTCCGATGTTTGTCGTGTTTTATATCTCTCCCGAATCCGAGTAATAAATTTCATTGTTGTTAAACTTAATTGATTTAAAGGCATAAATTAAAAGAGGAAGTTTATAAATATAATAACTTTTTATCGGGACCTCAGAAAAATGTGTTCGAAATACCAAAATGTTCAGAAAAGCATGAATCATCCAAAATCCTCATCATCATGCATATTTGCTCACAATTACAATAATGTGCTCTAGTAGTATGAGAATCACTAAGTAAATGTGGGGTACCCCTCCTCCCTAGTTAAAGTAGGTATCGCCGTACCCCCTTAAAATTGCTACATACTCCCTCCGTTCCAAATTAAATGACTTCACTTTGTCAAAATGTGGATGTATTTATACTTGTAACATGTCTAGGTACATCCACATGTTGACAAGTAGAAGTCATTTAAATTGGAACGGAGGGAGTAGCTTATAATAAGTTCGGTACATTAAATTGTCATGTCATCATGTGTTTGCGCATTGCATTTGTTAAAGCATGTGTGGTGATTGATTGCTCTTCCGTTGTTATGTTTCGATAGATCAAGCACCCGGGGTTACACCGCAATACCCCGAGGATCCGTACTACCAGTACCCTGAACAAGGCAAGCGTAATCCCCACTCTGAGCATATCTTATCCTATGTTTCCGCAAATATTTTCTCCACTATAATATTGCATGCGGTTTCAAATGTCAATTTTATTGGATTAGAGTAACCTATAGTTGCATTAAGTTTCCGATGCCAATACCTGTTTCCCTCCTATTATCCATAGGTTTGTTTTGTTGGCCTGAACTACTTAACTATGCAATGTTGATGCTTAGCCATGCTTAGTTAAAAGTTATTCGTCTGATGGATGTATCATGTTGGAAACAGGTGATGAGATGAATGATGATGGTGGAGAATGGTGGTAACAGGTAAGAAGATGCTAAAAGGTGGGGATGGGAGGCCACTGTGGTTGTGGTGCTTTGTCTCGTTCTCGCCGCCTAGGTGCGAGTTCTTTACCTCCCGAACCAAGACTGAGCGTGCAACCATGCGTGAGGCCTATGCAATTGCAGGAACCCTCATAGACTAAATAACTCGGGAGGGGCTAGCCAGGGTCCTCTAGTTCGGGCTTCATTTGCGTGTGCGTGATGATGGTGGTTGAACTGGGATGAGGATTGTGGTGTTAGGAAAGTAAGTGGCCGTGGGGCAGGATGTTGAAGGCATGAGCGTGCCCTGCCACCACTGATGATCCTGGAAAGTCCTTAATGAGGAAGAAGTCGACACCGCTCCCACCCAGCCGGCTTTCCAAGGAAGAGAGCTAATTGTACAGGTAATGGGCCGGACGGTATGCGTGGCAAACATTGTACACCCCTGCAGGGTAAATATTTTCGAAAAGCCGTGTCCGCGGTTATGGACGACTTGGGAAAGGACGATAAGATCATAGAATAACTTGAACGGGATGATTAAAACCTGGGTACTAAAGGTACCACTCAAGATTGTAAGGTTGACTTCCTCGAGGGTGATTCGGGGAGGTGCCTTGGTGAAACAGGTACTGTGGTTGACGATGGTGGTTGATGATGAAAAAGGGTGATCAAGAGAAAAGAGTTACTCCTTACCCTTTTAAAAATACTCTGAATAGTCGATGCCATGGAGTTATGTTTTCATAAATAAAATCTGCTTTATGCAAAACAGCCATAAAACCTTGAAAGCCTCATCGAGCTAAAGCTCTATATATAATCTTGCGAGTTCGTCGAACTCAACATCGTTTGTTTTGTTTCAATTGAAAGCTCTATATCTATCCTATATGCTTTAGAACATTATTTGTCTTCAATTGCTACTTGATCTATTTTAAATTGGTGTTTGAGCCCGATGACATGTCTCGTGAAAAGACAAACCTTTTTGTCTTGGTACTTTGTGCCATCATAGAAAGTGTAGAGGGTTTGGTCTATTCGTTGGAATTTTTTCTCTCTTTGGAATTAGTTATCTCATTCCTTGATATATCTTTCATTTGGTATCTTTCTCAATCATGTGTTGATTTGGGTTTTGATATAATTTGGACAATTCTCTTGCATGTCACACTTTGGTGTGCCTTCTTGGTATTCTTTGTATTTTGTCCAAATCGTGTCTTCCTTTGGTTCTTGAAGGTCTTGACATGCATATTTACTTCATGTATAAATTATGGCATGTTACTTTCTTTGATCCAATATATCGGGTAAACTCCACCGAATCCTAAATCGGCTAAGATGTGCATGAAATTCAATTTCATATCCATATGCACATATTCATGTGGAGTTTGTCCTATGTATTGTAGTTTCCTAACTACTTCGGACCCAATATGTTTGGGGACCATTTTGTAATTGAATTGTGTTTTAGGTACTTTGGAGATGCATTGGATGCCCTGTCTCATTCATAAGGAAGGTGCTCTCACCGTGTGCTAATTGAAGCCAAGCTATGATGATCGTGATTGCTAATCTTTTGCATAACAATGCCATCTCGGTAACAAGTATCTACCTCATGCATACATTTCTTGCATTCAACCTTGTGTAGGTTGCATCTTGGCATGATTTCTTTTGTCCCTTGTGATACTTGTTTCCTTTCTCAAAGCATCCCAACTATCACTTTTCCCTTGTGGATATTTGTGATGCCTTTGATGCGTTTGTGTTGTAAGTCTATTTATATCCTTTAAGATAAATTTGAGCTATGTGCTATGCTTTTAAGCAAAGATCTTAATGGTGTATATATGACTTCCTCTTGGGTATCATGTTCTTCTCTTTAGTAACTATTTTGTGTGTACATGTTTCTTTGTGGATGTATATCATATGATTGTTATCTACTTAGAAATCTATACACATGAGAAATGTTACATCGCAAATTGATATCCTATTTCCTTGGTGACCACCTCTATTATGTTTTTTTGGATCTTTTGGTGGCTCCAGAAAATATTTGCCCTATGAGTGCTTGCCCTATTTTATTGGATCTTGTGCACTCATTTTTGTCGGTTGTGTGTGTTGAAATGACATGCTTTGCTCCTTGCTTATCATTCCTTTGAGACTATGGTGATGCTCAATGCTCACCTATAATGTACTCTTATAAAAGGCTTTGCTATGTCACACACATCATTTGGTTGAGCCTCCTCGAGGGTGATTCGGGGAGGTGCCTTGGTGAAACAGGTACTGTGGTTGACGATGGTGGTTGATGATGAAAAAGGGTGATCAAGAGAAAAGAGTTACTCCTTACCCCTTTTAAAAATACTCTGAATAGTCGATGCCATGGAGTTATGTTTTCATAAATAAAATCTGCTTTATGCAAAACAGCCATAAAACCTTGAAAGCCTCATCGAGCTAAAGCTCTATATATAATCTTGCGAGTTCGTCGAACTCAACATCGTTTGTTTTGTTTCAATTGAAAGCTCTATATCTATCCTATATGCTTTAGAACATTATTTGTCTTCAATTGCTACTTGATCTATTTTAAATTGGTGTTTGAGCCCGATGACATGTCTCGTGAAAAGACAAACCTTTTTGTCTTGGTACTTTGTGCCATCATAGAAAGTGTAGAGGGTTTGGTCTATTCGTTGGAATTTTTTCTCTCTTTGGAATTAGTTATCTCATTCCTTGATATATCTTTCATTTGGTATCTTTCTCAAGCATGTGTTGATTTGGGTTTTGATATAATTTGGACAATTCTCTTGCATGTCACACTTTGGTGTGCCTTCTTGGTATTCTTTGTATTTTGTCCAAATCGTGTCTTCCTTTGGTTCTTGAAGGTCTTGACATGCATATTTACTTCATGTATAAATTATGGCATGTTACTTTCTTTGATCCAATATATCGGGTAAACTCCACCGAATCCTAAATCGGCTAAGATGTGCATGAAATTCAATTTCATATCCATATGCACATATTCATGTGGAGTTTGTCCTATGTATTGTAGTTTCCTAACTACTTCGGACCCAATATGTTTGGGGACCATTTTGTAATTGAATTGTGTTTTAGGTACTTTGGAGATGCATTGGATGCCCTGTCTCATTCATAAGGAAGGTGCTCTCACCGTGTGCTAATTGAAGCCAAGCTATGATGATCGTGATTGCTAATCTTTTGCATAACAATGCCATCTCGGTAACAAGTATCTACCTCATGCATACATTTCTTGCATTCAACCTTGTGTAGGTTGCATCTTGGCATGATTTCTTTTGTCCCTTGTGATACTTGTTTCCTTTCTCAAAGCATCCCAACTATCACTTTTCCCTTGTGGATATTTGTGATGCCTTTGATGCGTTTGTGTTGTAAGTCTATTTATATCCTTTAAGATAAATTTGAGCTATGTGCTATGCTTTTAAGCAAAGATCTTAATGGTGTATATATGACTTCCTCTTGGGTATCATGTTCTTCTCTTTAGTAACTATTTTGTGTGTACATGTTTCTTTGTGGATGTATATCATATGATTGTTATCTACTTAGAAATCTATACACATGAGAAATGTTACATCGCAAATTGATATCCTATTTCCTTGGTGACCACCTCTATTATGTTTTTTTGGATCTTTTGGTGGCTCCAGAAAATATTTGCCCTATGAGTGCTTGCCCTATTTTATTGGATCTTGTGCACTCATTTTTGTCGGTTGTGTGTGTTGAAATGACATGCTTTGCTCCTTGCTTATCATTCCTTTGAGACTATGGTGATGCTCAATGCTCACCTATAATGTACTCTTATAAAAGGCTTTGCTATGTCACACACATCATTTGGTTGAGCCTAAATCTTTTAAATGTTCTCGCTTTTGGATATTTGTCGGTCTTCTATTTGATGCTCAACCATATGATTGTTGCAAGTGCTATGCCTTGTTTTATACATTCTCTCTGCACATGTTTTGTGTTTCAAAGGATTATGGGGGAGTGATGATTCCATCTTTGTGCACGTGGTACTCAAATATACAATTTCTAAATAGTACATGATATTGGGGAGCTCCTCTATTTTCTCTCGAAACATTGTTTTGTTCAAATCATAAAGTCTTATTGTATTGGCCTTCTAAAAATTTCACCCATTTCAGCAAATGGATGCCAATGGGGAGAGTTTAGAGGGTTTAAGGGAATTTGGTTTTATGCTTTAGTTTGTTCTTAAGCATTTGCCTTTCATGCTCTTGCATCCTTGCTCTTTGTTGTGCATGGTTGCTTAATTCCTTATATAAACCCTCGTAAAAGGGATTGTCATCAATTACCAAAATGGGGGAGATTGAAAGTGCATGTGTTGCCCCATGCGTGGTTTTGGTAATTAATGGCAATCCTTATGGACTAATGTTTGCATTGAGATATTCTTATAGATCTTTTCCATAGGAAAGATTGGAGTTCATGTGTTGGACTCTAGAAGCTTATAAGATGACCAAGATCTTATTCAAGGGTTTATATGAAGAATGGTCTTATATAGAGTTGAGCATATTGCAAGTATGTCTTGAAGAATAGAATTCCGTGGATATTCATGCTTATCTTCAAGACATCATCATTGATCAAGAAGAAGAAAAGATACAAAGTTGATCAAGGCTAAGTGGAAAGGATGGATTTCAAGTGATCAACACACAAAGCTACATGTTGTAACACGTGGGATCTTGTGATCCAATGGTATGGTAAGCAATCGTCTATATAGCTTCGTGAACTAACCCATATACATGTGTATGTGTGTGTGTGTGTGTGGAGTATCTATGTGGGGTTAGAGGTATCTTCCCATGGGCATGCATCAAAAGGAAGATTCCATATAGCCCATGGCGGATGACGTCAAGCGGTGGTCGTCATCAAGATAATGGTCAAGTGAAGATGTTCCTAAAGTGGCTCTCCCATATTGTGTATGGGGGAGCATTTCACAAGTCTTCACCAAGCGGAGCGCAATCAAGAAAGGTGATCCAACTTGAGGTGATCAAGATCGTCATCATCTAGCTCAAGTGGATTGCGCAAGGCAAAGGTATGACCTTGATAGGGTTTCTATTTTACCGGTCGCATGGTGTTAGTAAGAGACCGGATTATAGGATAGATGTCACTCTTTCAAGAGGGGCTCTCGAATGAGTAACTTGATCGTATCGTTCGGAGATAGCTCAAACCTTTGCATACTTGGCATCATCTTTCTTGGTTCTTATTTGGCTTTCCTCCATGTGTGGTTTTAGAGCTTGTCATGATCTTCAAGACAAGCTCAAGTTCATCAAAAACGGATTTCGTAAGAAAAACTTATTGCGTTTTTGGTGTTGGAGGTTTTACCGGTTGTTCTATTTTCGAGAGGTTTAACCTTTCCCCATTTGGTTTTATGATTCATTGTTGGACTATGATGTTTCTTTGCATAATCTTGAAAAGCTCGTTGTTGTGATTCAACGAGCCAAAGATCATAAAAAACGGAGTCCGGATGCAAAAGATATTATCGTTTGGTGTTTGTCTTTCCTGCTGTTTTCAAGGGGGCGGTACTACCGCCCCGGTACCGCCCGAGGTAGCGCCCGAGCAAACAGAAGCCTGTTTTCAGCGGCACCAAAAGCGGTAGTACCGCCGGGGCGGTAGTACCGCTACCTGGAGCCATTTTTCTGCCCGTTTTCTTGTCCTAACTTCCTAGGGGGGCTGTAGTACCGCTGGGTCTAGCGGTAGTACCGCCCCGGCGCGAATCTGCACCCAACGGTTGGATATTTGGGTGACCTATTTAAGGGGCCTTCTTCCCAATGGTTCCCCAACCTTTCTTGCAAGTTTTGCCCTCCATTGTTGACCTCCAAAAGCTTGCTTTCTCTCAATCCCTCCAATGATTCTTGCTCATTCTTGAGGAAACAAGAGAGGAGATCTAGATCTACATCTTCACCAATCAATCTCTCTCTAAGTGAGGGGAGCATATTGGATTTAGATCTTGGGATTCATTTGTTGCTTCCATGCTCTTCCTCTCATCTTCCTCCATAGCATTAGTTGCTTTGGTGAGATTTGAGAGTGAATTGCTTTGAGCACTTCTTGTGTTCTTGTCATTGCATTAGGTGCATCGGTTTGAGTTCTCACGGTGATTCGTGGAGTTGAAGTTTGAGAAGCTCATTACACTTTGTGGTTCTCGTTGCCTCGTGGGTTAGTTGTAACCCTAGGAGGCCTTTGTGAGTTTCGGAGCTTTATCTTGTTGCTAAGCTCCGGGACATTGTTGGGAGTCTCCACTCATTGTGGAGTTCCTCAACCTTGGTGTATCGGTTTGGTCAACGCCTTCAAGTCGACTCATAGTGGAACGAGCCAATCCCTCACGGTTGAAGCTCACGGAGAATAGGGTGAGCACATCGGTGCTATTGGAGTGCCTAGGAGGCTCCACACCCCTCCAACGTAGACGTACTTCCATTGGGAAGGAACTACGGGAAACATCTCCTCGTGTCCACTTTGCGGTTACTTCTATACCAAACCTTTACTTATGCATTTACCTTTGTGATAGCTGATACGTCTCCAACGTATCCATAATTTCTGCTGTTCCATGCTTATATTATACCATTTGCTACATGTTTTATATACACTTCGTATCACTTTTATGCATTTTCTGGGACTAACCTATTAACAAGATGCCACAGTGCCAGTTCCCTGTTTTCTGCTGTTTTTGGTTTCAGAAAGTTACTTCTGGAAATATTCTCGGAATTGCACGAAACAAAAGGCCAGGTCCCTATTTTTCCAGCACGAACACGGAGTCCGAAGGAGAGACGAAGAAGTGCCACGAGGTGGCCAAACCACATGGTGCGCGGCTGGGCCCACACCGCGCCTGGAGGTGGTTTGGGCCCCTCGGGGGTCCGCCGACATCGCCCCTTCGCCTATTTATTCCCCGAGACGCGAAAACCCTAAAACACCGAGCCTTTCATCCAGAACATATTCGCTGCCGCCGCCGTCGTCAACCCTAACTCGGGAGGTTTCTGAAGCTCTTCCCGGCACCCTGCCGGAGAGGGGAATCATCACCGGAGGGCTCTACATCGCCATGCCCGCCTCCGGAGTGATGCGTGAGTAGTTCATCCTTGGACTATGGGTCCATAGCAGTAGCTAGATGGTTGTCTTCTCCACTTGTGCCATCATGTTTAGATCTTGTGAGCTGCCTATCATGATCAAGATCATCTTATTGTAATGCTACATGTTGTGTTTGCTGTGATCTGACTTATATTGATACCTATGTGGAGCTGAATATTATATTATCATGTCTATGTCATTTGTGATCTTGCATGCTCTCCGTTACTTGTTGAAGCTTGGCCACGTGAATACTTGTAACTCCAAGAGGGGGTATTTATGCATGATAGTTGGGTTCAACCTCTATTTAACCTGGGATAGTGACAACAAGTTCTAAGGTTGTAGATGTGTTGTTGCCACTAGGGGTAAAACAGCAATGCTTTATTCAAGGATGAATGTATTGTTTACATTACGCACATTACTTAATGCAATTGTCTGTTGCTTGCAACTTAATACTGGAAGGGGTACGGATGTTAACCGGAAAGTGGACTATTTAGGCATAGATGCATGCTGGATAGCGGTCTATGTACTTTGTCGTAATGCCCAAATGAATCTCATAGTAGACACCACAGCTCACACATGCATGTTATATGCACTTATCAATTGTCAATTGCCCAGCTGTAATTTGTTTACCCAGCATGTTAGTTATCTTATTGGAGAGACACCACTAGTGAACTGTGGACCCCGGTCCATTCTTTTACATCTGAAATACAATCTACTGCAATCATTGTTCTCTACTGTTTTATGCAAACAAACATCATTTCCATTCGATACGTTTAACCCTTTGTTTTCAGCAAGCCGGTGAGATTGACAACCTCACTGTTAAGTTGGGGCAAAGTAGTTTGATTGTGCTGTGCAGGTTCCACGTTGGCACCGGAATCCCTGGTGTTCCACCGCACTACACTCCTCCACCAACACCTTCGAAGCAAACCTCGTTTTCCTACTGGTCCGATTAAACCTTGGTTTCATACTGAGGGAAAACTTACTGCTGCACTCATCATACCTTCCTCTTGGGGTTCCCAACTGACGTGTGACGTACAAGCAATTGTTTTTGGCACTATTAACCTAGAGCCACAAACAACGTTTTCTGGCGCCGTTGCCGGGGATAAGAGCAAGCATTCCACTCAACAATTTGCCCCTCGTCAACTCGCCATCAAAGTAGCAGCAGCTATTTTCTGGCGCCGTTGCCGGGGAAAACAGAATTGCTTCTGCAAGGGGAGTCTCTCACACCCAATCTCTTTACTTTGTTATTTGTCTTGCTTAGTTTATTTTTATTTAGTCTTGTTTGCTCTCTTTATCAAAAACACAAAAAAATTAGTTACTTGTTTAATTCAGTTTGATTTTGTTTTTCAAAATGATACTCCTGAGAACACTAAGTTGTGTGACTTCACTAGCACAAACAACAATGATTTCATATGCACTCCTATTGCTCCACCTGCTTCTAAGCAGAATTTTATGAAATTAAACCTGCTCTATTAAATCTTGTTATGAAAGAGCAATTTTCTGGTGTTAGTACTGATGATGCTGCTGCCCATCTTAATAACTTTGTTGAACTTTGTGAAATGCAAAAGTATAAGGATATGGATGGGGATATTATAAAACTGAAACTTTTTCCTTTCTCCTTGAGAGGAAGAGCTAAAGAATGGTTGCTTTCTTTGCCTAGAAATAGTATTGATTCTTGGACAAAATGCAAAGATGCTTTCATAGGGAAATATTATCCTCCTGCTAAGATTATATCCTTGAGAAGTAGCATTATGAATTTTAAACAACTTGATAATGAACATGTTGCTCAAGCTTGGGAAAGAATGAAATCTTTGGTGAAGAATTGTCCCACTCATGGACTGACTACTTGGATGATCATCCAAACCTTTTATGCAGGATTAAATTTTTCCTCAAGGAACTTATTGGATTCAGCCTCTGGAGGAACCTTTATGTCCATCACTTTAGGTGCAGCAACAAAGCTACTTGATGATATGATGATCAACTATTCCGAATGGCACACCGAAAGAGCTCCTCAAGGTAAGAAGGTAAATTCTGTTGAAGAAACCTCCTCTTTGAGTGATAAGATTGATGCTATTATGTCTATGCTTGTGAATGGTAGATCTCATGTTGATCCTAATAATATTCCTTTAGCTTCATTGGTTGCTCAAGAAGAGCATGTTGATGTAAACTTCATTAAAAACAACAACTTCAACAACAATGCTTATAGGAATAATTTTGGTAGCAACAATTATAAGCCTTATCCTTCAAATGGTTATGGCAATTCTTATGGTAATTCCTACAGCAACAATAGAAGTGTGTCCTCTGATCTTGAAGCTATGCTTAAAGAATTTATTAGCACACAAAAAGCTTTCAATAAAACTGTTGAGGAAAAGTTTGAAAAAATTGATGATCTTGTCTCTAAAGTTGATAGTCTTGCTCATGATGTTGAAATTCTAAAACTGAAAGTTATGCCTAATGAAGTTAAAGATATTAAGTCATTTGCTACAGCAAATGCCATCCAAGTTCGAATTGATAATAATATTAGGATGTTGGCTGAATTGCATGCTAGGTGGGAAAAAGAGGAAGAACTTGAAAAAGAGAATAGTATAGTTAGAGTTTGTACTATCACCACCACTAGTAATGCTAATGTTTCACATGCTAGTAAACCTCCTACTATTGATGGTAATGTTATTGGTGTTGTAATGTCTCTACTACTTCTGCAAAGCGTTTGAAATTGCCTAAAACTGCTGAAACTTTTTCTGATAAAAGTGCTGAAATTTTTCAAACTATTGGAGACAATGGTTCCACCACCATTGACAATAATGATTTTGATTTTGATGATTGTAACATCTCTGAAGTTATTATGTTCTTGCAAAAATTAGCTAGAAGTCCCAATGCTAGCACTATTAATTTGGCTTTTACAAAGCATATTACAAATGCTCTTTTGCAAGCTAGGGAGGAGAAGTTGAAACTTAAAGCTTCTATTCCTAGGAAATTAGAAGATGGTTGGGAACCCATCATTAAGGTAAAGGTGAATGATTTTTATTGCAATGCCTTGTGTGATCTTGGTGCAAGTGTTTCAGTTTTGCCCAAGAAGCTTTATGATATTCTTGATTTGCCACCTTTGGAACATTGTTATTTGGATGTTTTTCTCGCTGATAATGCTATGAAGAAACCTTTGGGGCGAGTTAATGATGTTTTTATTACGGTAAAAGATAACCTTGTCCCCGTTGATTTTATTGTTATGGATATTGAATGCAATGCATCTTGTCCTATTGTTTTGGGAAGACCTTTTCTTCGAACTGTTGGTGCCATCATTGATATGAAAGAAGGTAATATAAGGTACCAATTTCCTCTCAAGAAAGGTATGGAACACTTCCCTAGGAAGAGAATGAAGTTACCTTTTGACTCTATTGTTAGAGCAAGTTATGATGTTGATGCTTCTTCTCTTGACAACACTTGATTTTCACTTTCTGCGCCTAGCTGAAAGGCGTTAAAGAAAAGCGCTTATGGGAGACAACCCATCGTTTTTATTTGCTGTTATTTTTGTTTTCTTTGAGTCAAGGAGTTTTGTTACTTCTGTAGCAACTCCTTTGTATCTTTATTTTATCGCAATGTTGTGCCAAGTAAAGTTCTATATTGAAAGTTGATGCAAGATTTGGATTTCTGCGCAGTGACAGATTTTTAGCTGTCACGGATTTGAGCTTATCTCCCTGTAGAAAATTCAAAAAATTCTGAGAAAAATCACGCATATTCCTGAGATATGTACGCAACTTTCATTATTTTAGGCCAGATCCATCTGAGCAACTTAAGTGCCTCGAAAAAATTCGTCATTCCAGACTGTTCTGTTTTTGACAGATTCTGCCTTTTGTTTTGCATTCGCTCTTTTACTGTGTTTGTGTGGATTTCTTTGCTCCACAAAGCATTGGTGGCTGTAGCTAATGTCCAGAAGCTTTGGGATTGATTGTATCATTACAGAATATGAGAATTTTTGATTATGCACTAACCCTCTAATGAGAACTGTCTTGAGTTTGGTGTGAAGGAAGTTTTCAAGGATCAAGCGAGAAGGGTGATATTATGTGATCAAGAAGAGTGAAAAGCCTAAGCTTGGGGATGCCCCCGTGGTTCATCCCAACCATATTCAGAGAGACTCAAGCGTCTAAGCTTGGGCCCTTCTTCATCAACAAACTTATCAGGTCATCTCTAGTGAAACTATATTTTAATTCTTTCACATCTTATGCGCTTTACTTGGAGCGTCTGTGTGTTTTTATTTTTGTTTTTGTTTGAATAAATTCGGATCCTAGCAATCCTTGTGTGGGAGAGAGACACGCTCCGCTTTTTCATGTGAATACTCATGTTCTTCACTTATATTTGTTGAGTATTCTTAACTAGCTACTGCAGTGCTTTTAGCTCCTGTTTTTCATGCATCTCTTCGAGCTGTTAGCACTTGTTTATAAATACTCTCTTGCTGCATTATATTATCATTTGGAGAGTTTATGTTTAAATAAATTATTGGTGTTTGTTTGGAAGAAAGAAAATGCTACATGTAGTAGTTGGTATTGGAAAAGACATATGCATTCTTGTAGATCATTGTCTTGTTTTGATTTGATGCTTTGCAATTGTTTTGAGCTCTCAAGTAGATCATGTTTAAGCTCTTGCATCATGTAGTTAAAGCCTAGTAGTGGAGAACTACCGTAGAGCTTGTTGAGACTTGGGATGCATATTTGTTCTCTCTAAGGTCTAGATATTTTCTGGTAAAATGTTTGAGCAACAAGGAAGACAGTGTAGAGTCTTATAATACTTGCAATATGTTTTTATGTGATTCTTGCTGTACCGGTTTATACTTGTGTTTGCTTCAAACAACCTTGCTAGCCTAAACTCTGTACTGAGAGGGAATGCTTCTCGTGCATCCAAAACTTGAGCCAAAACCCATGCCATTTGTGTCCACCATACCTACCTACTATGTGGTATTTCCTGCCATTCCAAGTAAATATTTCATGTGCTACCTTTAAACTATTCAAAACTTTATTACTCCTTATTTGTGTCAATGTTTTATAGCTCATGAGGAAGTATGTGGTGTTTTATCTTTCAATCTTGTCATTTACTTCTGACAGACTTTCACCAATGGACTAGTGGCATATACATCCGCTTATCCAATAATTTGCAAAAAGAGCTGGCAACGGGGTGCCCAGCCCCAATTAATTACAACTTTCATTAATAATTCTCTTCACATGTTTTGCCCTGATTTATCAGTAAGCAACTTAATTTTGCAATAGACACTCCTCCATGGTATGTGAATGTTGGAAGGCACCCGAGGATTCGGTTAGCCATGGCTTGTGTAAGCAAAAGGTTGGGAGGAGTGTCATCTATAAAGAAACTAAAATACATGTGTAAACAAAAGAGAAGAGGGATGATCTACCTTGCTGGTAGAATAACGTCCTTCATGGGAGCCGCTCTTTGAAAGTCTGGTTGACAAGGGGGTTAGAGTGCCCACTACCATTCGTTGACAACAACAAACACCTCTCAAATACTTATTTTGTGCTCTCTATATGCTTTCGAAAACTTAAAAAGCTCTAGCACATGATTTAATCCCTGCTTCCCTCTGCGAAGGGCCTATCTTTTACTTTATGTTGAGTCAGTTTACCTACTCCTTTCTATCTTAGAAGCAAACACTTGTGTCAACTTTGTGTGCATTGATTCTTACATATTTACTTATTGCACTTGTTATATTGCTTTATGTTGACAACTATCCATGAGATATACATGTTACAAGTTGAAAGCAATGCTGAAACTTAATCATCCTTTGTGTTGCTTCAATGCCTTTTACTTTGAATCTATTGCTTTATGAGTTACCTCTTATGCAAAACTTTTTGATGCTTGTCTTGAAAGTACTATTCATGAAAAGTTTTTGCTTATATGATTCATTGTTTACTCTTTATCTATTTGTTAGCAAACTATAGATCATTGCTTTGAGTCACTTCATTCATGACATGAGCCTTGCAATATATTGATCAAGATTGTGTGAAAGCATGTCTCCTCAGAAATTATTTGTTGTTATCGTTTTACCTACTCGAGGACGAGTAGAACTAAGCTTGGGGATGCTTGATACGTCTCCAACGTATCCATAATTTCTGCTGTTCCATGCTTATATTATACCATTTGCTACATGTTTTATATACACTTCGTATCACTTTTATGCATTTTCTGGGACTAACCTATTAACAAGATGCCACAGTGCCAGTTCCCTGTTTTCTGCTGTTTTTGGTTTCAGAAAGTTACTTCTGGAAATATTCTCGGAATTGCACGAAACAAAAGGCCAGTCCCTATTTTTCCAGCACGTACACGGAGTCCGAAGGAGAGACGAAGAGCCACGAGGTGGCCAAACCACAGGTGGCGCGGCTGGGCCCACAGCCGCGCCTGGTGGTTTGGGCCCCTCGGGGGTCCGCCGACATCGCCCCTTCGCCTATTTATTCCCCGAGACGCGAAAACCCTAAAACACCGAGCCTTTCATCCAGAACATATTCGCTGCCGCCGCCGTCGTCAACCCTAACTCGGGGGGTTCTGAAGCTCTTCCCGGCACCCTGCCGGAGAGGGGAATCATCACCGGAGGGCTCTACATCGCCATGCCCGCCTCCGGAGTGATGCGTGAGTAGTTCATCCTTGGACTATGGGTCCATAGCAGTAGCTAGATGGTTGTCTTCTCCACTTGTGCCATCATGTTTAGATCTTGTGAGCTGCCTATCATGATCAAGATCATCTTATTGTAATGCTACATGTTGTGTTTGCTGGGATCTGACTTATATTGATACCTATGTGGAGCTGAATATTATATTATCATGTCTATGTCATTTGTGATCTTGCATGCTCTCCGTTACTTGTTGAAGCCTTGGCCACGTGAATACTTGTAACTCCAAGAGGGGGTATTTATGCATGATAGTTGGGTTCAACCTCTATTTAACCTGGGATAGTGACAGCAAGTTCTAAGGTTGTAGATGTGTTGTTGCCACTAGGGGTAAAACAGCAATGCTTTATTCAAGGATGAATGTATTGTTTACATTACGCACATTACTTAATGCAATTGTCTGTTGCTTGCAACTTAATACTGGAAGGGGTACGGATGTTAACCGGAAAGTGGACTATTTAGGCATAGATGCATGCTGGATAGCGGTCTATGTACTTTGTCGTAATGCCCAAATGAATCTCATAGTAGACACCACAGCTCACACATGCATGTTATATGCACTTATCAATTGTCAATTGCCCAGCTGTAATTTGTTTACCCAGCATGTTAGTTATCTTATTGGAGAGACACCACTAGTGAACTGTGGACCCCGGTCCATTCTTTTACATCTGAAATACAATCTACTGCAATCATTGTTCTCTACTGTTTTATGCAAACAAACATCATTTCCATTCGATACGTTTAACCCTTTGTTTTCAGCAAGCCGGTGAGATTGACAACCTCACTGTTAAGTTGGGGCAAAGTAATTTGATTGTGTTGTGCAGGTTCCACGTTGGCACCGGAATCCCTGGTGTTGCGCCGCACTACACTCCTCACCAACACCTTCGAAGCAAACCTCGTTTTCCTACTGGTCGATTAAACCTTGGTTTCATACTGAGGGAAAACTTACTGCTGCACTCATCATACCTTCCTCTTGGGGTTCCCAACTGACGTGTGACGTACAAGCAATTGTTTTGGCACTATTAACCTAGAGCCACCAACAACATTTTCTGGCGCCGTTGCCGGGGATAAGAGCAAGCATTCCACTCCAACAATTTGCCCCCTCGTCAACTCGCCATCAAAGTAGCAGTAATAGCCATCGAGCTTGAAGTTATCTATATTGCTATCACTTAGTTGTTAATCTTGCTTAGCATAAGTTGTTGGTGCACATAGGTGAACCTAGCTTGGTCAGGTTTTGTGCTTGATAAATTAAACGCTAGTTTTATTCCGCATTTATTCAAGCCTAAACCGTAATTATTTTAAAACGCCTATTCACCCCCCTCTAGGCGACATCCTCGTTCTTTTAGATGTGCCAGTTGTTCCACAAGTCTTGATCTCTCTATTATGCATTGATAGTTGAGACTGTGTTAAGGCATCAATCGGGGTGTTGCGTTGCCGGTGATCAATTCCGAGCAACGTCTGCCAAAGGTTTTGGCCGGGGATTGGTAAACCCGTAACCTCGGTTGTATCGCTTAACCGGTGACACTCAGCATCACTGTATAACAGTCGGGTCGGGGCGCCACAGTAGCGTCGTGGTAGATGGAGCTACACATCAGGGTGTAGCGCCCTATCCGATGGAGCTACACTTTTAGGATTTTCATAGCCGAAAGTCAGAGAGGATGTTGGCAACAAAAACTCAAAAATTCGCCAAGTCAATATTTAGTTCCGCATGATGGGGTGCTATACTTCATATTGTAGCTCCACGTCGTGTGGCGTTATACCCCTGAGAACTGATAAGTCGTTAGGACGCGGGGTGGCTGGGCGCCCAGACCATTCATTCGTACCCGACTCACTTCTCTCTCCCTCTCCTCTTACTCAACCCCTCACAAATCACTTAAGTTTGGTCCGATTTGGCCCCAGAATTTTGGCTCCCCTGCGTGGGGAGAGGTAATCTCCCAGCTAATTGGCCTCGCAGTCACAGGCGAAAATGGTGTGTGATCGGAGCACAACCGATTGATCTGAAGAAGAGATCTCCGAATGAATGAGAGATTATAAGTAGAAAATACGAATGTGCTAAGCCTATTTAATGATGATGGTGCACATGACATCGCAACGACCAATTATAAAGGATCTAATCAGTGATCAATCATTTGGAAAACCCAGTTAGTTTCGATTACTCTTATTATTTGGAAAACCCCTCGAGACAAAGAACATTTTGCGCATTAGTGAGTGAAAAGTTCGTTGACTTCATACTACTACTCTGTGATGAGTAGTAAATGGTACCTTAAAAGTCATCTAATTTTCCCTAGCTAGGCGATCTAGCTCTTTCATTCGTTCAAGCAGCTGCTGAATGCAGAGGTTGAGCATATGTATGTCTGCCTTGTGCCCTACATCCTCGACCTCGGAGGTTGAGCAATCGAGCTCATCCATGGCGATGGATTAAATGACCTACGCTCTCTGTCTCCAGAAAATTTACATGCTCGGAGCAGGAGCAGCATGCATGCAAACAGGCTATCGACCACTGGCCGCACGCACACACGCACGACGCAAGTCTCTCTGACTAGGGTTAGGCTAAGAGAGCGATGTGTTGGAGGATGAACTTCATAACAATGATATTGGTAATATGGAGACAAATCGTAGGCACAAGGACATGTACCATGACATCCCTTATAACCGATGCTATGCATCGGTCTTGGATGACGACGGTCTGGAAGAAGATGTGGGAGATTACCTCTCTCACACAGGGAGCCGAAATTTTGGAGCCAAATCGGACCAAACTTACGGGATTTGTGACGGGGTTGAGTAGGAGGAGGGAGAGGAAGATAGAAGTGAGTCGGGTACGAATGAATGGTCTGGGCGCCCAGCCACCCCGCGTCCTAACGACTTATCAGTTCTTAGGGGTATAATGCCACACGACGTGGAGCTACAATATGAAGTATAGCACCCCGTCATGCGGAGCTAAATATTGACTTGGCGAATTTTTGAGTTTTTGTTGCCAACATCCTCTCTGACTTTCGGCTATGAAAATCCTAAAAGTGTAGCTCCATCGGATAGGGCGCTACACCTGATGTGTAGCTCCATCTACCACGGCGCTACACATAAGGCATGCGGGCCCCCAGAATGCCACGCTGGCAGACGTGTAGCTCCACGCCGGCCGTCGCTACACATGAGAGTGTAGCTCCCCGCCGTTGGGCGCTACAAAAAAGGTTATATTTGGAAAAAGTTTTGAAAAAGAGTTATTTTTCGTTAAACTTTACCAAAAGAGTTTAAATTTGTGAAATTTCACGACGAGAGGGCAACCGTTGGTGCTGTGCGCTCTCTGCTCGAGGCCCTGGCGGTGGCTCCTGGTGGGGGAACAGTGGTAGCTGCGGCCGCGAGCAGTACCCAGTGAGCGGCCAGCAGCAGCAACGCCCAGGGGCAAAAGCCAGAAAAGCTCCGTCCAATCAATCCTACCCTCCCTTGGCCTCACCCTCACCTCAGCTCAGCTCACGCTAGCTCACTCCTGCGTCATAAAAGCGTGGGCGTCTCGTCTCAGGCTCAGCCACAGCCACAGCGACGGGGCAGCGCTGCAACAGCGACCTTGTTTACGAGCGCGGCAGCCGAGGGGGGAGATCGGCCGGGGAGGACGCGCGCGGTCGACGCAGAGGAGCAGGGAGGCATGGGGGATAGAAGAAGAAGATGGCTGGAGAGCGACGCGCTCGGAGGCATTAATGGGGTCCTCCTCCTCCTGCTGTTGCTGCTGCTCCCACAACCCACATCCTCCTCGCGGCCGCGGTTGATTCTTCTTCCCCTGCTTTTTAACCCGCCCCCCACCTTGTCCGCAAACCCTTACTGGTGAGTGGCGCCATGGGCATCGATCTCAACGCGACGGGTGAGGACAAGGGCGCTCTCCCGCTCCCGCCCCGGCGGCGGTGTGCCGGGACCTGTGGAACGCGTGCGCGGGGCCGGTCGTGGCGCTGCCGCGGCGGGGCAGCGCCGTCGTCTACCTGCCGCAGGCGCACCTCGCGGCCGCCGGCTGCGCGGGAGCGGAGGAGGTGCCGGTGGCCCTGCCGCCGCACGTGGCGTGCCGCGTCGTCGACGTCGAGCTATGCGTGAGTGGAGTGGCCCTGTTCATGCCATTTGCTATTTTTTGGTTTCTGGCCGTGCTCATCTCATGATTTGGGTCGCGTGTCTCTTGTGCTTCAGGCGGATCCGGCCACCGACGAGGTGTACGCGCGGCTGGCTCTGGTGGCGGAGGGCGAGGTAAATAATGCTGCTCGAATTGCTTGACTGCGTTCATAAGGGGATTTTTGGGGTGCAAGGTGAAATTTGCTGTTGGTTTTCAGGTTTCAGCTATGGTTTAAGCATGCGGTGTAATGTGTGTGCTCACAGTATACATTTTATTTACGTTTGTAAACTAGGCCTTTCTAGTAGTAATTTCTTCCATTATTTAGCCACTAGTACTTCATTTGGGACTCTGCATGCGTGTCTGTGTACAATGTATCTTGATTTAGCATGCCTAGGCCTATTAATCTAACTGGTTTTCACTCTGAAATACTAGTAGGATAATTTAACAACTTAGTTAGCAGTGTCAAACAACAAAATTTTGGGTTTTGTTTGTTCTCCTCAACAAAGGAAATAAAAGGGTTATTTTGTTTGTGAAACTGAACTGTTGATTGTTCATATCGACATGTTGGATGCATCATCAAAATGGCACCTTTTTTGCTGGTTTAGGTCTTTGAGAGGAACATGGGAGGTGGTAGAATTGAAGGCGAAGATGACACGGAGGATGGTGATGGAGAAAGGAAGTCCGGGATGCTGCACATGTTCTGCAAGACACTAACGGCCTCTGACACAAGCACACACGGGGGATTCTCTGTTCCTCGCCGTGCTGCTGAGGACTGTTTCCCTCCGTTGGTGTGTATATGTTTGTAAATTTGATTTGGGCTATATGGCTCTTGAAATGATTCCTTGGTCTCATGGTTTTTATTCCAGCTCTGACCAATTTCGATTACCCTGTTAGGACTACCAGCAGATCAGGCCTTCCCAAGAGCTTGTTGCCAAGGATTTGCATGGAGTGAAGTGGAGTTCCGCCATATCTATAGAGGTGAGTTCAGTGCTGATGCAGTGCTTTGGCCGCAGTATACAATGCCCATCTTGCATTGTGTAGTTATTCGGTTTGGAAATTATGCATCATATTTCCATCTCATATTATATTTCGGAGGAAGTTAATTCAACTTCAGAAAGCTCTGAAGCTTCTTTTTAGCTTTAGAACACATACATACTGTCAATCTTGGAGTATTTTAGTGAACATTATTAAGTAAATGGAAGATGTGGCTTCAACTCTCTGAAATTTCTCACAAGTAGTTTTCCATGTATGGTTTGCTTAGTCTTTGATGGACTGGCATAGGCTTCACTGGTCATCTTTTCCAACATTATCCTATGCTTCATATATTAAGCATGGTTATTTCCATCGCCTAGACATTACTAGTAAGGATTAGGTTATGCATTTGCAAGTGACACTGTTTGTTATCTTTATTGTGCTGTTAGATATCCTGGAATCGGTGTATGAACTGTGTAGATTCATAAAATCAGTAAATAGCATCATCAAAATAACAGACAAGCTGCTCTCCACTCTATCATCCATTTTTATTTTGAGGGAAATGTATCAGTTATCCTGTAGTTCTAGGAAGGTGTCATACAATGTCATGAGATGCTCCTTTTCCTTCCAGGTCAACCACGTAGGCATCTTTTAACAACTGGATGGAGCTCATTTGTCAATAAAAAGAAACTTGTCTCAGGCGATGCAGTATTATTTCTCCGGTATGCACATGTACAGTATGATGAACTTAAACAGCTTTGTGTCTTTTTTAAATTTTATTAAGATTTTTCCCTTTATAGAGGCGATGATGGTGAACTTAAACTTGGTGTAAGGAGAGCTATTCAGCTTAAAAATGAGGCCCTTTTCAAAGCTTTCAGTAGCAACAGCGCAAAGATACAAACACTGTCTTCTGTGGCGAGTTCTTTGAAGCATGGAAGTGTTTTTCACATATGTTACAATCCAAGGTTTGTTAACTATGAATATAGTTTTCATTTGTAAGTAGTATAAGATTGCCTGAAAATGGACATTTGATTCTGGGTCATATTTATGATGCTGACTAGGTTATTATTGTTCATTAAAAGTAGAACTGATCCCTGGATATATTTGTAGGTTTTGAATTTGAGCAAGAAAAAAGTCATTCTTTGTCAAGAGAATAAATTGTAATTACAATAGTTAACAACAAAAGGATGAGTAAAAATGATCATTTAAATCATAAGAAACTGATTCCCTTTTTGCCAGGCGATCATAAAATATGTTCCTACATTTTTGAATATGGATTCTTGGACTCTCTACAGGATTGCTGCATCTGAATTTATTGTTCCATATTGGAAGTTCCTGAAGAGCTTGAACCATCCACTTTGTGTTGGAATGAGGTTTAAGATTCAGTACGGGAGTGAAGATGTTAACGAGAGGTCTGTCCCATTCAACTGAACTAAATTTTGTTTCTGCAATATTTTCTGAGTTTTTGTCCTCGTTTGGATGCAAAGTATTTTTTGAAGTATTCTCAAATACCATGGTTTCTAGAAAAACTTCAGTTTTAAATACTTTGAGTTGTTTGGCTACACTAAAATACTTTTGAAACGGTTTTCAGAAAACTGAGTTATTTTCACTGTACTTGAAGAGAAAAGTCGGACCTCCTTTTCCAAAACCTTGGTTTTACAAAAACTGAAGCATCTCATAGCCAGGCAGTGAAATACCATGGTTTTGGAATACTTCGACTTAACGAAACCGAGCTGCCAAACTGAGCCGTTCCTGTTTTGTTTTGTAGGCGATCCGGAATGATTACAGGTATCAATGAAGTTGACCCCATTAGGTGGACTGGCTCAAAATGGAGAAGTTTGCTGGTATGCATTTCAGTTAGTTGTATTCAGCATTTAAGCCCTTAGCAACTCTGAACGCCATTATTTCCAGGCTGCTTGCAATCTCATAGAGAACTATATTTTTTTCTGGACTTGTTTGTTTATGTGCTCATATGACTATGAAACCTGCACCCTCACATTCAGGTTTAATCACCTTACCAAAATACCATAATCTTTTGTGGATGTGCGTACCCACCTTACCAGTGACGGAGCTGCCATACAACCATTGGGGTCAGCTGAACCCAATGACATTTGTGAAATCCTTCATTTCATAGTCCATTAGCGTTGTATACTGTTGGAAAAATAGCACTACATACTGAAGTTGACACCAACGGCATTTCCTTCTAGCTTCGCCCCTGCACCTTACCAAAAAAGAGCATTTCAATGTAACTTGTTAGATTCTTAACCTTTTGCTAGGGTTCTTGTTAAACATAGTATGCTGATAAAAATGTCTTCCATATACAAAATGAAGAATCACTGAAGATGCATTAGGAGTTGTGTTTAGCATGAATTTATGGTGGTTTGGTTCACTGATATCAGCGAACTGAAATGATGATGCCCTTTTTATCCAGGTAAGATGGGAGGATGGCACTGACTGTAATAGCCAACATAGACTATCTCCATGGGACATCGAGATAGTCGGCGGTTCAGTCGCTGTTGCTCAGTCTCTGTCAGCATCCAGCTTTAAACGTGCTAAGCTGTGCCCTCAGGGCAATTCGGACGTCCAACTCTGTGTATGTTCCCACTTCCCACTGTGCAATGCTTGACGTTTTCATGTAACTAGGTATATCAGCTATTCTAGCGTTCTTAATATGTGTTTATTGACTTGACCGTTAAATGTTGTAGATGGAAATGGTCGTCCGGACTCGGTGGTAGCTGATAAGCTCCCCAGGGTCTTGCAAGATCAAGAATTGATGGGTTCTGGAACCCATCGTGTTACACGTTCTCCTCAGCCTCAGCCATCCGGCCCCACAGAATTTAGACGTTCTGATTGTACGAGGTTCCTTACCACCGACACACAAAGCTGCAGGCTTCCACCTCGAAACTCCTGTTTCACCTACCAATCTGTAGGCTTCGGCGAATCTGTTGGATTCCCGCAGGTCTTGCAAGGTCAAGAAATTTCTCAGACAGTTCCTCTATTCCAAGGAATGGTGTCTGATACATGCTCGGCAAAAGGGGGATACGGCTTGTACAACTATATGCGTGACTCATCTGCCATGAGTGGGGGGTTAACATCTGCAGCTCAAGGATATGCTCTCTCCTATCTACTCCGCCACCAGCAGAAGCGGCTTCTCCGTCGCCCGCAGTGGTTTCACAGCTTTGGCAGGCAAACAAGAACAACGGAGAAGGTGGTGCAAATGACAGTCAGGCTAACCCATCATCTGGAATCCGGAAGGCTCCTGGAGATGGTGCCAAGCCTGGGTCTGATGGAAGGAAGGTTGCAAGAACTAGCTGCATGCTTTTTGGTTTCTCCTTAACTGAGAAGATTCTGCAAGCAGAAGATGACCGTGTCAAGGAAGGGAATCATGAAGCCGACCGCCAAAACCCACGGATGCTAGATTTGTTTGGATACAGCCGTGCTACTCCTGGTGCTCTTCACGCTCTCTGTGCCGCCCCCCTAGGCATGTGATGCTACTTCAGTACGATCCAAGTACTTTGCAGTGCTTTCGTAATCAGTCTTTGCACTTCAAGGTATATTGGGTGAATATGCAGCTGCAACTCCTTGCCACACCCCAGGTATCACCGGCATTTTCATGTGTGGTTCTAGTTTCACCGTACTCCTGATGCACTGCTGCTTGTTCTAGTCCCATGCCTGGCAACCAATCCAAGCTGTATTGCTTCCGTAGCTGTACCAGGGGTGGCGTGCCATCTTTGTTGGACTCTACATGTACCCTGCTTGCGGCTTCAGAGCAATGGGAACTAAGGGCAAGTGACCTGTGGCATCAGCGTTCGTGTACCTTATTTATGTACCATGTATTTCAGTCTCGTTCACGTGTATTGCTTATGCATCTGTATCACGAACCTTTGGTCGTGACTTTGTCACCGACAATGTTTATTTATGTTCCTAATGGACCTATTGCGTGTTTTTTTTAAGATTTAAAACCTATTATGTGCTTTGCCTTTGGCTGTTTGGTGAATTGCTTGGTGCTACTGCATCAGCAGTGCAGCGGTTTTCTTCCGTTTTTTATCTGCTTTGTAAGAGGGTTTTCTCGTCACATATCGGATTAGCCATGTGGTTTTATTTATAAAGCGAAGTGAAATCCTGTTTTGAGGAGGTGTAGCCAAGCTCGGCTGTAGGTGTAGGATTATTGAAATAAGAGAAGGCAGTAAACGCGATAAACTACTTAAGAGCTTGAAGTACATATACGTAAATGTTATAAATTAATGATGAGTTGGATGGTTGTAGATGCATTTCAATCCTTTTGCAAATATACATGTAGAGAGAGTATGGAGTATCGACATGAAAACAAAAACTGTAATGTCTTGTTTGAGACTTCGGATAGCCGCCGGCGAGCCCCTTTGCCCCGACAGAGACCGCATTGCCCTTAATTGTGCTCCATTTTGACAGTGACGAGGGGAAACCTAAGGGTACACCTCGATTACTGAACGGATCCCGAGGATTGACAGGATCTTGTAACCGCTGAAGCCTGCGTCGTCGAATATCTTGCGCCACTCGCGCTCGTCCCGCTCCGGGCTCCCTACCACTCCCATCATCATCACGTCCCACAGCAGCTGCGTCTCCGTCGCCCTCGC
The DNA here is from genome assembly GCA_947311845.1 of Poa pratensis. Taxonomy (NCBI): domain Eukaryota; kingdom Viridiplantae; phylum Streptophyta; class Magnoliopsida; order Poales; family Poaceae; genus Poa; species Poa pratensis. The sequence continues at coordinate 27,624,321 of CAMZMU010000071.1, read as the reverse complement.
GTCTCCCGGGCTCGACCCCACCACCAGGTCCATCACGATCACTCTGCCGCCGGCCGGCACCGCCTCCCTGCACCGTCGCAGTATCCTCACGCACTCCTCGTCCCCCACCCGTGCAAAATCCACTGCAACAAAAAAAAACAGAGTTGACGCAAGATCATCTGCCAAGTAGGTCATGGATCAGCAAATTAAGGAGGCGCCTCCTCTTTCTGACCTTGAGGAGGACGGCGTCCGCCTTAGGGACGTGCTCGAACATGTCCCCGGCGACGAACTCCACGCCGCCGTCGCCCGGCGGGACGCTCTCGATGACGTGCGGCAGCTCCAGGACGCTGCACTTGACGTGGGGGAACGACGCGGCGATGGCTTTGGCGGCGCCGCCGGACCCACCGCCAACGTCCACCAGCGAGGCGAGCCCCCGAAACAGATCCTGCCCGTGGCCTCGCACGATCAGGTCCATCACGAAGCGCCCGTCGCACGCCATGGCGTCGTTGAACGCCGCGCCGAACCCAGGGTCGTCCTTCGCCACCGCCCAGAGCTCGCGCCCGCCGTGCGTGGCCGCGAACGGCACGCGGGCCGCGCCGTCGCCGTCTGACGCGCGGAACCACGACGCCAGCGACATGGAAGGAGACACGATGACGGGGTGCAGCATGGCGAGCGCGAACGGCGAGAGACCTTGCCCCGCGCCTGGCGCCGAGACGAGGAGGCGCGAGAGCAGCGTGAGCCCGTATGTGACAGGCTCCTCTGACCCGGCGTCGAAGAAACCGGCGTGCGCGAGCAGACGCATGAGGCGCCGCAGGTAGGGTTCTCTGGAGGGCGTAAGGGAGAGCTCGGCGACGAGGTCGGGCACGGTGGCGGAGCCGCCGCGGCGATGGACGGCGTCCGGGATACCGAGCTCGACGGCGCACCGGAGGGCCATGGACTTGGTGTACGCGAAGACGTGGCTCCATAACTCAGCTTGCGCTTGGAGGAGCTCCTCGTCCGTGGAGAGGCTGGAGTTCCGGTTAGCGTCCATGGCAATCTGCTTAGTGTTAGGGGAGCTAGCGTTTAGTTAGTTTATAGGCGCGACCACCTTCTTATGAATTACTGGTTTATGTATTGCGTAACTTGTGTTGCTGCGAAGGTTCCTAAAACTGTATATTTTGGAGATCACGCCACGCTGATGTCTGAATTCTGAAACAACTGCTATTGGAGAAGAGAAAGGGGAATACTCAGTCAGAGAAGTGGAAACTGGATTGTAGCCCGAGAAATGTCTTTCATCGTAGTAGCTCCATATACGGAAAGTGTCTTATGCACCTGAGCACCGGTGATCCCGGGGCTTTAAAAAATTCGAAAAATATATTTATAAGTCTCAAAAAATTTGAAAAAAAATCCAGTTATAGCCAACAAATATCCCACAAACGTGTAAAATATAAAGTTCAAATGCTTTGTATTCTGCGCTACACAAAAATGACAAAATCTTCTAAGATTTTTGTGTAGCCCGAAATACAAAGTATTTGAATTTGATATTTTCCACGTTTGTGGAATGCATCATTGGCTAGATCTGGGATTGTTTTCAGAATTTTTTGAAACTTGTAAATATTTTTTCGATTTGTTTAAATCACCGGGATCACTTGTGCCCGGGAGCACAAAATCTGCTCTCCTCCATATACGAGCTCAGATCCAAACTATCGACAACCTTTTTGAATGACGTCCCCTGAATGCGACTAGGGCTCATTACAATTCCAAGTTGTGTTGTGGAATAAAAATACAACCCCAAGTTGCAGTGGACGGTACATACATTGTTAGTTTTTTGTACGATGTCCTATTTTAAGATATGTTTTTGTAAAATTGTGGCTCCAAAAACAACTCCAAGTGGCAATGTGCTACTACTTAAATTCGTATAGAAAAGCATTTTATTATGATTTCAAATTCTTAATCACGAACAGAGTGTCCTAGGAAAAAATACGATGATACCTTAAACTTTAAGGTCAAACAATATAGTAGGTACAAGATACCATGTTGGCCTGTTGGGACTTCAATAGCTCAGAAAAATAAAGAACTAGGGTTGTGTTTTTTTTTTGGAAAGGAACTACGGGTGTTAGCTTTTTAGAGTGTTAGGTGTACTCCGTATGCGTATGATGCATAGTTGACTTTTAATATGAAAGGCACTATTAGCAGCCTATGCCATGAATCAGTTGGTATGCACTTTGATTAAAAAGGTTTTCATGTGATGTTTTAAAGGTTGGAATGCCTAAATGACTCTCCAAGTGGAAGTTTAACTTTTCGGGTTGTATTGCACGTCATATTTTCATGTAAACTTTTAATTTCACTATGTTTCACATAATATATTTTATTGGCTCAATTTTTTTGAATAATAATAATGTTTCTCTCAATATATATTAATAAAAACCCGTCCTTCTAGATTCAATTGTATAGTCAATTTAATATTCCTCGAGAAGATATGGAGTGCGGACATATGGTTCCTACCTACTGGGCTCTGAGAGCCTAGATTTTTTAAAAGAAATTCAAAGTCCATATTTTAAAGTTTAGAAATAACATAATTTTTTATAGAGATAACTTGAGATGATTTCTATGATCGTGTAAAGGTTTGTTGAAAAATATACAAAAATAATCACAACAAAGAGGCTCTAAATGGGCATAAATTTTCATTTTTGGTCTTCACAGTTGTTATTTTGTGTAGGTCTCATATGTAAAGGTAATTGTATAAAAAATATATCTAGATCTGGTAGAAATATATGTATTTTTCTAAAGTGAAAACAAAGTTTTTAATTTTAAAAAGCCGGGCTAAGCTCTATTTTGAGGTTCTGGAATGTATGCCACTACAATCCACATGTTTCCTACTTGCGTTTAAAAAATTGGCGGATCAAAAAACCATAGATTAAGTTCATACTCATTTATAAGTTCAGTTATATATCAAGGTAGTAATTTTAGATAATGTCTCTTGCACTTAATCAAGTTTTGATATAGTTTAGTCCTTCCATTTGAATCTGAGCAATTCTAGCAGATTGCTTATATTATGAACCTTAAAAAGGTGGTTTATAGTGCACTCTTTTTTTAAGAAACTCTGTAGACTGTGTGCAAATTTAGATAAACTAATTTGAGCCTCTAAATATTTTGTCTATATTTCTAATACCATTGATCATACAAATTCTATTGACATCTGAAATCAACCAAAATGGTTTGATTTTTTATTAGGATTGAAAACATTTCAAACCCATAACTTCGAAATTTTCATATTCAAAGTCACCAAATTTGTAGACATTAAATTGTTGTAGAAATGAATATTATATACTTAAGCGGACCCCGAACCCTACTAGATGTCTAGGTGGACATAAGTCAAACCAAGACTAGTCAACAAAAGTCAATGACCATGACATGGTAACAAGTCAAATATCAAGACAATAGATAAAAGACAAGGTCAAATATGAAGCCAATAAAGTAAAAAATCCTATCAGGTCGAGGCATAGTTGGACTATAGTCCACCATGGTCCATTCATCTTGCATCCACAACTCTCCTAAACCCCTTTGCGCACCCTTTTCAGGTACCACCATGAAAGTTAGTCCTGATCATTAATTAAGAACATCTTTCCTACATGAACTCTACAAGAGATGGAAGGCTAATTCACTCGTTATTCAATATAAGAAGGGAGAGAGATAAAGCACCATGACATTGTAGTTTTAGATCTATGGAGTCTCCGACGACTCGGTAAGGTCGTGTGGTAGCTTGGTCTTTCAGGGATCCATGTCCAGCATACTAAAAAAAATTGTCGTGACAACTCCCATGCAATGGACGGCGATCTTCACTATATGGCCGACATACACACCCCTCCCAACCGCTACTTGCTCGGTAGCCACATCACTTGAGACAGGGACGGAGCTAGGGGTGTGAGCTATGGCCATGGTCCTCCCCATGCTAGATTTTTCTCTGAAAGACCACCTATGTACTATATGCCCTCCTCCAACTAACCTAATGTTCAATTGGTGCGATTTGGACAACAAAAAAAACCGAAATGCACATTAATACATTATATCATGACAATTGTTCATCAATATAGCAACCATCGTCATCCATTATCCAAAAGCATAGTAATGTAAAAAAATTTGTCCAAAAGCATAGATAAGAAAGTTCGTCGTCATTGCTCAACGCTATGAACATCACACATCGTCATTGTTGTCACTACCTTCCCCTCCAACATACGGTGTGCACTCGGTTGTTCAGATCTTTTAGACAGTGTTGCTCTAAGGCAAGAAAGCCATCTTCCAATCATTGGTTAATCAGATTGTGCTCAACTGGTGGCTTCAATTAGTGATAAAGTTCAGGATCGATCCTCCCTTATGCATGTCATAGCTGAGATTAACGTGTTAGTTACTAGCTTTAGTGAGTGCAATTTTGTTAAAGTAGATCGAGGGCAAGTGAGGGCTAGCCACTGTCTTACCAATTGGGCAAGGACAGAAAGTAAAACTTTGGTTTGGTTAGGTTCAGGTCCTGAATGTGTTCTTCAGGAGTTGGCCGCTGAATCTTCTGTAACCTCTATTGTCTAATGAAGATCTGTTTTACCCGAAAAAAAAGAAAGCCATCTTCAGAGCAGGGAGAGAATAGCTTCTCTCGTAAGTCGTAATTCGTAAATCTCTTATCTCTCCTAATTATGTATAGCTAATTAATTTGGAATGTAAAATATCTGATGCAATATGGCTAGTGCACGCCTGCACGGGGTGAAGAGTTTTCTCTGGAACCTGCAAAACTACGAACCTACAGGGATGATTTTATAGTTTTCCTAAAATAACAACGCTGTCGAGAGAGGAGAGTCAAAGGCTCAAAGGGCTGCGAGCAGCCGGAGGAAAGCGGCGATGTCGGCGGCGCAGGCTGTGAGCGCCATATTGCTGCCGTGCGCGACTGCGCGGCTTAGCGAAGGGGCGTTCTTCTTCGCCGATAACAGCAACTCCGCATCGGCGCGGCTCTGCATCGGACGACGCAGTGCAAAGAGAACCTTGTGAGGACCCTTTCTTGGCTAATTTCCGCGATTTGTTGGTCTGATTGCACAATTCGCGCAACAATTCGCTGTCTCTAGGCTTCTAGCTCGAATAATTCGTTTTGGTTGGGATTTCTTTTCCTCCGTTCTAGGTTGCTTCTTTCAGGTTTCAGCAGTTTTGGGGGAGTGATTTTGTTTGTTAGATGTGAATTATTGCAGGAGCATATTGATATAGGGTTGAATTGTATTAGTACTAATTTATTTTTTAGTGATGCCCTCTTGTGGTGGCATATTGCTGATCTTAGGTAACTGGCCTAACTTACAGAAAACCTAGATAAGAATTCGGTGGATGTGAACTCTGAAGCAGAAAAAAGAAACGAAAAAGAATTTACTTGAAGACAACGTCAGTGTATTATGTGTGTAGCTCCAGTTGCGAAAATAGAAGGCTATAATGTGCAATTTGTGGTTTGCTGATGCTACAGATTATCTATGTTAGTTATAATTTTCTGCACAAGTTAGAGTGTTCTTCGTAATTGTAATTTCCAAAGAAAGCATTTGATGATATTTAATTCTAGCAGAAAATGGCCATGGCTGGTAATAAATATTTTCTATAGAAAATAAGTAGAAACCCAGCAGTGTACTTTCTCAGAATGCCACATATTCAGTGCAGGGCTTCAAATTGCAGCCTCCAACTTGAACAGATGCAAAATTTGCCATGTTAAAAGCGGGGAGGCTGATGGCTATCCAACAGTTGAAGAAGATAGGTTAGTTGATGAAGAGACCCTTCAGCGTAATTTGGACAGAGCTATCCAGGAAGAAGATTATGCCCATGCCGCCAAAATTAGGGACGATCTGCGCACCCTCCATGAGGATACTGAAGCTTCGGTCCTTGCAGCAAATGCACGATTCTACAATGCTTTCAAGAATGGGGATATTACTGCGATGTACTCTATCTGGGCTAAAGGAGACCACGTGTATGTTGTCCATCCCGCTGCCGGTCGGATATCCGGTTACGATGTGGTCTTGCAAAGCTGGGAGATGGTATGCAACGCGGACTATGAGTTCCCTCTAAACATTGATCTTAAGAACATTGAGGTTCATGTGCGTGGTGACCTTGGTTATGTTACATGCTTGGAGTTGGTCAAGTCCAAAGGAAGCCCTTGGGGAAAGCAAATCGCCACCAATGTCTTTGAGAAGGTTGATGGCACATGGTATATTTGTGTCCACCATGCTTCACACATTGAAGAATAAGATGCTAACAACCTTCTGGTGATTTGGAATGTAAATTTTGCAGAAAAAACTAGACGAGCATGCATAATGTTGAGATTTTATAGTAACTCCTTTATACTTACGTGGCCTTGTGTCTGCTATGTATCATTGGTCTATGCTGTCTTTCGATGTGGTCCGAGCATGCATGAAGTTTTTGGTAAGTATGGTTAAGTTCTCAAATGAATGCTGTGGGTTTCATAAATGATCGGACATACTATTGGCCATGGATTGGCGCACATGAAAGAAGTGAAGTCATATTACATATCCGACACTTATTTTTCATGATTCTTGTTGTGAACTGTGCGTCTGTGGACTTTAATAAATTAAAATATATCATCTGGCAAGTTCACATCTAGTTTAATAAATTAAAACCAAAAAAATTGCCATCGGACCAAAAAAAAGACAAGTTCATCTACTAAACAACTAGAAACAGACATAAAGTTCAGCATCGAAACTGACAAGTTTATCTACTAGATGACTAGAGATAGATTTATAATACCACACAAGTTCATTGTAACACCCCGGCCCACCCCGGACCGGGCCTGCCACCCCTGGCAGCTCTTTAGGATCTGTAGACTGGCCCCACAGATCAACACTGGTCTTTTCTGCGGATTTTGTCCTCACTCGTGCGCACCCGGAAATGAATTCCCGGTCGGTCACCCATCCTTGGAGCGCTCCGGGCCAAGAACGCTTAACCTCGGAGTTCTTTCCAGATGAGCTTCTGGAAAAGAAGTTACAACTTGTTGATATGAGTTTTTTTATCAATCCTATTAAGCCATGAGCCAGGATCTCACATCCTTCCCCCTTTAGAAGACCGACGCACTCGTCGGTCAGCCCCCAGTTCAGGAACTTCCCCGTGCCCTGACCCGCACACGCCCGAGTTACTGGGGGGGTCGGCTCTGATACCAAATGTAACACCCCGGCCCACCCCCGGACCGGGCCTGTCACCGTGACAACTCTTTAGGATCTCTAAACTGGCACCACAGATCAACACTGGTCTTTTCTGCGGATTTTATCCTCACTCGTGTGCACCCGGGAATGACTTCCCGGTCGGTCACCCATCCTTGGAGCGCTCCGGGCCAAACACGCTTAACCTCGGAGTTCTTTTCAGATGAGCTTCCGGAAAAGAAGTTGCAACTTGTTGATTTGTAGATATGAGTATTCTATCAATCCTTTTAAGCCCTGAGCCAAGATCTCACATTCATCATCGGAACTAATCAGTTCATCAGTTCATCTACTAAACAACTAGTCATAGACAACAAGCTCATCATCGAAATAGACAAGTTCATCGCATCGCCACGCTACCTTACAGTGCCAACGATTTTCCTCCTAGACCTCGGACTCCACCTCGCGGGCCCTCTGCCTTGTGCGAGGGCATCTAGCGGGCTCGGAGGAACGTGCAACCAACATCTAGCAGGGCGGATCCAACACAAGCATCCAGTCGGTGGGAGCCTATATTTGGGTCGGACTGACACATAGAGGGGAGTGGGGCGCCAAGCGGTTCGTGGACGGTGCACCGACGCATCGAGGACGGTACAGATCTAGGCAACGCCGCCGCTATGGGGATGGGAGGGCATGAATCTTCGGCCACCTCCGAACCCTGTGGCGCTGATGAACATTCCACGTCAGAGCCGAACATTTTGGTGGATCATCGAGAGGAGAGACAGCGGGAAGGGGAAGGTAGTGGACAGTTGAGTGAAGCGGAGCAGACGATGTTAGATGTATGCCCAAAAGGCATTGTATTTATACATCTGATTCATTAATTATGTTTCGTGTTTACTATGCTATAACTACTATGATTTCTGAATATGTGATTCAGGAGAAAGCTCATACGTACATGTAGAAAACATGAACAGTAAAATATACCCTCGTCTTATTTACAGACTAATTTGTTGAATGCTTGATGACCAAGCTTTCATGGTCATGGACATTGTATATGTCAGCATCAATGAGTGGCATATTGCCGGAGAGCAATATGGCTGGGTAGACCCAAGTTTTGGTATGCTAAGATATTCCGTTTGTTTTTTCCTTAGCTTATCTCAGAAAGGTTATTATACAACATGTTCTTGAACCATGAGGTTATTAGGATTGTGTATACTAGAGTAATTGCTTTGGTGCTGTCAACCATCACGGCCGTAAAAGGGTGATCATAACGGCAGTTACTAGGTGGTTACAAAGGTATGCATAATCATAATGTTCTGAGATGGAAGATTACTCCTCTGTCAAAAAAGAGATAGGCCCTGGGCCCACTCAGTATGAGAGGTATCCAATATGTTCTGCAGACAATGCATGGTGAAGTTACACCGTGTGGGATATCATAATACGGGAACGAGTAAAGGGAACTTGCCGGTTAACGAGATAGACAAAGATGTAGTGAATCAGGAAAGATTCATGGCAACATCAACGGATATGTATATCTCGGGTAAAGTTCTGGTATCGTGAGTAATGGGAATGATGTATTAGTAATCAACAGGTTCAACAGAGTGTCTTCGCATAACGGTAGCAGTTATTCAGGTTGTTCTCGGATCTGACCCAGGCCGGTGATTAGATGAGCACATCTAATTATAGCTACACGTTATCGAACATGTAGGGTGGACACGCTTAAACTAGGATTGGTTAGTTGTGTATATTGGTTGAGCTGGAACATAGTGAGAAAGTATCACCGGAATGGTATCTGCGTGATAGATATATTTATATATATCAGAGAGATAATGAAGGCAGACGTTGGACGTCTCAGAGTAATAGAAGTTACTAGCACTATCGGATTTATTCCGAGAGTGTTTATATAAGTGGAAATATTTATTCAGAGTATTTTGTTTGCGGACACTGGGTGTCCCGGATCATATAAAAGTGTTTTATATGATAAGTAATTAATTTGGGGAATATTCTGTAAAAAGAAATATTCAAAAAAGAATTAATTAGACAAAATATTATTTAGTTAAATATTAATTTATTTAATTGATAAATAATTATTGAAAAATATTGAGGCCAATAAAAGGTGGCTGCCACATGGGTCCTAGGGCCCACATAGCAGCCGCACCACCACTAGGTGGTGGTGGGCCGAGGCGGACGCGGGCGCAGCGGCCAGGCGGGCTGACGCGGGCCAGGCGGGCGTCGTGGGCAAGCGGCCGGGCGGGCGAGACGGTTCGGCGCACGGGGCCCACCCGGGGTCGGCCGATGCAGGAAAGGAGGGAGGGGAGGTGAGTTGGAGTCCTACTCCAACTCCTCCTCCCAAACCGAATTGGGCTAGGGGTCTTTCCCCTTGCCCAAGTCCTTCCATCCCTTGGCCATCTATATAAACCTCCACCCCCTTCTATTTGGAGACACACAAGATAGACAAGAAACTCTCTAGTCTAGATCTCTTCTAGTTGGTTTAGAGGGAACTTCTAATTAGAGGGCAACCTCTCCGATTAGACTAGATCTAATCTCTCTCTTTCTCCTTTTCATGTGTTGAGAACTCCACCTTCATATACGCCAGTAGTGCTTCAAGCTTGGACGGTGAAGCCATGATGAACCTTTCCCGGCGTACGCGTGCGAGCTCTCGGAGGGGTGAGACGTCTGACCCTCACTATGCTGGACCAAAGAGATCAAGCAAGGAGAAGACAGGCAAGATCTCTTTACCAGGCTTGGTTGAGAGAATCGGTGACAGGCTACATCAACTACGTCATCGTCATCGACATCGGCGACGACTACGTCAACTATGTCATCGACACTTCTTCCGCAACTTCGGTGTTGGTAACATATTCTATCTAGGTCTTCGGATCTTCGTATTCGCATGTATCTTCATAAGTATAGATCTTGGGATGTTGCGTAGCATGTTGACCCTCACTATGCTGGACCAAGGAGATCAAGCAAGGAGAAGACAGGCAAGATCTCTTTACCAGGCTTGGTTGAGAGAATCGGTGACAGGCTACATCAACTACGTCATCGTCATCGACATCGGCGACGACTACGTCAACTATGTCATCGACACTTCTTCCGCAACTTCGGTGTTGGTAACATATTCTATCTAGGTCTTCGGATCTTCGTATTCGCATGTATCTTCATAAGTATAGATCTTGGGATGTTGCGTAGCATGTTAAGCAAAAAAATTAAATTTCCGTTGCGCAACCCAATAGACGAGAAAGGTGTTGTTTGGTCCGCGTCGGGGGACGGGGTGGGGTATATGCGGGGACGGAGGACTGGGCCATCCTGGGACAGCCCTACGTGGAGCAAGCATCCGGGCGTGTCCGGGCCGCCCATATCCTCCCCAGATATGGGTTGGGTATGAGGGGGACATCCGGACATTTGAGGTAAGTATGGGGGTCCAGTTGGGTGGCAGTTTCTCTCTGAGTAGTGTTCAGGCTATACGCCCGAAGTATAGGGGGGAAGTGGGGGCTCTGGTTCGATATGCTCTTAATTAAGACATCCCATTGAGTGTTTTGCTTCTAGCTTCCCATTGGGCACACTTGGCATTTGACAACTTTTCACTTTTCTAACGAGTGGGCTAAGCCAACCCTTCGAATGGAAACAAGTTGGTACAGTTCAAATAATCTTTTCCTTGAGTTCGACCTCTCCAGTGTGTTGAATCGGCTCAAATGTCGCTTTGAATCGCTTCTCCTGCACAATGTAGATGATCTTATGCCAAACTACCAGTGTCAAGATTTTAGATCTGGTAGAACATAACGTGGAGTATGATTTTTCTAATCTTCCAAATACAAAAATTCTTTCTTCTTCATTATAGCTTCGAAAGTGGTGGTGATGATGTAAAGTGCATGTGTGAGATAAGTTCCATATAAACCCTACAAGGCACAAAAGGAAGGAAAACAATAAAAATAACAAATAATGATATGAACTGAGTCGACTTGGAGGAGTTCGCCCTTCTAAGAAGGGCGCGCGGACGCAGGAGCTGATCGGGAGACAACTTTGGACGCGGCATGTGGCAGCATGAACCTAGAAAGTAAATTACACTGCAAACATGAAGTAGAATGTTTTCGCGTAATATTTTGTAGGATGCATTTGTTGTGCGCGTGCTGCGGACTGCGTTCCATCACGATGCTTTCTCTGCGTCACTCGCACAACTTCTTTAAAATGGAGCTTTCATAGAACTTGAAGGCGTACATTGGTCTGTGCGCCCAATATTCGTATGTACATTTGTCCTAGTGCGTATGGTGGGCTACACCTGTCCAAGGGCATAATATCAGTGCAACATAACTAAATGCAAAAAAATCTACTTCCTCCGTCCTATTTTGTAGGGCATAATCCTAAAACCAATTTATTTCAAAAGGCTCCACCTCCTATGCACAATTTCATTTAATTTCCTCTCACTTATTGGTTGGTGCCTCTCCCCACCAATGCATGCAAGATTTAAGCTCTAATCAAATATTACCTTGGTCCAAGAAATTTGTAAATTGATGGAGAGAGTACTATGGTCTAGACATCAAATTGCAGTGCGTCGTAAGGAAGCACATCGTGTGCAGCGAAATACAGTTCAAGGTAACTAATCTGCATAGGACGTAAAAAATCAGTGAGTAATGGTAGTTGAACTCAAATCCAAATGTTAACAGTGGAAAGATACCCCTAGACTTTAACTAATGTCAGTCCCCTTAGTTCAGTACACCCGTCCTCTCACTCTTAGTAAAAGAGGTTTAAAATTTTACTTATAGGGGTCGAGATCAGTCCTCAAATCTCAGTTGCATCTCCGTTGCATATTTCTAATGAAACATAGTATAAACTGGTACGTTCACATACGTGTACACTCACCCCTATAAACACGTACACACCTTTACTCCTATGAGCACCTCCCAAAGATTGAGACGGTGGGTCGTGTCGTGATATTGACGAATTCATCACGGGCGTCTTGCTATCAACGCGAACATCACCTACCACTGAAATATATTCCGCCTTAAATGCGAAACACCAGTGTCAAACGTGGGGTGGGGCGGTGATACAAGTGTACAACCAACTTGTCGTAGATCGCTAGAGCTACAGTTGACTCAAAGGGGAATGGACAGATGATTTCTGGAAGGCTCACTCGCCTTCTACTTCCTTCTTTACTGTCTCTTTATACAAAGTAATATTTACATAAAAGACCTTGACAAAGTACTAGCCTACACACTAGTCCTTCCAACACTCCCCCTCAAGATGAGGCGAAGATGTCAATAAGCCTCATCTTGTTACAAATACTTACAAAAGATCCAACACTAACACCTTTTGTCAGAACATCCGCTAATTGATCAGATGACTTAACATAAGTGATTTTAAGTGCACCTTCATCCAACTTCTCCTTAATAAAGTGTCTGTCTATTTCAATATGTTTAGTTCGATCATGATGAACTGGATTATGTACTATGTTAATGGCAGCTTGATTATCACAATACAAGTGAATAGGCGCCCCATCAAACAGCCGAATCTCTGACAGTAATATTCTCAACCACATCATTTCACATAAACCTGAGGCCATGGACCTAAATTCAGCTTCTGCTGTGGACCTTGCGACCACACTTTGTTTCTTACTTCTCCAGCTCACCAAGTTATTTCCAACGAACACACAATAGCCAGATGTAGATCTCTATCATCCAAGTTTCCAGCCCAATCAGCGTCAGTAAAACCTTCTATTTTCAAATTTGCATGATTTGAAAATAAGATTCCCTTTCCTGGACACCCTTTCAAATATCCAAGTATTCTATTTACTGCATTCATATGGCAAGTCCGAGGATCATGCATATACCTACTGACCACACTTACAGCATAAGCAATATCTGGCCTGGTATGGGATAGATAAATTAACCGTCCAACTAGCCTTTGATATCTATGCTTATCAACTGGTTCCCCTGAATCAGCTCTCACTGGTGATTTTGTTCGATAGGTGTACTGGCAATTTTACAGTTCAACATTCCAGTTTCCTTAAGTAAATCAAGAACATACTTTCTTTGTGATAAGAAGATACCTTGCACACCATAAGCCACTTCAATGCCAAGGAAGTAGTGGAGATACCCCAAGTCCTTCACTTCAAATGTCTTTGCTAAATCTTTCTTCAATCTCATCATCTCCTCTTCAGCATTACCTGTTATCACGATGTCATCCACATATACAGTAAGTATAACAATTTTTTGTTCAACATGCTTGAAGAATAAAGTGTGGTCTGCATTGCTTTGTTGATAACCCCATGAACAAATTTCATTTCGAAGCTTGCCAAACCAGGCCCTTGGTGACTGTTTTAGCCCATATAATGCTCTCTTTAATCTACAAACTTTCCCGTCAGTTTCACTTGTATTAAAGCCAGGAGGAATCTCCATATAGACCTCCTCTTGTAATTCCCCATGAAGAAATGCGTTTTTAACATCTAACTGAAACAATTTCCACTTCAAGTTTGCTGCAACTGAGATTAAAGTTCTAATAGTGCTCATTTTTGCAACTGGTGCAAAAGTTTCGTCATAGTCCACGCCATATGTCTGACTGTAGCCCTTGGCTACTAATCTGGCTTTATATCTCTCGACCTTGCCATCTGGAGTATGTTTTACAGTGAATACCCACTTACAACCCACAACCTTTTTATTAGTAGGAAGATTCGTAAGTACCCAAGTATTATTTTTGTCAAGTGCTGCCATTTCCTCCAGCATGGCATCTCTCCATTTGGGGCACCTCTTTGCTTCCTGCCAATCACGGGGAATAGCTACAGCCGAGTCAAGTGCAGCAATAAAAGCTCTATACCGAGGTCCCATAGCAGAATATGAGACATAATTAGAAATATCATATTGGGACAAATTTGATGGCAGTTTCCCGGCAGTGGAGCGAGGTTGTTTTCTCTGAGCTATAGGGATATCTAGATCATCAAATGGAGCAGAAACTGTACCATCACTAGCAGAGGAGTCTGAACTTGAGCTATACGAGTCTAGCTGAACTTGAGCTTCAGGATTCTGACCCAATGGAGTATCTTCCTCTCCCTGCACTTGATCATTCTCAGCTCTATGTCTTCGCGAGTACACCAGAACCTCTTGTTCTTCATTTGGTTTTGGCCACCGTGGTGCATCACCTGATGTACCTTGTTCTACTTCTGTAGGACCCACATTTCCATCTTCATGTATGTCTTCTCGTGGTATTACTCCAACCACTATTTCCCTTGATTTAGTACAGTTACTCTCTACCCTTTTTCTCCCCCTGCTTTGCTGTCCAGATCTGAAACATCATCACCATATAGATCAGGAAAGACATCAGTTAAGTCCACAGGTTCTCCATAAAATGGTTGATGTTCTCTGAAAACTACATCCATGCTCACAAACATTCGTTTTTCTGATGGGCACCAACATTTATATCCCTTCTGTTTTCCCGAATACCCCACAAACACACACTTTAGAGCTCTTGGATCAAGCTTGCTCACATAAGGTCTATAATCTTTCACAAAGCACACACACCCGAATACTTTTGGTGGAACCACATAAGAAATACCACCAGTTAAACATTCTATTGGAGCTTTATACCCAATCACTCTCGATGGCATTCTATTTATCAGGTAAGCTGCTGTCATCACCGCCTCACTCCAGAGAAATTTTGGAACATTCATAGCCATCATTAAACACCGAGTAACCTCCAAAAGGTGTCTGTTTTTCCTTTCAGCCAAGCCATTTTGTTCAGAGGTACCTGGACAAGTTGTTTGATGAATAATCCCAAAACTGGACAAATATTTGTCAAATTCCTTGTTCACATACTCCGTCCCATTATCGGTACGAAATATTTTCATGCATGCATTATATTGTGTCTTGATCATATTATGAAAATCAACGAAGCATTCAAACACATCATTCTTGTTTCTCAACACATAAACCCAAGTGACTCTGGTACAGCAGTCAATGAAGGTAACAAATGAGCGGTAACCATTTAGAGCTTGAACTCCACTGGGACCCCATACATCAGAATGGATAACTTCAAGTGGTGTGTTACTCCGATTATCAGCTAGCATATAAGAGCTTCTAGTTTGTTTTCCAAGTTGACATGCATCACATACTAGTTTCTCCTTCTTAACTTTATTATAAAGATCGGGATAAAGGTGACTCATAATAGGGAATGACATATGACCCAACCTGCGATGTTGCAATAGAAACTCTTCTAATGGTGATGAAGATAACACGGCTGCAACAGAAGGTGATACTTCCTTGTCCAGGTAATATAAGCCATCATGTAAGCTCCCCATCCCGAGCTTTTTCCCGGTTCCAAGTTCCTGAAATATACACCATGATGGGAAGAAAATAGCAGCACAATTAAGCTCATGTGTAATACAACTTATGGACATGAGATTAATTGGGAATGTGGGAACATGGAGCACATATGAAAGTGACAAGTTAGGATTACATAACTTTCCCTGAACCCATGATAGCTTGAGCTGAACCATCGGCCAACTTAACACTCTGTTTACCCATCTCGGGAACATAATCATGAAATTCTGTATAGGAACTAGCCATATGTCGAGATGCACCCGAATCAATCAGCCATGGAGCACCATTGCGATCAGACTCAACAGAGGTTGAAGCATTACTACAATGACCAGCAGAGACAGCAGCAGCTTCGCAAATTTTCTTATCACCTTTATTCATACCCTTGAACTGGTACCATTTTTCCAAATCATCAATGGTCATCCTAACCGTAACAATTTTGGATCTTCCACCATCAGCACATGTTCCACTAACACTTGTAGGGCGAGCAGCTCCACACAAATTGCAGACACTCCGAAAGGCAAAATTTATATTTCTACAGCTCATATTTGGACACAACCAATCACCATCTCGTTGCCAATATTTTACAGCACCACCACCGAGTTTTTTACCCCTGCCTGATCCATTATCCAATACCACTCCCTGCTTACCAAACCCACTAAACACAACTCGGGATTTTCCATCCATAGCACAAATACACTCCGATTTTATTTACCTTTGCAATTTTTCAGTTCTGGCCGGCCGGCCGTGCTTGTCCCTGCTGCAGCCTTCCTGTACGAGCATTTCTCCTCTGCTCTTCTCAATCTGCTTGCAGCCACCAAGCCCAGCAGCTGGCACTCCCTCTCTATTCGCACACACAGCAAAGGTACAAGCGCTTGTCCTCTTCCCATACAGGAAGAATCTGATCCAAATCAGCTGACCCAAATCAATCCTGTAGCTACTCACCTCTTGGACTCCTTACTGCTCTTTCTCTCCGCTGCAGGACACCAGCAGCAGCGATCCCCTTCTTTCAACTCCTCTGCTTTGCCCGCGAGCGAATCACACCACCACGGCACCACCCACTGCAGCGACAACTCCGGCCACCTCCACAACGCCCCGAGGCGGTCAACTCCGGCGGCCCACGCACATCCTCTCCCGGTGCTCTGATACCATGTCGTAGATCGCTAGAACTACAGTTGACTCAAAGGGGAATGGACAGATGATTTCTGGAAGGCTCACTCGCCTTCTACTTCCTTCTTGACTGTCTCTTTATACAAAGTAATATTTACATAAAAGACCTTGACAAAATACTAGCCTACACACTAATCCTTCCAACACAACTTTCAACTTGCAGTAACCGGGAGAATCTCAGTAAGAACCCACGTATAACCGATGAAATTTCAGTTGCAACAGAATACAACTCGGAACATGATCCAACAGTTTGGTTTTGCCTAGGTGATTGGCTGATTGCATTGTACACGAGGAAATTAGCGATCAACTTGGCCAATAAGCGAACGACTGCTCCCACTCTTTCTACACCCCCTTCCTAGAGAGTTTTCTCCTTCCTCTCCAAGAAAAGTAGAGCCAAACCAGCAACAACTCCGTGTCTCCGCCACGCGCCTGCGCCCGCCTCCCCGCCCCATCTTCTCCCCCTTAGCGAGCATCGGCAGAGGAGGCGGTTCGACAGGAGGACGCCATGGTGCTGCCATTGGTGAAGCTCGGGTTGCTCGTGTTCCGGACGCTGAGCAAGCCCATCGCCACCCGCCTCAAGCACAACGCCGGCATCCACCCCAAGTTCCGCGGATTCATCATCGGCATCGCGCAGGTGACCCTCCCCCTTCCTTACTTCGTCCGCCTATTAACTCGTCCGTACGTATTCTATCCCCTTTTCCTTTGCGATGTTTGGATCGCCGCGCGTACGTAGAGTTTTGCTGTTCCCAAGTTGGGGCTGCTTGATCGTTTCGATTCAGTACGATTCGGGAGGTTGGAGCGGACGTTTCGTCCGGGCTTGTTGGACATCTTTGTTTATGATTTGAAGCAGGGGACGTGCATGACAAAATGCTTCATAGAAGAGTATGAGGCCTAGCTAGGTTCTGTGCTTGTTGGTTTGTTGCTGATACCATTGGTCTGGTATGTGTGGAGTTGACGATTTAGTTCTCCGTGTCCTACGATGAGGGCATCAGGCCATGAGGGATGCTGTGGAAATAATAGAAATTTGTGTTTTTTGGCGAATTATGACAATACTATAACGAATATTTCTCGTGCACAAATGCTTCAGTTTTGCATCAATCACTTGCAATGCTGTCTCACAAAATTTGTTTCCTGCTATGCTAATGTACATTGATCCAGATTGTTGCTGCAACCTGATCTGATGGCAAGAGTTCTTTTGCTGTGGGCAAATTAAGTAAAAGTACAGTAATGGTAGTTCTTTGAGCTTGTGTTGTTATATCACGCAAGAGGATTATCTAAGCAATGACAGACCACAAATTCAAATGATGCCTTATAGTCTTACAGAAGTTCAGAATGATTGTTGATGTGCATTCTGCAACACTGTGTGATGTTAACAATATATATTGCATTGATCTTTATCAGGTCACAATAAAAATGTTGCGTCGTTTCATGAATCTAAACTTGAAAAGCCTTCTGAATTCGCTATGGTTCAGATTCACTCATACAGTATCTGAGTAACAGTTTTGTCCTATTTTTGCGGCAAGTTCGTTGTTCTTTTCCGTTTACTATTCTGTTCAGAGAAATTAATATAATTTGGATGTGTTCCAATTTTCTTGCACGGAGTAGTAAACAGTTCTTCAGTTCAGTTTGGATCATATCTTATGTGGTTCTTGTACTGACAAGGTGTGTGACATACTATTTCAGGCAAACCATCGTTTAGCAACAAATATGCAGAGGCGACTTCATGGACGTGCACTTGATATTCACATCCGGCCCCTGAATGAGGACAAAGCTATTCAAGCTGCTGCAGATCTTCTCGGTGAACTGTTCGTTTTCTCGGCAAGTATCCTTGACCTTCATGCTCTGAATGAGATGTTCATACAAATTTATTTAACGGTTTCATGTAATGCATATGGTACAACTAAAAATCCAACAACTGTAGGCTTTGCTTTCTGTTATCTTTGTCCTTAATCTTCAGATACTATAAATACGTTCAGATGATTACACCTGACATGAGTTCTCACATGATTGCTTAGGTCGCTAGTGGTGCAATAATCTTTGAGGTGCAAAGAAGTGCTAGGTCAGAAGCCAGAAAAGAAGAGATCCGTAAGCAGGAAGTGGAGGTAAGATGTTTGATTCCAACTGTTCTGGTATTTTGTTTGTTTGTTTGTAAAAATCCAATAGTTCTCACGGAGAAATCCATGTTATCACGCTTTCATATTTTAAATGTTTTCCACCAGATTTCTAGGATATATCATGAGCAAATCCCCGAATGAATGTAGTAGTCTGTTTGTGGACTCTCTAGTCTCTGAATTCATATGTAGACATGTGCAGTTCCTTTATCCTGTGCTTACTGCTTACATGACCACTGGCAGGCTCTGAGTAACACCAACGTATACTATATACTCCATCTCTAAGATAGAAAAATCTTGATGGTAGTTATTTGGGATCCTGCCCTATGATATTCTCAACAACTCTGCAGAGATGATCATCTGTTCGTGTTTCGAAATGACAGGCAATAAGGAAAAGGATGGACGAACTCGACATGGAAAAGCAGATCATGAGGCAGAGGCTTGCTGAGATGGAGCGGCGGACATGGAGTGGGGGGTGGGTTTTTCCAAGGATCCTCAACTTCGGCCCTGCCCAGCCAGCAGCAGCAGCAGAAGCAGCACAGCCTGGTGGTACTCAGCAACCCACAGCTGATTAGCTGCCATGGCAACGCTGCGTTGTGAAATGCCAGACGCAGATTGCCTCTGTAGTTAGCTACTTGCATGATTCGATCGTGTCGGTTTAACGGATGAACGGCTGAGATCTTTTGCCGCGCGTGCTGTGAATAGTGTCGCGAGAGGTCTGGGGAGATTTGGTCTGATTTTAGAGCTGTTCGATAGAGGATGAGATTCCTGGTTCATGGTAAGATGCCAGGAATTGTCGTCGCTCCATGTTCGGAGTTCTGGTATTTCAGAGACCAACTAAGCATGGCTCTATGGAGGTGACTAACTCCAGTTGTAGTTTCTTCTTCCATGAACACGGTAATGTTTGTGGCAAGGGAAAAAAGTGTTTTTCATGGTGTAACGTGGTAATGCTCTGTTATTGCTTATTGCGCTACTGGCTCTGGCTGAATACAGAACGGAACAAGCATTGAGCAAGTTGCTAGTTTCTCACTGAACAATGAGTAAATGGCACTGGCGGTCACACAACTCGTCTGCTATGTGCAGTTAAGTCACACAACTGGAGAACGTGATTTTTTGGTCACACAACTGGACTTTTGGTGCACGCAGGTCACAAACCCCACATGTCAGTCCGTTTTCCGTTGCAGGAGTGCTGACATGGACACGTAATTTTGCAGAAAACCCCTGTATTTTTAGACATTTCGCAAAAAACTCCAAAAATACAGGGGGGTTTCTACAAAATTACGTGTCCATGTCAGCACTCCTGCAACGGAAAACGGACTGACATATGAGATTTGTGACCTGCGTGCACCAAAAGTCCAGTTGTGTGACAAAAAAATCATGTTCTCTAGTTGTGTGACTTAAGTGCACATAGCGGACGAGTTGTGTGACCGCCGGTGCCATTTACTCCTGAACAATGTAGTATGAACTATGGAGAGATGGGACTGAACGCAGGTCCAAAATCACAAGTGCCATTCAATTGCGTCTACAAATATGATATACATGCATAGCTCACTGTTTCAGCACAGAAGGTATTGGCAGTCCCCTGATTTGCTGCTTCTAGCAATGATACTAATGTTTTCTTGTTCACACATATATTACCACATATATTACCACCTTCACATCTGGACTTCTGAAGCTCAAACGTATTCTAGCTAAAGGAAAAAAATGCATCTTAAACAGTAATGACCGTGATCCTTTGAAACAAGTCTTTTCGTATTGCATATCATCATTTACTGCATTTACACTAAATCCTGATACGATAACCTGTATCTATCTAGAGAACAAGCAAATTTAGAGCATCAAGCAGCTCAAAATTCGAAGAAAGAAAAACTTCATACAATTAAGAAACGTTTAGTTCTTCTGTGACTGTAGAGCAAAATCCTGTTAACACTAGTCGAATTCTAGAACCACCTTGCCAGCTACCAGCCTTTTCTCCTTGGCCTCATGAGCTTCTCTTACTTGACTGAAAGGAAAAGTCTTCTCCACAGGTATCTGTAATTTTCCAGCTCCAGATAGCCTCTGGATCTCATGAAGGCCTTCAGGATCAGCTCTCATGAATGTCCAGCAATACTCTGAAATTAAAATGGATGAGCACGAGTTAAGAACATCTTACATAAATTATAGGATATGCTACCTACATAGCTAAAAAGGCTTCTCTAAAGTATTGCACTCATAAAAGAAAAACACGTCAATTTATAAACAAAGGTCACATACTCACATGCATAGAAAGTCAGACAATGATAAGCAAATAAATTCTAGTTGTATTTGTAACCTGACATAAGAAAGCATTTTGTATTTCTTGTCAGCTTTTTATGTTGCTAAAATAACATTTTCTTCGTCAATTACTAACCAAGTTTTAGTTGGCATCAATCTGCCTATTGATTAGGATTGAGAGCCTCGATGGTTATGAACAGTTACACAATATATAGTAAAGTAACCCCCCTCAGTCCTCAGACATAGCAAGTTCTGGAAACAAATTTTCGAACAGATCAAAATATGCATGGCAATGAAGCTCTTTACCAATTCCATGAGAACAACGATACTGCATCTGTTTGTTTAGTAAAACAGCAGTAGCAGCAGGAAGTCCCACAAATAATCCATATCTGTCTGCTAGTGCAGCTGCTTCTCCCTAATCATGTAAAAAGAAACACAATAAGGAAAGGACAAACAAAACAAAAGCACATAAAGATTAAACATTGCAGATTGATTACCTGAAGGGTCATATAATGTCCACCTCTCCTCAGAAGATTAACGCCGACTCTTTCAGTTTCAGATACTCCTATAGTATCTAACACAGCATCAAACTTTCCTGTAACTGTTGATTCTGTGTCCTGTAATGTATACAACATAAAACATGAACACTATGAATAAAATGGTAGTCAAGGCAGGGAATTTGATGAAAAGAAAAGAGATATATGCACGGTTAGTCACTGAACTTGGCCGAGATGAGCACTTTGGTCACTAAACTTGCAAAATGTTGCCCGCGGGTCACTCAACTTGGCAGAGATGAGCAAACTGGTCACAAACCATTGACTGAGCAGTTGACCATTGACTCTGACCATTTTTTTTGCAAAAACACCCCCGTAGAATCACAAAATCACATTAATATCTCTCTACAGGGTTTTTTGCAACAAAAAATGATGTAATTTTGTGATTCTACAAGGGTGTTTTTGCAAAAAAAAAAAGGTCAGAGTCAATGGTCAACTGCTCAGTCAATGGTTTGTGACCAGTTTGCTCATCTCTGCCAAGTTGAGTGACCCGCGGACAACATTTTGCAAATTTAGTGACCAAAGTGCTCATCTCGGCCAAGTTCAGTGACTAACCATGCATATATCTCAAAAGAAAACTCAACGGTTAGCGGCTTTGACTATTTCCTCAAACTGTAGACAAGATTCTTGCCCCTGACACAAAGTTCTTAATTGTTTTCTCAGGTATGGAGAATAACTAAGGATTTTTGGAACTTATGTTATATTTATATATCAGATTACAGACAGATGGAGTTGACAATAGCTAAAGCCTAGACATAGAGCTACTGGGCACCAAGAGCATGACCTAATAAACTGATCGCCACTCTGCATGTGTCATCCACATCCTGCTAAACTGCAAATGTACAAAAAGAAGATGATGATACGCAGCACCTAGCACTCCTTTGTGTTCAGCACTACAAAGAAAAGTGGAGGTGAAAATAGGTGATTCTGGGTTCCCTTTTCTCCATTTATGCATGAACTTATCAGGTCATGCGGCAAAAAAACCACAGTGATAGATAAAAGCGAGATGAAACGCGGTGCCATGAGTACCATACTGATACATAACCATTCCAAGTCTGTTAAGATAAAGAATGATAGCTGTATGTTCTATGAGATATCTAGACAAAGCAATGACATGAATGGCGTGCCTATGCTGTCCAGGTCAAAATAATGAAGATCACTAACTTCACTACATCATTACTGTAAATAAATATAAGGTCAAGAGTTCTGACTTCTGAAGGATTTTTACCTCAGTAGTGTAATCAATAGCTTTTTCAGCACCAGCCGCCAAAACTTGCTCAATACTTTGGGCCCCACAAGTAGCAGAAACACTACATCCTGCAGCTACCGCAAGCTGAACAGCAGATAGCCCAACCGCTCCTCCTCCACCAATCACAAGTACTCTTTGTCTAAAACGGAAATTGATTGCATTTAATTCATATGAAAGGACAGAATAAATTTCATATAATGGCACCTAATCAGACATGAGATGATAATGCTGACAATGACAAGCTTAAGCACATGCAGTTGGCCTAACTAGCAGATTGGTTTTCCGAACGATCAAAAGGAACTTCAATGTTCCCGGCTTCCTACAAAGTTGCTAAATTAGAAGCCAAAAGGAAGTGTAGAGCAATATCTAACAAACTAACTCAAGTATATCTAAAACTTCCATCAATAAACTAATACAAGTAACATGATTCTGGTTGGCTGCTAAATACACACAACAGGAGGAGCAAGAATATAGCTTCCAAAGCCTATACAGCGTAAATCATAGGCCCAATCTATAGCATAAGTAATTTTGCATGCGCCTAGCCAGTTTATTGCATCAATCGCAAATGTAGCTGCCAAAGCAAATTCTAGATCATGGACCTGTTAGGAGTAATCTTGTCAATGTAGTTGGCTGGTAGAAGTAGCTAGCTTAGTCATGAAGTATTCAGGGTATGTAGGGAGAACTCTAGAATTAGAGTAAGATATTTAGGAGTAGTATGAATATCTAGAGTTTGTAGAGTATTCTAGAAGTATGGTGTAGGGTTTGGATTGTGCCACATGGCAACAATATTAAGGGTCATGTACAAGTATAAATAGGGGTACCACCCCTCCCATGTAACTAAGCTTAGAAAAGCTTGTAAGCCAAGATGTAGCCTCAAGCATATGTATGATATATCGAGCATATATGTAGTCTGTCATATATGCATATGTGTTGTGTGTGTGAAGCACAACCTTTTTAGAAGGTGCTAAGTGATTTCCATCAATTGGTATCAGAGCCTCAAGATCTGAGGGCGGCATCGACGGCGGCGATGGACTCCATGCGATGTGGAGGACGACGGCGTGAGATGGAGGTTGTTGGCGGTGCGATGCCGCTAGCTGCTGGTTTCGGCGCGATGCCGCTAGGAGGAGAAGGCGGTGTGATGCCGTTATGAGGCGGCAGCGGTGCGATGCCGCTGGCCCGTCGACGGCGGTGTGATGCCATCGTCATCATGCAGAGTTGGTGCGAAGCCAACAGAGCAATGTGATGTTGTGGCATGCTGGTGTGGTGGTTTTGGAGCTGTGAAGGCAACATGGTGAAGCTACTGCATGCATGCAGCAAGATGTGGAAGAGTGAAGAAAGCCCAAAGAAGATGCAAGTCGATGATGAGCCAGCACTCCTATGAGGGGGTGTTCAAAGTGCATGCCCAACGGTGTGATACTGTTGGAGACTGTGGACAGGCGGTGGTGTGATACCATCGCCGTAGAAGGCGTCGTTGTGAGGCCGACCACTATGGTGTGATGCCATTGTCTATGGAAAGGTTGGTGTGAAGCCAATGACGCTGGTGTGATGCCATCGTCAAGTGGAAGAGTCGGTGTGAGGCCGACGACCGTGGTGTGATGCCACTGGCACATGGAAGGTCGGTGTGAAACCAAATCGGTGGTGTGATGCCGTCTAATATGGAGTCAGTGTGATGCTGACAAGCACGGTGTGATGCCGTTGCAAGACATGAGGCGGTGCGAGGCCGTCACAAGATGAAGCGCATGGTCTAGGTGATCTGGACGAGAGGATCTCATGGTCCAGGTGATCTGGACGAGAGGATCTCAGTTGATATGACAAGATTAAGGGGGAGATTGTTAGGAGTAATCTTGTCAATGTAGTTGGTTGGTAGAAGTAGCTAGCTTAGTCATGAAGTATTCAGGGTATGTAGGGAGAACTCTAGAATTAGAGTAAGATATTTAGGAGAAGTATGAATATCTAGAGTTTGTAGAGAATTCTAGAAGTATGGTGTAGGGTTTGGATCGTGCCACATGGCAACAATTTTAAGGGTCATGTACAAGTATAAATAGGGGTACCACACCTCCCATGTAACTAAGCTTAGAAAAGCTTGTAAGCCAAGATGTAGCCTCAAGCATATGTATGATATATCGAGCATATATGTAGTCTGTCATCTATGCATATGTGTTAGTGTGTGTGAAGCACAACCTTTTAGAAGGGGCTAAGTGATTTTCATCAGGACCTAGCTGTTGAAGTGTTAATGATGATTGTGTGAACAATGTCCGTAAATCAACCAATGTGCAACCAAGCTATAGGAAACAGCAACAAAGGCAAATCGCTATCTTCTTATTAAACCGGGTGTGTAACAGGACATACCCTTCAGAAATTCCAGCAGTACCATGCAAAGCACGCCAGGCAGTCAACGCAGCAAATGGAATTGCACTAGCCTGCTGTAATATATATAAAAAACAGCTTTAACGACTTGTAAGGAGCATTTTTAACAAGCAAACAACATAAACTGAAAATATAGCCTCCACCATCAACATAAGAAAGAAGAATATTCTTCTCTGCAATACTAATTGTAAGAAATAAGTAAATAACAGTGACTCTTTGCTTGAACTATCAGATCTACATCCTTGAAATTGATAACTCGTACAGTATTTATCTAAAGCTGACAAAGAAGCTATACCCAAGACTAGAAATTATTATCATAGACGAATGTTGAGTAATCTAGGTTGACAAACTGAAAATACTCCTAAATTTGACTTTTGAAGAAATGGTAGAATGCAGAGGTAATCATTCCAAGAATTCGTACCACATGAGTGAGTGTAGATGGTTTAGGAGTAATCTCATCCTCCGAAAGAACTGCATAATCAGCACATGTCCCTCTCATAGCTGTTGGATGCAATGCACCATACACTTCTTGCCCAATAGAAAATGAAGACGCAGAGGTCCCTGTAGCTGCAACTTCACCACTGATGTCCCGGCCAATGATCAGAGGTAGGAGTGGCTCGAATATGCAACGGCCATACCCAGACCGCATCTGAAAACAAACAATGCTTTCACCAAGTAAATAACATTTAGCAGCAGAATATTATAATGACTTGAAAGCAGATTCATTATTCTGGAATTGAATTTAGTTCGGCACCAATCTATCTGATTGTTTAATTTATGTGCGGTTTCTTTTAATTCAAGGCTTCTAACAGGACATTTTCTGGTCGACAGATCGCACATTGTGTCATTTGGGACAACAAATTATTTAACTCTGTTGCTAATTATAGTGATCTTCCCTTCATATAGGCCATAGCAGTAATCCTCAGTCTGTTCGGTACCAAATGCCACAGACGAATTAGTGACCGACCAATAAATTCTTACGATGAGATCGGTTCAGATAAAACAGGTGCCCAACGGCCCACCCTAATCCTAACTCCCAACATGTCAGAAACAACAAAAAATGTGCAAACTTGGGCTGACTGTTGATAAAATCCCAAGAGGGAGAAGGGGATGGCCAAAATGGAGTGCTCACTCGCAAGTCCAGGGGGTTGATGGAGACGGCGCGCGCGCGCACGAGCACCTCCCCGGGCTTCAGATCGGGCACGGGCACCCCCTGCCTCAACTCCAGCACCTCCGGCCCGCCGAACCGCGGCACGACCACGGCGCGGCTGCTCTTCTCCGGCCCCGCCCCCGCCGCCGTGGATGCCAGCCGCGTCCCCGCGATGCGCCGGCGAACCCTAGCCACCGCCCTCGACCACATCGCGGCGAGGTCACGCGAGATCCTAAGCCCTAATGAGTAATGATGCGGGTGCGGCTCGTGAGTGAGAGGTGACAATGGCGACGCCCTCCTCGGTAGGGAGACCGGAGAAGGAGACGAGGAGGTCGGGAGAGGGTTAAGTATCTCGGGTGAGCATGACATGTGGGGACAGCGCAAGTGAGGCTAAACGTGTCGTCATGCGAGCACACGTGGCAGCGAGGGGCTGCGACCACGCCGCGACGGGGGACGGACGGAAGAGGGGCGCGCGATGTGTCCGGCTCACAGCCAAGGGTGGCGGTGGCGGAGAAAGGAGAGATCTCGACCGTCGATCGGTCTTTCCACGGCTCTAGTCCCCGGACTTGTTGCTAAGGTGATTTCACCAAAAAGGTCGAACTTTACTCGACGAATGATCGATCATGGTACCATTCTTTTTTTTAAAGAGTACGCAATCGCGTACCATAATTTTATAGAAGGCAGAGTATATTTACAAGGATGAAGGCGTCAACAACAAAATGAAGACGCCTAAGGTTAAAAACCTCTCCGAAAAAACCTAAGGCTACTCTCGCGGCATGAAATGTAACTCCCTGTCTCTCTCTACTGATCACACACAACAGCCTGAACTCGTCCAAGATGCGCATAGCTAGCCTGTCGGAAGGGAACTGCTGTCATGTGTTATGGAAACACCATGCGTTTCTGTTCTTCCAGAGGGCGTGACACACCGTGCAGACCAAGGCGTCAAAACCTTTCTTCTCCTTCCCTCTGAATCTTGCTCTCTCTGAAGTCCACCAATCCTGGATCATGCTAAGATGCCCAGGTGGATCAAAACTTAGTGCCAACTCCTGCTTGCAGATGTGCCATACCTCTCTCGCGAAAACGCACTGCACCAGGATGTGATCAGCGGTATCTTCATCTTGCAAGCATACAAAGCATGCTGAGGTGTCCCTCTGCAATCCATGCCAGACACGGCGATCGGAGGTCCAAATCCTTCTCAGTATGGCAAGCCAAAGAAACAGCTTGCTCTTTGGCGATGCATTGTTCTTCCAGATCGCCTCCGCCATAGGGAACTGAATCGATCTTGCCGTTGTTTGACGAGAGGTTTGGGTACGAGGCTGATGAGGAAGATTATGAGTCGGAACCAAGGACCATGAAGCGTGCTGCGGTGTACACCCTGATGAACCGCAATGATGGGACAAAAACTTCTGTGAGTGAGGACGATGCCACGCGCGCGGCCAGAGAAAATAGAGAAAGAGTTCAGCGTCGTTCGACCTTTCAACAGGGTGAAGGCTCGGAACAGCCGGTTTTGAGGGAAATTCCACCAGTTTTGAGGCCCTTGGACTTTGACGCTGCAATAGTTACCACACCAATCACACCAGATAACGCAGCAACCCGGGCGCAGCAATTGGATACGTTAGAATCACGCTGGAGAATCAGCAGAAGGCTTTATTGGCGGAGCAGCAGCGCATGTTTGATGAGCAACAAGAGATAGAACGGGATCGAGCCCGCGTGGAGCAAGAAAGGTTAACAGTGCAGAATCGCCATGAAGATCTTACAGCAGTACATCAGAGGAGGCTCCAGACCCGGGTGATGCCAGGCACGACCTAGATCCAACAAGATTGAACTTTACATCACCAAACGGAGCTCCCAATGTCACTCGGCCTGAGACAGCTCCGGTTGGAATCGGGCATGGAATCATGGTTAGAGTAATCAGGGAGGAAACGGGGTGCCACCCAACACTCGGGTTGGAGCTCAGCAAAATCAAAACACATGCCTGCGGGTGGTATGCCACCACCAGCAGATGGTTCCACACGCCCAGTGGTCACTACTCAAATCCGGCTGATAATGTGTACGCAGCAACATTAGCATTATGCCGCATGCCGATTGATCAATCGCCAGAGAGAGAAGAAGCACGCAGGGCAATTGAGATGTTGAAAACCGCGATCACGCAGCAGGGCAACATGCCGGATAAGAATGGAGCGTTACATTCAACACCATACAATAGCCGAGCAACCGGAGTCATCATGGAGAAACACCGAGGCCAGCCGGATCAGGCGTCAGGAACGGACAGCAGAATCAAGGTCACCCGGCGCCGCAGCCTCAACGTTCGGGACACATCAGCAGAGGTCAGCTCAGAATCAGCCGGCGCCGAGGCCGCATCAACCGGCCCCGGCCCAGTCTGTGGCCCAAGCAATTGTCAACAGTTCAAGAGCACGGCGTGCGGCGAGCGCAAACCCGGCTTTAGGTGTCGCCGGAGGACAACCTGAAGCAGGAGTGATGGGCAACGCACCAAATACCGGGTCAGGTTTGCCGTTAGTTTCTTCATTACTTAACCCGGTTGGAACTAAATGTCTTTCAGATGCTATCAAGAGTGAACCTTTTCCTGAGAAGTTTAAAGAGCCTAGCAAGGTGACGAATTATGACCCCAGCATGGATCCAGAAACATGGCTCAGCAGTTACGAGATGGCGATGAGTATTCGCAATGCCACGGCCAACTTGTGCGCGAGATACATGTACCTGATGATGAGTGAAGGAGCAGCAAAGTTATGGTTCAATGGATTACCCGAGAAATCTATCAATTCTTGGGATGAGTTGAAGGCATTATTTGTCAAGAATTTCAAGGGCACGTGTGAGAAGTTGTTCACTATAGAGGATTTGGAGCGATGTTTCCAGAAGAAAGGCGAGTCAGCGCGTCACTGGATGCGCCGAGTTACAGCCATCATTCACTCATCAAAGGGAATTACACCAGCTGCGGCCGTGTCATCAATGGAGAAAACCTGCAGATATGACCCGGTAATTCAGAAGATGGGTCGACTGAGGGCCACTGGCGAAGCAGAAACATCACCATGGGCAGCTGATGGAAGCGGCTCATAAGCACGCATCCACAGACAAGACCCGGGATGATGATGAAGATAAGGGAAAAGGAAACGTCAACAACGGAGGAAAGAACCACAAACAACAACAACAACAACGGAACAATAATCACAATGGTAACAATGGGAATAACTCCAAAAGGCAGCACGAGGGTGGTTCAGATTTGGTGGCAAACACAAACATCGGGTATAACAAGTTTCAGCGGCGAGATGATAATTATCGAGGCAATAACAACAATGGCAATTACAGGGGAAATTTCCGAGGACCGGCTAACCCCCAGGAAGCATTCAACATGCCGTGTCCACGTCATAGTAGGAACGGTAAACCGGCAAATCACTCTTTGGCCCAGTGTGTTGATCTTCAGAGATGGAAGAACGAGGAGTTTGCCAGGATGAGTATGGGAGGAAACGGCCCGAGGCCGGGTAATGGAAATAACCCGGCCAACGGACCACAAGCTGGAGGAAATAATGGAGGACCACCCGGCCCAACAATGGACCAGCCGGGTTAGGTTTCCAGCAAAACCCCAAGGAGTTAAATCGAGGACAGTATCATATTACAGTTTCCAGCACTAGTCGGAGAGATCAGAAATTGAAGAAAGAGTGTCAACGTTCTTCCCGCAGTTCCGAGATATTTGAAGTGGTCCGAGTATCCGATCACTTGGTCTAGAGAGGATCACCCGGCCCGAGTAGATGCACCTGGAGCGTTGGCTTTAGTTGTTGCACCTCAGGTTTCGGGTTATATTTTACACAAGGTTCTTATGGATGGAGGTAGTAGCATCAACATTCTGTATTGGGATACATTCATCCGGATGGGTTTCACAGCCAAACAGCTTCACCCTTCCAGTACTATCTTTCATGGTATTGTCCCTGGAAAGTCGGCAAGACCAGAGGGAACAATAACATTGGAGGTCGCGTTTGGAGAATCAAAGGATAATTTCAGGTCTGAGATGATTTGTTTTGAGGTGGTCAAATTGAAGAGCCCTATCATGCTCTCTTTGGCCGCAATGTTTTTGCTAGATTCATGGCGAGGCCGTGTTATGTGTACCTAAAGATGAAGATGCCAGGTCCAAAAGGTATTATCACAGTCAATGGCAGTCGTGAGTTGGCGTTACAATGTGAGGAAGGTGATGCTGTTATGGCAGAACAAGCCTGTGCGGAAGAGGAGTTGAATTACTACAAAGCTACCACAAACCCGGATGATGGGACAATTTTGAAGAAACCAATGACCGAAGAGAGGGCGAAATTCAAAGCGGCTCAAGATACCAAGATGATTGACTTCGTGCCGGGTGATTCGTCCAAGCAGTTCTCTATCGGGTCAAATCTGACTGACAAATAGGAAAGCGCGCTCATCGAATTCATCCGTGAGAATCGGGATGTCTTTGCATGGAAACCTAGTGACATGCCAGGCATACCGACTGAATTCGCTGAGCACCGCTTACATGTTGATCCTAAAGCAAGACCGATTAAACAGGGATTGCGCAGATTGAATGAGGAAAGAAGAAGGTTGTAGGAGAAGAGATAGCTCGTTTACTCGCCGCAGGATTCATTATGGAAGTGTTACATCCAAAGTGGTTGGCTAACCCGGTTTTAGTGTTGAAAAAGAACAATGAGTGGAGGATGTGTATTGATTTCACAAGTTTGAACAAGCATTGTCCGAAGGATCCGTTTGCGTTACCAAGGATTGATCAAATCATAGATGCTGTGGCAGGTAGTGATCTTTTGTGTTTCCTGGATGCATATTCAGGATATCATCAAATCAAGCTTGCAGAGGAAGATTGGGAGAAGACATCATTTATCACCCCATTTGGAGCTTTTTGTTACAAGAACATGACATTTGGACTGAAGAATGCTGGAGCAACTTATCAGAGGTGCATCCAGAGTTGTTTTGAGAAGCAGATAGATCGGAACGTGCATGCGTACGTTGATGATGTGGTGATCAAGACAAAGAAGGCTGAGACATTTATTGATGATTTGAGAGAAACTTTTGCTAACTTAAGGAGGTTTCAGATGAAGCTTAACCCAAAAAAGTGTGTGTTTGGAGTTCCATCAGGAAAATTACTCGGCTTTATTGTGTCGAGCGTGGGATTGAAGCAAACCCGGAAAAGATAGCAGCAATCAATAGGTTGGGAAAGCCGACTGAATTGAAGGAAGTCCAGAAGATCACGGGCTGCGTGGCTGCGTTGAGTAGTTCATATCCCGACTGGGAGAGAAAGCAATTCCTTTATACCGACTCTTGAGGAAGTCAGATAAATTTGTTTGGGATGAGGAAGCTGATAAAGCCCTGGAGCATTGAAGGAAACATTATCGAAAGCACCAATCTTAGCTGCTCCAGCTCCAAAGGAGCCCATGCTGTTGTACATAGCTGCAAATTCCCGAGCAGTTAGTGTAGTTATTGTGGTGGAGCGAAAAGAAGAAGGAAAGGAGCATTGGTTCAAAGGCCGGTTTATTATGTCAGTGAGGTTTTGACTCCGGCTAAACAGAGGTATCCCAGTGGCAGAAGTTAGTTTTTGGCGTTTTCATGGCCAGTCGGAAATTGAAGCATTACTTTCAAGAACACCCCATTACAGTGGTAAGTGGAGCACCATTGGCAGACATTGTGTGCAATACTGAAGCTACTGGAAGAATTGCCAAGTGGGCGATTGAGATGGGTGATTATCACATCAAGTATGAGCCTCGCACAGCGATTAAGTCACAAGCCTTGATTGATTTTGTGAATGATTGGACTGAGTTAAGCACGGCACCACCCAAGGCGCCGAGTTATAAGTCATGGGTTATGCATTTTGATGGATCCAAGCATATGAGGGATCAGGAGCAGGAGTGGTTCTCACTTCGCCCAAAGGAGATAAGATGAGTTATGTTCTTCAGATTCACTTTGATTGCACCAATAATATTGCTGAGTATGAAGCTTTGTTACATGGTTTGCGCATTGCCAAGGAGATGAACATCAAAAGGATCATGTGTTTTGGTGACTCGGATCTTGTAGCGCAGCAAGTTTCTGGGACTTGGGACAGGAAAGATGAGAAGATGGCGGCTTACAGAAGGGCTGTTGATGAAGCAGCTGGATTCTTTTCAGGATTCCAGGTGGATCATATTGATAGAAGGAAAAACGAGGCAGCAGATGCTTTGTCAAGATTGGGATCACGTAGAGAGCCAGTTCCACCTAATGTGTTCCTGGACGAGTTATGGAAGCCATCAGTCCAACTTCCGGGTGAAGAGGAAGATGATAGTCCAGATCAAGATTCCGAGTTAGTAGCAGCGTTGCATGAGATTCCTGAGTGGACTGAACCATATCTGGATTATATGATAAGGAAGATTTGCCGAGTAATGAAGTTATGGCGCGACAAATTGTCAGAAGATCACTCGGTTATGCAGTAATTGATGGTGAGTTGTACAAGCGCAGTGTTTCTGGAGTTTATCAGCGATGTGTTTCATCAGTCGAAGGAAGGCAAATTTTGCAAGAGATACATGCTGGGGACTGTGGTCATCATGCTTCATCTAGGTCTCTGGTGGCCAAGGCATTTAGGCATGGATTCTTTTGGCTACAGCTTTCAAGGATGCAGAGCAGATTGTTAGGGCATGTGATGGATGTCAAAGATATGCAAGACAGGAGCATGTGCCGGCTCAGGAATTGAGGACAATACCAATCACCTGGCCGTTTGCAGTTTGGGGTCTTGATATGATGGGCCCTTTCAGATGACATCGTGCAAGAAAACTCATCTCTTGGTGGCTGTTGATAAGTTCACTAAGTGGGTTGAAGTAGAGCCAGTTACAAGTTGTGATGCTTCCAAAGTTGTCACGTTTCTGAAGAAAATTATCAGTCGGTTTGGCTATCCTCACAGTATCATCACAGATAATGGGACCAACATGTCACTCGGTGAAACAGAGATATTCTGCAAAGAGAAGGGAATCAGATTAGACCTTGCTTCGGTGGCACATCCACAGGCCAACGGGCAGGTAGAAAGGAGTAATCAGGAAATATTGAAGGAATCAAACCAAGACTTCGAGTTCCGATTGAAAAGGCGTATGGAGCTTGGGTGAAAGAGTTACCTGCAGTGGTTTGGGGGATCAATACAACCCCGAATAGATCAACCAAGCGTACACCGTTCTTTCTGGTGTATGGAGCAGAAGCAGTGTTACCGAGTGATATAGTCCATGACTCGCCAAGAGTGGCGGCATATGTGGAGTCAAGCAATGCAATTGCAAGGGAGGATTCGATTGATGCCCTCGAAGAGGAGCGTGATTAGCATTGGAACGGTCCGCAGTTTATCAGCAAGATTTGCGGCGCTATCATAGTCGCCGAGTAAGATCAAGAACTTTCCAGGAAGGAGATTTAGTTTTACGGCTCAGACAGAAGCAGGCAGGGATGCATAAACTAACTCCTCCATGGGAAGGGCCGTTCCTCATCAGTCGGAAATTGCACAATGGTTCATATTATCTGATAGATGTGAGAGAGAAAGGTGAAGAGAACAACACGGACCATGCTATCCTTCCTATGGAAGAGACGAAGCGGCCGTGGAACATTGCTCATCTTCGCCCATATTATACCTAGTGAACATGAACCTAGGCCGAGTTATGTAACACACGATGTAACCCCCAGCAGGTTTCAGACGCGCTCTTTTCCTTACCAGGGTACCTAAGGGGACTGGAAGGTTTTTAATGAGGCGGCTTGCTGGTGTATCTTTAATAAAGAAGAGTGTTCAGAAGAAATCTTTTCTACTGTTTTACTTTTTATGCATGGTTTATGTTTAGTTATAAAGCTTGGCCCAAAGGAGTGCTTAGCAAAAAGTCCTATAGCTGTTGCCCAAGAGAGCACGCATAGAGATGTTTGAGATCAGTGGGGTAATGATGCATAGTTTAAGCCTTTACTTGTAAACATTGATCCAGGGCTTGGGGACTTATGAATTTAAATTCATAAGTTTTAATCCTAAGACCCGGCTTTTAAGCCTTAATTTTGTTCTTGGTTAAACTTGCCTATCAGTTTGATGTTACTCACAATTTTATGACCAGATTGCTTACTTGTTAATTCAATCAACTATGATGCCCATGCTGGGACTTAGTTTGACCCTGTTTTAGCAAAGGAAAAAGTAGCAACTGAGAAAGTCATGTGAAAGCCGACTGATAAGAAGCTAAAGATAAACCAAAAGGGTCATCTAAACCATAAAAAGTATAAGTTATTACAAAATATTGAGTATTTCATATAGTGCACTGACGCACCATCAAATAAAAGGCAAAATATTTCAGAGCATATTACAATGCTCATTGGCCGAATAGTTGTTTTGCAGAAACTGGCTCACACAGCCGGGTTATTGGTTGAGGTCCCTTTGGCAGCTTCAGCTTCGACCAAGGCCGGGTTATCTTCAGGAGCTTTGGCCTGGGACTTAGCTTGTGCAGGGCCTTGATCTCCTGCAGTATCCTGATGACCCACAAGTTTAGGGGATCGCAATAGTCTTCGAGGGAAGTAAAACCCAATTTATTGATTCGACACAAGGGGAGCCAAAGAATACTTGAGAGCCTTAACAGCGGAGTTGTCAATTCAGCTGCACCTGTGAATAGTCTTGCTCGACACAGATTATCAGTAGCAACAGTTTTATAGCAGTAGTAGCGGTGAAATAATAGCACAGTAAATAGAGACAGCAGTAGTGATTGCAGTAAACAGTAGGATTAAAACACTGTAGGCATAGGGATGGATGAACGGGCGCTGCATGGATAAGATAGCTCATATAATAATCAAGACATAGGCATTGCAGATAATAATGATAAAGCATCCAAGTACTAAGTAAACATAGGCATGTGTTCCGTATATAGTCGTACGTGCTCGCAATGAGAAACTTGTACAACATCTTCTGTCCTACCAGCCGGTGGCAGCCGGGCCTCAAGGGAATCTACTGGTAATTAAGGTACTCCTTTTAATAAAGTACCGGAGCAAAGCATTAACACGCCGTGAACACATGTGATCCTCACATCGCAGCCATTCCCCTCGGCTGTCCCAATTATTGTCACTTTGGGACCTCGGGTTCCGGACAACAATATGTGTATACAACTTGCAGGTATGATCAATAAACAGTGCATATCATTATGAAACAATAACATGTTCAGATCTGAAATCATGGCACTCGGGCCCTAGTGACAAGCATTAAGCTCAACAAGTTGCAACAACATCAATAAGTACTAACAATGGATACTAGGCACCATGCCCTAATGATCTTATAACTTATTACATGAACAATCTCATCCAATCCCTACCATCCCCCTCAGCCTACAGCAGGGAATTACTCACACATGGATGGGGGAAACATGGATGGTCGATGGAGAAGCGTCGGTGATGATGATGGCGATGATCTCCTCCAATTCCCCGTCCCGGCGGAGTGCCAGAACGGAGTTTCTGGTCCCCGAAATAGGTTTCGCGATGGCGGCGGCGTACGGTGATGTTTCTGGATGAAGTGGACGACCCCCTCGCGTTTTAGGTCAGAGAGGGTTAAGTAGTCGAAAGGGGGCTCGGGGAGGTGTCCGAGTCGCCCTCCTCATGGCTGGCGCGGTGGGCCCCTTGGCCGCGCCCCTGTGGTTTGGGCCACTCGTGGCCCATCTCGCCTCCCCTTCTGGCTCCGTGAGTCTTCTGGTAAAATAGGAGGTTTGCGATCTTTTCTGGTGTTTTTCCCGAAAGTTGACTTTCTGCACAAAAACAAGACACCAGGGCAATTCTGCTGAAAACAGCGTTAGTCCGCATTAGTTGTATTCAAAACACACAAGTTAGAGGTAAAACAATAGCAAAAGTGTTCGGGAAAGTAGATACGTTTTGGACGTATCAACTCCCCCCAAGCTTAGCTTATTGCTTGTCCTCAAGCAATTCAGTTAACAACTGAGTGCGATAAAAGACTTTCACGAACACATTTGCTTCATATGATGCATATATTCTCACTATATGAACAAATGCTTAGGCAATTCAAGATGAGGCAAATGCAAATAATGTCACTCAATAGGCATGTAAACTATGAAAAGATACCAACATACTAATAGCGACAAACATGAAACATATTAATTCACAAGATTGTAATGCTCATAATAGGATATGATAAGATGGTATCTCGCTTGCCCGTTTTTGTACAGCAAAACATAAATGCCCAGGCACCTCTGAAGTTCATGGGAAGACTAGAATCAAAGATATCAAAGATAAAAGCATCAAAGTTATATCACAGTTAACCACATTCTGGGACAAGCACATTACACTAAGAACGACAACTATGCTCTCGAGAAAGTGCTCAAAGAAAGGATGGTGACTCAACATGAAAGTAAAAGATTGGCCCTTCGCAGAGGGAAGCAGGGATTATCATGTGCTAGAGCTTTTTATTTTTAAAACAGAAGCAAAATTGTTTTGGGAAGTGTTTGTTGTTGTCAACGAATGGTAGTGGGTACTCTAACCCCCTTGTCAACCAGACTTTCAAGAGCGGCTCCCATGAAGGATGTTATTTCTACCAGCAAGGTAGATCATCCCTCTTCTCTTTTGTTTACACATGTATTTTAGTTTCATTATGGGTGACACTCCCCCCAACCTTTGCTTGCACAAGCCATGGCTAACCGAATCCTCGGGTGCCTTCCAACATTCACATACCATGGAGGAGTGTCTATTTGCAAATTAAGTTGCTTACTGATAAATCAGGGCAAAACATGTGAAGAGAATTATTGATGAAAGTTATAATTAATTGGGACTGGGCACCCCGTTGCCAGCTCTTTTTGCAAAATTATTGGATAAGCGGATGTATATGCCACTAGTCCATTGGTGAAAGTCTGAATGACAAGATTGAAAGATAAAACACCACATACTTCCTCATGAGCTATAAAACATTGACACAAATTGAGAAGTACTTTGAAGGTTTTAAAGGTAGCACATGAAAATTTACTTGAATGGTTCGAAATGCCATGCATAGGTATTTATGGTGGACACTTTGGAATAACTTGGTTTTCATGGTTTTGGAAGCACGAGCAGCATTCCCGCTCAGTACAAGTGAAGGCTAGCAATAGACTGGGAAGCGACAATCAAGAGAGCAATAACCGTCATAATCATGCTTGCGACAAAATGAAATTAATTGAGGCATAAAAGTGATACAAGAACTCTGAGTCAAAATAAATCATCAAGGCTTAATTGACTTTTGTTTTTCAGTCATATGCATGCATGAGCATGTGCCAAGTCAATTCGAATGAATTATTCAGAGGAGGATACCACAATGTCATACCCTCTATGAATAGAACAATGCAAGCAAACATCAACATAACATGCTACCACTATTAATAAATTGGGACCGATCATGAGAGAACAAGAACTACTAAGCATCCACTAAATGACATATACCTCACATGAACCAACTAAGCATGCTCACATAGATGAGTATATGTACAAAAATGAAAACAAATAGAGTTCATACCAGCCTCTCACCCCAACTCGAGTTGTTGTAGATCATCCTTATTGCTTTTTCACTTGTGTTGCTTCGAATGATAAGAATGAAAACCAAGCTCCTTCGGAGTCACGGATGGCTGTCCAACTCTGAAAACACTATACAAAACCAAAAAGAAACAACAAATATTTTTGGGTTTTCGAGTTTTTGAAACAAGAGCAAAAAGAAACAAACAATAAAGCAAAATATTTTTAGATTTTTGAATAACAAACCGAATTTTAAAACTAAGCAAACTAATACTGAAACTTAAAGAAACAAATGAAGAGAAACAACAGAAATATTTTTGGTCTTTTTGTGTTTTGGAATGCAGCAATAAAAGGTAAACAATTAAAAAGAAAGAAAGAAAGAAAACTGCAACATGGATATACAAAGTATCGACAAGATATGATATGTAAATGAGTGAGATGTCGATATACCTCCCCCCAAGCTTAGGCTTTTGGCCTAAGTGGAGGTCAATGCCACTGTCCCCATGATGTGCCACTGTCGTGATATGATGAAGAAGGGTACTCATCCTGGTACGAGCCTGACGACGCACCAGGATAAGTGACGTGTAGTGATCACCAGGTGCCTCTTCCTCCTCCTGATGCTGCTGGTGAAAACCTTGCAGTCGAAGCTGCTCCTCCAATGCATCCTTGGAGTACGACCACGGCCTCCTGTGAATAGGAAACAAATCGGCCTGGGGCAAAGGGACCTCGGTTGCCTCCCCGTTAGTATAAAACACTTTATAAACAATGTTCCCTATGCGAGAGCCTGGTGCAGCAAACTGATGATCTATCATAGTAGCAAGATCAAGCCTAACAGGGGCTAGCACATCATCAGTAGGTGTCGCAGAAAGACCAAAACTAGCAGCAACACGCTTCGCAACAATCCCACCATAGATGGGTCCTTTAGCGGCTAAGCGGCGAGCAATAAGAGCACCAAGGTTGTAAGCAGTGTTACCATTAAGTGCAGCAGCAAGAAAAGCAAGATGATAATTAGAAATGTTGCTGGTGTTTTCCCTACCAAGAATGCTAGTAGCAAGGTAGAAAACAAAATACTTGATGGCAGGTATTGGATATTCCTTATCTTGCCGCGATGAGCGTCGCGGCTATCGTCATCGGTCACTGCTCGATAAAGTTCCACCAAGTCGCGGGTGTTTCCTTCAATCTTCTTCGCTGTACCTATAGGAGCAATATCTATGGCAGCACAAAAGTCATTCAAACTCATGGTAACAGGCATATCATAGATCTTAAATTTAACAACAGGTCCATAAGATGAGTTTGTGAATTTAAAACTCTCAACAAAAGTTTTGGTGAGCCAATAATGTTGGACACCCTCATCCTGCATATAAGTAGTTAAACCAACCCTCTGGATGAGAAACCTGAAGTCATCAAGCAAACCTGCATTAGTTAGAAACTCAATGCATGGAAAGGATGAAGCATTTGGGATTTGATCATCCCCTCCATCTCCAATGTTTGGTGCAATGACATCTTCATCATAGGAGCGCCTAACTCGAGTGGATGCCCTCAAGGGTCTTCTTACCCTCTGAGAGTCACTCTCAAACACCTCTCCAAAGTTGTGGTTATGCATTTTCCTTTCTGAAATTTTCAACACATATCATAAAAATTGATTTTTGAAGCATACAAATGAGGGGAACTACTATATGACTTGCTAGAGGACTAAACATGCATCAAAACTGATTATATCAACATAGAACAAGCATGCATACTCACTTAACAAGTCACCTACAGCAGCAAAATACTCAAGGTATACTTACTAAACAAAATTCTACTTGGATACATGGAGGAGTCACATACCTGAGAGCAATTGCCCCAAATCTCAGCAGCTGAGATGGGCTGAACAAAGAGATCGAAATCGCGAGGAAGAACAGCAAAAACTCGGGTGTGAGAGAGAAAAACGAGCTGAGTGATGCAAGAGGAAGAAGTGGTAGGTGGGGAACTGTTGGAGGGCCAAGGGTGCCCCACCTCAGTGGCTGGCGCGGCCAAGGGGCAGCCGCGCCACCATGTGGTTTGACCCCATGGTGGGTCCCCTTGGTCAGCACCAGGCACTCCCACGATGCTCTTTGAAAAATAGGACCAATGGTATAATTTTTACAGAGTTTTGAAAACTTTCAATTTACACGAAATCTGGATATTTAAATTAATAAAACTTGGGCAGAAAAATTATTTTTAAAATTCAAAACAACTAAACTTTTGCAACCTAATTATCACTACAGGAGGTAAAACAAAGTTGAAGAAAGAAATGTGTTTAGCTCTTTCATGTATGCAAATACATTTGATAACAAGGTTGATCAAGTCTTGGCACCAAATAAATTTACATGACACAAATGATTTAAACATCATGAAACACTCATGTTACCTTGTATTGTATTGATATGGATCCAATCATAATGTTTTGATATCCTTCTTGATGATCATATATAGGGCAATCAATACTTCCCACTTTGATAGTTTTAAAATTGGAGATGGTATTGACTCCATAAATCTTGTCAACTTTCTTGGGGAAATAAACAGTATGTTCTTTATCATTAACATTGAAAGTTACTTTTCCTTTATTGCAATCAATAACAGCACCTGCAGTATTTAGAAAAGGTCTTCCAAGAATAATAGACATATTATCATCTTCAGGCATTTCAAGAACAACAAAATCAGTCAAAATTAAACAATTGTTAGCCACTTGAACAGGGACATCCTCACAAATGCCAACAGGAACAGCAGTAGATTTATCAGCCATTTGCAAAGATATATCAGTAGGTATCAATTTATCAAGATAGAGTCTCTTATAGAGAGAAAAAGGCATAACACTAACTCCTGCTCCCAAATCACATAAAGCAGTTCTAACATAATTATTCTTGATGGAGCAAGGGATGGTTGGTATACCTGGATCTCCAAGCTTCTTAGGAACCTTGCCATTGAAAGAATAATTAGCAAGCATAGTAGAAATTTCCTCATTAGGAATTTTCCTCTTGTTAGAAACAATATCTTTCATATACTTTGAGTAAGGAGGCAATTTAATAGCATCAGTCAAAGGAATTTGCAAGAACAAGGGTTTCATCCATTCACAAAATTTATTATAATGTTCTTCTTCCTTTGATTTTAGTTTCTTAGTTGGAAAAGGCATTTGCTTTTGAACCCAAGGTTCCCTTTCATTACCATGTTTCTTAGCAATGAAGTCTTCCTTAGTGTACTTTGTGTTTTTAGTATGCTTTTCAGGTTCCTTTTCACTAACTTCTTTATCAAGAGCATCATTTTTATCCTTATCACTATCAAGTTCATTACCACTTTCAGTTTCAGCATCAGAGATAGATATACTATTAGGATCATTAACAGTTTCAGAGGATTCTACAACATTTTTATGTTTCTTCTTCTTCTTTTTCTTAGAAGGAGAAACTGGATTTTCAGCTAGTTGAGAATCTTGTTCAATTCTTTTAGGATGTCCCTCAGGATATAAAGGATCCTGAGTATGAGCTCCACTTCTAGTGCTAACATAGACAGGTTTTAATTTTTCTTTAGAAGCATTGGCTAACATGTCTTGTTGCACTTTAGTGAGTTGATCAATTTGAGTTTGAACCATATGGAAATGTTTAATAAGCATCTTAACATCATTGGAGGTTCTCTCCACAATATCATGCAACTTACTAATAGCTTGAGAGTTTTCATGCAAATGATTCTCTACTCTCATATTAAAATTATCTTGCTTAATAACATAATTATCAAATTCATCTAAGCATTGATCAGGTGGTTTAGAGTAGGGAATATCTCCTTCATCGAACCTGTGGAGAGAGTGAACCTCAATTATGGATGGATGAGGAATTGGCTTACACAAATCTTCAATAGGTGGAAGGTTCTTCACATCTTCAGATTTAATACCCTTCTCAATGAGAGTCTTCTTGGCCTCCTCATTGTTTCATCATTCAATTCAATCATACCTCCCCTCTTCTTTGATATTGGTGTCGGTGTAGGTGTGGGGGTCGGCGCAGGTAGAGTCCAATCATCATAATTCTGGCTGATTTTAGCCAATAATTCTTCAGCTTCTTCAGGGTTCTTTTCCTGAAAACACAACTAGCACAACTATCCAGATATGCTCTAGATTCAATAGTTAGTCCACTGTAAAATATATCAAGTAGATCATGCTTTTCCAAATCATGTCCAGGCCGAGCTCTGATAAGAGAGCAAAACCTTGTCCATGCCTCTGGAAGTTTCTCTTCATCTTCCTGGTCAAAGTTATAAATTCTC
This sequence comes from Poa pratensis, assembly GCA_947311845.1. NCBI lineage: Eukaryota > Viridiplantae > Streptophyta > Magnoliopsida > Poales > Poaceae > Poa > Poa pratensis. Next base: position 27,582,287 of record CAMZMU010000071.1, on the reverse strand, counting down.
TGCAAAGCATCATGTTGAGCACTAGCAGGGAAATATTTCTGAAAGAAAACATTAAGCAAACCAGTAGGACTAGTAATAGAACCAGGAGGCAAGTTGTTATACCAAGCTTTAGCATCATCTTTTAATGAGAAAGGAAAAATCTTAGCAACAAAATAGCTACGCTTCTTGATATCATCAGAAAATAAGCCACTCAAAGTAGAGAGCTCATTCATGTGCTCTACAGCACTTTCACTCTTAGTGCCACAAAAAGGAGTTTTCTCAACAATAGATATATGAGATAAATCAAGAGAAAAATCATAATCCTTATCTTTAATGTTTATAGGAGAAGTGGCAAACTTAGGATCAGGTGACAACTTGTATTTAACAGCATGTTGTGCAAGAAAATTTCTAATATTACTTGCACCAGTAGTAGCATTACATTTATCAATAAAATCATCATCAAGTTCCACATAAGTTTCATCAGGATCATCATCACAAGTATAATCCCTTAACTCAGGTGAATAAACAGGAGTAGTAGGACTTCCATTAGGTGTTCTAGTATTTTCAAGTTGTTTAGACCTAGCAATAGCAGCATCTAAAAGTGGACCTAATGAAATACTCTCATCAATCACAGTAGAAGCATCATCAATATTATCAGAGGCAATTTCAGATTCAGCAGTAGTACCAACACGTGAAGATTGTGGTGGTGTAACAAGTTGACTCAATACAGATGGTGAGTCAAGAGCAGCAGAGGTACTAAGTGTCGTACCTTTTCTTGTAGTGGATGGCAATACACGGACCCTCTCATCACGAGCTTTACCCATGATGAATAAATTTCAGCGAGCAATATAGATCACAAGTGAACTCACAAATAAAGCTATGCTCCCCGGCAACGGCGCCAGAAAATAGTCTTGATGACCCACAAGTATAGGGGATCGCAACAGTCTTCGAGGGAAGTAAAACCCAATTTATTGATTCGACACAAGGGGAGCCAAAGAATACTTGAGAGCCTTAACAGCGGAGTTGTCAATTCAGCTGCACCTGTGAATAGTCTTGCTCGACACAGATTATCAGTAGCAACAGTTTTATAGCAGTAGTAGCGGTGAAATAATAGCAGCAGTAAATAGAGACAGCAGTAGTGATTGCAGTAAACAGTAGGATTAAAACACTGTAGGCATAGGGATGGATGAACGGGCGCTGCATGGATAAGATAGCTCATATAATAATCAAGACATAGGCATTGCAGATAATAATGATAAAGCATCCAAGTACTAAGTAAACATAGGCATGTGTTCCGTATATAGTCGTACGTGCTCGCAATGAGAAACTTGTACAACATCTTCTGTCCTACCAGCCGGTGGCAGCCGGGCCTCAAGGGAATCTACTGGTAATTAAGGTACTCCTTTTAATAAAGTACCGGAGCAAAGCATTAACACGCCGTGAACACATGTGATCCTCACATCGCAGCCATTCCCCTCGGCTGTCCCAATTATTGTCACTTTGGGACCTCGGGTTCCGGACAACAATATGTGTATACAACTTGCAGGTATGATCAATAAACAGTGCATATCATTATGAAACAATAACATGTTCAGATCTGAAATCATGGCACTCGGGCCCTAGTGACAAGCATTAAGCTCAACAAGTTGCAACAACATCAATAAGTACTAACAACGGATACTAGGCACCATGCCCTAATGATCTTATAACTTATTACATGAACAATCTCATCCAATCCCTACCATCCCCCTCAGCCTACAGCAGGGAATTACTCACACATGGATGGGGGAAACATGGATGGTCGATGGAGAAGCGTCGGTGATGATGATGGCGATGATCTCCTCCAATTCCCCGTCCCGGCGGAGTGCCAGAACGGAGTTTCTGGTCCCCGAAATAGGTTTCGCGATGGCGGCGGCGTACGGTGATGTTTCTGGATGAAGTGGACGACCCCCTCGCGTTTTAGGTCAGAGAGGGTTAAGTAGTCGAAAGGGGCTCGGGGAGGTGTCCGAGTCGCCCTCCTCATGGCTGGCGGCGGCCCCTTGGCCGCGCCACCTGTGGTTTGGGCCACTCGTGGCCCATCTCGCCTCCCCTTCTGGCTCCGTGAGTCTTCTGGTAAAATAGGAGGTTTGCGATCTTTTCTGGTGTTTTTCCCGAAAGTTGACTTTCTGCACAAAAACAAGACACCAGGGCAATTCTGCTGAAAACAGCGTTAGTCCGCATTAGTTGTATTCAAAACACACAAGTTAGAGGTAAAACAATAGCAAAAGTGTTCGGGAAAGTAGATACGTTTTGGACGTATCATATCCTTAGCAACATCAGCCAGCTTTTCCATGATTGGTGTAGTCAGAGCACGGCTGGGTGCAGGGACAACTGGAGTAGAAGTACTTGGTGCTGCATCCTTCTTCTTCTTTGCAATGGAGTCTCTCAGCTTGGCCAACAGATCAAGATGCTCGGGTTCAGGAGTGGGGATTAGAGTGTTGTTCTCATCCACTGCATCTTGGAAAACCGATAGGTCGAGGCTCTCAGCAATCATGCAAGCAACGGGCCGGGTTTGGGCAGCAATTTCTTTGAATTCTTTTCCCCCAAATTTGGTGTCATCAGCATTGTATTGAGGGAATCCTTTGACAAAAGGAGCCAGGTTAAGGCGCGGGTTTTAGGCTTTGGCTAGAGCTAAACTGCGCATTGCGCCAACCCGGCATGCTGAGCGCGTCCAGAGGTCTAACCACTCGGGGATCGTGGAAAGTTGGTGCAGGGACTCGTATATTACTTGGGGCGGAGCACAGTTGCTCTTAACACGCTTCATAATCTCAGAAGTGCCAAACTGGAACTGCCGAATGATGGTGTTCAAGCAGTTCAATTTCTCTGGATAGGATCTCCTGATGGCAGCGTCCTTCTCACCTGAAAAGTATGAAGTGGGTTAGTATATGAAAGCCGAGTAACATAGAAAAAGTAGTAGGAGATGGTGTTTACCAATGAGTGGATTGAGGATATCCTTGATATGGTCTTTCAGGGTGTCTAAGTATTTCTGGCTATTGACCATCTTGTCAAAGCAGATTTTATACTTATCTCCAGCCTCTTCCAGCTCCTTTTTCAGTTTGGTGTTCTCTGGAGTTAGAGATCCAATCGTTTTCTCCAAGTCTGAAGCATGAATTTCAGTTTCCTTGCGCAGCTTGGTTTCAACTTCAAGAGTTGGGTTGGTCTTGTCAAGTACCTGGTCATTATGGGACACATACTGTCGTGGGTTTGTCACGTCAGGTGTCATAAATGACTTCGTAGGTGTGGGATTACGCGAGTCAAGCATCTCCGAGCTTGGGATCACGGGAACAAAGATCAACACAGATTTACCCAGGTTTAGCCCCCTCAATGTGAGGTAAAAGACCTACTTCCTGCCTACCCTAGATTGGTATTGATATGATAATCAAGGTGTTACAATGGAGGCGATCCGATCTGGTACTCGCCATATGAACTAGGGTTTAGGGCTTGATAGCTTGACCCGTCTAAGTCCTGCGAGTCCTCTTATATACACAGAGGCTCGCCAGGTTACAAAGGAAACTTTCCCCACAAGGAACACGTCCCCAGAGGCCTACTCGGAGACTACTTGGTCTTCACGTCCTCCGGGATATGTCTTCTAGATCTTCTCCTTATGGCGGTTCAATACCGGGCTTGCTCCCAAGTGGGCCTTTGTCCGTGCGAGTAAAGTAAGTCGCATTGGGCCGCGGGTTAATCCAGAAAGTATTCCCCCGACACATACCTCTGAAAAAAGAATAGCAAGTTAGAAACATGAGGGCTGAAATATATTTCAGTCGGCAACGGCAAGAAAGAATAAGTTGATGGTAAATTATATACAAACAGAGTAATTATACAAGTTCTGAGTGACTGAAGAGCAGATCACTCGGCACTTGGGGACTGGTATGTCTTTTAAGTTTTTACAAGTTATTCAGTAACACATTTTCAAAGTTCCAGATAAAATGTGAACATATTACCCAGAACTTGGGGGTTATGAGGATTTGAAAGTATCGTTATGATGAAAATCAGAATTAATGAGGATTTGAAATCAGAAATTAAAACAAGTTCCATCTTATCGTAGACTGATAACTTGGAACTTGGGGACTGGGATATTCTGAAATTTTCAAAATGAAGGCAGAAAGAGATATATATTTTCAAGTACCGAGTGACTGAGGACAGTTTACTCGATACTTGGGGACTAGGTTTGGTATATAAGATATGAAGAGGAAAAGATGTGTACCTGATGTTCTTGGACAAGAGAATCCACGAGTTTGCCCTCAGTAAGCTTCAGTGTGTTGTACTCAGTAAACAGACCTTCAAAGTTTATATGGCCATACTGTGGCACAGTGGAGGCTTCGCCTTTTTCAGTCGGCTTGGACTTCTCTTCAGAGGCAACAAACTTGGTTGCAGTTTTGAGGGGAGAGATCTTCTCAGTAAAGCAAGCTCTTGTGATCACGACTTCTGGATCAGTTGGTTTTTCAGCGGGAGAAGGAGAAACATTCATCTGGTCAGTTGTCTGCTCTTTATCAGTCGGCTCAGCATGTTTTTTAGGGGTGTTCTCCAAGTTACCTTCCTCAGCAATGGGAGGGCTTGGAGCGCCACTGAGAGTAGCTTTCGCCCTGAAATTGCAAGTACGAAGATAATATAAGAGCAAAAGAAAGCAATGTTGATGAAAGTAAAATACAAGTAACAGAAGGTTATACGTCTTACCCGGTATTGACTTGAAAGTCACGGGGGAGGTCGTTGCTGGAGCCTGAAGAAGCTGTAAGAGAGTATGATTTAGAAACTCGGATTTGTCCAGCTAAAGGATAACTATCAGAGGATGTTTTGTGGTTCAAAGTTGGAAAAGGAAGTACCAGGACGGCATGGAGATGGAAGGTTTGGGATTCCCGGGTTAAGAGGATCCTCTCCAGGGAGGTCCGTGTTGCTCTCCTCTTGGTAGAGGGTTCATTAGATCTCTGTGAAGATTTTTCAAGAAGAGTTTGGTTGAGTTTTTGCATAGCAAGATAAGAATATGGTTCTGTGGACATGCGAGAATATGGCACCTTGGCACAGATAGTGCGAGCCTTCCTTTTTCCGGTAGCAGTTGCTTCAGTGGCTTCAGAGCTACGGCCAGGTGAGGGAGTGACTGCCTTTTCAGTCGGCTCTGGTATTATAGAATTGGCATCAGTGGATAAATTGGATTGAGTTTCGTTCTCAATTAAGCTTATGAAGAAGTGGCCAAGGGAGTCAAGTTCACCTTCTTCTTTGTCTTCTTCTTCTTCACTTGAGGACAGAGCCTCGTCATCATCATCTTCTTCTGCCTCAGGGTGGCAGCGGGAGTCTCAACTTGCCACCAGACATCAGATTCCTAGTGAAAAACAGAAGTAAAATAATCAGTATACAATTGAGAAGGAATATGTTATTAAGATATTTATCAGTCGGGACTCACTGGTGGTGCCGGGTTTTTCTTACTGAATGGCAGAAGGCCATTTTCTTTGATCGTCTCAACCTTTTCAGCAAGGAAGGCCTTGATAGCTTTGTTCAGCGCAGTGTTGGGGTATGACTTCTCCGAGTAACGGAGGGAATCAGTTAGATGGCCCGAGTAATCGCAAAGGAGCTTCTTGCGAATACTGTTGGGCTAAATACGCCAACCCATCCACGTCTTGATCAGATCAGTTCCGCGGAGACCGTGCTTAACAAGAATGGAGATTTTCCTGAGGAGAGGCTGGAGAGCTTCTCTCTCAGTGTCAGAGGCAAAGGAGTTCATGTTGCTATTGATAACGAGGGGCCCGACCGAATAACCCGGTAAAGGGTGTTCACCAGAAGGTATCTTGGCTTTGCAGTAAAAGTATGATTTTTGCCAATGCTTTACGTGAGTATGAAGTTCTAGTGAAGGCATAGCAGAGCCTTTGCGACGTTGAATAGAAACACCGCCACAGACCAAGAGGGGGCCATTCTTGTGCTCACGTTGAGGTTTGCACAAGAATAGCTCCAGGAAAAGAGCTAAGTTGGGAGGAATGCATAAGTACGATTCACAAAGAACTATATAGTTACTAATGTTCAAGATGGAATTGGGTCCAAGATCGAAGACCCGGAGTCCGTAGTGACGAAGAAGATCCCTAAAGAAAGGATGACCCGGGGGACGAAAACCCCGGGTGACATGTTCAAGAAAGCAGGTAACTTCACCTTCCTGGAGGGAAGGCCGAGTCTCCTCTTCAGTCCCTCTCCACTCGATCTCCGACTGAAGAGGAAGAACACCAGATTCAGCCAGTTCTTCAAGCTTGGATTGTGTGGCCATGGATTTGGCCCAGTTAGCCGTAATCCCAGATCTGGGCTTGGTTGTTTTCTTGATCTTCTTCGATGTCGATGCAGCGGCGCCATCACCGGTCTTGGCCTTGGCCTTAAGCTTCCTCGGGTCCTTGGGTGCCATGAGATCTGAAGATCTAGAAAATAGCAAGAAAAGAAATGGAGAAAAATGAGCTCAAGAACAGCTCGAGGAAGAGCAAGTCAAGATCCAGATGGAAGCTAAGTGCAGGAGTAAAAATTAACCAGAGCTCGTGGAGATCTGGCGCGGTACAGTTTCCCCGACGGTGACCTGTAGCAATGCGGAGCTTTGACGGCCGACGGCGGCGCGGCGAGTTTGGAGGAACCCTAACCCTAGCTCGAGGAGAGAGAAGGACCGAGGTTGAAGATGAAGGGCGCGGTGAATGGGGAAAGTGAAACTCTTTTTACCGTAGTCCACTATTTATAGCCCTGGGGTGGAACCCTAGGAGCGTGAAAATCGAAGCGTTAAGATTCTGTTTGACCATGGGTCAAGGACACGAGGGAATCTGTCAGGGAATGTCCCCCGGTCGTTGATTGGAGAGAATTGAGTGCGAGAGAAAAGCCGGGTTATAAGAGAACCGCCAAAAGGAGCTGGTCTGAAACATAACCCGGCCATTCAGTGTTAATGATCTTTATTTTGTTTTCAGGAGTTTAACACGGATAATCCCATCAGCAGCTACCCTCGAGTAATCAAGTCAAGATCAAGATTATCAAGTGAAGCAATATATGAGCTTATTCAAGTCAAACTTGGGGACTACTGTTGGGGGGATAATAACCCGGTATACTCATGACCAAGGAAGAATCAGTCGTACGACCCAAGGCCTGGTTCGAGTGATGTGTACAAGATATGGGCCAGGTTATAGCTGGGCCAATATGCCTAACATGACTCGTCTCTAGAAGGAAGGATCTAGAAGAACTAGGGTCCGAGTGAAGGAAGGAACCGGGTGACTTGGAGGCTACGGAAGGACAAGAAGAACCTAGAGTAGGACTCCGGGCTCGTATGTAACTCGGTATTCATTGTAAGTTCGGGAGACCCGGCGTCTATATAAACGGGCTCCCAGAACATAGATAGACAGGTCTTAAGTCTCAAGCCCTAGTTCGATATCACCGCTATCAAGCAAAACCCTTGTAACCTGTCTTGTAACCCGGCTCTGTTGTCGTAGCCGAGTTATCGAGACCTCGAGATCAATAACATAGAAGTAGGAAGTAGGTCTTTATCTCCAATGGAGAGGCTGAACCTGGGTAAACCCTTTTTCCCAAACGAGCGTGACAATCTCCTGAAGGACCAAGGCGCCTTGCTCCAATCATCAAGTTACCCTATGGTAACATCTGCCGTGATAACCCCACGACAAACGCGTGGATTGATAACAGACAGGAAGTAGGGTCTTTACCTCATAATCTCACGCGATCAATAACAGACATGCAGGAAGTAGGGTCTTTACCTCCACCCGAGGGTCCTGAACCTGGGTAAATCTTTGCCTCTGCTTGTCAGCCGACGAAACTACCAGTACTACCACGTTCTCTCCCCATAAACTCAACCCTAGGTCCTTAACCATGGGATTTGGTGAGGCTACCCCTCGTCAGATATATTGGAAGATCAGGATCAACAACTCAAAATGTCTTAGCAATATGTGATTTTGATATGCACTTCATGTATGCATCAATTGGTCAACCTGGTTCTTTGCATGATACAAGTGTACTATACCATGCAATTGAAGCCGACAAGGATGTATTTCCTCATCCTCCAAAAGGTTGGTAGTAGCTTCATTTTTTATGTTCTTGTTCATGTTGCTTACCATATGGTAGCGCTTACATTCAACTGACTTGTTTCTTGTAGATAAGTACTACTTGGTGGACGCCGGATATCCAAACAGACCTGGATATCTAGCACCTTACAAGGGGGAGAGGTACCATGTTCTTGACTTTCATAGAGGTGTAACACCAAGAACACCTAAAGAAAAATTTAACAGGATCCACTCATCGAAGCGTAATGTGATCGAGAGAGGCTTTGGTGTGTTTGAAAATGAAGTGGCAGCTTCTCCTAAAGATGCCAAGTTATTCAATTGAAACTCAAAAGATGATTGTGGCTGCGGCAATGACCCTTCACAATTATGTTCGATATCATGACAAGGGGGATCTTCATTTCCAGCGAGTAGACAGAGATCCTGACTATGTCCCAACCATCCCTTCAAGGTTTAGACGCTATGCCATCCCTCCAACTGCATCAGATGCATCAACCACAGAGGCTAGTGATAAAAACATGGACCTGGAGCGTGACATACTTGCAACTGCTATTGCTCTTGGTTGGTGATTGAACAGAGAAGCATTCGTTGATAAATGTGAGTACATAACTTTGTTTTACCTTCCTGTACTCTCGAGACTATCATTTGCATGTCCTTTATGTAGGTGTCAATTATTAACTAGAGCTATCCTCCTGTGCAGCATCAAGCACTCAACCGAATCAGTTTGTCATTCAGTATATTGCTGCCATAGGGAGGTGAATTCTTCAATTCTGGGTCTATTTCAATGTGCTTGTTTTGTGTGTTATTATCTTCTATTTTGGTCTTCTATGAACTACAAGATCCATTTCAAATATTCAGAGCTTCTGTCTGTGAGATATGCATTAGAACTATGTGGTATTATGAGCAGTATTATTTATGTGAGATATGTGGAAACTGTGATAAATTTCACTCGGTGAAACTATGTGAAAGTGTGATAAATTTCGTACTCTGTAATTTTGCTCTGTCCACAAATTGATTTTGTGACAAATATTTCTTGTGGGAAATACGTGCACAATTATTTGAGAAAATGCTATGACTTGTTCCATAAATTATTTCCTGTGAGAAATCTGTGTGCAATTGTAAGAAATATGTGAGAATCCTGTGAAAAATCTGTGAGAAATACGTGCACACGTTGTGCGCTGAGTGTCAGACTGGAACAAACATCACGGACGGAGTGGAGCTAGTAGCCGAACGTGTATTGCGCTCCTATTTTGTCACGCGGAGCCAGAAATGAGAAGAGCGGAGTGGAGTCAACGGATTCGCTGGAGTGGAGGACTTCCGAACAGGGCCTAAAACTCCACTATCTCTATGTCTCTCTCTTGTCTCCTCATCATTTGATTCTTAACGTCACGAAGGCTTCGAGTAGACGGCCAATAGTCCAAACGACGCAGCTGGATGATCAGGCAAGAATCTTGAAGTGCCTTCCTCCATCGTCTTTCCACTGATATTTCCACAAAGCCACCGTAGGAGAACAAAGAGCAAGGATTCACTGTGATGTCGAGAGACCACGACGGCGGCGGAGAGGAATCTGATCGCCCAAGACATGACGAGGGTCGAGGATCGCTCGGAGACGATGTGTAAATAAACGCATATCATACTAGACGAGATGGGTTCCTCAAAAAATACTAGACGAGATGAATTAGGCAAACGAAGACGAACCGAAGTCTGTTACTTTCGCCTTTGACGACTCGTGGATTCGTGCCAAGCTAATCCCCCGCCCACCCACTCTCCGCCGCCTCCTTTCTGCCGCGGCCGTCGCTTTTCTTCCCACGCCGACCCAGCAAAGTGGCAGCCATACTACCAAGCGAAAAACAAGGCACGGAAAATACTACACGACGAGCATCTCTGGGAGGGAGGGAGAGACCAGCGCGCGACTCCCGTCCACTCCGCCGCGCCGCGCCGATCGATCGGGTAGAGCGCGATGCGGAAGGGATCGTCGCGGTCGGGGTCGGCGCGGCACCAGCAGTTCCGCGCCCGCGCCAAGACGCGCGTCGACGACCTCCAGGACATGTTCTCCGGCCTCCAGGGCGCCCGCAAGGAGGCCCGCTCCACCGACGCCGTCGTCCTCGAGGCCCAGCTCCACCAGATGCTCCGCGAGTGGCGCGCCGAACTCAGCGTCCCGTCTCCGCCTCCTCCCTCCAGGTCAGTTCCCCCTTCCACCTCCTTCAATCATCCGCCTCCGGTTCTACTTCCGTGCCGTGCTGTTTTTTTTTTTTTGCTGACGTCTGATTCGGTGGCTCATGGCTGGCGGCAGGGGAACCATCGGGGAGCGTCGGATCCGCCGTCCGAGACGCCGCGGCAGCTGCAGCTGGCCAAGGCCGAGGAGGAGGACGACGCCACCAGCAAGCTCGTAGAGCAGCAGCCCCCACCCTCCGCTAATCAGGCTGTCAAGCACGAGCAGGGATGCGAAGATATGATGAAGTCGGAGCCGAAAGAGGAAGCGACTGCGGATCCCGTGACGGTGGTGCAGCAGCAGCCGCCGTCGCTGGGTCAGGGAGTTATCGCGACCGGTGGAGGATTGCTGACTCCTGCTACTGCCGTGTACCACGATCAGGTAGTACAAGTTGTTACCAATTTTGCTCAAGGAAATCTCAGTCTCCATATTGACTTGGCAGAATGGTTGAGTGAATCCATCTTGCCACGAAACCGGTGGTTGTTTCTGAAGGTGTTTTCTATAGGGCGCTCCAAGTACTTAGGCCGGCTTTGTGGTTCTCTATCCTGATCAGTTGATCAGACTGAGGAAAATACAATTTTTGATGTGCATATGGATCTAGCTAGGAGTTCGTAGGTACAATTAGAACTTTCTTCATAATTTAAGAAATGTACCAAGTTGGGAGGAAAAACAAGTTTTGTGATGCACCACCGAAATGATGAAATCGCTTCATCGAGGCTTGGGCTACTTATGGCAACTTCTCTGCTAGTGCCTTTTGTGATTTGGCTCCTGTAGCTAATTTCATTGCAGTGATACTGATAGACCACTCCTATTATTTCTTATCTAGTTGGCTTATCACTTTATTTAGCGCGTGCCTTCCAACCATAATGGACAACATGTTGATCCAGGAGTTACATAATTCCGGTTATCCTTTCCTTTGTCCAACTTATGTTTGTTTAGTTAGTCTCCATCTTCGACGCCATCAGTTAAATCAAGTTAGTACAAGCATTATGGGCTTCTGTGGTTAAATTCATAGCTTAATTTTTTGGTTATTTGGTAATACATTTCACCTTTGAACTAAAGGTGAACATAGCAAAGCACTAAACTCCACCATTCTTCTGCCCTTTGGAAATACATGAGCATGAAAGAGTTGTATGGGAGGGGCTCTTGAAGGATCATTAGGTTGGCCAAAAACTTTGCGAGAGGACTTACCATGGCTGTGGTCCAGGCCAGTATCGGCTGCTGACCAGGGCGGCAGCGTAACAGCCACTCAACCATTATCCGTGCGGAAGGCCCTTGAGGGAAAAACTGCAATCGGGAGATAGTTTAATGTGAACTATGAATAATGGGAGCCACCAGTTCAAAGTCATTTTGTATTATTGGAAACTTGAGTTCAAGTTATAGACCTTTATTTCCTTGGTTATGAATTGGATGGTTCAGAAAAATCTTATGGACTTCAATCCTCACAGCAAACAGCATGTTTTTGCTAATAAAGGTACCAATATGCGTGTGTTTATCACTTTATCTTGTTAATGAAAGGTTTGAAGATATCGATTGCCACATCCTCAGATAAGTTCAGTGCATATTTAGTATGCGCATGAACTAATTTGCCTTGTTTGATTTCTATTTGTTGCCAAAGGTGCCAACGAAATATCCTCCAGGGAAGAAGTTCAATGATAATCAGAATATACATATTTTTTTGTAGCATTATTAGTTTCCAGTAATTAGCCTAGTTTTCACAGTGGGTCATGATTTTTTATGGTTTTGGATAATAGATTCATGCAGACTGCAGAGCCACTGAGCTGTAGGTCTGATCCTATGATCCATGCTCCATTTAGTCAGACTACTGCCTCCAGATGGCTTTAAGAAATTACAATTATTACCTGATATCTTGAAGGTTGCTTTTGTAGTTGGGACTGGTTATTTAAGTTGTTTCAGAATGTACTTTAGTGTGCAAAGATACATGGAGAAGAAAACAAAAGCCTTCTGATGGTTGCATAGGAATACTTTGCTTTTGTATTGGAATTGCCTAGCTATGGAGATGCCTGAAATTGTTCATGATCGCTTCTGGCATCGGGCTTAGTTCAGAAAATTACTGGTGCGTGCATTGGTGGGATCTGAATGTTAAGTTTTGTTCAGATTATTTGTAGTGTGTTTGGAGGAAAAGACGTAGGCCTTCTGTCGAAATATCTTATGCTATATGGATGCTTTATTTTCCTTGTTAAGTTGGATACCATCCATTTCGATTTCTTTTTTCTGCCAGCCTCCTTAGCATTGCAAATGCTCCTGTTGATGTTTTTTCTTCTTTTGATATGTACTGCTTTATGCTAAATTTCAGAATCAGGACGCATGCAATAAGCACAGACACAGGTCAAAGTTTTTTGTAGAAGTAGCAGTAGCTACTTAATTTTGTTATGTATAGGAAAAAAGACCCGCAAACCAAAAACGACGAGAAGGTCTACAAGGACAGGGAACAGCCTCAGCCATTGAGCAACGTTGGACCTACAGTTACTGCCTCTAGTAGCTGATCAAATAAAATCACCTAGGCTACATTTCGGAGGTAATGATGCCCGCAGGATTCCAACTTTCTGTGTCCTTTCTTATGCACGCTATAAAATCTTACACAGAGAGTTTCTTGTTTTGAAGAACTTTTCGGCTTCTTTCAGTCCACCTGGATTGTAAGGTCGCCATACTTTACCTTTTTAGACCGCCTGTATCTGCTGCTCATGAGCCCCAAGACGATCAAAGCAGCATTCTCCCAGTCCCAGATGCCCAAACTGAAGCCGGGTGACTGACCATAAAACCTCACTGCCAATCTTGTCTTACACTCTTCACTCAAAAGGGTGGCGGTTTCCAGCTTTCTGCAACACAACAGGGAAAAGTACTCATTGGGACACTTGCTACAAAACCCCTAAAGGACAGACCCAGTGCATAGAGGCTCCCACACAAGGTGGGGTCTGGGGAGGGATTATAGGAACTTAGTCTTACCCTGCGATTGCGAAGTGCAGTGCAGAGAGGCTGGCTCGAACCCAGGACCTCTTGGCACAGGTGGGGAGGACCTAACCACTGCACCAAGGCCTGCCCTCTTGCTACAAAACCCCTATAGTAAAAAAAGAAAGATCGAAACAGGGATAAAACGTAGGATAACCCAGATCACTCGGACTAGCTAACTCTATGAACCGACTATATTGTTTGAGTAGAACCAAAGATGTTCATCCTGTACATGGATATTGTTTTGTACTTGCTGTGCAGGTGAGACGCCACACAATCTTGTCCCTCGGCTCTGGAATTAGTCATGAGTGTGCTACCTGTGGCATAGTACAGTAACTTCCTGGATAAGGGTTCATCTCAGCGCTAAGATCATCAATCCGTCTTGCATTATTGAGAACAGCTGCCCTGTTCTATGCTTTCTACGCTAAATCTTGTTTAGGCTCGGTGGCAGGTCTTTGGGTGCTTTGCCGTGCAATGAATGTTTATTCCAGAAGCTGACCATGTTCATGAATGTTGCTTGTCATTTTTAACCTTTCTGTCACTTCCATTTCTTCAGTTTTACTTAGATGGATTGAGCTAATTTAACGTTCTTTTTTCATGTCCTTCCAGATGTACTATGTGAACCAGGAACTTACCATTGAGGATTTTCTTTACGACGATGATTACAAGATAAACCTTCCTGGATCCAATCCAGAAATCCTCAATAACTTGGAAGGAATCTGTCACCAGGAATATCCGCAGTTCAATTTTTCACAAGAGCTACCCCCTAATGCATATCTTGATATGAAAAACTATGGGCAGAGTACTGAAGATGTTTTCCTTCACATGTCAGACTTGCTCACAACAATGTCTCCAGCACCTGCTGCATTCCTCAGGCCAAAATGCGCTCTCTGGGACTGCCCTCGGCCTGCTCAAGGATCGGAAATGTGGCAAGATTATTGCAGCATGTACCATGCTGAATTAGCTGTGCAGGAAGAGGGCCCTCCAGGCACGATGCCTGTGATCCGTCCAAGAGGTATTGATCTAAAAGATGGTCCTTTGTTTGCTGCTCTCGGTGCGAAAACCCAAGGAAAGCATGTCGGTATTCCTGTTTGTGAAGGGGCTGCAACTGCAAAGTCCCCTTGGAATGCACCTGGTAAGTTGTTGCTGCATACCTCTTCTTTTACACTGCATCGATACTGATAAGTATGTTCTAACTGTTGGTTCATTATATCATTGCAGAACTTTTCGATCTTTACATTTTTGAAGGTGAATCTATTAGAGAATGGCTTTTCTTTGACAAACCAAGAACGGCATTTCACAGTGGAAACCGGAAGCAAAGGTCATTGCCAGATTATAATGGTCGTGGTTGGCATGAATCCAGGAAGCAGGTGATGAAAGAGTTTGGGGGTCTGAAGCGATCCTATTACATGGATCCGCAACCATCTAGCAGCTATGAATGGCACCTCTATGAATATGAGATCAATGATTGTGACGCTTTTGCCTTATACCGGCTTGAATTCAAGTCTTCAGATGCAAAGAAGAGTGCTAAATCAAAATTAGCTTGTAATCCAGTGATTGAAATCCAGCAGCAAATGGTTAGACTGAGTGCAGATAGTCCTGTGGAAAACAAACGGACTGCCCGTGCCAGGACAAAGGATGTTAATACGAACATGTACTCAGTTCAAGACAACACAGTTCAAGCTAATGTTCCAAACGCTTATCAGGCAGTGCCGCAGGTGGACCAGATGCAATTTTTGAATGGCAATGTTGTTTATGGACCTCATCTCCCATACGGTTACTCAACAGAAAGAAGTGACTTCTATTGGAACTCAAATGACGGGGCATGACGAACATTCTCAACTTGAAGCATATTTTCCACCTTCAAGTTCTAACAGCGTCAGCTGTAATTAAGGGGTCTACCACTCTACTCTATTGGCAGTGCCCCCCATAATTCTAATTGTAATGGGCCAAAAGTCTACAGGAATCATCTCCTTGAAGCAAGGGATGCATCATCCCTAGCGTATGTGCTACAAACCGCGTCAAATATACTCGTATAGTCTAGTGTCCTGACAGTAGCATCTCCTTGGTGCACAGCGTATGATGAGAGATGAATTACCAGATTTGGTAGACGTGAACCCTTTGGTTAGGTCTATCAGCCATTTGATGGATCTGTTTATCTGTTGCGTTGCATGTGCGACGTACTGCCTGTTGCGTATGATGAGGGATGAATTACCAGATTTGGTAGACGCGAATGTTTGGTGGCCTTTCAAGGTTGTTGTCTTTCAGCTCTGGTTACAGCATAGCGAGGTATCTGCTGCTGAATTCACAGGGTTCATTCATGTTCGTCAGCTCTGATTACAGCATATGTGAGGGTTGTGATTTGTGAATCGCTTTGCTGTTGCGTATGTTAACCTTTAGCTGATGGAAAAGGCTATTTGCAATCCACACATATTGTAAACTCCCACTCACCTGCGATTCGGAGAGTAACACGTGAAACCGTAAAAGAGCAAGGATACGCGAGTCTCAGAGCTAAGGTTCAAAAGACCTATACGTGAACACAAAGGGGCTACCAGCAACTGCGAAAGTTAGGATTCGAACTCGAAACTCTAGGTTCTGGTACCATGTTAAGCTTAGTAGAATAGCAACTTAGTTTATGAGAAGGGTAAATCCATTACATGTACAGGTGGGAATGAATAACGGTAAGTTTGGAGGCAGAACTTGAGAGTGAAAGTGATACGGTGGTAGGCAGACACTTAGCTACTCTCTCCATTTCTAAATGTAAACATTTTTAGAATTTTCTGACCCACATATCTCTAGACATGTTTTAGTGTAAGAGACGTGACAAAAAAAAAATAGAAGATTTATTATTCGAAACTGCTCGAGTATTTTTAAGTACGAAATCAAAGCAGTTTTTTTAACTGAAATCAAAGAGTATTTTTAAGTACGAAATCAAAGCAGTTTTTTAACTGAAATCAAAGCAAAGCTCGAGTATTTTTAAGTACGAAATCAAAGCAGTTTTTTTTAACTGAAATCAAAGCAAAGCTAGTTCTTACATGTACGGGGTAGTTTGAGCGTTTGAGCGCTACTCTGTTTTCCTTTCGTGGTGCGGTCGCAACTCTTACCCGGTACAGCGGTACCCATCCCTTCACCCGAATTCCGCCGTTGAGAGTCCTCTCCCGAGAATATAAGTTGCAGTATCTGATCAGACATACAGGTATGTACACCACACGTACACACACCACACGCATACACCACACCTATATGTTTAAACTAGACCTATAATCTATATTCCTAAAACGCCCTGAGCGAATTATCTGAAGACCAGCGCTCCGCACCGACGGGCACGTCGACCCATGTGACACGTAGACGAAAAGAGGCACCTGCGATTTCGCCATTTCCTGCACTGAATCTCATTCCCCAACCCAGACCACTACTGTAAAAAGCGGTCGTGACAGTAGGGTTTCCCGATTCCCACACCGCGTACAGACCCTGCTCCTCTTCCCTCACCCCTCCACACGCCTCGTCCCCTCTCTCCTCGTCCGCCGCCGCCGTCGCAACCATGGGCAGGGGCAAGTTCAAGGGCAAGCCCACCGGACGCCGCAACTTCTCCACCCCGGAGGAGATCGGTAACGACCCGGCCCCTTACTCCTCGTCTATTCGGTTCGGTTCCGTTATGCCAACTCGGGAGCCCGTCGTCTAGGGACTACTTGATCTGATGTTGTGGCGACGAAAGCTATTTTTTCTCTTTGGCTTGATTGCGGTCTTCTAGTAGGATAAGAGCAGCTCTTGGTGACGTCAACATGCCTGGCTTTACTGGCAGGCACGGGTTAACATGCAACGATTTGATTACTGATTACATGCCGCTCTGGGTCGTTGATGATGGGGTGTTCATTCTATCCTATCTATCTATTCCAGATGTCTTTTGTGTTGACAGTTTTTGTTTGGTCCGGATGTGAATGGACTGCAAATTCCGCGTACCTTTTCCGAGGGTTTAGATGCTTTCCTCCATCCCAGATAGGACAACTTGATTCGTTTCTGCTCTTGATTTGGTAACAAAGTTTTCAATCATGTTCACTCTTATCAGAGCTTCCCAGAAAAGTTTCTTTGTGAAGTTTAAACGCAGTGAGAAATCAATAGCACCCTCTATTTATCTAGTCTCCGGCAAATAAGCTTTTCAGAGGCAGTATGCATGGGTGATCCTACATTCGAATTTCCTTGCATTACTCTACAGATGATTTCTTGGTTCTTTTTTATATATACTATGAAGCATTTGTTAAGATGTTTTTTTCTTACATTGTGCCATGCGTAATTTTGACTTCTGTGCTCAAATAAATGCAGCTGCTGGAACTTCAGGGCGCCCACGTTCGTTTAAGAAGGTTTGACACTCTGCTACATACTTATATCAACTTCATCATCATAGTATTAGGCTCCTCTGCATTAGCTATGTTTCTATTCTGAATTCCTAATAATTATAACGTGTAACAGTTGAGGTGCTACATTTTTTTTTTTTTTTGAAACGAGAGGCAAAAGCTTTGCCCCTTATATTAATTAAGCAGAAGGTGCCCGGTTTATTATGGAAGAAACCGGGCGAAAACCATACAACAACGCAACGCAACACAACCCACGGGGCGAAGCCCCACAACCTCGAGAACCCACAACCTCGAAAACCCACGACGCCGCACGACGCGGCCACCCACAGCCCAAGCTGCACCAGGTAAGCCGCTCGTAGACCACGACCGCCGAAACCAACATCCGGGGCCGCCGCCCCGGCCTAAAAGACAACCGCTGCTGCCGCTGCCCAAGCAGCCCCGACAGCCTCGCCGCCAGCACCCCCTTCCGGGACCGCCGTCTCGACATAACACCGCTCGCAACCGAGCCACGACGCCGCACGAACCAGCCACCCGCAGCCCAAGCTGCCCAAGGAGAGGTGCTACATTTAACAATCAGATTGTGCATCATTCTGCAGCTCTTTTTTTTTTGCAATCATCAGTAGCTCATCTCCATAACCCACTGTTTAATTGTAGGAATACCAGGAGTTTAAAGTGCATATTCATGAATTACGTTTAACACAAATGTTATTAAGGCATATTGTTTTCTGAAGATTAATTTATGTATCTGTATATTTAAAAATAGAATGTAGCTGAAGCAGAAGAGGAAGAGGAGGAAATAGAAGAATCTGAAGAGGAAGAATCCGAAGACGACGGTGAAGAGAAGGTTGTATGCAGCCTTTTCTTTTGGAAGTGTATGTTCATGTGCATGATTCGTTGTTTATCAATCTGATTCAGTTTATTATATTCCAGAAAACTAAAGGAACTGAAGGTCTTATTCAAATCGAAAATCCAAACCTGGTGAAAGCAAAGAATATAAAAGCCAAGGAAGTTGATGTAAGTGGGTTAAAAACAGTAACATCTGTCCTTACTGTTGGTAGCTAAATATCATAAAGTGCTATGGCATAATGGTGCTAGTATTAAGTTTCCTTGTTTTCCCCTCCGTTTTGTATACTATTGTGTTATGCAAATTGATATTCCCAGCTACTTTCATTCAGGAGAAGTTAAGTGGAGAACTCTTTATAGCTTTATTTAGATCCTTTTATTTTCATGCATATCTCCAAAGACTCCTAACTAAGCTTGCATTGTGCAGCTTGGAAAGACAACCGAACTCTCAAGGCGTGAGAGGTACCTTTTCTTATATCAGCTCGTGCAATTTTCTTATTTGTGAAATGCTACAGTTATTTTGTAGTTACGCGCTGTTTGTATTTCAGATCTCTCTAGGAGCGCCTAGGCACGCATAAGCGCTAGGCGCTGGCAAAACGCCTAGCGCTTAATTGCGCATAATCAACCGCATAAGTGTGCGCTTGGGTCAGAAAAGCGCAAGGCGCTGGGAAAACGCATAATTAATGCCGAGCGCCTTTTTGAACCTTGAAAATTAGTAATATAGTATTGTTAGATAAAGAAAATCTACATGATGCTACATAGTAGTCGTCGACTTGTTAACTTTATATGTTACACGTTCCTACTGGGTCAACTGGTGTCGGGCAATCTCTTGATTGTCTTCTTAGATTTAAAATGCTAATAAAAATTAAGATATTTTCCATAAAATAGCAATCCTTTTAATATTTTGAACTATGATGATAATATTATTTACATTTCTATAGTTTTACCTCTCAAATAAAAAAATAGCCGAACCCTGATAATCCAAATAATGCAACTTATTATTTTTTAAACACTTATACCTAGTAAACTAACATCAATTTTCGATGCCGTTGAATTGCAATTCATTTTATTATTATTTTTTCCAATATAAGGACAAAAATATTTTCTCATAATATAAGTCAAAAGAATCCAGTAGCCATCAAATCAAATTTTACTTCTAAGTTTAAGCAAGCCCAAGTGTAGACGAAGTACGATTTACTGCTTTCATGAGTTGCTATTGATAGCACATGCCATATTCTGGATGGTGTCTAGTCAGTATGTTTGCATTCGCCCTTTCTGTATACATGGTCTTCATGATATATGTAGTTTCGTATAACAGGGAGTTGGTGTGTTGAAAGAACTAGGCTCCCAGCATACCTGCCCTTTAGACATGTCTTCATGAACTGTTGTAAAAAAAAAGTTTCTAAAAAGCGCTATTTGTTAATTTCTAGCGCCTATCTCGCCTAAGCGCACGCCTAGGCACGATTAAGCGCTAGGCGTTTTTCTGTTGACTAGCGTGTAGGTGAGCTTAAGCACACGCCTAGGCGTGCCTTTTTTTACCATAAAAAAAATAGTTTCACACTGCTGTTATGTTTATTTTTAGAGAGGAGATTGAGAAACAAAAGTCTCATGAGCGCTATATGAAGCTTCAGGAGCAAGGCAAAACAGATCAGGCAAAGAAAGATTTGGGTGAGTGTTTTTCTATGTTGCACTTTCGTATTATCTTCTCATGGCGACTCTTGGTCGTGGTTATGTATGTACTCTTGGTCGTGGTTATGTATGTACTCTTTATATGAACGAATTGCTACATGATCGGGTTTAATCAGCAAAGAGTGTAGCCTTTTGTGAATGAACACGGTGAACCGAGTATTAGTATGAGCAGCACTAAATAACTCATGGCTATTGCCCAATAGTATTCAAACATCAACTGGTTTAAGCGTTTCATCTTAGATCTTAAACAGTACATCAGTTGCTTTGGTTCAGTGCTGACAGTGTGATGTTACTATTATAAGTAGTTTATATACTGATGATCCTACAATGAACTTGTATTTTCCAGCGTGGATCTTCATCAGTAGTTTAAGCATGAAGGTATATGAAATGAAATTGATGCATTTGCTGTGATGTTTTGGTACCATGATGCTTGCTGCTTTCATGCTTAACTTACTCTTAGGCGACTTAAATGTTTTGCAACAGTGAGTCTTGTGTTTAACCAGGGTATTCCAGATATAAGAAAACACAATCTTGAGATGTTTAGACACACATCTACTGCTTAAATGCTGCACTTTTTCACATTTGACTTCCAAGAATATAGAGCTTAGAGCTCATAGAATAACATCTCATCACCAAATGTTGATATGGATTATTGCTTTAATATGATGTGACCCTCCCTGCCTATATTCAATGTTAAAGCATTCAGGGGAGCTGCATGGTACCGTAACTATTGCTTTGCAAATGCAGAACGTCTTGCTTTAATAAGACAGCAGAGAGCAGACGCTGCAAAGAAACGTGAAGAGGAGAAAGCTGGTATGTCTCTTGATATTTGTATATTGCTTCATGGTCTTGGTATTCTTGTATTAACGGTTCATCATTACTACCTTGCATCTCCTTGAATCTTTGGCCTCCACCTGTTCCATTAGTTCTATGCTGGAGTGTTTGTCCTTTGATAATTTGCGGTAAAGGGCATCGAAACATCTGTTTAGTAGCTCAAACCTACTACCTCCTTTTCGAAATATAAGCCTTTTTAGCTTTTCCTGATTCGTACTTATAGACGTATTTTACTATGTTGATTCACTCATTTCAGTCTGTATTTAGTCCGTATTGAAGCGGTCAAAACATCTTACTCCTTCCGATCAGAAATGGTTGACACACGTGTCAAAATAAGGATGTGCAAACTAAAATATGTCTACATACATCCGTATTTAGACAAATCTGTGTCAATCATTTCTGATCGGAGGGAGCATAATTTAGAACGGAGGGAGTATTTACCTCATTTTCGCGACACTGTATTTACTGAGAGCTAATATCTTCGATAATGAGCGGAACAAAGTTTTAATATATCTCCTAAGAACTGTGAAGATTTTGTGTATGTACTGAATCATATCTTGTTCTTTGCAGCTAAAGAGCAGAGGAAGACTGAAGCGCGCAAGTAAAGTGCGAAGATCGTGGTGGCATGAGCTGAGATATGTTGTCTGGATATTTACGGTTATGCATCTAGTATATTTAAACCTGGGTCTCTATTAAATCTATATTTCCATAAAATCGTCCATTGGCCAAATGTAAAGTAGTCCTGTCGGTGTATCTTGCTGTAAACTTGAGCTTGGCAGGGCACAAATGTAGCGATATCAGCTTATGCGAGATTTCCTTTCACACAAAATTATATGAAGACCTATTGAAAATTGCAGTTCCGGGGGACCTGAGCTAAAATTGCCGTTCTAGACGTAATGAGAAAATGACAAAAAACCACCACATTTGCGGGTGAGTTGTCACACAACCATCACATTTGCGTTTTTGGACACATAACTACCACCTTTGGGGCTAGTGTGTGACACGAAGCACTGATTTTTCTATTTAACCATGCTAACTTGTTTTCTGACGGCACCTGTTAGGTGTACGTAGCACAAAAAAAAAATGAAAAAAACAGGTCAACGAAAGTGTGCAAGGAGTTGTGGCCGATGGGCTGTGTACTCTGGCGTGGCCGTCGTGCGTGGGACACCGCAGAGCTTGGCCGCGAACTCTCGCGGACGGCTAGGGCGCGTGCGCGCCGGAGCTCGGCCTGGCCGTGAACTCTCGAGCTCGCATGTGCCCGCCTCGAGCTCGCCCCCCGGTGGCCTTGCTCGCCCGCGCCGCCGCGCTCGGCCGCGCCTAGCCCTGGCCGCTCGTGCCCATCTCTGTCCGCGCCTGGCGGCACTCACGTCCACGGTCCCGGCTGCGCTCTGCCGCGCCAGGGAGGTCACGAGGCGTGCGACCTCCTCGGGGCGCCGCTTGCTTGTCCGCGTACATGCCGAGCCCCCGAGTACGGCCGGCGAGTACCGGCCTCCGCTCAGGCGCGCGTGGATGGTTTTTGATTTATGTTGATGCGTACGTGAAGCTGCTTGCTCGGAACCAGCAGGCGAGCAGAACAAACGACGCGTCCGTGAGCGCCTGGCCGCGGCTCGCCCGTGCTGGCCGGGGGTGGCATGGCCGGGGCTCGCCGCCGCTCGCGCCTGCCTCAAGCTCGCTCCCGCTATGGCCTTGCTCGCCCGCGCCTTGGCCACCTCGAGCTCGCCCGCGCCGTGGCCTTGCTCGCCGGCGCCCGCGCCCGCCTCGAGCTCGCCGCGCCGTGGCCGCCGCTCGCCCGCGTCGTGGCCGCCTCGAGCTCACCCCCGATGTGGCCGGTGCTCGCGGCCATTCCCTGCTGCACGACACCCTCCTCCGTTTTGCTTCAGTGGGGGAAAGAAGACAGATCTGACATGTGGGTCACACAGCAACTAGTCAACCATGACCTTTTCTCTGTCAAATTTTGCCACGTAGACCCGACAGGTGGGTCCGGACCGTCAGAAAACGTGTTAGCATGGTTAAACAGAAAAATCAGTGCTTCGCGTCACACACTAGCCCCAAAGGTGGTAATTATGTGTCCAAAAACGCAAATGTGCTGGTTATGTGACAACTCACCCGCAAATGTGGTGGTTTTTTGTCATTTTCTCAGACGTAATGGAACAATGAAAGGCGTCTGGCTGTCTTTTTTTTTTTGGGTGATATGTATCTCATTTATAGAATATAGATCAAGTTACCAAAATACCGACTTCTGAAAAGATAGGAGAAACCTTTGACGAATCAACGTCTATCCCTCTCTTTCGGCACCACCATAGCAGCCATTGAAGAGAAGAGAGACAAAGAGATCATTCGGCACCACCATAGCAGCCATTGAAGAGAAGAGAAACAAAGAGCACAACCATAGCAGCCATTGAAGAGAAGAGAGACAAAGAGATGACGACGTGGCTCTATCATTGATCAACAACTTTTTGGACCAATAATTTAGTTTGTCAAATGACAAATGATTGTCGTTTGAAGAATCATACCGGGGTAGCACGACCCCGGACACCCCCATCGAATTTCAAAACTAACACCCCACCACGACGATGCCGGAGTAGGAAACCAGAACCGCCAGGCTCCAACCGTGAACCCAACACAAGGTGCACCATCTTTCCGCTGTCACCAGCACAGACAATCGTATACACGTACTCCTGGACAAATCCTCTCTGCTCCACTATGGCGCCGGAGACAACGTCGCATAAAAGGGGACATACCAGGAGGAAAGACCCATCTGATGGAATCGCCGCCGCCGCCTCGCCGACACCATCCATTAACCCTAAAGCCATTGGTCTGAAGGATCGGTAACAACACAATGCTACCAATTCCGAGACGCTGCCATGAAGGACAACGCCGGTGTGGGATTGGAGTTGAGGCAGATTTATTTGCCCGGGCGCCGCTCCCACCACCCCAACAACGCACAACGCCAAAATTATCCTAACCCTAACTTCCATGCCAGAAAGGATGAAACGGGGTCCCCCTCCCTCTTGCTGCTGAGCAGCAAGCTGAGGGAGAGGGTACCAGCCCCTTCGCCGGTGAGATCAGAGGAGGAAGGTGGACTCGCTCCCTGCGCCTGGCGGCTAGGTCAGGGACGAAACGATAAGATTTTCTGTTGTCGGCGCCTAGCTTATGTCATTGCATGCTTTGTGGGCTGTTTTTTGTCTACAATGTTGTCAGGAGAGCTGCCAAATCTATTCATAAGAAAGAAGATGGGTCTTTGACCTGAACTGCTCGGTTTATTAGAAAACCAGGAAAATACCTAAAAGAGTAGGTCTAAAGCAACACAAAACATGCAAGACATCGGTCGGTTTATCGAGAACAACCGGGCAAATACCTAAACAACGCCAAGCCACTATGTACTAGCTAGACTAGTTCTAAAGCACTACAAAGCATACAAGACGTCGGTAAGATAGAACAACTACCTCCCAAATTACACACCGAAAGACATGCCCAGAAGAGGACATGTGCATCTCTACAAGCCCGCAAGCAAAGGCCAAAGAGATCATTTGACGCTCCTCGCATGTGGAGAGTGATCCTATTGCCCAACGGGTCCCACTAGGCAGATCCACCTCCAAATCGTTGCCCCCAAGAGGGAATAAGACGCCATTATTGACACTAACGCCGCCATCGTCCGATCCAGGATACCAGATCTAGGGTTTCCAGAAAGGGAAGGAAGGTAATATACACGGTGGACGCTTTTACAGAGGAACCACGCCCGTAGGCCCCGACGTCGACGACTCTGGACAGAGCCAAAGTACGACTTTCACTTGCATAGGCAGTCTCAATGCAATAACCCATGGAGCCGACTAGCCCACCTCGTCAACCATGAAGGCCACTCCGCACAAGCGACCATAACCGTCCCTGCTTCCTCCTCTCCGGACAAATACCACCTCAGAGCATCTCCAACATGCCACCCCAAACACGCCATTTACATCCGGGCGGACAACCTGGACACGGTTTGGGCCCAAAACCAGCACCCAACCGCCTCCCCCAAATTCAGCCCAAACGTCCGGGCAGTCCGGCAAACCCCAACTAACCCGTATGTGGCGAGAGTTCAGGGTCGCCCGGACGCGTCCACCACGTCGGACCTATCAACACGGACCCACCCAATTTCACCCTAAATCGAACCGAACCCTCGCCCGACAGTAGATATTTTCACACTCCGTCGTCTCTTTCTCCTAGCTTCTCCTCCCTTTGCTAGATCCGCCGCCGCCTCCCCTCATTGTCGTTCGCCCGCAACCTCGCCGTCGTCCGCACTCTGGTGCAAACCTTTCCTGACTAGATTTCGGCCGTAGAAGATCTCCGTGGCGACCGCATTTCACCGGATTTGGCAGCATTTCGCCGGATCTATAAGTTGGCCCAAACCCAAGCTCACCGAGCGCCCGCCATGGTTCCCTAGGACACCAACGAGGACTCGACAAGCTCCTTCCCTCTATACGGAGGCACCTCCTCCGACTCCACCTCGGTATTTCCTAGGTTTTGCTCACATTTTTAGTTTACCCCCAGATTGTGCAATGGGAGTGGATTTGAGTTGCATTTTATTGTATTGTAGGATTCGAGAGCATGTAGTTGCAATGTCCGGAGTGTGATATCCGAGTTGAATGATTCCCTCTGAGGCAAGATGCTCATATTGGAGGATTTTGAACTTCACAGTTGAGGAAAAAAGAAGATCAAAAAAAGTTCCAGGAAGTTCAAGATACAAACCAGAAGCTGGAGGAGAAAATAAAGAATATTGAAGAAGAGAACAAGAAAATAGAAGAAGATAAGATGAGCTTGGAAGAAGAGAAGACGAAAATGGAGTTGCATCTCGCCGACGGTGTCGATGATTACAAAAGCATGCAAGCCGGATGCGACTCGGACGAAGATGAAGAAGATAAGTAAACATGACATCGAGAAGGAGATGCATCTCCATTATGCATTGGGAGCTATAGTTATTTTGGTTATAATTATAGTTGCTATGTATAGTTTATCTTTGTGCACTATATAGATTTTGCATAATGCAAAAGAACCAATCTGCATGTACTGTAAGTATTTGAGGAGAAAATATAAGGATTATGATTGGAGAACACAAAATATAGAGTTGTCCGGTCACTGTCCGCGGACATGTCCGGACGTGTTCGCTTGGGGGCTGAATTTGAGGTAGCCGTATGGAGATGCTCTCACAGCGTCAGGACACCTACCACCTCCCGCACGCTTCTCGCTATCAGCTTCGACCCACCTCCTAACTCCTGAAAGGCTAATAGCCAGCAGCCGCACATGGCCACCACTGCGAGCAGAGCAAGCTCCTACACCGAAGTATCCGCACGAGATGGCAAAGGCCCAACTCGACAAAGATCAGGCCTAGGGCGGACCAGATCAAGGTTGCGACGATGTTACGGGGCCATGGCCGTCGGGGCCTTCCATAATTGCTACTCCTCGTACACACGGCCGCTACCCACCTACACCTTAGCTGCGTCATCACGACGTGCTCCATCGGACCTCCACACGCGACCCGCTAGACGCGGCCTCTCCACGCGAAGGGGCTCCACCATTGGGCACACATGTTTGTGTTATGTGTCTCGCTATATGTAGGTTGGTGTCATGACCACGGTCCGATGGGATAACAAAATCTCTCACACACAAGGATTCCATGTGACCATCCTCCGGCAACAACCCTAATCCTGTGTGAGAATATTCAAACGTGTGAGGTGCTCAAGATACAATGGATGTGCCTGCTAGCGGGTAGACAATTGGTATGCTCTTCTTTGTATAGATGAAATTGCTATGAAAGTCTAAGAGTGAGAGAAGCTAATTGTGTGGGACTTTATTTGGCCCTCTCTCCACCCATAGGAGAGGCGTACCCCTTATATGGGGGTGTACCATAGCCTTATAGACATGCCATACATACCTAGGTACAATCTACGATGAGGGGGATGATCTTTTTTGTTTTGTTTTTGAAAAAGGACGTTGAAACCCCCCGACCTTTGCACCAAAATGATGCACACGCTTATTTTTATTATATTATTCAACAAAGCCTTACAAGAAAATACACCAATAAATCTGAATCCACCTTTTCAGCGAAGTGTGCCTTAACCTCACACCTACGCACATCATCAAAAACAAGAGCACCAGGCTAGCTCACAGGAGACGCTCAACGCACACCATATGCGCACGCCCTATAATCGTTGATGTTGTCTTCCGTGAACCCATCTTCAGGATAGGGATCAATGCATTGACCTTGTCACGTGTGTCATCAACGCCACCACGATGTCAGATAACGTAAACACCATGCGCGCTTCCGCGGTCGAGACCCGAATGCGCCATGCCGACGAGACTCGACGTTATCGACGCGAAAGAAACCACATTGCTCAACATGTACCCTCTATCCAGAACCCACTCAAAAGACGATGCCCAGGAAGGATAACGGCGCCGCGAGCCGCCATCATACGGCCCGACATATCTAGGTATATGGTTTCCCCCGAAGCAGCCCGAGGAAGAAAACGAGCATTGCAGTAACGATGCCTTCGAAAAGGTAATTATGAAAATAAGTCGTCATCGTCCGCCATGATCAAAGTCGGCGCGGTTTTCACTGGAAGTTGCGCCTCCCCGAATCTCCACCCGACTAGATCACCACCAACCAGGAAGTCGATGATGCCACCATGTCTCGCATACAACGTCGTCGATGCCGGAGAAAGCTCTGGCCATCATGTGCCTCCTGGGACGCACCTAGGCTCGAGATCCCATGATCCGCCGGCCAGAGACGCCACCACATTGAAAGAACAAAGATGTCGTCTAGAGGGCGGTGAATAGGCGATTAAAACTTTTCCGGTTTAGGCTTGACAAACGCAGAAATAAACTAGGTGTTTAATTTATCAAGCACACAACCTAAATATTCTAGGCTCAACTATATGCACCAACAACTTATCCTAAGCAAAACAAGTAACAAGGTGATAGTAAGATATAAGACTTCAAGCACGAAGCCTATCATAATGTAAAGTTCATAAGTAAAGAGCTCGGGTATATAAATAAGCGAGGCACACGGAGACGATGATGTATTCCCGAGTTCCTCCTTTTAAGGGGAGTACGTCTCGTTGGAGGGGTGTGAGCTTCATCACAATAGGCTTACTCAACGCCACAAAGGCCTCACCCTATTCTCCGATGAACCGGACCCCAAAGGATTGGTTCACCTTCCACTATTGGTAACCTTGAATCTCGGGGCACGCATCCACAACTTAATTGGAGGCTCCCGAAGTACCCACAAGCTTGGGGCACACATCCACAACTGAATTGGAGACTCCCAAGATCACCACAAGCCGTGTAGGGTCCAATGACCCAAGAGTAACAAGTTCACAAACTTTCACTTTCACGAATCCTCGTGGAGAGCACAAACCGATGCAACAATGCTCTTTCACTCTCAAATTCCAACAAAGCAACAAATGCTTATGGGGGAATAAGAGAGGAAGAACAAAGAAGAACTCAACAAATGAACTTTAAGATCTAGATCCACTAAGTTCCCCTCGCTAATAGGAGAGATGGATGTGGAATTGTAGATCTAGATCTCCTCTCATTTTTTCCTCAAAGATATGTAAGAATCATGGGAGAGATTGAGAGAGGGGCCAAGTTTTTTCAAGGTCAACAATGGTGGGAGAGAGAGAAAAACGTGTGGGCAAAGGTTGAAGAATGGAAGGGGTATTTATAGCTCCCAAAAACTAGCCGTTTGAGAGCAGCTAGGGCCGGAATATCCCCCCCCCCCCCCACACACACACACACAAAATCCGACCAAGAAGTCCAGTTTTGACAGAGACTCGCAGAAACGAGTCCTTAGAAAAAACTGCGGGAACCGGAATATTCAAATACCCCCCCCCCCCCCCCCGAAATTCCGGTTTCGACAGAAACAGTGATACGAAAACTGCAATAACTTTTACATCCGGACTCCATTTTAAATGATCTTGGGCTCATTGGAATCGTAACAAAGAGCTCTACAAATCATGCAGAGAAACATCCTAGTCCAACAGGGAAGATAAAACCAAATGTAGAAAGGTAAAACCTCTCTAAAAAGGAACAACCGGTAAATCCTCCAACATCAAAACGCAACAAGACATTCATATTAAATCCGTTTTTGATAACTAGGGCTTGACATTGAGATGAACCAAGCTCTAAATCCTCACATGGATAAAAACCAAATAAGAACCAAGAAAGATGATATGCCAAGTATGCAAATGTTTGAGCTCTCCACAACGATGTGATCAAGTTACTCACTTGTGAGCCCCTCTTGATAGTACAACTATCTATCCTAAAACCCTGATCTCCCAAGAGCATGAGAACGGTAAAATAGAAAACCTATCAAGATCATACATTTGCCTTGTGCATTCCACTTGAGCTAGCTGATGATGATCTTGACTCTCTCAAGTTGGAACACCTTTCTGATCGTGCTTGCTAGCACATCTCCGCTTGGTGAAGACTCGCAAATTGCTCCCCCATACTCCACTATGAGAGAGACTATTTTAGTAACATCTTCACTTGACCATTTCTCCATACGAGTGGCAAAATTTAAGCATATTTATCTTCTAGATGCTCATCTTGAATTTGCACAACTCAATCTTGATGACGATCACCACTTGACGTCATACACCATGGGCTATATCAATTCTTCCTTTTGATGCAAGCCCATAGAAAGATACCTAACCCAACATAGAAATGCTACATACATATAATGGGTTAGTTCACAAAGCTATATGGACAATTTCTTACCATACCATTGGATCACATGATCCCACATGTACAACATTTAGCTTTGTGTGTTGATCAACTTGAATCCACTCTTTGCACTTAGTCTTATCAACCTTGTATATTTTCTTCTTTCTTCATAACAATGATGTGTTGAAGGTGAACATGAATATCCACGTCATCCTATTCTTCAAGACATACTTGCAATATGCTCAACTCTACACATGACCATTCTTCATATTAACCCTTGAATAGAACCTTGGTCATCATATAATCTTCTTGAGTCCAACGCATGAACTCCAAGAATTTCCTATGGACAATACCTACAAGGATATCTTAATGCAAACATTAGTCCATAAAGATTGTCATTAATTACCAAAACCACACATGGGGGCACCATGCACTTTCAGTCTCCCCATTTTGCTAATTGATGACAATCCCTTTTACGAGGATTTATATAATGAATTAAGCAACCAAAGCAATGATGCATGATCATGATAGGCAAATGCTTAAGAACGAAACTAAAGCATAAAACCAAAATCCCCTAAACCCTCTAAACTTCTCCCCCATTGGGATCTATTGCCGAAATGTGAGGAAAATTTAGAAGCCAAATAGTAAGACCTCCCCCATAATGTGTGCATTTCTCAAAATATGAGTGAAATCAAATGCACATATCCAATGACGAATAGATGGAGGGAGATCAAACTATATTGAGGATCCAAAGATTGCAAAAGAATATCAAAATGAGAGTTACTTCGACAAAAGAAGCAACCAATCGAAGGATCTAAAAAACCAATTGAACACAAGAAGATATTATGATAAGATCAACCAATGTTCTAAAAATCAAGAGGGAACTCCCCAAGGTACGTGCACAATGTAGGATTTCCATTTCAATAAGGTGTGCACAACATGTAATCCTCACTCCCTCCTAGATAATTTTGAACACAAACAAGTGTAAGAGAGCATAGATGGTAAAAGAAGCAATGCAACTTGCAACAACAAAAAATGTTGAGCAACAAGAGTAAGGAACGACAAATAAAGACTTGCTCAACCGAAAGAGATGGTGTGATATGGAAAGACATTTTACGAGACTAATACAAGGATGAGCATAAGCATCAACATAGTCTTTCAATACAAGAGGCACATAGTGCATATCATGTCTTTCACATACACAACCCAAAGAAGATATAGCAAAGGTCCACAAGCTTATTAAGATGCAAAAACGGGATACCAAATGAAAAGCAAAGCTTGTGCCTTTAGAAACCACCAAAGAATCAAAAGCAATAAAAGGTGGTCACTAAAGAATTGGAATACCAATTAAAGATGTAACTATTCTCATGTGTATAAGTTTCTAAGTAGACACCAATCATGAAGATATAAGTCCACAAAGAAACATGTACACACAAAATAGGTACTAAGGTAAAGAACATGATATCCAAGAGGAAGTCATAAAGTACACTGATAAGATTTTGCTTAAAAGCATAGCACAAAACTCAATTTTATCTCAGAGGGTATAAATGAACATCCAACACAAACTCATCAAAGCATCACAAATATCCACAAGGGACAAGTGATTGTTGGGATGCTTTGAGCAAGATAACAAGTATCACAAAAGGCAAATGATTTGAAATTCATCAAAATTACACATGGTAGACTTTGAGTAGAATGTGCTAGATTAACATATTTGGGATCGGTGAATCATAAAAAATTATATATATATATTCCCCTTGATATGTAATCATCCCGGCTTGCTCACATTTGCAATAAAGATGTTTTGTAAGAACTTTGCAAGAACCACATCAAAAGCAACTTAAGGCGATTCATGCCAAGATACAAAAGGTTGAAAGCTAGAAATGTATGATGAGGTAGATACTTGTTACCGAGATATCATATGGTGATGTTCACGATCATCCAAGCTTGGCTCCAATAAGCACATGGTGATAACACCTTCCTTTTAAATGAGACAAGCCAATGCATCTCAAGTGTACCTAAAACAAATTCAAGTACAACATGGTACCCAAACTCATTGGATCCAAAGTAGTTAGAGCAATTGCAATACATATGACAAACTCCACATAAATATGTGCATATTGATATGAAATTGAATTTCATGCACATCTTAGCCATTTACGATGTGATGGAGTTTATCCTATATATTGGATCAACGAAAGTAAGCATGCCATAAGATATACATATAATAAATATGCATGCACAAGATTTTCAAAACCAAACGAGATACAGTTTGGACAAAACACCAATTAAACCAAGAAAGCACACACAAGTGTGACAAGAAAACGAATTGCCAAAATATATCAAAGACCCAAATCAACACATGATTGAAGGTACCAATTTGAAAACATACCAAAAGAAAATAGGATCAAGGAATAAACCAAACCCTCTACACATTTCATGATGGCACAAAGTACCAAGACAAAAAATGCAAACATTAGTCCATAAGGATTGTCATTAATGACCAAAACCACACATGGGGGCACCATGCACTTTCACACATGGCCCTCCCCGTGAAACCGGTGGAGCGATGTTGCCCTGCCAGGAGAAGCACTCGTAGGAGAAGGATGTGCCGCCTAGCTCTGCCCCTCCCAACCGTGCCACAACCACGAGGCACGAGGGCCCCGTCGTCCCTTCACCAGTGGCGCGTGGGGTTTCTCGTGCCCAACTTTGGGGACGACGAGGGGAGATAGGAGGGTGGAGGGTGTGCGGCGGGGGCCTAGGGTTTCTCCCTTGGTCGCCCTCCTTTGTTTTAGATCGACGAAGGCTACTTAGCTTGTTGTAGGCGACGTCTAGCTGACACGAGTCGTCAGCAGCCAACTTTGGGGGTGTCCTGGTACTGTAGCATGGGCGACCTGTCTTGCCTGCCAACTCCGGTTTGCGTTGGTATGGAGAGTGGACTTATGCATGTTGGCTTGTTTTATCAAGGCCAGCCAACGATGAGTCGCCATACTTGCTTGGCGAGGCTGAGTGGGTTGGCGGTGTGAGGCGCATGGCTTGAGGGGTAGGCGAGTGTTAGGCTAGTGATGCGAGCCGGCCATTGGTCCCTCGTAGTTTTGCTTTCAATGGATATTGGGTACTGAAACCCGTTAGCACCAGTCCCTCCGTCTTCGGCGGTAACCAGGGAGGCAGCAGACGGTGGCTCTTAGCTAGGGTTTCGGCCGACTCCGGAGTAGCTTTCGCGAGCTACCCTGCAGGTAGTTTCTTGTGGGGTGTTATGGATGGGGAGGGAGGCATGTATGCCATCGAGTACAAAATACAGATTTGGCCTAAGTCACACTTCTTTAAAGGGTTTGTCTAAGTCTGAGTCGACCGAGATTTGAGAATGAAAGTGCAACTAATTTTTTTTTTAAGTGCAACTCGTATCGGTTGCACATGAAAGTGCAACTACAACTTAGTTGCATTTTTCTGTCTAGAAAAGTGCAACCGGATGCAAGTTGCAATTTTCTATGAATTGTGGTTGCCCTTTTTTCAGGTGACCGAGACTTCAAAAAATCTCAGTTCACTAAAATTTAGCAAAACCATTCTTTAAATTTGACCAATCTAAAGAAAAGTAAGCTAATATCTACAACATCAAGTACATATAATACAAAATTATATTTTGATGAATTTTGGTGTTGTAAATGGTACTCCGTATATATTTTTCTATAGATTTGGTCAAACTTAAATATGTTACTTAGGACAGAGATAGGACACGTGACTTAGGACAGAGGTAATGTTTTTGTTGAAGCGTCTAAATTTGTCCTTTTGCCAAGTCAGACGGTTTATTCTATAGTCTTCTTTAAAAAATAGCCATCTGAATAAAAAAATTGTATAATAAACAATAAACAGGCAAAAATATATGCCAACAATGACCTTCTGTTACACCGAAAGTGCTATAGTTAGCATGTAAAATTATTTGCTTTAATTTCTCACAAGGCATGCTTGTAAATGTGTCAAAAGCAGCTATTTTGACTTGTTTTTCTATAACTACCAAAGAACACTATACCCTTCAAGGGCAACATTTATGTGTGTCCCAAAATTCTCTACAAAGAAAAACTATAGATAGATGTAATCACCTTCACGAGGTAATCCTAACTCAAACCAACTCAGTTTTGATACAATATCAGCTCCAACCCTGGGCTTATTCGTTGTTAGTGTTCCACGAAACATCCCACTGCCATGTGTGGAACCTGAATGGGCCTTGTGTGCAAAAATCGGATTGCATTTTGGATGAAAGCGTAATACTAGTGGCGTTAGCAGTACTAGATGTGATTTGGAGCGACCGGAGCTTCAATACACAATTTTGTTTTTCATCATCTTGCGTTTGTTGGCATCGAGGTATTTCTTCCGAAGCCGTATGACCTTGGGAGTAACCTGATCAGATTCAAATGTCAACAACTCAATATAAATCAGCATGATTTAAAATTTGCTTCAGAATGAAATTGTAATATGAGTTTGAACAAAGATAAATCCAGTTAGACAAGAACTCATTTTATTTACAACTCCCTCCGTTCCAAATTAGATGACTTTCATTTGTCAACATGTGGATGCACCTATACTTGTAACATGTCTAGATACATCCACATGTTGACAAATAGAAGTCATCTAATTTGGAACGGAGGGAGTACATTTTATGTTCAAACTAATTCGCACCCCAATACATCACCAAAGCAAGCAACATGTAGCAGAACTATTTTGGATCTGAATGCAGATGACTCAGCAATACTGTATAGCATTAAAAAAATATTTCTATAGGTTGTAGTCTTATGAAAAACACTTCTAGCTCTTGAGCTCCAGTGCTCCCTTTTAAAAAAATGAAAATTTTATTTCTTCATCTTAAAAATTTCTGAAAAAAAATCATACAATTACATGTACATGTCTTCATGTAAGCACAAATTTTCAAGAAAATATCTTTTCATACATGATCTGCACAAAAAAGACAAATTTACTAAGTAAAATGAGTTCTTTTCACCTTTTCAGATCCATGATTTTGTGATTTGTGTGTAGCCTACAATATAATGTATCATTGAGCATAACTATGCAGATATGTAGATAACATCTATATGTATCCACGACATTTTTTGTTGGATTTTTTGAAATTTTGAAATACACTTTTCGAATTTGTTTAAATGGCACGAGCACTAGTGCTCGGGAGCCAAAGTCCCCTCTTGTAGTCTTACCCTTTTACATACACAAAGTACACTTCCCACATTCAGATACAAAATTATTTCTATAAAGCATGCTCCAAAATTACTAATACTGAACTCCATGGAAAGTGATCATTGACTGTTTGTTTGCCTCCCGTATTATTTATACTATCATTTGTAAATGTAACATGACTGAGAGAGGCGTTTTGGAGCCCGAAATACATGTCGCTCGTTTTTTCGAAAATCCAAAAATTGCATTTAATGTTTCAAAAAAATGGGAAAAATTCCCAGATGTAGATAGTGATATGATCTACAAGTGTGCAAATTTTCAATCCGTTGTATGAGCATTTCAAAAATCCGAGATGTAGATAGGCAGGGAAAAAATGTCAGGTGGATCTGTGTCGTGAACAGTATACGGTTCAAAAAACTTGAAATTTTGCCAGATTTGTCTTTTTTGTGTATCCAAGAATAATATGAATTTTGGATTGAAAATCTTCTAAGGATTTTTTTTCGATTTTTTGAAACTCAAAAATGCCGATTTAGAATAAAAAACGAGCTACATGGAGCTCGGACTCCATTAGCACTTTCGCATGACTGATGGCTTACTTTTATCTGACAGGTAACATCCCATACCATCAGCCAACAGGATCATTGTTTGTGTCAGACTCTAGAGTTGTCTCAGAAGTATCGACATTTTATTTTGACCCAAGTCTCGTTTAATCGTTCAACCCAATATAATCAGGTATTTTTCAAACTT
The DNA here is from genome assembly GCA_947311845.1 of Poa pratensis. NCBI lineage: Eukaryota > Viridiplantae > Streptophyta > Magnoliopsida > Poales > Poaceae > Poa > Poa pratensis. The sequence goes on along the minus strand of CAMZMU010000071.1, from coordinate 27,546,729 downwards.
CGATGATATAGGAATTGGAATAGTGATTTAGAATCTATAAGAATATTTGTTTATCTCCATTGGCCGCATTCCTCAATCCTCACAAGACAGAAACAAGGAAATTTTGCACTAAATAAATGTTTGAAAAACTTTAGAACACAAAACTTGCCTCGATCAGCTCATCTGCAGCAACATATCCAATTGCCTCTTCCAATGTCATCTGCATGGTCAACACCTTCCATTAACATTATATAATAGCTAAGAATCATGGTGTTTGGTTCGATGAGCATTTCAAGAGTCCAAATAAGGAAGGAATGCTAAACTTTTTCTCGAAACAAGGGTCTATCTAAAGGTATCTGTCCCCGGCTCTAAAAATCAAGGGAAAGTATGTCCATAATGTTCTAGGTCGAAGATGGGTCGTTGATGGTTGTCAATTAGGTCCTATACATAAAATAGTGCAGAAGTCTCATGATGTCTTTGATAAATGAGCAAAGGACATACCAAGCGAGGTGGAGACAGGCGGATATTTTCATCCTTGCTTGGGGCTCGGATGTTTGTAAGTTCTTTCATTCTCACAGGATTGATCTGCACAACAACATTGTTTTCATGTATTACAAGACGGAAACTGATTCATGCATAGTAAATAGGCAACTTACCTCAAGATCACTATCGCGTGAATGCTCGCCAACTATCATGCCTTCATATGTCTTTCAAAAAGAAAGAAAAAGGTTAAGGTAATCTCCCTCACCTAGAAGGCACTATAAGAAAATTGAGTGATGTGACTACCTCCATCCCAGGAGAGACAAAAAGAGTACCACGAGCTTCTAAACTCACGAGTGCATGTGAAGTGATAGATCCCTTGCCAACAGATACCTATATATGAACACAGAGAACAATTAACTTTTGCAAGTAGAGTTAAGCACCACATAGCTTCTGTTTATAAGTCTTAATTATATTAAAAATAATCCATTTTAATTGAAGTATGTTTACTTGCTAAAACCGATGTCACTTATAGTATCTGATTACAATGTAAAATATATTTTACAAATAAGCAAATAAGACCATTGTATTTACCAGAACTCCTTTCCTAACATCGGTGATATATTGTACAAATAAGTACTTACATACAAATATAAAGATTATGAAGGTGGTGAAATTGGATTTACCAGAACTCCTTTTCTAACAGTTCCTAGTGGACCTTTGTATTTAGCATATGCTGCATTCATAGAGAAAACATCGGTCAAATAACAATGAAGTCTAGTTATGTGTATTTATCATATGCTGCATTCATTGGGTAATCATAGGTCAAATATTCATGAAATCTAGTTAGCCATGCAAGGAAAACAAACACTAATTTTCTCTAGTGTCATGGGTAATCATAGGTCAAAGGTGTCAAGTTTCATGCACTAGCTAACACAACCAAAAGTCCGAGCTTATGGAAAGGGCTAGGCAATCCACACATAATGTAACACCCCCCTCTCACGTGTGAGTTGGGAGGCCAACATGTGCATAAAGGAAGAGGAATCTCACATATGACTCAAGAGGCCTATGTGTGGACAGAGAGGGCAAAGCAGCAACCAGTAGAATTGCACAGCAATTTTTAAGAAAATGTGAAAGCCGAGACTTGGAACCCAAGACCTCACGACTCTGATACCATGTCAAGTTTCATGCACTAGCCAACGCAACCAAAAGTCCCTTTCCATTAGTACGGACTTTCTGTTGCGTTAGTGCATGAAACTTGACAAAATGGTCAGTGGCAAACGTGTGCATATCCATAGCCTAAAAATAGGAGATTATTAACATCTAGCTAAGGTAAACAGCACGAGGTGGTAATAACACTTTCAGAACTGGCTGTGATCATTTATCTTATGCAATTCACTGAACATCAATTCTAACAGCGACATATATTTGGAGCCTACAAGTCGAGCAAAGTCTGCTCATATCGCTTCATATTTTTCCTCTGCTCAGGGAAGACAAGAATTCACGCTTTAACCATTATCTATGCACTAGTCTAGAAATCCATGACCTAACTATGCGGTTTACTAGCCCTATATTTAGCATCATACCCTGGAAAGCACGATGCATAAATCCAGTTCCACGTGTATGGCTGTTGAAAACTCCTTTAAGACCAACCAAACCCCTGCGTCCATAACAAATCATTTGATATTATCAGAACAAAAACAAGTAAATGCATATTACATCAGTCAAAGGAATCAGTAGATTCAAATTGGCAAGGTTCATTTAACTTTACAGTAAATCCTACCGGGGCAGATATATGAGGTAAATAGGCAATATACAAAGAGAAACACAATCGGCTCAGAGTATAAAAGTAAAAGGTGAACTGTAAAGGTATTATATTCTAGTATAAATGGGTTCCCAATCATCAAATATTACATGTTTTTCAAGGTAACAAGTGATGCAATTAAATAATTAATAATCAGAAGAACAGAGGGCCCCACTGACCTCGATGGACAGCTCAGGAAGATCCGAGTTCTTCCATCTGTCCCAGGGACAGGGCCCATGTCCAACACTTCACCCTTCCTGTTGTTTAGGGTTTGCATCACAAATCCGACATGCTCCTCGTCCACCTACAATATCCAAATCACAAAAGGAAAATATAAATTAGAACATGTGACGATAAAGAAGCTCAAACATCGCTTTCCTGGTTCTACCTCAACAGTTACTTCTTCAATAGGCTCTAGCCTTTCCCCACGCTCTGTTTTATACCTAATTTCCATGAAGAAAACCGGTCAATCTCAAACTGGACACAGTACAGTCAAATTGCTCGATGAGTTCCACGTCTTAGAAAGGAAAGAGTGAAACCGCTTAAGTACAAAGATACTAGACATCTAGATAAAGAGTAGAGACAGTTAGCTTGCAAAAAAATAGTTTAAATGCAAAACAAGAGATAATTTGTGTGAATAAACGGAACTCACATCACTCTTGGGGGTGAAACTGAAAGCTCAAATCCTTCACGGCGCATGTTCTCAATTAAGATTCCTGGAAGCGACACAGATAATTATATGATACCGATGACTAAATTTCTCATTACATCACATAGAAGATTGAGATGGGGCACGTTCAAATGAACTGGATATAGACGGTATCTTCCAAAAGAACAGGAGGGATTTCAACAATTTTTCACACCTAACTGAAGTTCGCCTCTTCCTTGAACTTCAAAAGATTCTGACAATGGTCCAGGAAGAACATTAATTGCCAAGTTTGTTTCCGCCTCTGCCATCAAACGGTTCCCAATTTTTGCTCCAGTTACCTAGAAAGTTTTAAAACTCAAGCCGAGTGAGCAGTTACTGGTGTCCAAAATTATTGGGTACACATTAATATGCCTAGCTCAAAATGTGCAAATTATAATTAAGATGCCACCCTAGAAATTGATAGATTATGCTCCCTCCAGTTCATTTTAGTCGCATCACTAGCAACATATGAAGCTGATATACGGAAGTAATATTGGATCTATGTCATTTAACAAATGAGGTTGTCACAAGTGATGCTAATGGTTCAACAATGAGATCATCAAGTCCTCGTGATATTCCACACATGATGACATAAAAGGGTGTTTCTGTATGTTTGTTATGATTGGAAAAGAAAAATTGTGTCTATGTATCTGTGTATAGGTATCAATATGTAAGTATACCAATCAAATCGAATACAACCAGAAATATCTTGATATTTATTTCAGAAATCTGCATATGAAATCCACCTCCAGAGCAAAATAGGTGTGTACCACGTAGAGTACACCATCATGGTTCCATGACAATTAACAGCTTTTAAGGGATTTCTGGACTCTATATAATTACAAGCCCAACAACTAACTGTACATGTTCAGGCACAATATATTTCACATCATCAATTATTATGTCATGTTGCCATTTTATAATATTAGCGCATGTGCCATACAAAATTTTCAAATATGGTCTATTTTTATCCAAATACCCATGATGTGACATGTCAAATAGAAAGAGTCACTCTGATTTGCTCAGAATGAAAGAGGACCAAGAGGAACTCATTTACTAATGTCAAAAGAGCCAGTCAGGTTTATTTCTGATCTGGTACCACCCTTTTTTTTGTTCTACTCAGTGAAATAGAAGAGTCGCTCAGGTTTGCTCAGAAAGAAAAAAGGATCAAGTAAGAGGAACTCATTTACTGATGTAAATACCAGTTATTGAGTACTTACATGAGTGCCATCACGGCCAGCCAGTGGTGAATCATTCACACCGAAAGTCATAGATATTGTGGGAGGGTCCAACTCAACTGCAGGCAGAGCAGTCAAAACCTACAAACAACAATCACATTCACATACGAAAACTAAGAAATTGCTGACAATTGAAAAGGAAAATACGTTCAGCTTCAGCAACAAGTAGCCCGATCAAAGCCGAGTTATCACTACCTCCGGATTTGCCACGGTGTGTCCGATTGCTGGACCAGACAATCCAGCCATTGAGATTATATCACCAGCTCCTGCAGCCTCTATTATTGCCATGCTTGTGCCTTTCTTTTTCATGAGCTTGACAACCTAAATTAATTTTGCAAGGCTTTCAACAAATCCAATAGCTAACACATACTGAATCAGAAAGAATGGTTTGGCGGCAAAGAGAAAAGGTGAAACAAATTTCAACAAACCTTTCCATCCTCAATCTTCTGAACCCCTTCATCTGTGTTTTGCAGACCATGAACTTTGTCGCCAACACGGATAACTCCAGAGGTTACACGCCCAGTGAGTATTCTTCCTAGGTAAAAATCGCGCTCCATCATGGAAACCTGTAGAAGATCATGAATACCTCTGATTCAGAGTGACTATTATAAACTTATTTGAGCCTTTAAATTTCAAAACAGAGATAAATACTTGGTGGGAGAATCCTATTTAAATCCCTCTGTTTCAAAAAATGGAGATACACGCCCAGTGGCGAATTATAGAAAACTATCTGCTGTAAGGATATAAGGGAATTGTCTGTAAAACGTAAAATGACATATTTGAAATAAGAAAAGATTCATATGTCTGACTTAAAATTGTGGAAATGTCGTACCAATGGCTAAGAGAAAGGAACAATTACTATAATTATGTATAAAATACTTGACTACTTCTCAGACAACAGTACATATGCATTTTCATTGAGAACTGTGGCAAATAGTTTAATTGTTGGCAATTTACTGATGTCACAGAGTATGCAAGCAACGAGGATAGTTAGAAGTTAGGACAGTGTTTTGTATCTGGTATACACATTGGCACCATAGTGCTCTTCCAGACAGACTTTGCATTGCCAGTACTTATCATTGTGTTATGTGTAAAGAAATGGACTCTTAGTTATTCCAGTAGGCTAAGCATATACATGTCCAAAGCAACAGCAGAGTAATTAGTAACACCTACATACCTACTACATGCACAGCAAACCACACATCTACCATTATGTGTGGTTTTATCATGGCTACCGCTGCAAATATGTATATTAAAGAAAGATGAAATAGCATACATGACAGCCTGAGCCATGCTATTATGAACGTGGAACCTTGACAAGTACCCATGAAAATATGAACTGGGCAAAAGAAATAACAAGATATGTAGAAATCCAAAATATGAATATGTGAAAGACTAAAAGTCGATATTGTACGCAAAAAAGTAGTGAAACAAATTGATGCCCGTTCCTCAACAATGACTAAATCCATACAATCGTCTTAAGAGACAGTAAGAGACACAAAACTATCAAACATGAAGCATGGACGATAAGTTAAATGCCCCATTTCAACCACTACTCAACAGTCCATTGTTAATGTCGTATCGTCCAAGTTTTTGTTTTGTTGGTACTTGAACAAAGCAAGGATCGAACAGAAAAGAAATAAACAAGTACATATCAAGCACCATCTTTTGTATTGATGTCTTCAGCGTATTCATTCTTATAAGCAAGAAACATTAGGGGATAACCCTCTTGCAATTTTACTGAAATGGTGAATGTGCACATCTTCATTATCATGGTTGCTGGGAGGAATGTGAATGTGCATATCAACCTTATCATGGTTGCTACAGCATTCCTTGTGATTTTACCTGAGCCATGTCGAGGTTAGCTTACGGGCTAACCTGCATCACCCCATGCACAGCTGACTCGAGAAATAAGCACTTTTCAAGGATGTGCCAGACGGCTGGCAAACCATAATTAGCTTATTCAGCCAGGCTTGCCTTGATTAACCAGGTGTATTTGTCCCAACTGAGTGGGAGACTATCTAGTTTGGATCTTTTCAAGATGTACTATAACTTAGCTTGGTCTGATCTTGCCTGGGTCTAATTAAGATGCACAACTACTTTCCAACATGGTACAACTAAAATAAAAAAATCATAAAAAGAATCTGTACGAGTCATGCCAAGAACTATGCCTTTTATGTGGCACCAAAGTCATGTGACTGTCATGGGAAGCCAGAACTGATTAAGTATAAACCACATAAACACAGACTTCTGCCTAGTTAGTAGGGCAAACCAAGCCGTGCTAGTTTTTCAAAGCTAAAACATATATTATCCAAAAATGAAGGTATAAATCATGTTGTAGTTGCTAATTCAAGTGGAACATTCATATGAAGAATAAATGCAACCCCCTTCAGTCTGTCATTCCATCATACACCTTAAAAACATGGATTGAGGAATGACAAGGAAATATAAAATGTGCCGTTATCTCACAAAAAAACTTGTTCTGGTTTTGCTCAGTATACTAACCAACATTTGGAATGGAGCCTCAAGGTCAGCATTCGGGGGACGAACATGTTGTACAATGGAATCAAGCAATGCAGACATATTTTTTGCACTATCAGGAGGGCACTTGGTGAATTCCAAGGAAGCCCACCCTTCTTTAGCTGATGCGTAAAGAACTGGGAAATCTAATTGTTCTTCTGTAACATGCAAAAAAAACAATGTCACTAAAAAAGAAAAGAAAGCTTTTGGGCAAACCAACTTGAATTACTAGAAATGCACCTGTAGCACCCAGATTTGCAAAAAGATCAAACACCAAGCTCTGAACCTCATCGCAGGTTTCTTCAGAAACTGTTGGAGTGGCATTAAAAAGTCAGGAGAGATAAAATACAAGGACCATGTATATGTCAAAAAATAATGCATGTGTATTCCATCTGCAATTGGCATATGGAGAAACATACTTTGCTAGCAGGACAAAAAGGATTAAAAACATGTCAGCTTTCTAGTTGTATGAAAAACTTGTGACTGAACCTTTTAGATTCCAATGATGTTGAGTTAACATAGGAAAAGTCATGGTTTAGTATCCTCATTTTACACTATATATCTCTGTAGTTCTCGTCCCCTTGCCTTTAGTAAATTATAGCCACTCTAAATTGACTTTGCATGCACTTAGTATGCATTTATCTGTATTATGTCAAATCAACCATGGACATGTTCATACAGTAACCTCCTATTTTAGTCGGCCAAACTAGTACAAGAGCCCAACAGTTCTGCCCACTATAAATAAATCGATTACTTTTGTTGTTATGTCCAAACTCATCCATTGCACTCACAAGTCGAGGAGTACTGTTTAATGGATAGAACTGTTTAATGAGTTAGTAAATTATAGCCACTCTAAATTGACTTTGCATGCACTTAGTATGCATTTATCTGTATTATGTCAAATCAACCTATGGACATGTTCATACAGTAACCTCCTATTTTAGTCGGCCAAACTAGTACAAGAGCCCAACAGTTCTGCCCACTATAAATAAATCGATTACTTTTGTTGTTATGTCCAAACTCATCCATTGCACTCACAAGTCGAGGAGTACTGTTTAATGGATAGAACTTCTGACAACGAGCAGACCTGAAGGCCTATCAACCTTGTTGAGTAGGAGGATTGGGCGCAAGCCATACTTCAAAGCCTTCGAAAGCACAAATTTGGTTTGTGCTAAAGGTCCCTCCCCAGCATCGACAACCAAGACCGCCCCTTCCACCATTCCAACAACTCGCTCAACCTATAGAAAAGCAATGGCCGTCTCAAACACCACCTCAAAATCGCCATTTAAGTCATATATGCATAAAATTACACCAAAAGTGCTTACTTCACCACCAAAATCAGCGTGACCAGGCGTATCGACCATGTTGAGCTCATTCTCTTTCCAAGGGATAGAAGTGACCTAAACATATAGCCAAAAGGAAACAAGAAATGTCACATTTGTTGCTGTTATAGGGCCCTTCTAACTGTAGTTTGGAACAAAATTGCAGACAACATATCCCAACTTATGCGAACGGTTTTTAGCTCTACAAGCATGGTAATCAAAATGCGATAGAAAAACATGGTAATCAGAAGTCCAAATTCAGCTACTCCCTCCGATCCATATTAGTGGGCACAACTTTGTCTAGATACACATGTATCTAGTCTAAATACTTAACTAGATACATATGAATTTAGACAAAGCTATGCCCACTAATATGGATCGGAGGGAGTATCAAAATCAGTAATTTATTGCATGGGCATAGTACCAAGAGAATACTCCATTCACTTGTTACATACTCCCTCCGTTCCTAAATATAAGATGTTTAAGCTTTTGTCCACATTCACATATATCTAGATGTATGTAGACATATTTTAATGTGTATGTACATGCATTTGGGTTTGCACCTAACCAACATGTAAGCTAGCTAGAACATCTTATATTGTGGAACGGAGGGAGTATGTATGTAGACCACTCCACCCATAGATCAAGGAAACACTACATATAAAGAAGGGTAAATTGGATAAATGCCATTCTGCCACTGCAATTCATGCCAAATCGAAAAACGCCACTGCAATTTCCAACTTCTGAAAAATGCCACTCCAATTTTTTAATACTACCTCCGATCCATATTAGTGGGCACAACTTTGTCTAGATACACATGTATCTAGTCTAAATACTTAACTAGATACATATGAATTTAGACAAAGCTATGCCCACTAATATGGATCGGAGGGAGTACATCTACATGCCACTGCAGCCATTTTAGCACACTTTTGGTCAAAAATGCCACTCCAATTTTTGAATACTCCATCCACTACATGCCACTGTAGTTTTAGAAGGAAAAAAGAGTCCAAAAGGTGTACTAAGTTGTTATAAGGTACTATGAAGTTGTCGTTTTGACTTTTTGACCAATTTACTACCTACAGGCCTTAGAACATATTTAGCAGACGCCCTAAAAGGGCCAAACCTGTTAAAAATTTGCACTTTTAGAGGCTGGGGTCAACTAAACAGGTCCAGCAAAAGCCCTATTTCCTCCGGCCTCTAAAAAATTTAGAGGAGCCCCAATATGTGTGCTTTGAGTTGTAAGTCTAGGGCTCCAAAGCCAATTTTTAGAAAAGCCTCTATCCAGCGATTTCTCACTATCTAACGTCGCTCCCTACCGTCGCTCGACCCACGGATCGGCACTTCTTCGATTTCTGTGGACAGTCTCTTTCGACTATGAGACCCGGGAGAGCCTCCGCTGCCGCCCGAGCATCCTCATTGCCGTGCCTCCCCCACCGCTTCCCGCCTCGTCCCATCCAACCATGGTGTCGTGAGACACGAACGAGGACAGCCCCCTCGGTATTTTCGGGAATCACACGTCCTTGTCCGACGAGGTACAATAGGGTTTGCTCAAGTAGGATTATTTGTGAAATTTTGCTGATTCGATTTGTTTTATGAAATTTCTAGGAATCAGAGGCTTAATCTAGGGAGTCTAACTTGGCCGAATATATAGGGCTTCTGATACGAATGCTTTTAGTTTTAGTTCTTGTGCCCAACTCTAAAAGGATATACTTTTTGGATCATAAGTGTTTGGTCTTAAAAGAGGAATAGGTGAATAAGAGCTAACTTGCACATAAAAATCTACTATATGTATGGTAGTAGTTTTTAGTAGGGGATACCAACATTTTAAAAGTTTATTTGTACAATGGAACACTGACTTGTGAGTTTTCTGGCTAGGATGGGCTAGGATGTCATGTTGATATTTCAATTTTGCTACCAGATGTTGTGAACCTAGATCCAGAACACGATAATACCGTGCTGGAGAGAACCACACGGCGTAGCTGCAAGTGACTGGGTACACATAGGTTGAGACGAGAGAATAACTAGAGAGAGAATGGATTGATTCTTTCTTGCTTCCTCAAAGATAGATGATGTCATCCTTGTATAATGGATGCTTAGGAGTTAGGGCCCATTAATGGATTAAACTCCTTCCATCCAAGATTTCCTAATGCAATACTATTGCCTACAGAACTCATCATCTCCCTCTGTTTGGACTCCCTGCTGGTAGTCCACAAAAACCGACAAGAAGTAGACAAACTCTATTGTTAACCTCGTCCCTTCCATAACACAACAAAAGGACAAACTACTTGAAGATATGCACCAACGATGTTTGATAAAATGATGTAGAAACATGTACAGGTATGAGTGCGAACAAGATATTGAGCTAAAATGCTACTTCTGCAGTTCTGCTAATTGCAGCAAGCATGAGGAATTCTTAGAACTGCCAGAGTAATCAGTGGCTCACTGAGCACAGACTGTGAGCTCTAGCCAGTTGTTGAAACTGACTGCCAGGGAGTAATCAGTGGGTCACTGAGCACAGACTACGAGCTCTAGCCAGTTGTTGAACCTGATGTGACATCGATCCTCCCACTAATTCGAATTCATATAGAAATGCACACAAGGCGTCGTTCAGGAATGCACGCCAGCCTACGTCTTAGTCACGAAATGCAGCAACATCTCGAGCTGAGAAATGGCCTTTGAACCCAGATCTTAGTCCTTCTCCTATCCTATGTATGTCTGTGTTATATCCCCTCATCTGATGCACGCAAATTGATCTACGAAACGCTCAGCATGAATTCCTACTAGCCACGCGGGCACGAGTCATGCGAATAAGAGAGGGAGTTACCTTGGAGGAGATGGTGATGCCGCGCTCGCGCTCGAGGCTGATGTTGTCCATGGCGCGCTCGTGGGGATGTCAGCGCCGCACTGCCGCAGGAGCCGGTCCATGAGCGTGGTCTTCCCGTGGTCGACGTGGGCAATCACCGCCACGTTGCGGATGCGGGACGGGTCCGTGACGCCTCCCAGCGAAAAAGCGGGCGAGGTGGCCGTGGATGCAGCCGCGGAGGAGTATAGGCGGTGGGAAAGGGAGGAGGCGAACGGCGGCGGGGTCGATACCGGTGAGGGAAAGGCACGGCGTGCCCGGCTCGCCGACGAGCGGAGGCCGCGGAGCAGAAGCGCTGCGGCCATGGCGTTCGTGGCGGCGGGGGAGGGGGCTGATGCGAGATTTTGTGCGGTCAGGTCGAAGCACGCGCCGCAGAGGTCGACGCAAGCAAGCACTCGAGGGTTTTGCTCGACGGGCCCGTGTACGTGTGGTTACTTGCCCTGGCACGTCCAAAATGTTGTGCTGTACTGTATGTGCCACCCAAATTAGGTTTAGTTGTTCAAACAAAAATCTGTTCAATTTGACTGCGTGGTAAATTATGAATAATTATGTTTGTCCGATAAATGTTTGTTTACTTACTAATACTCTCTCCGTTTCTAAATATAAGATGTTTTACGTATTACACATATTATCTAGATACATACTAAAATGAGTAAACATACACATGAAATCTGTACATACATTAGTTTACATGTGAATGTGGACAAAGGCTAAAACATCTTATATTTGGGAATAGAGGGAGTACTTGATTATGAAAATAACATGTTTGTCACTATTTTTTCCTGAATTTAGAGAATCTATCTAACTATCTATATATCTATACCTCTTATAAAGCAAAACCCCACTAAGTGCATTAATTATTGTTCTATCTCAACATGCAATTTATTCACATCATCCACTATTTTTGCCAATCAAGTGTCCATGTCATCTCCACTAACAATTATTAAAAATAATTTTCATGCAACTTATCCATGCCATGTTTTTTCAGCCATATGATTTGTCCACGTCACTCATATTTAGTTCTCAATTATTCAACAATTTTACACGAATTATATTTAGTGTCTCGACTATCGTGATCAACTGAATCTTGACACTGATTATTTCATGCTTCTTATACCCTTCATTTACATAATAAATTTTAAAGAGATTACTGCCACAAAGCCTGCAGACTGACCCCATACAATAGGCATAAATCATAGGATTGGCTGACACATATTTACAAAATTGTAGTTATGCTTGTTTTTGTATGGGATTCTACTTAGATCAAACAAGTGATACAATTAATTTACAATGAATTGATATAGTCCATTTTTTTTAGAGTAGATAAATAGTCGTGTTGTCACGTGACATCCTCTATTGGCACCCCCTAAAATATGAGCATTTTTTTACGATGAGATGGAATGGATGATTTAGGTGATATGTCTCAAAGATGTGGTATGTCCTAACAAATTATTTACGATATTAAATTACGAAAATGAACAATTCTATTGAAGTATTGTACCTGCACTTAATACTTGGCGGAACTCTAGGTTGCCGTTGCAAGTTTTCGCATGAGCCATGTTTTCCTAGAACTTATCAAAAGGGACATTTTAGGGGGTGGGGTGGGGGAGGGAGACATACTTCTAAAATCTGAAAAATATTCAAAAAGTTAAATTTTAGGTCTTAAAAAATCAACTGTAGTATATGCGATTAACTTTCTATGGTGGTATCTTTTCATATGTGATCTGCATAAAAAGATGAATGTTGGAAGAAAAAATGAGTATAGAAACGCAAATTTATGTGTAGCCTAAATGCAATGTTTTATCTAGCACAAATTTGTAGATAACATGTGTACGTATCCACAATGTGTATTCCACTCTTTTTTTGAAACTTAAAAAATTATCTTCTACTCCCTCCGTTCCAAAATAGATGACTTTCATTTATCAAGACACGGATGTATCTAGACTTGTTACACATCTAGATACATTCGCATGTAGACAAATTGAAGTCATCTATTCCCTCCGTTCTAAATTACTTGACTTGGTTTTGTCCAAATACAGATGTATCTATACTTGTTTAGTGTCTAGATACATCCGTATTTAGACAAACCCAAGTCAAATAATTTGGAACGGATGGAGTAATTTAGAACGGAGAGAGTATATTTTTTAAAAAATATCGAGATCAATATAATTTGGGAGGCAAAACACCGCTCCAAATCCTCCGGATTTTTGTTTTCTGAATTTTTGTAGCCAGATACTTCAAACTGGCATTTTCCAAGAAGTCTGCAACATTCGAACACGGCATCTGTCTACTTGACCCCCGGAAAATTTTGAACCCCGGGGAGGTTTTCATTTTTCTAACCCTTGCTTTGCCCTCCCCTGTTTCCCTTCCGCCGTCGCCGCTCTCCTCCTCTGTGGCTGATGCTGTCACGATGGATCCCTGCCGCCGGGCGCCAGCGAGGGCTGCTGTCCAGGCTACGCTCACGCGCTTATTCCCACGGGAGGGTGTTCGACGCAGCGGCCCGGGACGGCGAACTTCGGCTGTTCGTTGTCGCCGGTGAGGTCTCCGGCGATTCGCTCGGTTCGCGCCTCATGGCGTCCCTCAGGGAGCTCTCCCCTGTGCCCGTCCGTTTCGCCGGCGTTGGCGGGTATGGTCTAACTCCCGTCCCTACTTTTTTGGCAGCTTTCTGTGCTAGCAAAGTGTTACTGCGTTTTGATCCCATTGAACATTTGATAAATAGCTGTAGGACTACTGAGCTTCATGTTATTTTTTCATGCCAATGTACATTGCTGCATTGTACAGTTACAAATTTTCATTTCACATAGAGACTTTATGGTTGCTGTTTTGCGAGAGATGATTCATAGAATAGGTAGTTGGACTTGCACGAAACTGTGAGGGGGATTTAGATCTGGATTGCTTATCTTTTCCATTCCAAAAGTGTTCATATGTTCAGATTATGTGCTGGTCATAGGATTAGGTTCCATCGTAGTTCTGTGCACACTTAAAACATCAAGTCTGCTGGAAGGAAGAGGGAAAAGTTCGAGTGACTGGAGCAGGGAATTCTATCTTTTAAATTCATATATACTAGTTTGTAGTTTCTGGTTCTCCTTTAGGCAATTAATTCATCGGTTCCAGAAGAATCAAGGGCGCTATCCCACTCTTTCTGTTTTCAAGGCGATATGTCAACGTAGGAAGAGAATTTAGAGCAACGAAAGAAAACTGGGGAACAAATGTTTGTCTGACGCACTTGAGAAGACAGAAAACATAATAGTTCTCTTCTCTTCAGAATAGGATGCAGTGAAGAAGAAACAACACATGTGATAACATCAGAGTTACTGTATTTTTGTATCCTTCTTTTTATCTTCGTCAGAAGAAAACAAAATGGAGAATCAATTCTTGTGGAGTTAATACTGTCAGACAGTTATGTTTGATTTCGTTGATGTCTGCACATGCTTCTTGGTCAAATGCCATCGGGCTAATGTTTGCAGCCAGCTGTTTCTTTGTGTTTTATCTGTTTGGACACAAAGTAAGTTAATTTTCGTGTGCTCAAAATATCCGTGCGCTAATCAGTTCAGCACTGGTGTTTCATCGTTTACGTATCCGTATATATGATTTGATCCAAAACCCCACATTTGCTGTAAGCTTAACTGTTCATTTACTTGCTCAATAAACATATTTTTGTCGATGCAGGGAATTAATGTGCAAGGAAGGCTTGCAATCACTTTTTCCAATGGAAGAAATTGCCATAATGGGTTTGTGGGAACTGCTGCCACACATATATAATGTCAAGGTGCATCTCTGGTGTGTCTGGTGCTTTGCTTGCTGTTTGTATGCTCTTGAATGCAGATTATACTCATTTTACCTCTGCAGAGGAAGATCGTGGATACTGTAGATGCTGCTATATCATTTCGGCCTCATGCTGTAGTTACCGTTGATTCAAAGGGGTTCTCGTTTCGCCTTTTGCAGCAATTAAAAGGTAAGGTTTTCAGTGGAAGCATTTTTTTACCATACCGTGATTTCATTCAAACAACGAAATTTACATTTAGTTTCATGAGCAAACATGGTAAAGTATTTATGTTGTCCAGGTAGATACGATAAGAAGGTTGATAGCCCTCTACATGTCCATTATGTTGCACCATCATTCTGGGCCTGGAAAGGTGGTGAAAGCAGGCTCTCGAAGTTGCGCAATTTTGTGGACCATCTGTTGTGTATCCTTCCATTTGAAGAGGAAATTTGCAGATTAAATGGGTTGCCTGCTACATATGTTGGTCATCCCTTATTGGACGATGCTGCTGACTTAAATGTGGTAGGGACTTACTTAAAAGAAAAAAAGTTGCTGAATTGTGTGTCTTTGTTTTAACATCAATGCCATCAACCTGATACTGAACCGATGATTTTCCTGTCCAAACCTCAACCAACCCACGCATTTTATGTTGTCTTCTCGCCAGATGTGTCATTAAGATCTGTTGCATATTGACCTTCTACTTAATATAGTGAATGATACATCTACAGTTCATATGAATGACAACATGGTCAAACATCTCTGTATGAAACTGATATCTATTAGCTATTTAATTTCCAGTACCACTTCATAGGAGTAAGGTCAAGTTAAGATCTCATCAAATTTACGAAGTTCACACTTGTCACTGTCATTGATGGATAATAAGGCCTATCTCCTTTGCCGAGAAGATGACTCATATTCATCAGGACTGGGAGAAAGAATTCTTATAGTAATCCTGCTCAGGGATCATACTCACTTTCGAAGAGGATGATGAGAGGCCACAAATCTTAGTGTGGACATAGAAATCAGAGGAGCCAAAATCTCATTCAAAGCATGGTAGAAGTAATTAGGGGCACACTAGAGGGGTAGAGTAAAGGCTAGATCATGCTTAGCACTGGATTTATGTATATGAGAAAAAGGTTTGGGAGGGTTGTTAGAGTGGTGTTCCCTTGCATTCTCTTGAGATTGTGCATAAACAATTGCTATGCCGAGAATGATGTTGACATGGAGTAACTACTAAAGGTTGTCTTGTCTTCTACAAGTGACTACAATGTTCCATATCTCAAACTAAGCATTTTGATTCGATCTACCTAAATTGCTAATATCATTTTAATGAATCACTAAGACTAATCATTTTCAGTTTTGTATACATTATCTCCACCAAAATCACCTAGGTCGACCCGGAGTTATCTTCTGACAAGTCCATGCATCAACGAAGTGCTGAAGCTTTTCGACTGGAATATGGACTGTCCCCAGGTAATTAAATGTGTCATTTGTTATGCACACAATACTAAATTTGTAATTGTTATGAAGACGACCATTTATTCGATTTTGTGGGTTTCCCCCGTATTTATCAGATTTTTTTATTTTATGTGTTGATTATTGTGCTGTTTAATCACATGGTATTAAAATATGCTGATCGATGCATTCCTATGACTTATCATCAAGGAAACATACAACTTTCCTTCTCCTAAGCCTTTTGTCCCAAACAAGTTGGGGTAGGCTAGATATGAAACTCTTTCACGAGGACTTCTCAGGAGGTCACCCATCCTAGTACTACTCTCGCCCAAATGGATTTCATACCCATGGGACTGGCTAGTTTTTACGTTGACTCGCCAAGCCTATCACAACCCTTAGATATGAAACCCTATCACGAGGACTTCCCAAGAGGTCACCCAGCCTAGTACAACTCTCGCGCAAATGTGATTCATATCCATGGGACTGGCTAGTTTTTACGTTGGCTCACCAAGCCTATCACAACCCTGCTCCTTTACCCGGGCTTGGGACCGGCTCAAGGAAACATACAACATGGAAGTTATTACAATTCGGTTGCCAATAACTTCTGGGACGGCATGCTCTTTCTATGGATCTTGGAATAAAGAAGAACCACATACTGTTTACCAAAACTAACAGCAAATATTCATGTCTGCCAGTAGAGCAACTTCAAATGTACAGACCACTTTGGTAGATATAAACTTACGTCGAAATGTTGGCACACTCGCACTATCAATCCTTAAGTACCAACTGCCAATGCCAGCTAAGTCATTATATAGTCAGATCTGGTTTACATGAGATGCAAAGCAAATGGAAGGCCAAATCTCTTAGCACCTATCCTCATCTTATGATGGCATTTAAAATTTGACCTACAATTTGCGATCTGGTGAAACAAGGAACAATTAGCTAATGCTAAAAGGGAAACTACATAGAACTAGGAGATGATGATATGGTCAACTCTCCTATCCTTATATTATTTACGTGATCAACATTTAATTTTGCTTTACGCAATGCAAGGATTCCATTCTAGCAAGACATCATATCTGGATTTTGTGTTCGGGTTTACATGCTGCTAGTTATTCATCTCTCTGTAACTGTGCCAAGATTTCTCTCTAGGGAAAATCTTAATATGCATGTGACTGTTGTGCTATTAATGCATTTGTCTATTTCCTAATGAGAAATACTCCTTTGATAGATGCCACAATCTTAACCATGCTGCCTGGAAGCAGGATGCAGGAAGTAGCTCGTATGCTTCCAATCTTCTTGCGAACTGCGCAACATCTAAGTCATTCACTAAATGAACTGTCACTAGTCATCCCAGTTGCTCCACATCGGGACGTGAAGACCTATGTTGAAAATGTAGTTCGATCAGTGCCATTTCCAGTGGTACTGATACCTGGGGGGTCCCTGGCAAAAAGATATGGTGCATTCAGTGTAAGCTCACTTCTCTTTTAAATTTCAATGACTCTAATTCTCATGCACCAAATCCACCCTTCGGATGTCATCATTTTGGAATGCTGGTAATGTTTTCACTCATTTGGTGGATGTGAAAACTGAAGACGTTTCAAAGCACCATACTACGCTAATATGCATGTGTTCCTATTTGTTCCAAAAGTATTCATGTTTTTATTTTTACGGGGAAAAAATCATGTTATTGTGTTCCTTTATAGCTGTCTTGTCCCCATAGCCCCAAAATATAACTGTTTAAGTTAGCATTAGCATTTTCATCTTGTCCTTGGGCTATATAGGATCAAATCACTATGAAGAGATATCTAGAGCACCGTTGATTACTCTATCTAGTTGATTTTCCCACACTATTCCACGCATGCTTTTCTGTTCTTTGTAGAAAATTTATGAAATGATTCTGTGTGATCTATCGACTATCATTTAGTTATACACAAAGTGACAAAAATGATTTCCAGTTGTTCATTATTTGTTTTCCAGACAAAACATTTATTTATGACTGGTAATATTAAGGCTCCTCTGTTACATCTCAAACCAACTACACCAAGAGAGCTAAATGCAAAATGGATCATCCTGGTTAATTGTTAGTAGTCAAAAGCAGCCAAGTCTGATTGTGCTAGTAGTCAAAAGGAGGCTTCGTTGTTGATCTAGTTACTTGCTAGATGCTGCAGGCCTGCGGCCAATTTGGTTGTACATTCAGTATTCTGTGAGTGAACTAAGAAAGTGTTGCTTCTTTTCTGGCAGGCTAGTAAAGCAGCACTATGTACTTCGGGAACTGCTGTCATGGAACTAATGCTAGCAAAGCTACCATGTGTGGTGGCCTACCAAGCTCATTTCATCACTGAGTGTTTCATCCACCTGAGAAAAAGATAAACTTTATTTCTCTGCCCAACATTCTTTTGAACTCTCCCATTGTACCTGAGATCCTTTTTCGAGATTGTACAGATAAAAAACTTGCTGCGAAACTAAGGTAACTTATGTCCAATCTATACCTTTTTTTTCAAAAGTACAATGGAAGCTTCTAGTTTTGTGAAATATTCTCAGTTAAGCCCCAAATTAAATGATTATTTGAGCTACTGAACTTGCTGAGAGCATTCTAATTGGCCTACTGATGCAGTACTGACTATACATATAGACAACTAAATGAGAAGTGCTGTCAGTTCAAAAGCTGGTGTTGCAGCCAAACGTCCTGATTAAGTCACTCCAAGTCCTAAGACCATCCACTATGTGGATGCGGTTCAAGCAAAAAGTAGTCAGAGTTAGGAATCGATCCATTCTTGCTGCAATGTATAGGCTCCGCTTTACTGTGCATGTTGGGACCCACTACCAAATTAACAATAATTTCTTTCTACCCTTCCGCATAGCATGCAACGCATCCAAAGGTTAAAGGCCCCACAACAGCAGTGATGGTTCGGCTAGGAAGCGAATCATGCATGTGGTTCGCTTCTTTTTTCTGACGCATTGAACCGATGCTCTACTATGTGTGGCATCGAACCAAAAACCACTTTGGTTCGCTTTTCCCTCACATAGTGCATGGTCTAACCAGTACCAGCTCGTTTAGGTCAATATAACTTTGTGGACACATTATTAATTGTATACGTAGACAGATGCACATATGTTAATGCTTGATTGATAGCAGCCAGTAAGATGTGTTTAGTGAGCTCACTTAGTTCATGTGCTCAACCATATTTAAGTAGGGATTACACAATTATCCAGTTAATCCTGACTTGAAAACCCCAATAGGGATGAGTGTTCCTATTTTTGTGCTTGTGGTAGGTTTGTCATGCAAAGCCGTGCCAGGTGGATGTGTTCATGTTCCAACCCACCTAAGCCCACTTTGTCTGGTTGAGGCTTTGCTTCACATATTGTCACCGTTTTCCTGTATATCACTGGTATACTTGTGATGTCCAAGTGTTAGACCTAACAGAATGCTGAAAACTGATCAGATTTTGTATATAAATACACTAATTTAAGGATAGTATCAATAGATGGTAGGTGCTGCAATACCATAAATTCATGTGGCTTGGCATCCCTGCTTGTTTATTGCTAAACTGGTTTCTGTTGCTTTTCCCTAGGATGTGCTATTTTTTTTTTGATTTTTTTGAGCAATACCGTTTCGGCATTTTACATTCTGAATTGGACCTTATCATATGCCATCTCATTTTGACCGGCCAGCGAGGTAATTTTTAATGACGAAGTCCGTCAGCTGCAAGTTCGGTCAGCTGAACGAGTGCTCCAGGTTCTCTACGAACCAATCAAGCAACGGGGTAACTTATTTGTGAAGGAGGTGGGCGACTTGAGCTTATTATCATCAAATGTGTACTCCCCCAGCACGATTGCAGCGTTAACAGTGCTTTATATGGACAAAAAACGACGAATGGTGTAGAACTGATTGGACTTTCTCACTGGTGGATAAATGTTTCATTGGCGAGTGGACTTTATAAGTGTCAGATAAATGTTTCATCTGGCAGCGTGAGAAGTAGTTTTTTATATGCATTCTACTGTCTGCAATTTATGATTGGTCCACAATTGGAGGAGCAAAGCAAATGTTTAGGTAAAACTTTCTCAGTGCTGAGCTGCTGCAGGGGTCAGGTCAGCATCGCACTATCACCGCGGAAACTGGAACCTGGTGGGTCTTAGTCATCCAGTTTAAAATGTTTGGCATAACAGACTCTTCCACGTCTAGACTAGAATGCTGGGGAACAAGCAACACAATATATCATCTGTCATGTATTTCTTCAGCTTCTGCAACTTCAAATCTGGCAATGTTGATAATTTCACTACTGCTGCAATTTTTAGGAAGGTTTCGTGATGTTTGTAATTGATGAAGTGCATCCTGGGTAGTCTGCTGTTTTACGCCAATTGTGTCCATAGAGCGGCTAAAAAACACATTGTCCGTAAAGGATCCTAGAGGCAGCGACGGAATCATGGATGAATGTCACGGCTGAGCTCACTCGGCTCATCTGGACTGTGGGCCACCAGATGGCGAATCTTCCGTGGAAAATAAATCGAAATGTGTACTTGCGGTCTACAGGTTGGCCTCGTCACATAGGAATATTTATCGCCATGTCCTGTGGGTTTAGGCTCATTTTCATCGATTTATTCGCGATTCTTCAGGAGTTCTAGATGAATGCTGAATGGTCTATTCAAAACATTTGAATCCATCTCTATCTGATATCGTAAGGTCGTAGCGACAGATTCCGTCTTCTCGTTACTCCGGTTCACACAGTTTTTGAGGGACTTTGTTGAATTTAGATACGGCATATCAGTCTAGAATACTGTACAGTTGATGATTTCCACTGAAATCACCAAAACAGAAGCTCGCACATTTGCACGAAAATGCCACTAAACCCAAACTGATCCACCATGAATGGTTGCAGAATTCAATCTCGACGCCTAAGCTAACTAAGAAAGGAAAACCGACGACACTCAGCTAAATCCTAAAGAAACGATCGGCGAGCAAACTCAGCACGGGATGACACGGCACGAGTCGTCTCGTCGAGAATTCGCCTCGCCCCCTCCACCGCGCGCCTCTGCCTAATTCGCCGCGGCGCCGCCGCCGCCACGGGCCCCTTCCGCGGAGAGGGCCGGGGCGAAGTTGAGCTGCGCCTTGGCGCCCCGCAAGCGGAACGCGGCGGCCGCCTCCTCGGCCGTCCTGAAAGTACCGAGCCACCGTCGCGCGCCGTTCTTCGACGGGTCCCGGATCTCCGCCGCGTACTTCCCCCACGGCCTCCGCCTCACCCCGCGGTAGTGCCGCTCCGCCGCGGCCGTTCCCTCACTGATGCTCGTGGAGAGATCAGCCGCCGCGACGACGGGCCTTTACTGCGTCTTCATCGGGGAAGGGGGAGACGAGGAGGGCGAGGCGGCCATGGCCATGGCGGAGGCCTCGCGGAGGACGTCGAAGAGGAGCATGTCGAGGGAGTCGTCCTCGTCGAGGGGGAGGTACTGGTCGTGGGCTGGCACCGAGAGTGACGCGTCCATGTCTGCAGGTGGAGCGCGCGCGGCACCGGAGGGGGGCGTGGGCGTGGCAAGGTGGTCGATCGGCGCCGAGCGAGAGAGAGAGAGAGAGAGAGAGACGTGGATGCGCTTTATGCAGGTGAGTCTGAGTGTAGCTTGCTATATACGCCTGGTGGCCGGTGAAGGCTTCCCCGGCAAGACACTCTGGTTTTCTCGCGGAGCATTGACGGAGTGGAGACCCCGCGCGCGTGGGCCGCGCAGCAGAGCACAGGGCCTGGATTCTTGGGGAGGAAGGCAAAGCGCGCACAAAGGCCAAGGAAAAAACATTGGAAAATGGAAAGAGAGCCGCGAAATAATAAAAGCCAGCAGAGGCGTGGTGGGATTTGGCAGGTCTCGCCGTGGATGCAAATCGCCGGAAGAGTGAGACGAGACGAAGCGGCATGCGTCGTGCAGCCGCGGGCCCCGGCGGTAGAACCTTGAGAAAGAGTCGCGGTCATGAACTGGCCATGGTTTCTATTTCGACAAGTCATGCAGTTCTCCAAGGGACAGTTGAGCCATAGCCTGTGGACTTGTTGCCTCCTCCGTCGACGATCGGTCAAGGGGTGTGCGTACATCGATCGCAGGCATTTTGGCTGAGCGGGTGTTATTCCCAGTTCCACCGTTTGCTCGCTGAGACGCTGACCTCTCGACAGTCGAGATGGTGGGTTTCCATCTGGCCCACACGGGCAACTCGGTTGCTCGACTGTCGATCTGCACTAGTACCTTTTTGCATTGATAATTTTGCATGTAGACGTAAATGTTCAAAATCTGGAGTAACTCAAATCCCGGTCACTTTTATCAACATCCAACCATTTAATCTCAAACTCACAATATCATAAAAAAATAATGGCACAACCATCCTGCTAAAATTTCAAACGTTTAACAAGTGCAATTTAGTTGGTAGGGTTTAATTAGGAGAATGACGTCTTTAATCAAACAACATGATAATCAACAAAAACATTTATAAATTATTGTTGGAACAATCTCTGACATAAGAGAACAGCCTTTTGACTTGACACGTCACATTGACTATAAAAGTTCTTCCTCTATATGCAACCACCAGGAGATCAGCCTGTCTAGACGCGTGCAATACGTACGTAAATCTCGTTTTATTCTATTCACTCTTAGAAAAAATACAATTGAACGTACGTAAAGATTTTGTAGCACCAGTTATATACCTTATATTATACTACTCGTTTCAGTACAACTACTTATTTCTACTTTCTCACGCGTCATAAATCCTTTTTTATGAAAACTTAAAAAGTTTCACCCATATGTGTGTTTTTGTACCTTTTCCAAAATTTGAAACAAATGGTTTTGCTAATTTCAGAAAATAAATAAAATGTACTCTCGTGTGTAATCCGCACCTTACGGAGTTTGAGCCTCATGACAACACCATCTTTATCTCACATAGTGTGGCTTGAACCTAAAAGGCTAAATGATCCTCTATTGCCACAATGACACTTGCAAAGGACGAAACCTTTTTAATTATAGAGAGTTGTTTGGAGTAATGTTGTTTCTTTGTAAGATTAGTTTGGTAAGTTCAAGACAACTTTTTACTATACAAAGTCACTAAGATTTACTCATTAATCCCAAGGAACCTTGAGAGTCAATGCAAGAACTTAATTCTCATCTTTTAAAGGAGCCAGGGCGAATTTTGAAACAATGTTTCGAAATAATGCGATATGAATGAGTTTTTTCTTGCACACATATATTTGTTTGGTTCTTCCATTTTAAGGTGCATTGTGTATGGAGCTTTCATATATGAAACCTATGCATTTTGACCTATTGAATGAGAGAGAGGACAACTGGGTTACTAGCAATCACACACATGCAATATTCCATGATATTTGCACTAAATACGACATCGCCGAGGAATACTCCTATGCATGACATGAATGATATTTTTATGCAACATATAAGTTCAAAATTATTTCTTCATTTTTGGCATATGGAGCTTTGAAACGTATGTCTAATATCAATCTGAACTCTCAAAAAGACAAGGTCATCAAGTCACGAGCAATTGCACACATGCACGCAACCCATGTAGTTCATGATGCTCTCTTAAAATATTGATTTATGGCTCAAGTAAACATACGTACCACTGAGTATACCATGAATAATTACCAACATAACGAGCAACATAATTTGAACCCCACGAAAATGTTGTCTCGTGCATGTATCTCACAACAATACACTTGATAGTGTCGTAAGTTTGTGCATCATACAAAAAAATGTTTTCCTCTCGTGGACAATACGAGTCACGCCAACATACAACAACAAGTTTACTTGTCATCCATGAGAATGACGACCCTCCTCAGCAATGTCAAACCAATCGTTCCTGATATGAGATTGGATCTAGAGTACTTTAATAGGGACAATACCACCATCACTATCTGAGCGACGTCACCACGACACCCAAACTAAACAAAACATGTCTTCCTACAATTGATGAGAGACGAAATCCGATCCCCTTCGTCTTACAACATAGGAGCGGTGGACGGATGCGAAGTGGGACAGAGATTGGATGCAGCTAGGGTTCTACAAGCGTGTTGGGAGAGTGAATGGGTTGCTAAAATGATTTTATTTACGCAAAGGGGAGCATAAACACAATCAATTCTCAATTAAGGGTCTAGGACAAAATCTTGGAATAGTGGGTTACTCCCTGTACACGGTGTTTTGAATCATATGCCTAGATGCACCTATAGCTGAAAATATATTTTAAATTTATTTCAAAATGTCAAAAATAAAAAAATCGGGTATACATCCAATTTTTTTATATTCGCACATAAAATTTCGCGAAAATAAGATATATTTTGTATATTGGTAAAAAGACAAAACAAATATTTCGTGAAAAGTCATTTTGTTGCACTGAAATTTATCATTTTTACATAAGGCACAAAATGTTTTTTTTTACTTTATGTGCGAACTTAGAATGTTTAGATATATACCCGAATTTTTTGTTTAATTTTTTTGAACTTTGAAATTGTGATTTTTAAATAGTACGTCCATCTGCAAACTGTTTCCCATTACTCTCTCCCTTTCGTTCACTGTTATAAGATGCTATTTTTTGACAAATCTGGCCCTTTTGGCAACTAAACACATGTATGCCTCTTTAAAACTATTTTCAAATCTGCTCTTGAGGTCGGCGCCAAATAGAATGGAGCCGACCTTGTTCAGTTCGGCGCCATTCAGAAAGTCTTATAGTTTTCTTAAGGATTGAAAAAATTTAAAACAGGGAGTCGGCGCCAAATAGGATGGAGCCGACATGTATTGCAGTGAGGCCAAAATTGAGATTAGTTTGGCTCAGAGGCCATATTCGGCAAAAAATACATACTTTTATTTGAAACGTGTGTATCTGAATAGATTTTACTGTCTATACTCACTCATTTCGATTTGTGTCTAGTCTACATTGATTTTTTAATAGTAGTGAACAGAGGGAGTACTGGATTGTGGACTCGTATTTTCTCTGTCGAAAAAACAGCAAAAAAAAAAAAAAGATACCAATCGAACCCTTGAGATCCGGACCAACGAGCGCACCAGCGGTTGCATCCAACGGCAGATGATGATGCCTCCACAACAAAGTCGTCTCCTGGTCTGCTCGGCCGCTCCTGCCACTCTCCTCCTTCTCCTTGCCGGCGCCGCCGTCGCCGCGCCACCGCTTCTCGGCGTTTCTCCCCATGGTAACTGAGAAATTTGTGTATGCGCCTGACCCCGTATGTATTTCCTCCTGTCTTCATGACCAAATCGTTGCTGCAGACGAGGAGTACTTCGCGCCGGAGGTGATCGCCTGCAGGGATGGCTCAGGCTCCTTCCCCAAGAGCCGGCTCAACGACGGGTACTGCGATTGTGCCGATGGAACGGACGAGCCAGGTTTTCCCCATATCTATCTTGGATATCTGCCCGAACTAAATTGGGGAATGCCAAACTGTATAGATCTGGTATATTTGATTAATGTGATTAGATCTGATGAAAAAATGTCGCGTTTGGATACTATGTCTGATTAAAGTTGGTGGCCTTTTGTCTTGTGGATTTAGTTATACCAGCTGAAGTTCGGTAATTCACTGAACTGGGGAAAGAGAGAAATGTCTCTGCAGGGGATTTTAGCAATTGAACCTCTTCACCACAGCAGAGCTTATGCATTAAACAAGTGCCACGTTTAATCATGGGATTTTTTTTTTCTGCCACACTATTGTTTTTTTGCTAACAGCAGTTGTGGCTGTTGCATATTTACTTCATTAGACCATAACTGAGGCAGAACACCCAATTGATCATTAACAGAGGGGTTTAGAGGTGCACAAGCAGCGGGCTCGCCACTGGAGTCGATGCTAAGTCCCTTGCCTGTTTGGTGCAGGCGTGGTGCAGTGTTTGAAGAAGGTTGTCGACGTAGGTACCAGCCTCCTTCAGGGCGCTACCTACACTGTCCGAAGAGCAGTAACATCGTCGCAACAGCCTCGGTCTTCCCACAACTTCAGTGCTCCTCTAGATCGGTAGAATTTAGGGAATTTTTTAGGTCAGACTTATCCTCATGAAAATGTCAGTATTGCCCCTTAAATAATGTGTACCGTGTGACTGGGGACTGAAACAAACGTTGGAATTATCCTTGGGCTAAACAAACCGAGAAGATAGAGGCGAGCGGTCACGTCTCTCACGCTCCAACAGACCACATTCTGTAATAGAAACGCCCTGACCAGAGGCACAAAACCAACTTTGGTTTTGTTCCCCATCATGCGGAGCCCATATCCTGACCCCAAAATTCTCTGAATCCTAAAGGTTTAGGGAAGCTCTGAATTTTTGGAAGACCGAGGCCAGTGGCACCATGAAGGTCCGGGCTACATACATGCCTCTATACCTACCCCGCAACACGCCTGCTCCAAGCAGGCGCGAAACTTCGCCTTGACTTCAGCTATGGTCACACCCATTGCCCCTTCCCTTATTTCATGTGGCCAAGTCCGTTGACCCCCTTGGATCAGTGACGAGAGTAATGTTCCAACTTGGAAGGATAAAATCCAGGTAACTTTAGGGCTCAATGAACTCAACCTTGCACTGCGACCTTGAGGGAGAGTACACCTATGGCACCAGTAGTAGGTGCAGCAGGGTATGATGACCTTAAAAAGGCTTATGGTATTAGGGCAGAAAGGTGTGAGAAGTCCAACCATGTGTCTCTCATAATGATGATGACAATCTGTGACGGAACTAGGAGAGCCCTCATAATAAGATGCCTTTGATTATCTGAAGTTATTGAGGCACAATTCAATGGTTGCTGAAAGGCTTATGCTACTACACACATCTAGAGGCTTACTAATGAAAAATATGATGGCATGGGCACTAAAGGAGATCATATCGTAGGAATGAGCGATGCTGCTGCAAAAATCAATACTATGGAGATGAAAATTCATACAAACTTAGTCCACTTCATAATGACCTTGTTGCCCTCGGGGTTTGCGCCAAAAGAAATGGAGCCTAAATTAATTATTTGCCATGTGTGTCCAAGAGGAAGAGAGACTTTGATCTGAACGAAGGACCAATGTTTCCAAGTTGCCAAGTTGGTCCTTTCAAAAGAAAGCATCAAGTTCACGCCGATCATAGCGAAACAAGAAGCTTTTCAAAAAGCATAATCCGAAGCAAAAGCAATGCAAAGAACCAAACTTCTATGAAATTGCAGGAGATGGTCTTTGCAACTTCTGTAAAAGCTAGGGCACTATTACAAAGACTGCGTTGAATGGCTAAAGTGACTCAACAAGAAAGATAATGACGAGCTTACATTTGTAGATGGATATCTTTTATGTTGATTATTCTTGTGATAGCTGGTAGATTGTTCAGGTGTAACTGTTCAGTTCAGTGCTTCCATGCAGTGATTCAGTTTTGAGGAAGTCCTAAAAAGGGAATAGGAAGGATTAAGCTGGTTAACAGAAAATAAGCTGATGTTGATGCTGTGGGATCTCTTCATTTAGAGTTGCACATTGCAATAATGTTTTTTTGTACCATCCTTAAGTGCAAACTTGATTCCCGTGTCATGTTTAGACGATTGCAATTTTGTATGTTTGGTAAACAAGCGATGCGCAATTAAGTTTGATATTGAAAGAATCAAAGCAATCCACATACTTATGTATTAATTCAAGGACCCATACGTCTCTAATTGTTCCTTTATTAGTTGTTTTCACATATTTACCCTTTATGTAATCAATACAATGATCTGCATATGAGAAGTCTAAAGGATGAGATATTTCTTTCTTAATTAAACGTTCCCCCCCACCATGATGGATGTGACTTCTCTTTTTCTTATCGTCATTACATACATTCATATTCATATCACACCCATTCAGTTGCATAGCGTACGTAATTCAGATAGAGATAGCATATAATTTGCCTTGTCTGGCATCGAAGCCAACATCACAGATACCAAACTTAATTTTGCATCTCTTATCAGCAAACGCACATTCAATACCGTGATCGTCCAAACATGACTCAAAAGTCAAGTTTTTTACTTAAAGATAGTACAAAAACGATATGATTCACCCCGAACAATGAAGCCAGTTTGCAACTAAAAAACAAGAGATCCCACAACTTCAACATTAGCTTCCTTTCCATTAGCCACCTCAAGTGTATAAGTACAACACATATGATCCGCTTAAAAAAGGCTTAGCTCCTGGTATCTTTTGTATCACGTTGTAGATATGAGTTTACTGGAAAACCTTTTACTCTGGGAAAATGGACCGTCAAATAAACCAACCCCCGTTAATTAATATGGTTTTCTATTCGAGATAGAATGACACACTAAGTAACGAGGTTCAGTGGCATTTCATTGGTCACTGCAACATATTACTTTGGTATTTCTATCAGGAATGGGTTTATGAAGTTTAGACTTACAATCAGGGCATTTGTACCCCTGATCAGGGCGTTTGTACTCCTGATCAGGGCGTTTCTGTTACAGATCGTTCCCCTCTTTATCTTCTCAGTTGGTTTAGCCCAAGATTAGTTCCAATCGTGGACCATTTCGGTGAAATTTGAATGCCTTTAGAAAACTCTGCCAAGCATTTTTTTCCCTTTTCACTTGATGTCAGCAACAATGGGCAAGATACTCACTAATATAATGTTTTCATTCACATTATTTGTGTGCAGGTACTTCGGCTTGCCCGGAAGGCAAATTTTACTGTACAAATATTGGAGATGATCCTCGTCTCATGTTTTCTTCGTTTGTGAATGATAACATATGTGGTATGCTACTGATTTTGTAGACAATATGAAGATAATTTCAGGAGACCTATAGTCTTAATATCCTTAAATACACTCCGTTCCATAATTCTTGTCGTTGTAGACAATACTACTTCGTTTCAGGAGACCTATAGTATATGCTACTGACTTTGTAGACAATACTATTCGTTTCAGGAGACCTATAGTTTTAATATCCTTAAACCACGACAAGAGTTATGGAACGGAGGTAGTAGTTTGTATTTTCTATTTACTGGATTCCATTTGTTAACAGCAGAAACGTTGACAGTCTTTCTATGTTCATAGATTGTTGTGATGGAAGCGATGAGTATGAAAGTGGTGTCCATTGTCTGAACACATGTAGAAACAGCCATGATACTGCTGAGGTGGACAATGGAGTTAGCGAGCTGTCAGTAGCAAATTTAGATGGTACAAATGTAATTACTAGTAAACATAAACTAGACATAGAAGATCTTATCCAGAAGCTAAGAGGTACTCTCTCTTCAGAATGCCATATTTATCTGTAGCTGTTTCTGGAACAGGATATGTATTTTGATGTGATTTCAATTGCCCTGTTTGCAGGATTAAGAATGGCTGCAGTCATTGAACTGGGTCTTGTCGTATGTATTTTCGTATTTTGCTTTGCTCGACGGAACACTAGGACACGGAGGAGACAGCATATTTTGAAACGTAAGTACCAGTTTCTTCTTTCCCTAGAATTATTTTGTGAAATAGTATAAACTGTAGCCATCTTAACTTTTTTAGAACAAATTAAGGAACATGAAGGATGAACTGGATCTTCTATTTTTCTCGAGTTAGATATACATCTAAATGGTATGTCATTGTATATTAGAAGAAGATGCTTATAAGGCGCAAAGCAGTACATACCACACCACTTCACCAGTGGCATCAACAACGCGGGAGAAACAACAAAAAGCCTATGAATATAACCTAAACGAAGTCCAAAAAAGGAGAAAAAACTGTCCATGAGGATTTGAACCCTAGTGCTTGAACTGTATATCCACTCACCGGCTCAGTGAGTTAGGCTAACAAAATTGATATACTAATTGAGTTGTTATTCAGCTAGGTTGGTTTACATGTTTTGGCATTTGAGAGATGCTTTATTTATTAGTAGAAACTTCTTGTCATTAGATCTATGGGATGTCAAACATATTTGAAATGTTCATTTGATTTTTATCATTTGTGAAGTAATTCCATTGATATCTTAAAGAACTGAGAGTATTTTTTATGTAAAGTTAAATGACATAGCCAATGAGCTTTATCAAGGAGGTCTAATTTGTAACTCCAAACTATTAGGAGGTGCTCATAAAGCATATGATATTCTGCTAGTTTCAGATAATGTTTTTTTTTCAATATTCATGGGATGATGGGATGACGAGTATTGTTTTGAGGAGCTTCGGTATTTAGTTTAAATTGGAACAAAATACCAAAACTCTGTAAAAAAATGTACCCCTCATCTGAACACCCTCCTAGGATCAACGGAACTACTTTCTACTTCTAAACAGTTTAGCAGTAGCAAGCCTTTGTTTTATCTTGGCAGAAGCTGTTGCAGCTTGCAAGCACATAACACTAATTGTGAATTGTTTTATTTTCAGGTTAGCTAAGTAGCTACTTTAAGAGGGAAGATTGGATGTGCATGTGTAAACATTTAAGCTTCCAAGGATGATGGATAATTGGGAGATGGGAAGAAGGGATTTACAAGGCCTCTATGCGTAATTAGACGGCGCATCTGCTGTTTGTAAACACTAGGATAGGACAGATGCGAATTGTTGCCCTCGTGCAGCTCCTAACACATGCTACTTTTGCTACCTTCTGGTCCACTGGGACGACGGATCCCATCCCATGTACTCCTGTAATATGTTCTTGAGCTGGAGTCTATGCATTAATTTTTCGCCTGCAATTCCTGCCGGTTTACAGGCGAAGAACTCCAAATCAACGCTTGAGGCATAGATTAAGCTCCTACTGTGGTTGGTGTTTTTGGCGGCTATGTACTGAGGGTGGAGGCTGTGTTTTTCGCAATTGCAGCCGACACCAGGGAGAAAGTGCTGTTTTGGTTCCACCAGTCGACTACTCAGAATCTGTGCTTGCTGTGGGAGAAGAACGCCGCTACGCTGGCAAAACATTCACCCACAATCAAAAGGGACTTCATATTTGATGCATGAAATGGAAAAAATCTCGGGAATATTATATTATTAAAGATGGGATATTTGATGCATGAAATGGGAAAAAAATTATCGGGAATATGGAGGATTTGTTAGCCAAAGTCAAAAATCTTAGTTTAATCAATGTGAAATGTTCGAATATTTAACTGCTAAAAATTTATAGTATGGAAAAATGTATGCCTAAAAAAGTTTATAATGTGAATAGCTTGAATGGCTCAAATAATTGATGATGTGGACACCTTGCATGTAAAGATAGACTACTTTAATGCATGTTAGTGTTTTTTTTCTTATAGCAATGTGAAATGTTCCAATATTTAACCGCTAAAAATTGATTGTATGGAAAAATGTATGGCTAAAAACTTTAGTGTGAATAGCTTGAATGGCTCAAATAGTTGATGACGTAGAACCTTGCATGTAGAGATAGACTACTTTAATGTATGTTAATGTGGTTTTGCCTTATAAGAAGTATAGATAGATAGATAGATAGATAGATAGACAGATAAGTAGATAGATAGACGAGATCCTATCTTAGCTAGTTCGTCGGCAACCTAATTAGCTTCTGGCCTACATGAAATGAGTGCAGGAAGAAAACCAAATTTAGAATTGGATCTTCGGTTCTTCAATCCCCGCCACCAGAGAGAAGTTAGGTGGCCGGTGGGCATGACCAACCGGGCATTAGTTTCAATCTCAATTTTGAATGCCCTTTCTTTGCTCAAGATCGACATTGATGCTCCGTTTGGATGTTCGCATTGGGAGGCTAGATATTATATTGGGCTGAATGTCCAATACCCAGGATATTGATATTGAGATTTAATGTCAATATTTTATATTTGGATGTGTTAGATATTCGGACCTAGACAAGATATTGAGTTTGAATGTCAAATGTTGTTTGGATGTTATAAAAGCAGTTTTTCGAGACATTGATCATTGTACTGCTATATTCATACCAAAATGTACAGAAGAACCACATATTATGGTACAGACAGCAGCTAGACAAATACATAACTATAGTATAGACAAGTTAGTCACAATTGTAAGCAAGTTTTCCGCACTATAGTATCTTTGTACTACATAACTATCAGTTATCAACAATTGATGAGAGTCACCACAGTTTGGAGAGCAAGCACAATTATAACACGAGAAAATCAAATGAGAGCAAGACACCACGATCATCACACCACAATCCTTCATATCGTTCTCTGTAGAACAAAACCATCATCGGTGCATCTCTGCAGAACTACGCGAGCAAGAAAAATTCAGAAAAGAAAGTCCAGGTGTCCAAGAGCAGCCTGTGGCGGACCGGACGCCCAAGTCAGTGAATGAGCACGACAGCTTGCCTTACGAGAGTATGGTCGTGGACTTGCTTCAACAGGAGGGAGTTCGAGGAGGCGCCTAACCACGAGCTTCGACGGGAGGGAGGTTGGGGACCGGCGGTCGGCCGCCAGACGTCGGTGCAGGCGCTGCTGCTGCCTCGTGGACGCTCTCTATTCGCCATGGCCGCCCGGCGGACCGAGGCTGCGGCGAGCGTCGCCGCCTTGTGAAGGGGCAGCGTACGGAGCCCTCCCTCAACCGCCATCGCCGCCGGCTATGGAGAGACTGTGGGGCGGAGGATCTGAAAGGACAATGATGTCGCCTAAGGGGGGTGAATAGGCGATTTAAAACTTTTTCGGTTTAGGCTTGATAATTGCAGAATAAAACTAGGTGTTTAAATTAACAAACCAACAACCTAAATAAACTAGGTTCACCTATGTGCACCAACAACTTATGCTAAGCAAGACAAGCAATAAGGTGATAGCAAGATAGAATACTTCAAGCACGAAGGCTATCACAATGTAAAGTGCATAAGTAAAGAGCTCGGGTATAGAAATAACCGAGGCACACGGAGACGTTGATGTATTCCCGAGTTCCTCCTTTTTAGGGGAGTACGTCTCGTTGGAGAGGTGTGAGGCACCACAAAGGTCGATCTCAACGCCACAAAGGCTCACCCTATTCTCCGATGAACCGCACCACAAAGGTGTGGTTCACCATCCACTATCGGAATCCTTCGAGGCGGAAATCCGGAGTCTTTCAACAACGATCCGGGGCACAACCCACAACGGGATTGGGGCTCCCGAACAGCTACAAGTGACCACACAAGGGTCTCAACCACCACACGGGCGTCTAGGGTCCAAAGACCCAAGAGTAACAAGTTCACAGGCTTTCAACTTCCACGAATCCTCGTGGAGAGCACAAACCGATGCACAAAGCAATGGCAAGAGCACAAGTGCTCAAATCCTTCACTCTCAAATCCCACCACAAGCAACTAATGCTTATGGGGGGAGAAGAGAGGAAGAACAAAGAAGAACTCAACAAATGAACTCCAAGATCTAGATCCACTAGGTTCCCCTCACTTAGAGGAGAGATGGATTGGTGGAAATGTAGATCTAGATCTCCTCTCTCAGATCCCTCAAAGATATGCAAGAATCATGTGAGGAATTGGGAGAGGGGAAAGCTTTCCAAGGTCAACAATGGAGGAGAGAGAGGGGGAAAAACGTGCTTGGAAGAGCTAAGTGGCTGAAGGTAGGTGGAGGGGTATTTATACCCCTCCGAGAAAAAGGAGCCGTTGCAGTCCACTTAGTCCGGAGTTTCCGTACTGGGAGGCCGGAGACTCCGGACCAAAAGGGCGGAGACTCCGGACGCAGAAAGTCAAGGAAAAGCCGATGCAGAAAAACTCATACCGGAGACTTCGGACCACGAGGGCGGAGACTCCGGCCGGGCGGAGACTCCGGGGATACTCCGGATCAACTCCGAACGCTATACCGCAAGCGCCGTCCGCGGGGCACTTCGCTCCAAAACCAGGGAGGCCGGAGACTCCGGCCCTGAGCACCCCTGAGGCCGGAGACTCCGGACAGGAAAAGCAACACAGAACAACAAATCCTAAAATGCAATAAATTTTGCAAGGAAGCTCCAAACGAGATGAAACCAACGAGATTGGAAAGGTAGCGACAAGAGCTTTCCTACAAAAAGGGTCACAAATATAGAGGATATATCACACATGGGAGGTGTGGACCTTATCTCGAGGAGGACTGGTAATATTTCCAAAACCGAGAACGCAACAAGTTTTCCATCCGGACTCCGTTTTCAATGATCTTGGGCTTGCTCCGAAGATAATCACAAGCACCACAAGATCATGCATATACACATCATAGTCCATCATGTGAGGAGGATAACACAAGAGGGGAGTTTGACCTCTCTACAAGAGACGAACCGGTAAAACCTCCAACATCAAAAACACCACAAGATATTCAAATGAAATCCGTTTTTGATGAACTAGAGCTTGGTATAGAGATAACCACAAGCTCTAAATTCTCACATGGATAAAAGCCAAATAAGAACCAAGAAAGATGATATGCCAAATATGCAAAGGTTTGAGCTCTCCACAAAGATGCGATCAAGTTACTCACTTGAGAGCCCCTCTTGATAGTACGCCGTCTATCCTATAACCCGGTCTCCAAACTAACAACACGAGACCGGTAAAATAGAAACCCTATCAAGATCATACCTTTGCCTTGCGCATTCCACTTGAGCTAGATGATGACGATCTTGACTCTCTCAACTTGGAACACCTTTCTTGATTGTGCTTGCTAGCACATGCTTGATGAAGACTTCTCCAAATGCTCCCCCATACTCTATTATGGGAGAGCCTCGCTAAGCTCCGTCTTCATGTATCCACTTGCACTTCATATTCTTCTCTTAATATAGATGATGGCTTGGAGATAAACAAGAAGATCACTCAATCTTCTTTTCCAAGCCATGCTTGCAATAAGCTCAACTCTTCACATAACCATTCTTCATATAAACCCTTGGATGGAACCTTGGTCATCATGTAATCTATTAGAGTCCAACACATGAACTCCAATCTTTTCCTATGGACAGGATCTACAAGTATATCTCAATGCAAACATTAGTCCATAAGGATTGTCATTAATTATCAAAACCACGCATAGGGCAACACATGCACTTTCAGGATCTGGGGCGGGAGGGAGAGACCTGGGGCGGGAGGGAGAGACCTATTGCGCCGCCGCCGCTGCCTAGGTCAGGCGCTGCCGAGCGAGGCGACGCGAGGGAGAAACAGAGACGAGCGAGACGAGCAGAGCGGTACGCGAGGAGCGAATATCCCACGATGTCGAGCCTCTCCCCTCGACATTCGCTGGGTTCTATTTTTGCCGTGCGAGCGATAACTCGATATTGACCCCGAATATCTGGGCTGAATATCAACCACATCCAAACAGGTCGAAATCGGATATTCGAAACTGCAAACTCGCGAATATCTAATATCTAGGCTGAATATGAACATCCGAATGAGGCATGAGAGTCTTTGTATTGATGTTGTGTGATGAATAAAGTGCCATATTCTCTGTAAAAAAATCCGAATGCAAAGTGGTCAGCACTGGAACCAAATCAATCAAAGACAGGGCTGTTTTTTTATGAATCAAAGTCGGGGCTGTTGTGTAACTTGTTTATCACTTTCATTCAATCAAGATTTTTTTTGAATATTAAGTTTTTTTAGGGGAAAATATTTAATCAAGTGAAAGGCCGGGATAATTGAACGGAAAGTCATAGTACGGGCCTTTGGGCTTTCGATGATAAACCTAGCCCATTCTGTTACCGGCCCTCTAGGGTTTTACACATAATCATCGACCTCATCACACACTGCTAATAAATCTATAAAGTCCCCTAACCCCTTAATTCTTTCCCTTGCCGCCGCCGCCAGAGCATCGCACAGCAGCAATCCCAGCCGCCTCCCCCCGGCACAGCGGTCTCGGCAACTCCGGCGAGGATGGTAGCGTTCAGGGTGAGCTCTCTGACTCTATTCGCTCCCTGACTCTATTCGCTCCTACCATTGAGCTTATATCTAACTGTGGGATCTGAACTGACGCTTCATTTGATGTTCGCGCTCGTGCAGTTCCACCAGTACCAGGTGGTCGGGAGGGGCCTGCCGACGCCGACCGAGGAGCATCCCAAGATCTACCGCATGAAGCTCTGGGCGACCAACGAGGTCCGAGCCAAGTCCAAATTCTGGTGAGGATTGTATTTGAATTCAGAAGCCCCACGAGAATAGCCCGCGATTCGAGCTTACGTTTCTTAGATGTTTGCGTTAGATCCTGAGAGGTGGCTGATTGGAGTGTTTTTGTATTAATGTGCAGGTACTTCCTCCGAAAGCTGAAGAAGGTGAAGAAGAGCAACGGCCAGATCCTTGCCTTTAACGAGGTGAGCTTTCTTCTCACTCATTTTGGTTTGTTATGTGGTCGAATCCTAACATGGCAATGCCATCGAGAACGACATCCTAGCATGATATTGGTGCTACCTTGTTGCGTTAGTTGACTAGAATGTACTATTGCTTGTTTAGTTGGGATAGTACAGTAACATAAATTATTGTTGGGACCGTGAACTTGGTTGGGAGATGTAACATAGTCAACTCTATGTCTTTTATGTCTTTATTCACTAGTAACACCAGTAAGTTGCTTATCTGTTACTAGTAAGTTACCATGTTATGGTTTGGGCCATTTGATTTAGTTGGTATGGACGTGATGACCATAGCCTATCAGTAGTTATGATGAATTGCCGTTGTCTGGTCCGAGACTCTGATGTCTTAATTATGTATCTTTATTGAATTACATTTTAGGTTGTGACTGTAGATATTTAATGGGATGATTTCTATTTTACTTGATGCTGAATTCTACTATTTACTTGCAGTTTAATTTCTATTTGGCTCATAGTGTTACCTGTGTTCATGTAGATTTTTGAGAAGAACCCCACAACAATCAAGAACTTCGGTATCTGGTTGCGTTACCAAAGCAGGACTGGATACCACAACATGTACAAGGAGTACCGTGACACCACCCTCAATGGTGCAGTTGAGCAGATGTACACAGAGATGGCTTCTCGCCACCGTGTCAGATCTCCCTGCATCCAGATCATCAAGACTGCCACTGTCCACTTCCGCATCTGCAAGCGTGATAACACAAAGCAGTTTCACAAGTCAGACATCAAGTTCCCACTTGTCTACCAGAAGGTTCGGCCGCCTACCAGGAAGCTTAAGACGACTTTCAAGGCTACAAGACCAAACTTGTTCATGTGATCTAAGTCAACTTGTCCATAATCCGTAAGCGCATCCAGCATGAATTGTTGCTAGTTCAGATGAATATTATCTATAATACACCTATTTTTCTCAATTCTAGATAGTGGTTCCATGCAGTAGACTTTCTAGGCCTGACAACCCTTGTTTATCGTTGTACTTTCCTTGTCACCTGAAAACCTGATATCCGTACATCAACTTGTCTTTTGCTTTAGTGTTGATTCATGAACGTACTTTGCCATACATATGTGCTAGTATCATTGATCTGTGCAATTTGTTTTTGTTTTATATGTTTATATAGTTATCTTTCTGTCATACCCTAATAGTGACATTTTGAGTTGTTTTTGTAAGAGGTGCTTCACTTCTGAGTTTGGGGCATCATTATGAAAGGTCTGTAGTTAGGAGGGCAACTTTGCCGAGGTTACCAACAATTAATTTGGTTCCCTCTTTTTCCCTGTTGCCAATATTGTGCTTGCTGTTGGATGTTTCAACAGTTCCCTTAACCTGATGGTTCAGTGGATGAGCATCTATGCCAACACTTCCGAAATAACTAAATATATTACACTTTGCATTAGTCGCCTGACAAATTACAATTAATGTTTTTTTGCTCATAATCTCATGGTTTTGTGGGGCAACTTTGCCGAGGCTACCAAGATATAGTTTGGTTTCCTCTTTTTCCCTGTTGCCTATAGCATTTAGCATTTGTTTGCTCAAGCTCATTGACCTTCTTAGGTTCATGGTATGCATACTTGCCAACATATGTTTTCTTGAAAGTGTATCTGTTAAGGTTCCAAACTCTGCCTACGTATTTTCAGTTCTCTTGTGGTATGTTACTAGATCTTATTATTGGATTTTGTGAGGCAACTTTGCCGAGGTTACCAATATTTAGTTTGGTTTCCTCTTTTTCCCTGTTGCCTATATCATGTGTCGTGGTTGCCTGAGCTCGTTGATCTTATTTGGTTAATGGAAGGCATCCTTGCCAACATTTATTTACTTGTGGATTTCAAGCTTTGAGCACTTATGGTTCTCCGCAGCACCTTTTGTTAGGTGTGTTCATGTGGGGTTTGAGGCAACTTTGCCGAGGTTTCCAACATATAGTTTGGTTTCCTCTTTTTCCCTGTTGCCTACATCATTAGTTGCCAGGATGCCCGGGCTCTTTGGCCTTCTTCAGGTTATAGTGGGCATCCTAGCCAACATCTCATTTTTGTCAATTACTTAGTCAAATGGATTATTGTTTTCATTATGTGTCATTTGTATTTGACCTGTTTATGACTTGTAAATACGAAAGTTTGCCTGAAATCAATCTGCAACTGAATGCTACTTCCTCTACCAATATACAAGACATTTTGATAAGCTAAATTAGCCTCACAAATATCTTACTTATATGTATGGGGTGAGTAACAAATATTATTGCGAGCAAGATCATTCGCTTGTCATTACTATATATGTCATAGTTGTATTGGGATCTTTCATTTGATCTACAAGTTATTAGTGAAAATATGTCAGTATCCAGTATTTTTTGGTCCATTGTTTCACGTGGTGATCAGTAAATCTTGTACTTGCTGTGTATTTTCTGTGCTTTGTTTGAAACTGGTAGCACCGTCTGAATCTGTATTTACATGTGAAATTACAATGTTATCTGCAACGTTGAATGTGTCCATTTGTAAAGGCTGAAGAGCAAAATTTGTATTTGTTCTTCTGGTGTTCCCATGGTCCTGCTGTCTTTCTCCTAATTTATTGGATGGCGTTATTTTTGAGAAAAAATAATAGAACCAAGGGACAGAGGGTGTAGTAAACATCCAATAGTGATTTCATGCCTGCACTAAAGTATTTCTGGAAGGAAATTCTTGTGAGAAAGTTCAAATAAGAGTATTATGAATGAAATAATGAACTTATAAAAATTCTCTAGATTTTAGGCCGACAAAACTTTGATAAAATTAACATGTACGGCCATTTAAGAAAAAACATACTCTTAAACAAATAATAATGATGTGTTGAAAACCACATTATTATGCTGTCTCCAAGGCATCACTAAGTTTTTAGTCTTTCCTCTCTCGCCCACAACTCCATAATGAATGTCCACTGATACACAAGTTGGGTGCTGATGTTGGGCGTACAACCCATCCTCTGCAAATGGCGAGAACTCCAGCCCAAACCTTGCAAATGGTGAGAACTCCGCTAATTTTTTTTAATAATATGTTTTTTTATTAATTTCAAGAAATATTACGCGGATTCAAATATTTGCACAAATAATGCGGCCTCCGCTATGGGTAAGCCGATAGGACCCTATCGGCCCTGGCGTAGCCGATTAGTTTGTCGGCCGACGGCTGCAAGCAGGAGAGGCCCTTGTCGGCCACGGCAAAGCCGACTGGACCCTGTCAGCCACGGGTGGGCCGAGTGGACCTGCTTGGCCGTGGCGCAGCCGACTGTGCCTGCTCGGCTGCTGCCAAAGGCGTAGCCAGGCCCAGGCTACAGGGGCTTTGGCCTGGGGCGTGGTGGTAAAATCCTTTGTTATCTGTAGCCATAATTACACTATTTGACACTGTTGATACTGTAGCACTGAAGTTGGCCCAAGACTTGACTCCTGACTAGCTACGCCACTGGCTGCTGCTACACCGACGGCTACATGGCTCCATTTTTTTTTGCTAGGACGGATTTTTTTCTCCCGCCACCGCCCGCTCCCGCCATTTCTTTCCCGCCACCGTCGCTACCACCCTTTTTCCCCGCCACAATCCTCCCGCCCTTATTTCTCCCGCCACATTTCTCCCGCCATCGCCGCTCGCGCCCTTTTTTCCCGCCATCCTTGTTCCCACCTGTTCCCCCGCCAAATGCTCTCATCTCGTCCTATAAAAGCTCCTCCTCACTGAGCATTCGAGTCAATTCACTCAACCATGTCGGGATTTCATTTCGATCGTAGTTTCCATCGTTCAATGTCCGAGCGCCTTTTGTGGCTTGCGGCCGACTTCAAGGTAGACAATAAGTTAGTGCCATGGGAGGAACTTATTAGCTATCCACCTTATCTCGGTGAGCTTTCAGCGATGCTACGTAGGCATGGGTGGCCATCTAGAACTTGGAAGGAAATACAGACAGAACTTCTCAGGTTGCATGCTAGGTGGGAGAAGAAGAAGCCAACATATAGGAGTGAATCACATTTGAGGTGGGCAGAAAGCAATCCTTCTTCATGGGTCGAGGAGAGCGAGGATGAAGATGATATCTTCATGCCTAGTGAAATGAGCAAGAGAGCTGCAGCGGCGGCGAAGGGCAAGGGTGCTGCGTCGTTGAAGGGCAAGGGTGCTGCGTCGTCGAAGGGCAAGAGTGCTGCTCCGGCTGACACGGGAGGCTGCATCGACGGGAGATGACTTTCTGTAGTGTTGGTAGTACCGATGTATCTTGATTTGCATTGTATCTTAAATTTATGTTGTCAATGTAATTTGTAATCAATGCGAATAGTAGTCACCCATCATCACCATGAATCGAAACAGAGTAGTAGCAACAAAGATATAAATAAGTCTAGTACATAGATAGATAGACAAGTCTCAACATAGATATAAATAAGTCTGGTACATAGATAGATAGACAAGTCTCAACTCATAGAGTGAAGTGTCTGTCACGACGTCTGCCACGACGCGGAGGTGGTGGGTTAGGCGTCGTCCACCCTAACCTGTGCGGTGGCCTAACGTCACGTGCCGGAATCAGGGACCCGTCATCATCATACTGTGTCTCCTGTGTGGGGTAGGGTGGAGGAGTGTTGTACATGCCCATCCAAGTGTCCAGATGTGTGTATGCCTCATGGGTGTCCCCACCTTCCTGATCACTCCCCCACGCGGATCCAGACGACTGCAGATCGGACATAGACGGACGATATCCGTAGGCTCCTGCATAAAAGATAACATTAAAAACATGTAAATATGTAGTCGTAGCCAATTGATATGAGAAATAAAAGATAACAAGATACTTACCCTATGGCTGGGGTGGTGGACGAAGCACGTAGCCCGTCGTGGGACTCTGTTGCTGCCAGGACGAGCCTCCAGCCTGGTTAGGAGAGGGTGGCATGGGCAACGGTCACGGTGTCAGACGAGGACGCGGGTGCTGCCGGTCCTGCTGGGGCGTCGGATGCGGCTGCTGCTGCGTGGAAGGACGCGGTGGGCGCTGTGATTCTTGGCGGTGATCAACGTCCGAAGTACGTGTGCACGTGATAGCCTCGTAGATACCTCGCAGCCTGTCCTCTAATCGCCGCACCCACGACTGCTGATGCTGGCGGTCCAATAGAGGGCCGGACGAAAGCGAACGTCCGTACTCTGACACATCCGTCTGAAGCTGGTGTGTCAGTTGGGCCTGTAATTTGCATGGTCAGGAAGTTCTGAATTAATATAGCAAAGTTTGTAAAAACTATTGTGTTTTTACTGGGAGAATTATCTTACAGCATACTGTCTAGGGCCTGAAGTAGACTGGCTGGGATACATATCCCACGTAGCGGGAGTCGGTGTCTCCTCGGGATGTTCGTGATGCATGATGCATAGTCGTGTCGAGATCATGTAAACATGCAAATAGGAATTGAATAGCTGAAGATCAAACCCGAGGTCCTCCTGCCAGACTCGTGTGGTCGCAGTGTCCCACTCTGTAACGTAGGACTGAACCCTCCGCATCCACTGAAGCGTGGTCCTGTTAGTGTCCTTTCTTGTGTACCTACAGTTGTGTTGAGTGCTCGATAATTTAGTACTGGTTACATGTGGAAAACATTTAAACATTACATAAATAGACATACCCGTGGACGATGGGTGGGACGGGATCCTCTGTTGGCGGAGGAAGTGCTAACTCTCTGCTGGGCCATCTCCTCCACGTAGACATCGAAGATAATCTTTGATTTTGTCATCCAGCACGCGCGATCTCTCGTGCAAAGCTCAGAAATACCACCTGGGTATTTAGCCTCCTTTGCTTCGTCTCTGTACGGCTCCTAGATAACCGCACCCGCGCTCAAAACGTCGAACTGCTCGTTGAATGTCGAGTAACAGTTCTTCACCTGATCGTGAGCAAAGCGTCTCTGCACAAATCAAAAGTTAGTGTAAGCCAAAGTGTAATGTAACAAATGCGTTAAATTATTAGATTAGACAAACTCTGCGACGTGTCCATATTGTACCGAAAGTAGGCATGTCTATGCGATCAGCATCTAACAACGGGGCCACAGGGTAAGCCTCCTCGGCAAGTATGTCTGGTCGTCCGATAGGGAACCTCTCCCACGACCAAAGCTGCAACAATATAGGGCATCCAAGCAGGGCTGACTTAGGCGACACAAGATGGCACCCATTGCACATACCTCGGTAAGTAGCCGCTAATACAGCAAATCCCCAACTCCTCTGTGTGATCTGGGCTGGCTCTGTAGCACTCGCAATCTCCAAAGCAATAGGGATGTACCTCGCGCTAATAGTGGTGACACGGTTCTCGGTGAACATGACCTTCCCGAGTAGCCACATGATATATGCTTCCAGGCTTCTAGTAATTTGTGCATTATTCAGCTGCATGTTTGGAAAACCCGGAAACTTCTGTATCTGCATGTACCGAAGTAATTGTATTAGAGGCTAAGATGGAAACATATTTTTAAAAATAACGATGCATGTAATACATGTGAGGAAGGTGAACTAACCTGAAAACCGAGCAACCAGTCAAGCTTGGGTCTGTGATCCTCCGAGGTAAATGGCCCAGCATTGTGATAAATACCCTGAAAACGAAGTGCCATCTCGTGCTCCCAATTATCCGGAGCCTGCAGCGGCCCTATGGGCCGACCCGCCAACGGCAGTCCAAGCAAGAAAGACACATCCTCCAGAGTAGGAGCCATCTCACCCCAACGAAAGTGAAACGTGTGGGTCTCGGGCCTCCATCTGTCCACTAAGCAAGTGAGCAGACAGTTGTCTATCTTCATGCGTGGAGTATCACGAGTGGCCTCAACTAGACGCGCGAAAGGTAAAAGCCCAGCCCACTTCAACCTGCATGTCCAGAAAACAAATATAAATGTGTAATCATATATATCGAATCATATAAATTCAACACATACCTCTCAACCCAACCAGGGTGTATCTGCCAGTTTTCCCTCGGTCCACGAGTGATGAGGGGTTCGAGGCTACGCTCCTGCAATACCTTAGCTCTATGTGTACTATCCACGTCCGGAGTAATCAAGTATACTCTCTCCATTTCTGCAATACGAATTAAAAACATAGTACAAATCTAAATCATTGTTCCACACTTATTACAAATTAAAAACATAGTACAAATCTAAAACATTGTTCCACACTTATTACAAATTAAAAACATAGTACAAATCTTGTACAAGTCCTCGGTTGCCTAGTTTCTTCCTCTCCCTCTAAGCCCTCGGTTGCCTGGTCCACATGGAGCAGCTCCTCGTCCACGTGGAGTAGCTCCTCGTCCACCTGGAGCAGCTCCCGCAGTCCCAAATCTTGTACAAGCAGTGTCACTGTGACCAAAATCGTTGCACAAAAAACATTGTTGTCTCGGGCCTCCGGCTTCAGATTCATCCATATCATTTCGGATACGCTTGCACTGCCGTCGACCTCTACAAGTACGCAGTAGCCTTGGGTCAGGGATGTACTGTCTTTCATTAGGATCAACCGTGTTGAAATTACCCATAGCTCGAAATCCCACCATCTCAACTGTCTAGGTATTAAGGACAGACTCTTTTTAAAAATATGGGGACACGAACAAGATTGCTGCCATCCCTAGCTGCCCGCAAGCAGCCAGTACGTGGGAGCAAGGCAGATGGAGCAACTTT
The DNA here is from genome assembly GCA_947311845.1 of Poa pratensis. Taxonomy (NCBI): domain Eukaryota; kingdom Viridiplantae; phylum Streptophyta; class Magnoliopsida; order Poales; family Poaceae; genus Poa; species Poa pratensis. The sequence continues at coordinate 27,502,827 of CAMZMU010000071.1, read as the reverse complement.
GGTTTGTTGCATGTGCACTCATACGCTGGCCTGGCTTCATTTCCAACTCTCACCTCATGCGTTCTGATCTGATTTCCACAACCAAACTTGTCATATGGTAAGCGCACCTCAAACCTCCTTTCTTGATTTCCTATGGCCTGCACAGCGTGATTCCGAGCTTTTGCCATCTTCTCATCCATATACTTCATAATCTTTTCACAGTAAGGTGTGTTAGGGTTGTTCACGATATGTAAATGGGCTTTCTGGCATCTATCTCTGAAATACTTCACTGTGCCCTAAAAAATATCCTCCACAATGGCTGTAAGTGGCAAGGCCCTATTTCCTCTCAGGACAAAGTTGTATGTTTCAGCGAGGTTGGTAGTCATGACGCCGTACCTAGCTCCATGAGTGTCGTGCACCAAAGACCACCTTTCTAGAGGCTCGTGCTCTATCCACTATTGGAAGTTTTTTATCTGTCTCCCAACCTTTCTCCTGACACCTGGCGGGTCAAATCCTGACAAGTCACAAAGTCCAACAGGTTGGTCCTCCGCTGGTGCAGGTCCTGTTGCTGCCTGTGCAGCAACAAGTTGTACATGTGCTGCTACAGCTACAGTTCGTGCAGCTCTCCTCTGCCTAACATGATTGTTAGTGAATTCATCAAGCTTACCACGTATATAAGTGTACTTCCATAACTGGTTCTGCTTGCAAAGTTTTTTGAATAGATTCATCAAATCCTTATTTTGGAATTGTGAGAAAAAATTGGTCCCCACATGGCGCATGCACCAACGACTCTGCAGGTCTAGCCATGGCATTTGTTCCTCAGGCCCAGGGTTTGGGAGTGCCTTGATCGCGTTCAGTATACCAGCATGCCGGTCATGAAGGATGCACACATTCGGCTTATCTTGGACTACTGCTATTTTAAGGTGCCTGAAGAACCACGTCCAACTTTCAGTGTTCTCGCTCTCCACAAAAGCAAATGCGAGTGGCATGATCTAATTGTTGCCATCCTGACCAATGGCGGTCAAGATCTGTCCCCCGTACTTGCCAGTAAGAAAAGTTCCATCAACACAGGTCACTGATCGACAATGACTGAAAGCTTTGATGCATACACCGAGAGAGAAGAACACATGATGCAGCACCTTGACAGCTGGGAACTTTGGCATCCAGAAGTGTTTGATGTCAACATAGGTGCCTGGATTACGGGCCTGCAATGTGTGGAGGAGCCAAACAACTGAGTCATATGAGTCCAGGAACGAACCAAATCTGATCTCAAGCGCCCTCTGCTTAGCCCTCCAAGCTTTCCCATAAGAAATTTTGTACTTAAATGTAGTAAACACCTTATGCTCAATAGCCTTCACTTCCATCGCTTTGCCCTGCACTATCTCTGAGTATAGCAACCGAGCTATAAGTGTCGACAAAATGTTACGATGATCTTGAGGGATACCGTCAATTTTACATGTGTGTTGTACTACGTCGCTCACTTTCCAGTTTATGCCGAATTGAGGGCGATAGCCATGCACCCTTCTAGGACAGTCTGCAACCTCACATTCCATTGTCAGATATTTTTTACTTGACACCTTGGTTCTGAATACCCTCCATGTCGACATTGCCCACTTAATGATTGCGTCTTGCAAATGTTGCTTGTCGGGATATAGAGCACCCACGTCAATCTGGTTATGGTGGTATTGCCGGGCAGAATCATGACCATCATTCACAGTCATTGCCGAAGTGAAGTCATGACTCCATGACGTAGGATTAGGCACCACCTGTTCATCATCCGACTCGTCGGAATCATCGGCATAACCACTATCACCATCTGTATCTTCCTCTTCCATCTAGGTCTGCATATGCCCAGATTCCTCGTCCGCATCTGCCTCAACACCATCGTCATCTCCTACTTCTGCCTGACTGTTCTGCCCTGAATCGTAACCACCACCTCCAACATCTTCCTGACTATCATCATGTCCAGATAAATGCATCTCCTGGCTGCTCTGGCCAGGATCGTGCCCACCCTCGCCTTCAGGAGGGTTCACCTCCTTCGTGACAGGAATCAGTAAGGCGATAGGGGTAGTTCCCCTGCTTTCGCAACCTTGTAGCCAGCGCACCAACTGAGAAGTCCGATCTATCGGCCTCAAATAGAAAAACACCGGTGACCTTGACTTCGGCCACAATGCATGCACACTGACGGTGTCTGTTTTAGGATTTAGCCCTAAACATCCTGCCAACCAATCTTTCAGCTGACTTATGGACCATGTTTGTGGGGAGTTCAGTTCCAACTCTGACCATCGAAACTGACCCAGATCAGCTCCCAACTCAGTTATTTTAACAGTACCAGGACCGTAGAAAAAAATACACTTGACTAAATTAGTTATCTCGGCAACCTAAAAATATACCACGAAATAATCATTATAACCGAAACAACTACAAAGTATACACTTAATTATTACTACCGCGACAAATACCTAGCAATTAATACCGGATACTTAGCAAACCTAATTAGTCTAAACCCTAATTAGCCAAAAATCACATACCCTTGAAGCGTGCCTTGAATCAATGGAGGAGGAGCACCACCACCACGACCGGAGCAGCAGAAGCACCAACACCACGCCTTGCTCGGCCTACACCAAACTCCACCGCATCTCCACCATTGCTCCAAAAAAGCACCACCAAATCACCCCCAGAGCCTAACCCATCTTTAGATTCAAGATGCCCTAACTCTCTAACACCTCTAGGCTTGAGATTTGGTGGCTGGGTGGACAGATCGCGTGAGGAGGGAAGAAATGGCAGCAGCAGGGAGAAAGAACAGAGAGAAGAACGCGAGGAGGAAGAAGGAGTCGTTGACATTATCTCTGCGACCTATCGGCTACGGCCTGGCCGATAGGGTACTCGGCTTCGACGTGGCCGATTAGTGGTCACGCGTGACCCGAAAGGGCTATCGGCCGCAGGCCTGGCCCGCCATGCACCCTGCTTGGCTTCGCCCTGGCCGATAGGGGCTAATCGGCTACGCCGCAACTGATAGGGTCCTATCGGCCTCCCCACAGCCGAGGCCGTATTATTTGTGCAAATATTTGAATCTGCGTAATATTTATCGAAATTAATAAAAAAATGTATTATTAAAAAAAATAGCGAGAACTCCAGCCCAAACCTCACGTGACGTGGTGGATGGTCTCGTCCACCTAGGGTGTGTTTGGTTCGGTTGGTTAGGGATAGCACTTTTTCAGTAGTTGCTAGCCGTTTTGGTTTTAGGATGAGTAGGATGGAGGCAATCATATTCTGTGTATATTCCCTATGAAAACTGGTTGAGCTTGTTCACCAAATCGGCCGGATGAGGGCAACCACTTCTGGCTGGCGCCGCTAGCCTCACCCTGAGTCCTTTTCTTCCCCGGCTCGCTTGCTCACCTTCCCCTGTCTCTGTTCCTCCTTGTTTCTTTTCTGTTCTATCCGACCATGTCGGGGTTCTAGATATTGGCTCAGTGGTGGCCGGGCCTAGTGCGACCATGATTGCGTATGAAGGGCAAAGGAGGCACCCAGGCCGAGGTAATCCTTCTCTCTTCTCCTCTCAACATTTTTTCTCTCTCAGTTTGAACGGAGAGGCGGCAGCCATGGACACCCGGTGGCCTGAGGATGCGCAGGTGGAGACCCGAGGCATTTGCGTGAGCCTAGGAGCAGTGACCTGACGCAAAACTAGGAGCAGCGACTTGATAAAAAAAATCGAGATTCAGAAAGTAGTACTGGTAGCGACCAGCGACCTGATGCACTGTTTAGTACATGCATCAAAATTCAAATTAAGGAAGTGATTTTTGGTTTGGACTTAACAAGGCACGTGTGAGAAAAAAAGGATTTCTTGATTATAATTTTTCTCTATCAACTTATAAAATGATAAAAAGGAAAGATATTACAATTGAGTATATATCATTATATAGGGGTAATCTTGCCGCCTAGAACAACCTATCCACTTTTTAACCTTTGAACCAAACAAAAAATGGCTATGCCTAACCACTTATCAGCCCACCAAACCAAACAAAAAAATTGGCTATCCCTAACCAGGAGGTTGGGGATAACCTCATCCCCTAAATACTACCCCATCAACCAAACACACCCCTAATCTTGGAGGGCTACCTCGCAGGGTTTATAAGTTGATGGGGCTGAGTAGATGCCATCTTTCTCCCACGGTCAAACCAAGGTTTGGTCCATAGTACCTTATCCACACTCTCCATTCTTTTAATATGCGATTTTAGAGAATTCGCTTGGAGGTTTGGTCCATAGTACCTAATCCATGCTCTCCATTCTTTTAATATGGGAGTTGAGAGAATTCGCTTGGCCACAACACCGTGAGGTTTGGTGCAATGCCATTGAGCCTTTGACCATTCAACGACCGATCGGTACAAAATAGGGCTTTCTTGCCATGGCCAATGTTCCTGAAAGTGGCAACCTCAAAGATGGTCATAGATTGACGCCACACTTGGATGTTCAACTCTGTTCATGGCTTTCTCGGGTCTAGGCGTTGCAACCACGACCATCTAGAGGCCACTTTTTCCCACGCCACAAGGCAATGTCCACCTTTGACGTCTTTCCTTCCTTAACACAATAACCCAAGGGTAATTCCCTCAAGTGCGTTTGGAGTCTTCGATGGAAGATCAAGGGACATCATATGTTACATTTTAAATGCTGCAACGGTGGTATGGACAAGCGTTGCATGTCTACCCTGTTTCATAAGCTGAGCACTCAACTGCAACATATTTGCTGCCTTATGCACAATTTTTTGCATATGCACCACATTGACCTTCTGTAGCCCAAGTGGAAGGCCAGGGTAGGTGACTGAAACATCTAAACACTACATCGGAGTCCATGTCACACCATCTCATGGTGCTAGGAGCAGCAGATCAAATGTGTCGCACACTTGCCAAATCAGTGTGCGAATCTGAAACATTACAGAAATCTTCCACAACGGCACCAGATGTCCCAATATCTTGCCACATGAACCGGAGGTAAGTGACCACCTCAGACCGAGGTCATGTGCCTAATCCCTCTAGGAGCCAACTCTAGCAGCCAATAGAGATAACAAAAGCTCCAGAGATGAAGCGAAAAGACACACAAGGTTTGAAAAAGCTACCAAGATTGGGATGGCTATGGGAGTGGATTTGGTTTGTTATTGTGAAAACAAATCCCTCCATACCTCTCCATAGCGGGTCCCCTTGTTCCTAGTATGGTGTTCCTAATACACGGAGGATGAACAAAAAGCCTTTTTTTTAAAGCTTTTTGTAACACCTCGACCCACCCTGGGCCGGGCCTGTCACCCCTGGTAGCTCTCTAGGACCTCTAGACTGGCCCCACAGATCAACACTGGTCTTTTCTGCGCACTTTGTCCTCACTCGTGCGCACCCGGGAATGAGTTCCCGGACGGTCGCCCATCCTTGGAGTGCTCGGGGCTAAGCACGCCTAACCTCGGAGTTCCTTCCAGACGAGCTTCGGGAAAAGAAGTTGCAACTTGTTGATATGAGTAGTCTATCAATCCTATTAATCCCTAAGATAGGATCTCACATCCTTCCCCCCTTAGAAGACCGACGCCCTCGTCGGTCAGCCCCCTAGTCCAGGAACTTCCCCTCTTGGCACCCGTCTGTGCGCCTAGTGCCGGCACATATCACACATGTCTGCCCACTGACCCGCACACGCCCGAGTTACCGCGAGGGTCTGCTCTGATACCAAATGTAACACCCCGACCCACCCCCTGGCCGGGCCTGTCACCCCTGGCAGCTCTCTAAAACCTCTAGACTGGCCCCACAGATCAACATTGATCTTTTCTGCGCGCTTTGTCCTCACTCGTTGAAAGTGCATATGTTGCCCCATGCGTGGTTTTGGTAATTAATGACAATCCTTATGGACTAATGTTTGCATTGAGATATACTTGTAGATCTTGTCCATAGGAAAAGATTGGAGTTCATGTGTTGGACTCTAGAAGATTCATGATGATCAATGCTCTACTCAAGAGTTTATATGAAGAATGGTCATGTGTAGAGTTGAGCATATTGCAAGTATGAAGGACTCAAGACATCATCTTTGTGAAGAGAGAGAAGATGAAGTGCAAGTTCAAGAGAAGCATCTCGAAGAAATTTTATGCTTGAAGCTTGCCACCCATGTGGAGATATTGGTCAAGTGAAGATGTGCCTATGAGAGGCTCTCCCACATTGGTGTATGGGGGAGCAACATTTGAATCTTCACCAAGCAAAGCGCAAATCAAGAAAGGTGGTCCACTTGAAGAGATCAAGATTGTTATCATCTAGCTCAAGTGGAATGCGCAAGGTAAAGGTATGATCTTGATAGGGTTTCTCTCTTACCGGTCTCATGGTGTTAGTGGGAGACCGGGTTATATGATAGACGGCGTACTATCAAGAGGGGCTCTCAAGTGAGTAACTTGATCGCATATTTGTGGAGAGCTTAAACCTTTGCATACTTGGCATATCATCTTTCTTGGTTCTTATTTGGCTCTTCTCCTTATTGGGTTTTGGTGCTTGTCGTGATCTTCATGACAAGCCCAAGTTCTCCGAAAACAGATTTCGTACGGAAAACTTGTTGCATTTTTGTGTTGAAAATATTATGTTGATCCTTTAGGAAAGTTCCACACCTTCCCATGTGCTCTTGTTGTTATCTTTCTAACAAAATTGGTTTCACCTGCTTTGGACTTCAAACAAGAAAGTTATTGGATTTGCAGTTTTATCTGTTTTGTATGTCTGGCCAGCCAAGCCGGCTCTCCCAGGCCAGGCGAGTCGGGCCCCCAGCCGGCCCAGGCCGGCTCCCAGGTGCCCGGCCTCCAGGCCAGCCAGGCCGGCTTCGGCTCCCAGGCCGGGCTCTCTGAGCCATGCATGTTAGGTCGGCCTCGCGTTTTTCTGCCCAACGGGCAGATTTCTAAGTGGACCTTTTTAAGGGGTTTTCTTCCCCAATGGTTTTTCGAACAACTTGAGCACATTTTCCCCTCTCTCTCCTTCATTGTTAACCTTTTGAAAAGCTTTCCTACCTCTCAATCCTTCCCATGATTCTTGCATATCTTTGTGGGAAAGTGAAAAGAGATCTAGATCCACATTTCCACCAATCCTTCTCTCCTCTAAGTGAGGCGAACCCTTTGGATCTTGATCTTGGAGTTCCATTTGTTGAGTTCTTCTTTGTTCTTCCTCTCTTCCCCCCCCCATAAGCATTATTTGCTTTTGGTGGGATTTGAGAGTGAAGGATTTGAGCACTTGTGCTCTTGCCATTGCTTTGTGCATCGGTTTGTGCTCTCCACGAGGATTCGTGGAAGTTGAAAGCTTGTGAACTTGTTACTCTTGGGTCTTTGGACCCTAGACGCCATTGTGGTGGTTGATACCTTTTGTGGTCACTTGTAGCCGTTCGGGAGCCCCCAATCCAGTTGTGGGTTGTGCCCCAGATTGTTGTTGTAAAGGCTGCGGATTCCGCCTTGAACGATTCCGATAGTGGAAGGTGAACCAAGCCTTTTGTGGTGCGGTTCATCGGAGAAGAAGATGAAGCCTTTGTGGCTATTGAGCCATTGTGTTGGCTCACACCTCTCCAACGAGACGTACTCCCCTAAAAAGGAGGAACTCGGGAATACATCCTCGTCTCTGCGTGCCTCAGTTATTTCTATACCCGAGCTCTTTACTTATGCACTTTACATTGTGATAGCCTTCGTGCTTGAAGTATCCTATATTGCTATCACCTTGTTGCTTGTCTTGCTTAGCATAAGTTGTTGGTGCACATAGGTGAGCCTAGTATATTTAGGTTGTTGGCTTGTTAATTTAAACACCTAGTTTTATTCCGCAATTATCAAGCCTAAACCGGAAAAGTTTTAATCGCCTATTCACCCCCCCCTCTAGGCGACATCATTGTCCTTTCACTCGTGCGCACCCGGGAACGAGGTCCCGGTCGGTCGCCCATCCTTGGAGTGCTCAAGGCCAAGCACGCTTAACCTCGGAGTTCCTTCCAGACGAGCTTCCGAAAAAGAAGTTGCAACTTGTTGATATGAGTATTCTATCAATCATATTAAGCCCTGAGCCAGGATCTCACACTTTTCTACTGTGGGGGAGCCCCCCACAGCCTCCTTTTTCACCTTTTATTGAATAAAAAGAACAAGCTATTTACAAAAGGTAAAAGAAAACATCAAACATAAAACATCAAAACAAATTGTCAAGCCATGATGACAAAAGTGGAACATCAGAACTCTTTGCCCTGTACTTAAGCATGGCAATTTCATGAACAAAACAGGCCTTCCATCCTCGGAATTTTGGTTTTATGTTCTTGAAAATCCATCCATTCCTCTGTTTCTAGATTCCCCAGCAAGCCAGAATGACAACTTCTGTGAAACAAGGTCCATTGAAACTTCTCTTGCCAGCAGCTAGAACTTGCGCTGAGTTCCCCCCAGGGTGCCAAGATATTTGCAAGTAATTCCAGATTCTCGTACTGAACAGGCAATTGAAGAACAAGTGCCTCCAGTCTTCAAGTTGATGTGATGAACACAAAATACAATCTGGACTGTAAGAAACTATCCAGTGCCTTTTGATCAACATGTCCTGTGTGTTTATTCTGTCATGAAGTAAAAGCCCAACAAAGAACTTGTGTTTAGACTGACATTTACTCTTCCAGATCAAGCAAGAAGGTTCCATCAACAAAAAGCCTTTGAAACACCGTCTTCTCTTTTATCAAATTGGGGGCATCAAACCATCTTGTGTTCATGTGGAAAAAACCTGTATAACTGAATCACACAATTAGTTCACTAATTGTGTTGTCATCAACACAAAAACCACCAAAGATCGAAATGCTCTTACACTGTCAAACAACACACAAAGTACGTACATACACTTGTTTTTCCTCCTCTCCGTTCACTTTTCTCCACCCTCTTGAGAGTTGCCCTTGACCTCCCAGCTTGTTCCTCCTCCGGCAGCGTGGCCGACTAGGGTCATGTGGATACAACTTTAATGAGCACTAGAGTCTTTAGTACATCAAGATTCACTGGTTAAACAAACCTTGAATGAGACTAGATAGTGGATGGAGACTTCATAAACTATGAGTACACTCCTTTTCGGATGGTAGCTTAGAATATTCATCACTTCTCTTGACGGTGGCTTAATGGGAGACTTAACACCCCCTTCGTTGAGTACAAAGTCGAAAATGCTCTTGAAATAGGACAAGGTTTAAAATACCGGATATCAAGTTCTTTTCGTTTCGGCATTGCCCTATCGGATATATAAATGACGTGATACATCACTGTTGCGTGCGTCGGGCAACGATGCCCTGTGGCGCGGGATCAGTTGTGAAGGTCTTCATTGCCACGGGTTTTTTTCCATTTCCCTTTGGATCTCATCTTTATAATCGCAGCTGCTAGTTCTCTACGCAAAGGGTCGACTGTTTGGCATGGACCTGCGTGGGTTTCACGAGGTTGCGACGGCGAGGTTTTCTTGGTGAAGTCGGAGCCTGTCTCGTGGAGGACAGATGACGATGACACATGTTGATAACCTCGACGATGACTCTTTTGGCGATGTGTGTGCAACTTGTGTCTGCACTCAGGTTGGCTATGTGTGCCCTTGAGGTTGTCATGTTCCGTGACGGTCGGCGAGCATGCTTATGACGGTTTTAGCTTGATCTTCCGCTAATTAACTGGGCAAATCTCTTCTTTTTAACTAATGAGATGAGGCATATGCCATTATTTTGAAAAAAAACGATGTAAATGCTTGAGGATAAGAAGATCATTATAAGTTTGTTGACAAGTAAATTAAGAAATAAAAATAACAAGACTCATAAAATCCTTACTCTAACATAAAAACATACATGTATATGTATCTACATTCTCTCACCTTCAATTAAACAAACCACATACGTCTAGTTGTAAAATAAGTTGTTACTAAATGACATGAAAATTTTACCAACAAGATATTAGAGTGCCCCGTATGAGTGAAAATTTCTTTCTCCCGAGCTTAAGTGGCCCTTTATTTAATATTTATATATTAGAAGTTTGAAAAAAATCTGAATTTTTCTTCATGTTGTCAATAATGTATCCTATAAATGCGTAAAATATCAGTTTGAAATATTTTATAATGAGAGCTACACAAAACAAAGTCTGTATCTGACTATACACAATTTCAAATCTCTACAATGTACAAAATTTTGTCTTTTTGGTAGCCCATAATAAAAATAATTTTGTATTGTGTTTTTGCATTCTCTGAGGATGCATCTTTGAGTAAACCCAATATTTTGTTTCTGAATTTTATAACTTTTAAATTTAGCCTCTGAATTTTTTAAATAAAAGGACCGTTGCAACTCGGGAGTCAATGATATCTCGGCCCTTGTATGTGTTATACTGTTATGGCATCAAGCTCATATGGGAGACCTTATTACCATTTGTTAAAAAGTACTCCCTCAGTTTCAAATTATTACGATGGTTTATCTTGTTTGAGTCACATTTGTACATATGTGTGTGTTTAATCATTTAAGTCTATACATATAGCCCATATTAAAATATTTGAAACATTTTATATTTTGAAACGGAGTAAATACTTTCCATGTTCAGTTCGCCGTGGTATTTTTTGGGGCCAAATATGGCTCTTTTGAGAAACTAAACATATGTATGACCCGTCTTTAAACTATTTCTAAATATGACTCCTGAGCTCGGAGTCGGCTCCATTCTCTCTCAAGTCGACCTTCAATTTCAAATTTCTAAATCCTTAAAAAATAATGGAACCGAAATAGGTGTTCGGTGCCAAAAGAGGATGACGCCGAACTGCACAAGCTCGGCTTCAACCTCTTTGGCGCCGACGGCAGGGATTGAAAATAGTTTTGAGAACAAGGGTTTATGTGTTTATAGTTTCTTAAAGGTCAGATTTGGCAGGAAAAAAAAACCTCGCTGTGTCGAACAACCTGCGGACGTAAATCACTTCAACCACCCAGCTAGCTCACTAGTCAGTCCCCAGTCGTACCTCCGACGCGTCGCACCTACCCCAATCTGCGACACACCTTCCGGTTCCACTCCCGGCGGCACCTACCCACTCCTCCCCTAGCCTTCTTCTTCTTCCCTCCCACACCCATGGTCCCTTCACCAACCTCAATTGGGCATCGGCCTCACCTCGCGAGCCAGTACACACCTGAGAGATCCCCACCTCCCGACTCCTCATGGCTCAAGAACAAGGGAATCCCGATGAGGTAATGCTCCAGTACGATTCTTGGCCTCTCTTTCTTCGTCGCGATTTGATCAACTCACGAAGGAGAGGACACGGTGACCCGACCCTTTGCGCAGGTCGTGCTCGGGAAGGAGATCAACGGCGCGAGGGTGGTCACCCTCAACCGCCCGCGCCAGCTGAACGGCATCTCCGATAGAGTGGTGCGCTTTATTCCTTCGCGAGTTCTTTGGCTCGGGAAGCAGTTTGGTTAGAAATGGTTTTGCAGCCTGTGGATTGCTAAGAACGAGTCACGATTGTTTGCTTGTGTTCGTCTGTTCTGCTTATTATAGGTCTATATTCTAGCCCAGTTGTTGGAGAAATGGGAGAAAGATGATGATGCCAAGCTGGTCATCTTCAAGGTGCGTGATCCTGTCCCTGAACAGACGAATCTAAGCAGACTTGCCAACATCCCATGATAGTAGTTCTTGATATTCAGCAATTGTCTGCTGGTGCATCAATGTGATTTGGATGATAACAGGGAGCTGGAGGCGCATTTTCTGCTGGTGGGGACCTAAAGATGTTCTATGAAGGGAGATCAGGTGCGATTGTCAGTGTACAGCAGTTATACAACATCAACATGCACTTAGTTTTGTATTTCTCGATCTACATTCGCATGTAAGAAATCATGGCTGTTTGGAGATTTTAATATTTATTTTTTTGAAACCCGGCAAGAGGCTTGCCTTTTCGATTATATAGAAGAAGTGAATTGGCCAGTTTATAAGGAAAACTGGCTAAAAACCGGATACAAACAACACAACACACCACGCCGGCCCCGAGGCCACGCTCCACACTCAGTCGACGGCCTTACCGCCCAAGCGGCCAAGGCCGACACCCCTCAACGCCACAGCGGAGGCCCTCAACGCAACAGCGGAGGCGAAATCCGGAGCCGCCGCTCCGACATCCACGCTGGCCACGGGCCACGCTCCACACAGGTCGACGACGAAACCGCCCAAGCAGGCAAGGTCGACACCCACACACCTCAACGCGCCGCAGCGGAGGCGAGCTCGGAGCCGCCGCTCCGACATCCACGCCGGCCCCAGGGCCACGCACCACCTAGCCGAAGACAAGAAGATCGTTGCCGCTGACCACCAAACATCCACGGGTCCCTCTGGCCGGTGAAACATCCAAGACGAGGCCCCAAGGGGAATACGACGTCGAAGCGCCACCCTCGCCCGATCCACGGAGGATCTGGGGTTTCCCCCGGAAGTTTCCGGGCGGAGGAGTGGGAGCACCGCCAAGACGACGCCTTCAAGAAGGAAGTGGCACCTGAGGGCGTCACCGTCGCCCGTCCTGGTCAACGACCAGGGCAAGGTTTTCACCCGGCGGAGACACACGAACCACCCGCCCGCCCACACGGGGACCGACCAGCCCACCATGGCAGACCCGCACGCAGACACCGTCAACCCCGCGCGCCCGACGGTCCACGGCCAAAACAGAGCTAGGCGCCGGGGCCTAGGTCCGCCTCACGCTGAGCCACCTCCTAGCTCGGCGCGATGTCGCCGCCAAGTCCAGGGCCGCCGCCCCGGCTTCCAAGTGCTGCAGGACCTCTTCACGCCCAGCCACGCTCATGCATGGCCGCCCCCGAAGCCGACACGACGTGCCGGAAAAGGGAAGCCGACCGGGATGCCTCCACCTCCCGCCAGCGGCGCTGCAGCCTCCGCACGCCCAGCCGCACGCAGCCGGCCGCCTCCACGGAACGCACCACGGCGCAACGCAGGAGGAAGTCGCGCACAGCCCAGCCCGCCCGGCCCATCCGGGCCCAGATCGGACCCTGGCCGCGCCGCTGCTGCCGGCGGCGAGCAGAGAGGCCGCCAACGCCCAGCCGCACCACACCACCGCCACCACTGCACCCCGCCGCCCGACGCCCGACGCATCCGTCCTGGCCGCCATGCGCATCGGAGAGAAGCAGAGACGCCGGCCGCTCCTCAACACGTCCACCGCGAGGTCGCCCCAGAAACCGCCCATGGCAGCGGGGGCCGCCGCCACCGCGGCGAGGCCAGCGGCAGCGGCGGAGGAGAGACGACACCGGGGGGCCGGCGGCGGCGCGAGGTAGGGCTCCCCCGAGTCGCTCGAAGCGAGCGACGCGAGGGACGATATTTTCGTGTAGGCCGAGCGACGCAGACAAGGACTCGTATAAAATACTGGAGAGTCCTTTGCAGATGATTCCTGCCTCGAAGTTGTGTATAGGATGTACTGGCTTGCTATCACATTCATACATATAAGAAAACCACGGTGATACACTTGTAACATCTTTGAGGAACATTGTTTGCATTGCTGGAAAGTTCTATTCTGGAAATATACGGTTGTGCATTCATGCAGGTGGCTCTTGTTAATGGACTTGCGATGGGTGGAGGGGCAGCCTTGGTCGCTCCGCTGAAATTTGCAGTTGTCACAGAGAAAACAGTATGAGACACTATCCCAACATTTTTATGCTACACTTATGTTCTATTTTTATGATTTCTAAAATATTGTCTACATGTATTACTTTCTTAATAGTCTAGTGATCATATATCAAAGTAAACTTCGATGCTTTTCAGTTGACCAGTTGTCCTATAAAAAAACATGTGAATATTTGATACAGAATATTACTTGTCCACTTCCTAAACAATATCCAGTTATTCAATCGATTACTCTAACACTACTCCAGTGTGGTAAAGTATTGTTTTTGAAGTTTTTCTAAGAATCATCTCTGTTTGCGTAGGTTTTTGCCACTCCTGAGGCAAGTGTTGGACTACACACAGATTGCAGTTTTTCTTATATCCATTCCCGCCTTCCTGGATATTTAGGTAAGCATTGAATTGCATTTTCCATTCATGGACCCCTTGTGAATATTTTGAATGGCTTAGTTACAGGGTAGCCCGGGGTCCTCGCCAACTTCTCCCCTAGACTAGGTTTCAGGTTGAGTTGTATGGTGCGGTGTTGTTTTTTTATAGACTTGTACATATAACCTTCTTTTCGATCAGTGCATCGAAACGCAATGTTTTTTGCGTTTTTGCGCGAGAAAAAAGAAGTTACAGGGTCATAGTCCTTTTGGAACAATTGTACGAATAAATTAGGCATGAGAAAAATTGGTCATGGCCAATTAAACATAAATTAGGGCAAGTTGGAGATATGATGCATCACTTAGCACATGATAAATTCAGTTTCGGTCAGCTTATTATCTTCTTGCTTCACTTATAGGGGAGTACCTGGCTCTGACCGGTGCTAGACTGAATGCAAAAGAAATGATTGCTGCCGGTCTTGCTACTCATTTTGTCCTTTCTTAAGTAAGGCTTCTAACTGAAGCATTTTTGGATGTATTGATTGTTTGCATTATTTTCTATTACTTGATTGCAAGCACAAATATCTGATATTCTCTACCTGTAGCTTGACTAACCAGTGTTACTTGCTGATATTGGACCGCTTGTAGTTTTTGACTAGATTGTGATGTGTATGGCAGAAACTGGAAGAGCTAGAAAGACGACTACTGAATTTGAACACAGGCGACGAGTCTGCAGTCCGAGCTGTCATTGAGGAGTTCTCTACAGATGTTCAAATTGATCAAGAGAGCATTTTAAACAAGTTAAGGATGATTAATTTCTTAAGAATTATAACCATTCTGTTATTTGTTGAACGTAATCCGGGTTTACTCATTTGAAAAATGTTTCCTTAATCAGTATAGTAGTAGTTATTCAATTTTATTAGAAACAAACTGACACTGGGATGTCAATCTTTGATAGGCTTCCGATTATCGACAAATGTTTCTCAGCTGAGACTGTTGAGGAGATCCTGAAATCACTTGTAAGGCTTCAACATTTATGCTGCAAATTTTTCACATCACTGCTTCTCTGAAGAATGCAATCTATCAATTTTCTTGATATGATGTTCAGCACCATGAATCAGCTATTGCTTGTTCTACATTCTATTACATATCAGAAGAACCTTTTGGAGCACGCATATGACACTGAAACTTTTAAACATTTTTTTTTTCAATTATTCACTTAACACCTATCCATTTAGCTTTAGGAGAATTTACCATGCTGGTTCTATGGTTCACCTACACAGCAGGAGGCTAGAAACGATACACTTTTTTTTTTTGATAAAGGGCTTTATTACTTAAAAAGTTTAAGCATTACACCCATCCTCTGCATAACAAGTATGCGCACAGCCGCAATCCAAAAGTTTCAAAAAATAAATAAAAGGTAGCACAAGACGGATTACAATCATGTAGAGGTAAAACATCAAAGCCTATGGAGGACAATCCGCCGATCAAGCGACCATCCATGTTGGATAAAAATATCCCTCGCATCTCTTCCAGTCGTGCACATGCCTCCGTAAAGAGGCCTCGATACCCCGCCCGTTGTAATGTGGACCACGAACGGAGAATACTTGTGCACCGGTAGAGTACCTGCAAACGAGAAAAATCTTTATCATTGAAGACCTTGTCATTTCTACACAGCCAAAGCGACCATATAACGGCTATCACTCCCATCCTAATAACAGTTCTACATTTTTACCAATCCAATATAACCGGTTACCAAATACATTTGCAACGGACTTGGGTGGATACAAGTTAGAACCTATCTAGACAGATGACCAAATAGAAAGTGCAAAACTACACTCGAAAATAAGTGCTTTATTGTCTCCTGTTGAGGATAAAACACGCACTTTGTACTTCCATGCAGTTTAACTTAACAAGGTTATCTTTTGTTAAAATGACACGGAAGATACCAAGTAAACACTTTTAGTTTAAGTGGAATCTTTATTTGCCATATCTTTTTATTATTATCGACTGGGACATCGGAATGGACTAGAAAAGATACACTTACTAGTCTACTTTCCTCTAGGATCAAATTATCTCAAATCACCCTTGTAAAATTAATTCATGTACAAACAGGAAACTGCTGCCGCATAATGAGATGGATGATTTTTCTATCTGCATATCTTAAACCAGTATTTTTCTAATTTAGGAATCAGAAGTCAGCATCGATGGGAACCAGTGGATTGCTCCAGTCCTAAAGAGTATGAGAAGATCATGTCCAACTGCATTGAAGATCACACTGCGATCGGTAGAATTTCTTGAACCATCCATGTTTTGTGTATAATTTTGTTCTTATTTGTTGGCTTGATGTGCTTACATCGCCAACCTTTTCAGTCAGTTTGCTTATTGTGTAATGTTGACACTTACCATTGATAGTTGGACCAATTATCTTGTTGGTTAAAGATTGCGTTACCGTAGTGCAAAATACTGTATTTTGGAATATATTTATACAATGCCATGGCTGGGATTCTTGTTTGCAAAAGGCAACTTGTCGTTTTTACGATTTCTTTTCAACTTTGCAGGTTAGGGAAGGTCGGAAGCAGAGTCTTCCTGAATGTTTGAAGAAGGAATTCAGACTAACAATGAACATCCTCCGGTCTGTAGTTACCGGTGATCTCTACGAGGTATTGTGAACATACAACGAATAAAATTGTCTCAATTTGAATGAATTTTTGATTGCATCTTGCCAATTTTTGTTGGATTTCCTGACAGGGTATTAGAGCTCTGAGCATTGAGAAAGATAATGCCCCTAAGGTCTCTCTCTCTCTTAATGTGTAATTTTTTTCTGTCAACCATTCTTCTTCTGAATGGCTTATTACCTCAACAGTGGAGTCCTACCACCATTGAAGAGGTCAAGAATGAAGACGTTGACCGTGTTTTCCAAGCATTCAGCTCAGAACATGAGCTCAAGTTTCATCCGATGATTCAAACAGGTACTGAGTGCAAATATTTCCCACAATTCGAGTTTTAGATATCTACCCTAGATAGTTTACTCTTTCAATGTCACCAATGTGCAGGTGGAGCGGCAAATACGAGCAAACGGTATATGCAAAATCTTCACAATAATCACCACATATCCCAGCACCCCATTTTGATCACGACATAATGGATATGGATTTGGTGTGACATGTTGTTTGATTGCTCATGTAATACCTGTGTGTAACATTATACTGGCCGTTGAGAACTATACAGGAAGCAATAAAGCAAATGAGGTCTTGTTACGACACATAAGGGCTTTCTGAAGAGTGATTCTCTAATCTAATGCAATGGATACTTCCTCTATTCTGCTCCTTTTTTCATAAATCTCATCAACCTTTCACCTAGCTATGTAAAGAATGCAACCACTCAAGATTGCAATCATGCCATGTCATGTCAACAAGTCAAGGAAAAACTAATGTATGTACAAGGAAAGCGTAAACATGTGAAACCTCGCTACCTATGTGTAAACTACCAACGATACTCCAACTCCAAGTAGCAGAGGTTGTACAGAGTAGATTTTTTCTCGACTGGGGCTTTCCTCGCTTGCAAAGCCCACCTCACAACAGCTTCTTCGCTCTCTGGATACTGCACCGCAACCTTCTTCAGTTTATTGGCTCGATTCAATAGGAAAATGAGGAGGCCCTTCGATATTCTTCAGACTTGAATCCAAGAAAGGTGAACTCTGTCAGGCTCCCAGTTAGGCACGATGCATTTGCCAGCATTCCCCTGTGCTTAGCAAAACTCAGGCACACGTCTTTCTTTTTATTTTCAGCAGCCTAGCATCAAAGGAAGTGTGTTAATAATAAAACCTCTCAATGAAACCCAGAAATGTTAAGATGCATACCGAAACAGTCAAGCGTTCTAGGTTAAGACAGCTCCCAAGCAGCTTCACCAGGAGAAGAACTTCTGATTCGCGCGAGAAATCCAAGGTCACTGATAATGTCCTCAACTCTTGGAATGTAATTGGTAACATTGCAGTATCTTCATATTCATCAGCTAACAACTACAAAGAATGAGAAACGACCATACAGATGAGATAGCTAATCTGCAAATCGGATAATAAAGTGACCTAAGTTAATCTTTAGGTTAGACCCAGACCCACGTTGAAATAGAAGTACGACTTTAGCGACTCGTTATGTTTTGACTTAAACGGCTCTTTGTTTACCTGAAATCTAAATATTGCTACATAAGCTTAATGCTTAAGTGCTCTTTATCATATCTTATATGAATCAGTGACTCACCAAACCACATAAGCTTAATGCTTAAGTGCTCTTTATCATATCTTATATGAATCAGTGACTCACCATACCAAGTATTACAACTAACTCCACTGCAGCCACAATATTATCAGATGTGACATCCTACTACATAGTTTAGGTCTTAAGGGTTGAACTACTAAGTGTCTAAGTCCTTGCTAAAATCAGGTTTATCACAGTTGAATGATTTTTTTGCTACATCCCAGTCTCTTCTTTCTGGACAACTGGATCTACTAATGACTAAGTATATTCTTCCACATATTATGACCAGTGTTTGTATCATTGACGACAACCTACTCCAGATCTAGACAAATTAACATTGGTAGCAGCAACTAATAATGTAGATAAATCGTATGATGGATGCAAGATAGCTCACCGTCATGGCAAAGCCCCTGAGAGTGAGACAAGCTAGGCGCGCGGCAGCATCCAAGAAGGGCCGCATTCTGAAGACAATATTGCTTCGGAACTTGGAGACGTGCAGGTATGCCTTCCTGACATCCGGCGAAGGCGCCAGCAGCACCTTCTGCGCCTTGGGTCGCGTGTAGAGCGTGATTGTCCTCAGCCCCGTCGCCCTCAGCGTGACCTCCCGCTGCTCCAGCCCCGGCTTATACAAGAAGGTCTTGACCGACGGCGACTCCACCGTGCATCCGCCGCTCAAGCCCGAGCAGTACACCATCTCCAGCGTATCGAGCCCGGTCGCGGCGGAGAGGATGGCGGTAATGATCTCCTGGTTGATGAAGACGCGGTGGAGCTTGACCGTCCGTAGGGAGGCGCAGGCGACGGCGGACAAGCGCGGGACGCCGCAGGTGTCGAGCGAGAGCACGGTGAGGGAGCGGATGGAGAAAACGCGCTTGGGCAGGCAAGCGCGGCGGCGCAGGCGGACGGCGAGCTCGGAGACGCCGTGGTCGGCCGCGCTCACGATGACGCGGCGTAAGTCGGAGGGCTTGACGCGTTTGGTCGGGGCGATGTCGAGGCGGCGGAGGAGTAGCGGCGGGGTGGCGGGCAGCGGGACCGAGGGGCCGTCCTCGGTGAAGAGGAGGGAGTCGAGGTGGCGGAACATGGCGGGGAGGTGGCGGTAGCGGCGGGAGAGGACGGAGAGCGTGACGGCGTGGCGGGTCGGGAGGCGGCTGGAGATGGCGAGCAAGACGTCGTCGGGGAGGCTGGAGAAGAAGTCTGGCAGGTCGGAGGCCGCGCCCTTGCGCTTGGGGCGGCGGCGGCGCTTGCGCTTGGCGGGGGCGGGGGCGGCGGCGGCGCGGCCCATCGGTGCGCGTGGCATCGCGGAGGGGAGGAAGGAGAGACTTCTGGATGGATCCGGGTTAGGGTCAAGGCCTCAAAGGGGCGGTGGATCTTTGGAGACCGCAGGGCTCGGGCTCGGGCTCGGGCTCGGGCTCAAACTCAATTGTGTGCCTCGCACGTTTCTGAATTCCTTCCTTTTATTTGGAGTACCTATTTTTCCGGGAGCGAATACAGAAGTCGGCAAAGAGGCTGACTCAAGTTTGAGTCCATGGCATGATACTCCCTTCAAGTGGGCCGGGCTCGGCTCACCCCACCGTCTCCTCCAGACCGTGTTGGAAGAGGGTGTTTGAATTCTCAAAAAGAGAAGAAAAAGAGGGTGTTTGGTGCTGCTCAAAACAAAAACAAAAAATTTAGGGGTGTTTGTTACACTTAATTTTGGTTTTTTGACTTTTGGCTTAAGTTAAAAAAAAGGTATCTAAATAGATACTCCCTCCATTCCACAAAATAAGACGTATAAATTTAATCAAAACTTAATAATAGTAAGTTTGACTAATCGTATAGACATAATTATACACATTTAGAATACCAAATTAATATCAATAGACTAAAAAGAAGAAGATATTTCATAGTGTGTTTACTAGAACATGTCAATGTTCATATTTTTGTTTTGTAAGATTGGTCAAGGTTATATTATGTTGACTTAATTGAAATATACGACTTATTTTGAAAAAAATAGAGGTTGTACTTTTGATTTGGCTTTTGGATTATAGTATGGTGTACCAATATCCAACCAAAATCCATTTAGATACTTTTGTGACTTATAAACCAAAGACCAGCCAGTCACAAAAAGCCCAACGACACATCTATTCGCAACTACGTCACCTCGACTCATCCCAACCGGCACCATATCATCTATCTCCAGCGCTAGCAATCTCAAAATGTCAATCCTAATATAGTCGGCTCCAATATCTTTGGTGGATTGTCTCCGCCGTTTTCGGTATTTACTTAACTGCGGTTGTTGTCTTCGAGAAGACAAAGTTTTAACCCACTCTTCATGTTTCTGTATGTACCAAGGAGTATGGACACGTTGATATTTTTATTTAGATCCGGACATCTCGTTGGAAAACGACATACTCCTACTTTAAAAAAGAATCAAGAGGTATTTGGTCGACGAATTGGGCCGGGCGAGACTTCCAGGGTGACCCTGGAACTCTCCTCAACGAAATTGGTCTTAGTGGTACAAGATTTTTTGAAACTCAAACTAGAACTCCTCAAACGAGTCCTGGAGTTGTTGCTCTGTCCCCTTCTTGTACCGAGTTGGATGTGAATGAGTTTTCACCCATGTTTATATAGGCTATGGTTCCTTTGCGACATACCAAGTTTATCCTTGGTGTGGTAGTTTGGAAGGGTGCAAGGGTAAAGTTTGGTCCACTTGTATAGAAGGAATTTTGAGGAGAGAGCTAGGGTAGTCCATGGAGGACTAGCCCTTTTATTTTTGACACATAATCGGTCTTTTTCTTCGCGGGTTTAATCTTTGCCATTTTATTTCTCTTTTTATTTGAATTTCTGGCCATGCATTTGCCATAGGCTCTATTGACATGTATTGGCTTGACTCTTGTAAACTAGGTATGACATACACTTCTGTGATATTATTATTCCTGACAATAATAACCCTTGAGTTACAGTCACAAGAAACATACCAGTGGACGTGGCCCTGGCCCAGATCTCTTGAGTAAGATCTTTGTTGTCAACTTAGATTCTTCAGGTTTGGTTGTCTTCTATCTTGTTTGAATCTTTGGGGGAAATTGATTGTCCTAAGATTTCCTTGCTGGAATCTTGAAATCCATTTGGAGGAGATCCTTGATGGGTGCGGACAAAAAATCTTAGTGGTCAAGGGTCAAATAGGTAGAAAATGGTCTATATAAAAATCATATTGACTCCTATTTTCTAGATTCATTATTTGAGCCTCTACGAATTTTCAGTACTTTTAGCCACATCCCTGTCTTTATAAGAGAATCTTGGAGCTCTCTACAAATCCGAGGAAGCAAAGGTTTTACTGATATTATGTCAAAACTTCAGGCCTCCAAGTCTAAAAATTGAATACTGTTTCTGTAAATTTATAATGCAATTAGTTAGAGAGGGATCATTCTGAAGTTATTATTAGAAAAAGGTGAACAATACACAATTTTTCGGACACACAATTTGTCTTTCATATAATGTAGAGGTGTATAACTTATTTCACATTGAAAATTTTATGCACTTGTACAATACTTCCTCTGTTCCACAATATAAGATGTTTTAACTATTTCCCACATGCACATGTATACATATGTGTCTAGACACATTTTAGTATATACGTGCACTCTTTTTAGTCCGAATCTAGACAAACATGTGTACCACCTAAAATATTTTATATTATGGAACAAGGAGTACATCTGTATACCCATGTAGATCAGTAGATATTTTTTTAAAGTTTTTAAACACCCTTTTTGAAAGCTGGCTCCGTGGAGGCCGAGCTCACTTTGGCATTTATGTACCTTGTTTTCTTTTTGTGTAAATAAAAATGGTGTCACTTGTGAAAACCAAGGGAAAAATAGCGTGCTATCAAAAATAGCGTGGCCTCCTCCAGAAGCTATACAAGATATAGCGTGATATAGCGAAGTTACATATAAAATAGCGTGATGAAAAAGTTGTAAGAAATAGCCCAAATATTAAGGATTTCAGCACTAATTTTTTTTCCAGAAACAATACATGCATAAACAGGTAACCGTATTCAAATGTCAAGGCCAAATCCATGGCACGAATACAAATATGCTATAACGTTACCACGTTTAGTGTGGTTTCGAGCGTATAAGACGAAAATAGCGCTGTAGCGTCAACTTTAGGCTAAATATAGCGTAGCCTCTCCAAATACGCTATATCATACTATTAACTGGGAAATAGCGTGCTATTTTTTTCGTTCGTGAAAACCGATCACACCTAAAACCGCGGAGGCCAGGGTGGGAGGGAGAAGACCAAGAAGAAGGAAAGCATCACTTCAATCCCCAAACCCCCTAGTTGCCGATACCCTTTCCAAACACTAGATGACCGGTTGCGCCACTGGCGCAGGTGCCGGAATCAAGACTGTAAGGTAGCCTTAAGTTTTTTAAATTTCTGCGTATATTGTTGTCAGTGTTTGAAATTCATGTGTGTATTGATCTATATTTGAATCGGTATACAACACGATGCTCTATAAAATCCAGGGCTTATTAAATATTTCTATATATATATGAAATCAAATTTGTAGCCTTAAGTTGTATATATTTGGAGAAGTATGAAATCAAATTTGTTCGTTTTATGTATGAAACTCCTAATTTTGACTATACATAATTCATAATTATCATTAATTTCGTAATGTTGAGTATACATAATTGATAATCAGCATGCCTTCAGATTATCAGTATAATTGTTACTGATTTTAAAGGTAATGTAGCCTTAAGTTTCATATGTCTTGTGCATTGAAGGAACTCATTAGTTTTTCCGTGGCTCTATGATTAGATGTGTTGAGCTTTTCGTAAGAAGGTTGGGAAAATATTATAAAAATTGTGCTAAAAAATACTTTGTCATCGATGGCGCTTGAGTTCAAAGTTATGTCACATGATAGCGGTGTTCAAAATCCCTATACGTAAATTAATATAAGAGACGAAATATTAAGGGAATGTTACCCAAAAGGAAAATAAGATAATGACTATCAACCACTTAGCAAGAAACTTATCTAAGAAAAAACTGTAAATAGTAAACCAAAATAGAAAGCTATAAAATATACTCTATTGATAGCTAACAAAGGCGGTAATAAATAAATTAGCTCATATCAAATGGAATATTGAATCCAATGTCCAGAACTTATATAGGTGTGATTACATGGTTGGATTACTTAATAGATGACCGTCCACATTTACATGGTTGGATTACTCAAATAGATGACCCGTTGCGCCCCTGGCGCAAGTGCCGAAAGCAAAAATGTAATATAGTCTTAAATTATATATATATGTTACCCAAAAGGAAAAGCTATAGTATAGAGTAAATTGATATCTACCAGAGGCGGTAATAAAATAAATAAGATCATATCAAATGGGATATTAAATCCAAGGTGAATTACTTAATATAGGTGTGATTTCATGGTCTTGCAAAACTGCAACGAAATACACAAGGAGCGTCATCTTGGCTGCACAGTGCATTTGTAATACAACAACATAATTTTCTTTATATGGGCCACTTGCTCTTGCGAACTGACGATTTTTCTGTACTGTGGCTTCAAGTTTTATATGTTTTGTATTATATTGTTGTCTTTGTTTTAGCTCTATGCCACTCTTGTGCCGCTATTATTGATATCTCTCGAAACTATGGAGGTTACTCGTTAGGGTTGCAGTGGCTCTTTTCCTTGTGCCTACCGTGAAATTCTTCCACCGACGCTCCTTCTTATGATTCACATTCTTTCCACGGACGCACTTTTTTACAATTCGTGTTGTGCTTTGCCTTTCTTGTCTTGCCTATTGTGTTATTATTTCTTACCCTGCAGCCAGTCTGACCTCGACGCCTTTGCTCGCACTGACTATCGCCTTTGTATTGTAGCCAATGATCAAACTTTGTATCAACGCATTCCATCGCTAATATTAATCATTCCATAGTAAGTGGATGTCGAAAGTGACACTATACTTCAGCCATAAGTTTATAAGTTTATGTGTTTTGCGTATGTTGTTGTCCGTGTTTGAGATTTGTTCGACCTTCATGCGGCTACCATCGATACCCCTCGGGACTATGGAGGTTTCCCGTTAGGGCTTTGTCGGTTCTTCTCGTTGCGCTGACCATCGGGATATTTCCACGGACGCCCCTTTTTACAAGTCATGTTGTTCTTTGGCATTTGTGTCGGTGTCCTGTGTTGCCATGCTCTGTCTCCGTCACCGCCCTGATCCAATAAGACTTATGAACCCATATGGAACCTGAATTTATTTGGGTATGACTAATCTTTGTGGTAATCATATTTATATTTGTATTAAGTCTTCAACTGGAGAAACCATTTAATTGGATTGCAGACGAACATGCATGTTTCAATGGTAGATGATTTAACTCGGCCAATATACAAATATTAGTTGTTATTAATTCACAATAAACAACATGTCACATTATTATTGACCAATTATAGTAATACAAGAATTTAAAGCCTCATGATATTAATAGCAAAAAACAAAACAGTTTTCTTCACAATAATCAGACAAAAATTATAGAGAACATACTTATTTAGTGTAAACAAATTCGCGTAGCTCTTATGTGGATGAACTCAACCCTTGTTATTTAATAGTATGTGAACAAAAACACAAGCACCTGGAGACCTTTGAAAGCCGTTGGTTCCAATGTAAATACACACGTTTTTCCTCTAGGGATATGCATTCCATCGTAAATAAAAAACCTTCAAGCTATTACAGATTTATTTTTTCCCTGCTCCGTTCGTATAAGAGACATGGCTAGAGCTAAGATATATGAGTTAGTGGTCAAGCGGTATATAATGTAGCGCTGCCACCGTGACCGTTTGACCATGTTGAAATAGAAGAACAAAGCTTAACATTGTAGATAGTAATTTTGTATCATCTGTAGCTGCACAGAAGGAATAATACATCAAAATTGAAAAGAACATTTGAGTCATCGGTGTCGATCATCTTGAGGACCGAGATAGTTGAAAACATAGGTGATAGACTAAAATTATGACGATGCACTATAACATACATTAGTGTATGCAGTAGATAGTAGGTCTGTTCTATCTACATAGTAACCTGGATTCAATAAATGAGTTCTTACACATAAACAAATATGGCAGCAAGCTTCTTTAATGTCTCTGATTTGTTCTGTCTTAGGGATAGTGGTAAATTACGATACATAATAATCTGGATTCAACACAAACAAATAATAGACTAAAGATTAAACAGACAGGAAATGAGAAAACACTTATTGCTGCTCGCTCCTGCCATCGTCGGCAACCCCGTCTCAGCTGGAAAAATGATATAAACAAGGTGAACATTCACAAAATTCTGAGGACTAATTCATTTTAGCAAAGGAAACGACATCACGAGGGAAAAGAACAAAATCACAAAGTGCTTGCAAAAGGATTGTTCCCTATTTCATTGTCGGAAACATGAAGTTCATTTATTGTGTATGGATCAAAAATGTTTTTATCATCATCTGAAGAGATGACAGAACTAAGCAAAGTGAAAAAGCAACCGTATGACCAGAAATTAAGAAGGCGGGAACAATACCTAGCAAAAGGAGCAGCAAAGGGACCGCTGCTGATGCTGCAGAATATGCTCAGCAAGCTGTGGTCCGGCAAGGCGAGCAACGGGGGAGAATAGCGGTGGATCCGACACGTCGGAGAGTACCGGCCACGTCAACCTCAAGGCCAAAACAGAGTCCACACATTGACGGGAAAACCGTCATTCGGTCTCATGGCCCGACAATGTCTTTAACTTTCCTCCCTCTTTTCTTTTGGGCCTGCAAAAATGTAGTGAACTGATATCAACTGTGTGTCACATTTCGTACAGCTAATAATGTTTGAATTAGTATACTATCATTTTCAAACCTTATTCGTCAGACACGTCAAACAAAAGTGAAAATAATACTATAAATTGTTATCTTTCATGTATGTACACCGTTGTATGTACATCACATTGTTATGCCTATTTAAAAAGACTCGACGTTTAGTATTTGTATATGACATACCCATCTGTCAGAATTCTTGTTTTTCGAAATATCTCAAAATGCTAGGAGCACTACAATTCAGAGGGTTCGTTGGTGGTGATACAGGGTAAGTGCGCATGGAGGACACCTAAAAGACGGTAAACAACTATACACAAAATTCCCTAATCCCCAAATCTACACCTCTCATTCAGCATTTGTATCAGCCACCAAACAACAATCTAAACTGTGACACCAACCACATGACACACCAGCCCACATTGCACAACCAAAGAGACAATAAGGATTTGGTATACCTGCAGATGGGTTCGAGACGGCTAGGTCACTGGCAAGGACACCCCTGTCCTACTTCACACACCCTGCACAAATACAGATAAAATCCATCAGATTCTCCCCTATACCGCTAAAGTGATCTGAAACCTACACAAACGCTTAAAATTTCAGGAAAAATGGAAAAAATATTGCACCAATGGGAAGATGGGGAGAGGAGAAGAAAGCCAGAAAGAAGCTCAGTTGCAATGGATGAAGTTGTTCGCATCCTTCCCGATGGCTCGTCTCGCCCCAACCGTGTCCTTCGCAAAGCGAAAGTAGCCATGCTCAACGCCATCGGTAGAGATGAGGCTGAAGATGCGGGCGGACATGGCACGCCAGGAGGTGGCCGATGAAGCACGTCCATGGGACACAACAAGTCGTCAGAGTCAATCTCGATGCTCTATTACTGGAGCCAGAGCCCGCTCACCTCCTCCTCCCACTCCGAGCTGTCGTCGTGCTGCTCTCTGACATGGCCGAGTCGGGCCTCCTCCGTGCACGCCCAGGCTTCAAAGGTCCCACCTTCACGTATCTTCCTCCCCTGCCACCATCATTAGCTATTGGTTCCTGGCACAGGAAAATAAATATCATAATGGGCAAATGGCAAGGAATTGGACACACATCAATAGACTAAATCATATGTTTAAGTCGCTTTCAGAAATTCAGCATGAGAATAACACGTAAGAATTAATTAGGGATGCCAAAGCAACTAAACACAATACCTATATACCTGATATGTACGTAGTAAGCAACTTGCCAAGAAATTCAGAAACATAATAAAATTCTAGGGGTCAGCATCAACTCAGTTGTTTCATACTCATCTAATCTCTGACCTACTGCATCATTGCACAACCAGCAGTTAAAAGGACTAAGAACTTAGCACTAATCACCAATGC
This sequence comes from Poa pratensis, assembly GCA_947311845.1. Lineage (NCBI taxonomy): Eukaryota > Viridiplantae > Streptophyta > Magnoliopsida > Poales > Poaceae > Poa > Poa pratensis. The sequence goes on along the minus strand of CAMZMU010000071.1, from coordinate 27,475,454 downwards.
ACCACGCTAAGGCACTGCATGCTCACACCAAACGCTACAAACCATTCCTAGGTTCATCTGGCTTGACCAGAGATGGAGGCATCTCGGGGACAATCACGTTATGAATTGAAGAAAGGCATGCCACAACTAACAAACCATATGGACCAGAATGAAAATAGCATCCACTGAGTAATAGCAACAAGCGAACAACATGTCATCGTCTATGTACAACAATCACACAACTGACTTAAGAAGAGGTCGAGCTGAACACCCAATCAACACGGAGTAATCATGAAACATTTTAAACAACAATTAATGGACTATAAGTAGTCTATAAACTAACAACTGCACACATGTCATCATAGGAGAATACATAATAGGAAGGATAATGGGAAAACAATTTGAATAAAACACGCAGAAGAAACTGCTATACTCAGAGCAGTAGCATTGCGCCATTGGCACACATGACAGAATTAGGTCAGACTTTATTAAGCCATAAGCTTTATCTTGTGTTGGTTTAAATCAGCATCATTATCACTTCTATTGCTTAAACTCTAAAACCAATGAGAAATAATAGATGGCTATCAAACTACAGATTTTGTGATATTCAATATCTTAAGATATGAATTAGTTCTGAAAAGTATATAATTTTATTTCCAAAATGACACTCAATCGAGCAACAAAAATAATTCTAAGTTCCAACATTATTTACTAATAGTAACATCAAAGGTCCAGCAGAATAAAAGATCTAAGATAGTTGTGAATCATGGAGCCGAAACAAAAAATGCTTGATACTGATAAACTCAATAAAATACAAGACGACCATATGAAACGCCTCACAAATGAAGCCAAAAAGAGGCATATTTTAACGCTTTTCAAGTGTACTACATTTTCACAATATAACGCTATAGGTATTATTACGTATCTACTATGGCACCAACAAGTGAACATGTAGTTCAGAGAGCATAATCAAAATGGCTAGAAAATACCATACATCTTTTTGTTATTGCAAGTGCGAAATATTGTGATCCGCGAAGAGATAAGCAGGTCAATAGACATGTACATGACAGAAAAAATTGAGCATAGATTCAGTCAGAATCTCCAATAGGAGCAAAGGCAGGATGAATAAAATTATTAAATGTCACAGGATGGGAGCTACCAGAAGCTGAAACAACAACTTAAATGCCCAGAGATTTTTGAAAAATGGTTTTCCATGCAATTTATATATTGCTACCAGGGAAATCATTCAATAGGAAAAAATGTAATATGAACACAAGTTTGGAGCAAAGGATGCAACAGTAAGGTTAAGTGAGTAAGTAAAGCAGGTATACTCAAACAAAGTTCAAGACAAAGGAAAAAGACATGATCTCATGCGAGACCATGCAATACTCACATATAACTCGAAATATTCGACTGTGGCATGGAAGTCATGGTAACTCAATTCATTTATATCGAAAGTAGCAGCAAGAAAAAGTCCTTGGATCAGGTATTGCCGTATTGCAGAATTTGGAAATATCTATGCTGCTAATTAACCAAGCTATGAAAATATCGAGAAATTAAGACTTTACCTAAGAAAGAGTGTCAAGAGTTACTTACTGGTTTACTATTTCTATAATGAAGAGTCTTATAAATAGGTTAAACAATTAATATTATTCCCTTTTATTGTCATGTTTAAAAAAAATACACAGTTCCTAATATACCTCAGATATGAGCACTGAAATGTACATAATACAGAAGCAGAGAGACAGAGAAACGATAATATGTCTATTATCACCAGACATAATGCTATTAAGTGCTATGTCAGGTGATAAACGGTCATATGTGCTATTATCACTTGATCATACGCCTGGTCGCCTAATCAAGTGCAATACACAAGTCGATTCAGCATTTTTGCTCCAAATAGCAGTGTAAGCAATCGCAATACACAAGTCGATTAAGCATTTTTTGCTCCAAATAGCAGTAATATAAGCAATCACACGTGTGTCAGTTTACAACAGAATCAACCCAGTTCTTGCAGGTAGTAGTATTCTTAGAATTAGCAGTTTAGACAGCTTAGCTATTCTCTTAGGTGACTTCAAATCATGATGCCTACATTAATGGAAAATGGCATGGACCTGTTGTAGGAGACAAACATGAACCTCATACTACCTATTTTAACAATGTAAAATGTGTGGATACCAATAATACGAACATGAACCTGGATGTGATGGGGCGCGAACGGTTCACAAAACAGATTAAGAAAATTAGACAGACACCATAACGTTGGTAGGCAAAGCAGGAATTGGAGAAATAAGATGAAACACATGTTTCCTATTTACATGGACAATAGTACTATTCAAATTAGCAAGAAATGAAAAAAATAGGCTGGCATTAGTTGTTTTATGGAAGTTTTCCTTTGCCTTTTAAGTGAGAGGTACTCCAGTTAGCAAGTAATAAGTAATAACCCAAAGAGGAAACCATTTATTAAAGAACCATTTTGGTCACCTAAAAATGCCAAGGAACAACATAATTAAGCCTTGTGCAGCTCATTATTTTAGGGAAAAGGAGAAAATTAACCAGTTAAAAGAACTGTCAGAGACAAACCTTCCCATCTCAACCTCGTAGCTGCAACATTAAAATGAGCTCTGCTACTGACAGATTCCCATCTATGGCAGCAATATATGATTTAGAGGTTGAATGATGTGTTTCAATGCGAAAGGCAATACCTGCCGAAAGCAAAACCTGCAAATTTAGAAGAAATATCATCAGGACATGATTTAGAAGAAAATTATCAGGACATGATTCCCCGAAGCAAAACCGGTAAATTACTTGTTTCTAAAACCTAAAAGTAAGAACAGTTCACAGAGCTAATCATCACAACCAGAATTACTATTTTGTGAAGAGTTTCCAAAATAGTCAAGTAGTCGAAATGCGATGTGCCGAGTAGGAACCGGCCAATGTCTAAAGAGAAAAAAACTGATTATGCATGCAGAAACTGGAAGCAAATGGAGTTGTTATGAAGTTAATTAACGACACAAAAACAATCAGGAACAAATTAATTTGCAAGAGCAACTCTACTGACCACTCAGTAGACGAGTTGATGAGCACCTCGATGGAAGAAAACTCAACTCTTGCACACTCATCTCAGGCTTTAGTGGAGGAACATTTGGCCCATAACACAACTAACATACTATATATCTGAATTTTGGAGCAAAGCTAAAAGCTGCCTGGTGTATTCTAAGAGATGATATATTATGGGTCCCATGTCTGAATTTTGGAGGAAAGCTAAAAGCTGCCTCGTGTATTCTAAGTATATAGTCATTCGGGACTTTACCGTTATATGCATACTACTGGGAGCAAAAACAGAAGCCAATGTACAAATAAAAATATTGTTCGGATAATCGTTTATCGCAGTTATTGTTCAGTGGACTACGTTACACCTAAGTACATAGAAGTTCTAACAGGCTAAGGTGAAAATTATGATCTAAGAGACATGGAGTGATCCTTTATCAGTATATCAAGTCTCATCATTGTACTGTAAAGGCAAGCCAACGTTGGCTATAGCTAAATTTCAGAAAAGCTATTGAGTAGATCAATCTTCACCTACAGCCTGCTTTCTTGTCACTGAACACCTTGTAGGCATAAATTAAAAAGGAGCTGGACAAACAATATACACCTTGTTCAGCATTTGTACAACAAAAGCATACCTCTGAAAATGCTCCTGTCAATTTGTTCAACAATGTTGATAAGCCCTCGTATGTGCAACATCAACAAGACAAATTAGAAATCAGTCCTCTGTACGGGAAGTACCCCATATTTACTGATTTTCTTACCAATTTACTTGAGAGAATAGTCATCGTACACTCATATTCAAGCTCAAGGACAATCCATGAATCAAATCATACCTAAATCCTAGCGGCAAAAATAAAAAAAATGAGGGGTGAAAGAAGCTGGCTCACTCGTTGCTGCTTTACTCAAGCTCAAGGACAATCCATGAATCATATCATAGCTAAACAAATGAGAAGTAACCTGCAGGCTGCGGCTGCTTTATCGTTGCTGCTGCTCACTCGTGTTATCACCTCACAAATCCCTTCCTCTCTCGCTGCTCACTTCTTCCATTGGATTCTAAAATTAGTATAATGTAAATATAAAATAACCAGACCACAATCAAATATAATTTTTCAATCAAATTCTAACAGAAATCAATCAAGCTCACTACTTCAAATTTTGCTCATATCATTTACCGATATACAAGACATGGAATTAGTTGTAGCAATGCCTAACCCTATTATTTCCAACCATACCAGTTCTATATGCAGTTTTACTTGAGACCAACATGATGACATAAATCTATAGGTGTAAAGATGACATTGTGTATAGCTGCAGAAATCTACTTGAGACCAACTTTTCACCTCACGGAAAATATGTAACAAAATAAATCATACAATTCTAATTAAATCCCTTCTTTCAGGATTGGTGCCAGTTAAGGCTCAATTGTTACCTTGTCATTTGCATTATCAAGGAGCTGAGAAGTACACGTGTCGTGCTTGTGACCTACTCTGATGATGACGCCGTTGTCGTTGCACTTGTTAGGGTCATGGTTCGCTCAAAGAAGGGCGCCTCGACTATCAAAAAACAGTCGAGCACCTTCTTCGTCCCAATGTTCACGATACAATCGGCTAGCAACCGTGTCCCCTCCTACAGCTGTTATCGAAGGATGATATCAGCAGCCTATTTTTCTCAGATGGAACAAATACTACACATTCATTATTCAGTACAAACAGTCTCACTGATTATTTAGCTATAAAGGTAGGAAAAAACAGTGGCATCATCAAGACAGATAAAAAAATTAGAAGAATTTGTCAGAGCATAAGCTACACATGCCCATAAGAACACAAATCAGCACTCTAGCTCAACCAGTTGCAAGATCTAGCACGAACAAAGCAAGCAAGAGACGGACACACACCTCCTGCTTCATGTATAACTTCTTGGCGACCTTGACGAGACATTCGATGAGGATGCCACACATGCCCTGCTACAATGGGGTATTCCACACATGTTGGGCGTATAGTCTGCGTACACCCTGCTAGAATGGTATACAAAATACACACAGCTCAGACCATGAAAGCTGGATAGAAATAATTAACAACATGTTAATGGACAAATTAAATAGAATATTATTGATGCAGACATTCAGAACAAATCAAACAGCAGCCTGTTCAGTTTAAATGACATCTAAACCTTGTCTAATTTGCAATCCCTAAAGCAAAATTTCATTTGATAGTTGAAATTAGAGAAAGGACTGAAAAGAACGCAGATCTGAGAATTTGTGGACGAGGTGCACTCACGAGGACTGAAAATAACAGCAGAAGAACATGACACAGTAACAACATAAAATCGAGAGGAGACCGAGAGAGGAAGCACTCGCTTTTTCTGCTTTGTATTCGGCTGATGCCTTTTTTCAAAAGAGCTATGAACGACGAAAGCAAAGATGCAAAATAGGAGCTCTACCTGTATGAGTCTCCATCCCGGCCGCCGGCCAGAGAAGATCCACCGCCTGCACCATGGAGCCCCACTAAAATCCACAACGGAGATCAAATCCTCCACACCAGCGCCTCAGACACAGGCTAAAATAATCTAGGGTTTGAGGAGCCATACATGTCGTTGGTGTTGAGCTCCGCCCCTGGCCGCCGGCTCGGTCCACCTACAGCTCCCGTCCTCCCCGAGGAGTAGTACAGTTCCCGAGATTTCAGTAAGCATGGGAAGGAGTAGTGCAAGCACGGGAAGCAAGAAGCCTGAATACCTTGGAGATGAGCTGCTGCAGAAGGAACTCGAGGTCAATCTGGCGCCCGCGACCGGCGGCTCGCGGCACTCAGCGCGGCCACTGTCCTCGACCCAACTTCTCCTCGCCGCCAGGTCGCCTGCCGTCCCCACCGTCTTCCTCTCCGCCAGGTCGCCGGCCGTTCGAGCCGCCGTCGAGCCGAGCCCCCGCGGCCTCCGACCTTCGGGCCGCTGTCGAGCTGCGCGGTCGCCGTCGTCCGGGCCGCCGTCCTCCTCGCCGCCCTTGACTGGTTCGTGCAGATGCGCTGGCGCCGCATCCAAGCGCCACCGCCGCATCGAAGAGGCCGACCTACTGCCGCCGCTGCAGGGCGACGACCGGCTGCTGCGCGTGGGGAGAGGAGCCGGAGGAGGAGGAGAAGAAGGAGCAGGCCCGTGGCGGCGACGGCGGCAGTGCGTGGGAGGAGGGAGGGCACGGGGCGAGAATGGGGATTGGGCGAGGAAAGGAGGTGAGGGGATTGGCCAAGCTACGCCACTGGCCCGTCGCTGTCCACGGCGACAGTAAAACTCGGGAAAGAGAGGGCGACGCGGGCGACGTGCTGCAGGTGGGCCCGCCCCGACCCGAACCCCACATGTCATCGACCTTCCGTGTCTGGCAGCAAGTAGGAAACGAAAAAAATCACCATCCAAAGAAAGGACGGTGAAAAAAAACACTCTTTAGAGGTGAATCAAGGGTCAAGATAAGGTGGCCTTGGAACAGTAACTGCGCTGTGGACACGCCGTGTGCGTGGTGGACATTTATAGGTTAAATGACCGTTGGGCGCTGCCCCCTGGAGATCCCAGATATACTTCGCCCTTCCCCCACCAGGACGACGACGACGCTCGCCCGGTCCCCACGAATCCTCGCCTTCGCGCTCGCGCACTGCCCCTCCCCCTCCACGACATTCTCGTCTTCTTCCGCGCCCGTGCCCACGCCGGCTCGACCGTTGCCGATTATTCGCTCACGCGCTCCACGCCTGCCCCCGCACGACCGGCCGGGAGGGTTGGTCTGCGGCTCGATGGCGATGGACTTGGCGCCGCCGTCGCCGGCAACGGTCGTGGATGAGGCGGTTAAGGAGGAGGAGGAGGAGCAGGGGATGGTGGTGGTGATGGAGGGGGGCGGGGGAGGGTGCGGCGGCGAGGCCGTGGTGGTGGCGGCGGCGGACGCGGAGGTGGAGGGCCACCCCTACGCCTTCCACGTGTCCGGCCCGCGCAACCTGCCGCGGCCCAACTGGAGGGAGATCATCAGATCGAGCTGGTAACTGCTTCCCTCTCTCTCGCTCTTTAATTCCATGCCTTGCAGTTTCCTTTTGCTTTTCTGGGATTGATTGAAACGGCGTGTATGATGCCATGATGGCGTGTCTGGTATACGAGTTAGGCATGCGTTGTGGATTACTCGATCCTGCGGCGATTTGTAGATTTTGAGAACGAGCCCTTGGATTGTGCTGAGATGTGGAAAGGCTTAGGAAGTGCCGTCCAATTGCAATGTCCTGCCAATGGAGCTTATCGGTCGAGATGAAATTTGCCGGATTTGGTTGGTTAAATTATCGTACCAAATTTTATTGGTCTCTTTGTTTGCTAAGGAGGCAGTGGTTGCAATTTACAGTACACCGTGGTATGATGAACATATTCGGGGAGATGGAAATTAGCCGCAGTATGTTTCCTTTTAAAGGGGGTTATGCAAAATTCCATGATTTCAGCCATGCTCAAGGACAGTGTGGCGATTTGGTGACTTGCCGTGCTTGGGCCTTGGGATGAAGGTCATTACGTTTCTCTACTTTTCTGTAGGTTGCTCTAGTTGTACCATGCCTCCAAGTTAAGGTTACATGACTAGAAACAAAGGGTTGCCCCTCATTTTTGTTTTCTGTTTGGCTGGCAATGGACCTGCACATGCTCCTACCTTTTCTTAGGGTCTGAGTCTTGCTCTTAGAGGGTACTTGAAACTCAGGTTGTTAAGTTTCCTTAAACCAACATATCCTCCCTTGACGGGAATATATTTGTTAAGGCAAATATAGGATCACCTTCACAGTTTGGAACTTTGCTTATATGTTAACGTGCTTTGCTAGTGTAGCAGTATGGCTCTAGTTATTATGGCAAGTTTGAAGCCTTAGGCTTTGCTTCAAGATTAAGTCATGTGTTTTACCGCCCAACTTCGCTGGTTAACTCTGAGCCTTTGAGGAGCATGATTCTAGTATGTTAATGCATGGTGAATAGCAACTCAACTATCATGTGTTCACTGTTGGTAATATATTGTGATGTTTTTTAGTTTCAGAATAAACGGGGGAATGACCATAGCAAAAAATTACTCTTCTAGATTATAAACTTAATCTGTGGAAAAGAGGTGTCATAATAATGTAAATTAAGGAAATATAGATCGTCTATTCCTGTCAAGAATATGTTGGCATGAAGGGGACACCAGCTTGCAGAACTTTGGGGGGGAATTATATTAGAAATTAACAAGTCTGATTTTGGGGAGGAATAGGACTACAGGAGACACATCATCATTGCAAACTGTAACCCATGTGAGGCCTGAATGCCTGCATACCATTGTTGAAGTGCACATTTCAAACAGGGTTCATGTTTCTTTTCTCGTAACTTTAATTAACTGCTACTTCAACAAATGTGGCTCTGAACTCTGAAACAACTTTACTTTGACACACCCATATGATGCATATGTGACCTTTTTCTTCTAATCCCTGATTTGCAGGAAGGATCCAAATCACAAAAGGATGGTGATGGCTTGCTTCATTCAAGCAGTCTACCTTCTGGAAATAGACAGGCAAGATCAGAAAGCAGAAGAGGATGGCCTTGCTCCAAAATGGTGGAAGCCCTTCAAGTACAAGGTCACTCAGACATTGGTGGATGAGAGAGATGGTTCTATATATGGTGCCATCCTTGAGTGGGATCGGGCTTCTGCTTTGTCTGATTATATCCTCATAAGACCAAGCGGCGCACCAAGGGCTGTGCTAGCTCTCCGAGGAACATTGCTGCAGAAACCTACAATCAAGAGAGACCTGCAAGACGATCTTCGTTTCCTGGTTTGGGAGAGCTTAAAAGGTTCGGTGAGATACACTGGCGCTTTAGAAGCACTGAAGGCTGCAGTCGATAGATTTGGGAGCACAAACGTTTGTGTCGCCGGGCACTCGTTGGGAGCTGGTTTTGCCCTTCAGGTATGCAAAGATCTTGCCAAGCAAGGAATCTGCATCGACTGTCATCTGTTCAATCCACCTTCCGTTTCACTTGCCATGAGCCTAAGAAGCATGAGCGAGAAGGCCAGCTATCTGTGGCAGAAAGTGAAGGCAAGTCTGCCATCAAAGGAAGAAGCATCGCTTGATAGTGCAAAAGAGGAGGGTAGCATCAAGAAGAGGCTACGCGCAGAGAAGAAATGGGTGCCACACTTGTACGTAAACAACAGTGACTACATCTGCTGTCACTACAACGCTCCCTCTTCCACTGGACCCGACGGCGCACCAGACGAGCAGCAGCAGCAACATCGCAAGGCGAGCGAGGTTGCTGGTGATGTGGTCGCGAAGCTCTTCGTCACGTCGTCGAAAGTCCCGCAGAAGTTCATGGAAGCGCATGGGCTGGAGCAATGGTGGTCAGATGGGATGGAGCTGCTAGCCGTGTCTGACAGCAAGCTTATACACAGGCAGCTGAAATCTCTATACACAGCGACAGCAGCAGTACCACTACCTGCAAAGTCATAGAGACGGCTGGCTGGTGTGGCTGTTTCAATGGTCTTTAGAAATGCTCTTTCTAATCGGTTTTACACCGCCTACAACTTGAGATGTTTCGTTGTGGCTATGATCGAGGTATTCATAGAGTGGAGTAGTGATCAAACGGACTTGTAATAATAATATGGGCTAATAAACACATTTAATTACTATCCTTTATAATCGGATACAAATATATATATACTCTAGTGTGCAAGTGCATCTGCCGTCAAGTTCGAATGTACTTAGGGCCTGTTTGTTTCAGCTTATAATCCAGCAGATTATATAATCTGGATTATATAATCTAGATGGTTGCCAAACAGGTCCAGCTTATAGGTTCAGATTATATAATCTGGAGGCCAGATTATGATAATCCAATAAGCTGGCCAAGAGATGCTTATTCCAGCTTATTCCAAAAGTCCAGATTATATAATCTATAAGCTGAAACAAACAGGCCCTTAGTAGCTTGCAGATCTTAAATCTGGACTGAAATGTTGGAACCCGTTGGTCTGTAGGGTGACAAGCGGAGAGCAAGACCCCAAACTGAAATGTTGCAACCTACTCCCTCCGTTCCCAAATATAAGGTGTTACACATATTGTCTAGATGCATACTAAAATGAGTAAACATACAAGTATCTTATATTTAAAAACGTAGGGAGTATTGATTTGTAGTATGATAGGTAGCGGAGAACAAGGTCGTAAACTGCAAAATATATTGGCTAATTCTGACAAAAATAGAAAAAACGACTCCGCTGGGGATCGAACCCAGAATCTCTGGTTTCGTAGACCAGCGCCTTATCCATTGGGCCACGGAGTCGTTGCTGAGTGGAATCTAATTTCACTGGATACATCTTTGTGTTCTGCATGTACCGCTGCTGCAAACACAGAATCCCGTGGAAGAGTATTGCGGCTGTTACGTGATGGAATAGCCAGTAGTTATTATCTCCATAATATCTTGATTTATGTGCTACAAGCATTATCTTTAAACAGTTGAATCATTGTGTTCCTCTCTATCTTAATTTCTATGTTGCGAGTGATTGATCATCCTTTTTTCCCCTTTCTTCTTCTTTTTTCCATTTTGACCGTGTGCATCATTGATATCTCGACTAGCTTTCGACATCATAATGATGCAGAATCTAGGTGTAATAGGTATATTTTTATATTAATATATTCTTTTTATCACAATTTTTTTGTACTTATGAATGGCCAACGGGACATGAGATGTGAGGATCATTCTCACATAGGATCCGTCACGCGAACATGACTCCCTGCGATCGATCGATGGAGTCGACTGTCGCGTGGTCTAAACATAAGGTGACATTAACTGAAGGAGCCGCTGGCGCTGGCGCTCGGACCACATAGATTACAGCCTTACTCCAGCGCCGCTGTCGAGTACTGTACGTACGTATGCATAGCCGTACGTGAGGGTTCAATTACGAATTATTACGCGTGCGTACGTTGCTCCTGAATCCTGATCCACGCCCTTGCAGGATCCAGCGGGATCGAGGCTCCGGTACTCGATCGGTGATTCGAGCCAGGCCTCACAAGTCACAGGGAAGGAAGTTTTCTACAGCTTATGTGGCAGAGGAAGGCAACCTCGGTGAAGGAAAGCATTCAATTCCATGACTAGAATAGGTATATATAGGGAGAGAATATACATATTTCCTTTTGCATGTGATCCATTTCCAATTTTCTATCACGATCTTGATTTTACAGATATAGTGCAACTGTTTTACTATGGCTTACATTGTTTTTTTTTTCCGAAATGTCAAAGTGATACGTCTACAATTCAAGTATCACACAACGTGGATACAAAAATCAACCAGATAAAGAAGGCCCTAGCCATCTAATCTCTTATGATGTAGTCACCCACTCCGACAGAAGATAGTCTGTACGACCATCATCATTCGAGTACATCTATGGCTTACGTTGTGTTATCCAGGCAAGTGGAAAATACAAACCCATCGTTTGAAAGAGTCGCTTATCTAAAGCAAAAGTGCAAGAACCTGCATCTGGCAAAACTGGATCCAAATTGTGGTATCTCCATTCTATGTACAGATTACAAAATACGTAGGGGGCCTTGGGCATTGGTGCGGCATTACAGTGCCGATTGATCGGGGACATCATCGTTCATCGATGACATGCTAGCAGCTGGAAACGAAAAGAAGCAAGCAAAATACACCACAATATGGGCGCACATCGGCGGGCACTAATTAAGCAAAAAGTACACCAGGAGATCAGCTAGCGACGAAACTCGATCAGCGGCCGGCCGACTTATCGCCGGCACTGGCGGCGACGACGGCGTAGGGCGCGGGGCAGCGGCCGTCGTCGAAGTTCTTGGCGTAGCTGGCGGCGTCGTAGCCGAACGTGATGGGCCGGGACCTGGAGGAGGCCGCCGCCGGGGAGGAGCTGCAGACGCACCTGGTCTCCTGCGCCAGCCGCCTCAGCAGCTTCCGCCACGCGCGGTGCCCGCACCAGCCCACGCCCGGGATGGCGTCGCGCGCCGCGAGCTGCAGCCGCCGGACCACGACGGCGGCGGTGCCGCGCTGCCGGCCGGCCGGCGGCCACGAGGGGGAGGAGGGCACGCAGGCCGACAGGTTGACGGAGCGGGGCGGGTCAGTGGTGGCGCCCATGCCCATGGCGTGCTGCTGTCGTGCCGCGGGGGAGACAAGGGGAGCTGGGGGAGGTGGCGAGATCGGGAATGAGAGGATTTCCTGGCGGTTATATGGGTAAGTAGCATGTCGCGACGAGAGAGTGATCGATGGTATTTTTGTGACGCTGAGCGGACAAGTGGTAGAGAGGAGATAGTGTTGAGAGAGGTTAATTTTGTGGTGGTTGCATGCATGCCCGGTTGATGCTATTATTAGACAGGGAAGTTAATTTTGTGGTTGTTAGTAGTTGCATACATAGATATGTAAGAACGGTTCTTGTGGAGCTTTATAGCAAAGTTTCTTTTTATTTTGTGTATGCTTTGAATCAACATTTCACCATTTGGCCATCTGCTCATATGGTAAAAAAAAATGAGTATAAACTCTTAATTTCTTTTCTTACAACAATGCGTACAATTTTTTTTTTGAAACGAGGTAAAAGATTTGCCATTTTCATTAACAGAGAATAAGTTTGTAGAGGTTTTTAGTCTTGGTGCCTAAGATAAACCCTAGTACTTTGCACAAAAACCTACTCTCCTGGCATTACATTGCTCAGATAAATCGCTCCGGCCCTTCCCCATATTGTGGCCTCTTCTTTAACCCTCGCAACTACAACGAAAAAGGGGGAGGCATGGTGACGAAAAACCCTAGCATTTTGTTTCATCCAAATCTCCCACGAGACGAGCATGGATAGGGAGGCCAAAACTTTGCCGGGGCGCATCTTGTCATGAGTACAAACTGTAAACTCAAGTACCTGTCTGGCATGTGAAAAATCTCCTCTCAATAATTGTAATACCGGCCCGTAACGTTTTAATTTGATATATCTGAAGCATGATTCAGTTTGTGAGAGACGGTCCTAACTTTTTCCCTAGTGAACCATAAAATAAAATTCAAACAACTCAGTTTAGCCAATGCAAGCAGACATCTTGCAGGGAGCAAGTTCTGGCGAAAAAAGGTGAATGCTCCCGGTCTACCTTTAACTGGATAGATACTATTTCGATCCTAGGTCATGTCTTAGGTGTTCAATTTTGTTGCTGCGGTTGGTTCCACCGAAATTGACCACATTTGATATAAAAAAACTCATTTGTTTGTCTATATACGTCTATTTTTAGAATTGATGTTTTTTCTGCATCATTTCGATCAAATCTGAGGTTTGTGTTCTGTTAGGAAACATGTTACGTATGATTACTATAAATATAATTTTTTTACTACGGAACACCCAAGAAAAGTACAAGATGCAGATCACGGGTCATGTCATCGTACCAGTTGAAGATCAAGCGTAGAGGATTTTTGCCTACGGTCAGTTGAGATGTCCATGAATTCTTCTCTATCTTTGTCTAAATTTTTTAGCAAGAAAAGGCCTAAGACGGTTAAACAAAATTAAGCGACATGGACACTTTTCCAGTAAATGAAACGAAGTTGTTTCTCTTTTCCTACGGCAGGGCTGAGCTGAGCAGTAGAAGCTTGATGAGAGTTGAAGCAGAGGTCCTGATCCTATAAGCTACACGAGGTGGAAAATCACGTGGACTGTGCGCGCCAAATCCGTCAATCAACAACATTATTCAGAGCAAATGTCGAAACGTGAAGAGAAAATGCACCCAAAATCCTCAATTATGGAATTCCCCACGATGGATTTTTCTGGGATACAGCAGCACTTTGTAGCAAATCACTGTGAACTAAGCATGTTTAAGCAAGTGATCGGTTCATTCGATGCACGTTAGGGGTACGGTCTTCGAACAATGAACCGATCATCCATGATTTTCAAGGCCAGCCGCAAGTGGCAGGGAGGTAACGAACAACTGTCAACCCAAATCTTAAGGGCCAAATATATACTAGCTGACTAGGAACACCAATGCGTGGAAAACGCAGCGTGCCATCCTTATTTTCCAACACTGGAATGCTAATCCCTGAGGGAAACCCATCACACTTTGTCCAGCTGGTGATATAAATTCTCCACGTGCCGTCTACTGCAGTAAGGATGGCAAATTTGGTGACTAAATCGGTCCATAAAGGCTTCATGTCAGACAAAAAATGGCTAAACAGGTCAGCAAATATTGCAAAGAACTGGCAGCCACATTGTGATCTCTTTCCGTAGTCAGGTGTGAGTGAAATGTCAGTCTTAAAACTCCCATGAGACATCTTCTTTCCCTCTCTGCTACTACCTCAGTTCCAAAATTCTTGTCGTGGTTTTAGTTCAAATTCGTGGTTCAATTTTGAACTAAAACCACGACAAGAATTACCATGGTGGCCTTCAGTCTTCAGAAGTTGTATTTAGCTTTTCTCTCCATCTCATCAAACATCTAGTCCATCATCTGGCACTGCAGCAATATTGCGTCCAAAACCATCCTGACTTCCCTAGACTGGCCCAGGGATCCATCATCTAGCGCTGCAGCAATCGATGAACACACACTGATTTTAGCACTGACCTTTACATTTCTACACCAATCACACCACAACAAAATTGCAAAAATCTTCAGTTCCCAGGACAACTCACCTGCTAAAGGAACCAATATCTCATTAAACAGAAAATCTGAAAGGAGAAAACAAAATGGATGCCAAACAATGAAAAATGTCACTTTTATGCTATTTACATTTGTTGCTGCTTCAAACCTTAAACAAACTCTCTTCTAATGCATAAACACATACTGCACAATACATGGGTGAGAACCTTGCTACATCCACAGGTAAATCCATTGTTGCCATCGTTAAAGCTACCTTCTAGAAGGAATTACAGATCCATCCTGTACTGGCAAATCGTCAGAAAGTTATAGATGCCAGTTTGTCACTGATGAGTTGGTAAAAGTCCCAGCACATTAAGCAGACCAAAAAGTTTCCATATCGATCTTTTGTCTTCAAGGTTAAATTGGGCTTGACATGAGGGCCTACAGATCGGAAAATGTTTTATATATCTAGCTCCTATAGTATCGTCAGTATTCACGAGTTACCTCCAAATAATTTGACCGGGAGAATGTAACATTCGGAGTACCTTGTTAGAGGATGTAACAGCAGTTCTCCACGGTGGATCCTGTGTAGTGGGTGGTCTGTCCCTGAACAAAGTAACCACTCTTGACTGGGTGGGTCTTTCTACTATCGGCCGTTGTGGCATCTCTCTCATGACCCATAAAACAAATCCTGACGGCACCGACGAGCCTACAAAACAAATTACATTAACGGAGCGTATGTGTCTTGTGATTCCTGTAAATGGAACAATCAGGGGCAGTAAACAGATCAATGGAAAAAAGAAGATATGGATGGTAAAACCACAATACACAATGTTTTGTTCTTTCCTAGCACAAGGTTAATTGCTCGGATGTGTATGCAGAGTTCATTTACTGTCCCTATTTCCATTGTTAGAGATAATACACCGGATGAGTAATTATGTTTCTAAAAGGTATACACATTAGTGCACATGTTTGATTTTTATATATACAGTTGATTAGCATAACATCCTTTAGGTATGGGGAGCTGGGCTGCAGAATTAGCAATAAGCACATAACATAAAGGCAAGCACACACCACTCCATATAACATACCAGAGTGAAAAGGAAGACAAACTCTTTTCATAGCTAATCTAACACCGAACACCTATAAAATTTTCAACTATGCCACAACTGTACCTTTTTGTTTTACCCCAAAGTTGGATGCACCAGTACGGTAACAAAATCCAGAGATTGAGCAGTTCAATCTAATATTAAGGCTGGGATCATCAAATCAAGACCGGCTTCAAGGTGGAGGGGGCTCATGGTCAGAGAGACTATGTTGTGTGCATGCATAAGCTACGCCTAGCACAGTACCATAATTTAATCCTTTTACTAACTTCCAGTTTTATGCACTATCATGCGTATGAACATATATCTGATGGGTAATGGTAAAGTGAGCAAAAATAATAATAACCCCATCCTAATATATAATAAAATGCTATGATTCAGTTTACTGTTATTCTAGGCACAGAACAACGCAAGGTTACCTATTAAATAATATATAAAAAGTATAACAGCATTTTTGATGATGTCCACATCTGTCGAGTACCAATACAAAAGCACCTGCAGTAACAAGTACAGCGGAATGCAGGTCATTTAACAATTTAACTGCCAGCTCATGTATTATGGAAAATTGTATTGGTGTAACTGAACTTACTGGAACATTAGTTACAAGTGCTAGTACAGCTGAAGATGAGAAACAAATCAGGGAGACAGCAGCTAAACTGGCAACCTGCAGAGAAACAATACTTGACAATTTGATATGGAGAAGCATGTTGCTCAAAGGTGTGGCTTGTTTAATTTTTCTCTATATTTTCCTAATACAGTGAAATATTCCAATACGATTCTGTTAATGCATGCCACACGTAGAGTGATCTCGAGAGAAATATACCTTCCATTTCTCAGTTGACACAGTTTCAGAACGCACTTTGCTCATCTTCGAGAATAATAATGCACCTTAACAAGATCAAGATCATCAAACCAAGATGGCAAAGGCAAGCCAAGAACATGTTAAAACACGGAAGCTTCACACTCTGTAAGTCATAATGATATGACAAAATCTACTACTAGTACCAAATGAATGCCAGAAAATTTAGCAAGGTGAACAAGGGACAAAACAGAAAATGACTTGTACTATAAGACTTAATCTACTGGGATGCATACAGGCAAATGAAAGAAAGGTAATCTTAGGTTGAGAATATCCTGAATTGGCATCTAGGACAAAATTGTGACATGATGACATGATGTACATCTAGACGGTATTATATGCTTACCATAACATGCCAAAGCACCGCCAAGTACTAGAACAACTACTGAAAATACATCCAAATAAACCTGCAAAATAAAAATGTTTGACTAACGTCTATAAAGCAATCATGTTAACTAAATAAGAGGTTATAAAATTACTGGAATAGGTGAAATCCCAAATTTATCAAGGTAGTGGTAAAATATGAATAAAGTGTGTGATAAACAAAAGATGACATGCAAGCAAATGTTTTTCCAAAACTGACACAAGGGAAAAGACTACTATTTATAGCACGCGACTTGAGACAGAATACAAATAGAACAGGTTCTGAAACTCAAGGGAAAAGAAGAAGAAAAAACTAGGACCATCTCTAACAACATCTCATGTTTGGTCTGTGAAGTATCCCATTATTCTTCACACATTGATTTGACAAGGGAAATAAAAACAAACAAATATATTCTCCCCGTCTACTTTCTGCAATGGTATAATTGACCGCCGAGGCCATCAAACGTGTCTCAAATATCGTTCATGGCCGGTTCGGTTGCCCCTGCCGCCCAGATCGTCCCTTCGTGATGTTGTGTCTAGCCTACCAGGTCATCTAGTCTATTTTGGCTACCTCATGATGCCTCTATACAACAGGCCCGGTTACATGTGTTCGACTCTATTAGAACAACTGACTGTAGCCATATACACATATTCATGGTTTTAAAGGCGTCCGCCTAGGCGTCAAGGCGCCCCCCCTCCGCCTTGGAAAAACGACCGCCTTAGGCGCCTAGGCGCCTAAAGCGTCCGCCTAGGCGCCAAGGCGCCCCCACTTCGCCTTAGGACGCCTTAACGCCTTAAAAACCATGCACATATTCGACATCAATACCAACATCATGCCTCCGTGTCCACAATATAACAAACTTGCATCCTGTTGTGAAACGGAATTTGCTAAAAGATGTAACAATGCAATTTGTGCATACCCCAACATAGAGTACTTTGGGTAGCACACTAGACATTTGACTTCCATTGTTGATAAATAACATTTCATATTTATTTGGGATAAATATGGTAGTTTTTTTTCAGTTGTTAAAAACAAGAATAATTATGCACAAAATAGGCGCACCAAATGCACGGCAACACAGAGAACTGGATATAAAACAAAAATGAGGTATGCCTTGAATGGATCAGAAGCAAGACTAGCTAGATTTCCAGATACGACTGTAAAGAGGCATTTGAGAGATGATATGCAATATACAGGTACAGGTTGTATTCAAGAATACATATAGGGTGTTTTGGTTGCCTGCATAAGGGCCAACCAGGCCCGCCTCATGCAAGTTTTAGCTGTTTGGGTGCCAGCACGAGGCCACTTAGGTACCCCTGCCCTTTGTATGAGGTAGAAGTGACCTAGAGCCTTGCTTATGTAACATGTGGTTCTGACGGTAGTAAACCATGTTGGTCCTTTTGTGGTAAACTTGCTTATGCAGTATTGTTGCTTTAATGGTGGTACTAGTTAATGTGCTTTAGTTGCTTTGTGGTTAAGTTCTTACGTTGCTTCGGGTTATGTGCTTATGTTGTAGTATGATGTGGTGTGGTCTGGTGTGGAATGATGAAGTGTCGGGTAACCTCACTACTCCAATAGGAAGTGACCACATCAGGGCATTTGCAAGCTACCAAACACGAGGAGCATGCATCACAGCCCAAAACTACTCATGCAAGCAACCAAACGCCAGGCCAAAATGGCCATCGGGCCTGTCCCTGGCCCTATGGCCGGCTGGCTCGCTAGCTCATGCAAGCAACCAAACACGCGGTTCGTAGGTCCTTGTGATCGATGAAATTATGCAGCCGGAGGGGCATGGCGCGCCAGACTAACCAACCCATCCACAAGACATGATCTAGAGCCTATCTTATAGCCTGAAGAATAGCTGAGGGAAGGTAACGTGTCGGGTGTGCTAGAGGGAAGAAAATTGATTGCTAACAATGACCTTTTTGTTTTCCTTTTCTAAGTGAACTTCATGGGTGTTTTTGACAAGCTTATCATTCTTTTCCTTCACCACTGGAAATGGGACTTATTCTCATGGGCGTATATCAAGTTCTCACTTTATACTACATTTACAGGGCTCTTCAACATTTCTCTCTTTTTGTGCAGTATTGCAACAGGATATAAATGTTTGAAAAGAATGCATGTTATGTAAGACCAAAATGCAGCATCAAAGAAGAACCAAAGCAGGATACAGTAAGTTGCTGGTCCTCGTACCTTTTTCAGTACTGATGAATCAATCGGATTTTCTCCCCTACCAAGCCAGATGAGGATGGCAAAGGTGAGCATAACAACAAATGACAGGACGAGCACCTGCAAGAAAAAAAATATTAGGCCAGTAAAAGGTGCTGTATAACAGATATTATATCACGGTAGAAGCACTGTAGAAATAAGACGAGAAAAAAAATCTCCAAGCACTGTGTCTAATGTATAAAAGGCACATACCCCAGCAATATGTGATCTGTGTGAGCCAGAGATAAAAAAAGAAAGTCATGGCAACCAGTGAGTTTAATGACGGAAACAAGCTTACCAATATCACAAATTTTTGCCGGCTTCCAAGCTGTATTCCTGAGAAACACTTCCGACGAATATCAGCAGGACGGGTGCCAGGTTTGGTTTTTGTTTTGTCTAGTAACGCTTCATGGTGACTCCTTATATCATCTTCATCTTCATCATTTGTCTGATGACACAGGTCAACCCTGTAAAACCATTACTTTTTAGAAACATAAAAAAGGCACCTGCAATTGTGAACAAGAAAACAGAAACATGAAAGTGCAACATGAAGCCTTCATCACATCATCAGGAAACCTAACTATCAGGGAGAGTAACGGAAGTATAAAGGATTTGTGTTATCATGCAAGCAAAAGAGCACGATTTTGATAAGGATCAAAATATAAAACGCAATTGTACCCACATGTCCCAATGCATATAGATAGATGTCATCCTGACATTTGATTTCCCATTGGCACTAGAGAGGATTCCATTAGAGTAACTGCATAATGTGTTACCCATTTAATAGAAAGAGAGCTTAACAGAAAGAGAGTTATTGAGGTACAGTGTGGGAGGCCTCAAGGTGAAGGGGTTCTATGGTGAGTAATATTTTGTATAGATGAGATATGGTATAACATACAGAGTTAAAAGTGGTGTTTATATGCCTTAGGCCTGTACAAAAGGATGAGAGTATACCAAGTGAAGTAACTAAAACGAGTCTTTTTTAGGAATAGATAAAGTGAGAGTAAGGATGTCTTCAATATAAATAACATCCAGGCCTAATGTCAGCTTGTGACTAGGTCCCACACTGGGAGTTATATATGGGCTGGGGTCATCTAAAAGTTCACTTGTCCTCGAATGAAGTGTATGACGTGACTTAAAGTCCCTCATTTGTTATGGAAACTAACTGGTTGTGTGAAAGTGTAAAGTCGATTACTTAGGCTGCATTTGGCATTGCAGTGGTTATGATAATCCCATTTTCTCAACCCGCTTTTGTCTCACCTATATCAAGCATAGTACAAAATGTAGGGAAAGTCCAAAGGGAACACATGATTCGTAATCTTAAACAACTACCGCAGCTCCATGTATAATGTGCCTAACTACTTAACTAGGCGCCAAAAAAATTACTCTGACTCACCAGAATGACAGCAATAGTAGAAAAGAAGCGAGAAGCAATATTTGTGGACTAGCTGCAAAATAATGATGCTTTAAACTCTTAGATGATTATAAAACAAGATAAGATAATAGCACAAGTGGATAAAAGTGGAAGGACAATTGAAAAGCTAAACATCCAGGACAACATACCCATAAGAACAAATCCACATCCATGTACCCAACAAACCCATCCCTCACAAGTAGCGATGATGGTAGATATGAAATACGCAAGGAACACTGCCACGTGATTGAAAGAATGGAAGTCAGTACTAACAATGCAAGTCATAAAGTATACAAGGAACACCGCGACGGATAGAAAAAAGAAAGTACACATTGTTATGCTGATTAATTACTAGAACAACGACAAGCACTTATATTCTGAAAATATGTCAATGATGAAAACTATTTTGCAAGAACTATGACAACTGCACTTACGAAGGACATACTGGTTGCCTACAAAAGGACATATTGTCGACAGCAAAGTAGCCGAATAACTAAAATAGCATGCTTCTTAATATTTTTAAGTTGCAAGTCGATTTAGAATTAATTATGCACTAATATGAAAAGCATTTGGCACTGCAGGAGCTATTACAACTCCACTTCTGACACAACATGCTGGTTAATAGAGAAGCAACAGCTTGACCAGAATAATGTTTCTTTCTGCCTCCAAAGTTGAAGAAAATATTATTAATTAGGCAGTAATCAATACTATCCTCAATCAAAATATTACGAGTGTATCAAACCTGTCAGAAGGAAAATTGTGTTATAGAAAACACTCTAGGTTTATTTTCACTGGTACCATAAAGCAATCAGATGCATAATCAAAGCTTAAATAGTAGTAAATCAAGTTAGCATGAACTACAAATTGAATGGTAGCAACCATATTGAACGCTTGAGAGATTCATTAACCAAAAACTATGTTTGCAGAAATTTTCAATGTACAACAATGGGAAACAATATCAGGACACAAGGTACAAAATGGTTAAAAAACATATAATGTATTAATACTTGTCTCACCTATGTTGCATAGGCCAATCATAAAATGGAATATCTGCAAGAGATTTAATATACTGTTAAAGATCTGGCAGCTGAGGTCATAGCTCAAATTGAAATAGAAGTCAAAACATCAGTTCATCGAATTAAATCATCATGCCGAGCTCTGGTATGAAAACCCAATAGACCAATTATTGATTTGTGATTCGACTTATCACATGCAAGAATCCTTGTCACTCTTGCTTCCAAAAACAAATAGGGGCTGCTAAATAGTAGTAATTTGGTAATCTAAAGCAACTACACAGAGACCCTGCATGCTGCAGCAGGAATTTTTTGTCATACAGAAGATGTAAAATATAAGGGCCAAAATAACAACTTATTCACGACAACCAATTAACCATAATTTTTTTTAGAGCAATCATAAGTCCTTAGCATTAGGCATTTGGACAGCATGAACACCAATCACATCATTGTTTTGCATACCTTTTGCCGTGTCCATCCATGTTGCTGATTGTGCCTGTGAATTCTTGCCAACTGCAAAATCACAATCACGGTGATTCATGGTAACGGGATTTACAATACAAGATACAAATAACTCAATTAGGGGAAAATGCACAGGAAACTGGCGGCAGTAATTCTATCCCATATTTCTACTCTATTCCATCCAAAAATTGAAATTTCTACACCTTACGCTATAGCCTATTGATATTAGTAAAAGAAACACTGACCACTCCAGGAGACACCTACAGGATGACAAGACAACAACCATGTGTTCATTGACCTACACGACTTGTTGGTCAGAAGGTATGGTCTTTTTTTTTTGAGAAAACCAGAAGGTATGGTCTGACATCGCTTCAATTTTGCTGTCGACCAATGGTTGGTGTCAATCGAATAGAAGAACAAAAATCGGTTCAAACACTGGTGAGACTATTAGCGGGATGTTTGACGTGGTTTTTTATTGCATGGTCAAGAGGATGAGTGGTTATTTAAAACCTAAGGATCGATAAGAGGTGATTGAAGGGCCTATCCACACCTCGAGGATTGCAATGGTGCACTAGATGGTACGCATATTCGGGCATTCGTTCCTGGTGACCAACAAGTGAGATACATTGGAAGGTCAGGCATTGCATCATAGAACATGCATTTCATGTATGCACCAATTGATCAGCCAGGTACCATGCATGACATAGGAAGTGTTATATCATGCTATGAGAGTAGATCGAGATGTCTTCCCGCATCCTCAATAGGGTAAGTCACTCTGGCATATGGATAATTTCGTCTCTTTAATGGTCATTTATCACTGACTTATGTTACTTTGTGTTAAATGCCAGTAGATATGTTCAAGTAGATGCCAACTATCCTAACCGTCCAAGGACCAGGGTGATAGATATGTTCCTAAGTTTCAAGGCGTTGTGAAGCCAATTTACTCCAAAGGAGAAGTTCAATAGAGTGCACTTGTGTAATGTGATTGAATGAACATTTGGTATGCTGAAGGCAAAGTTGCAAATTTTGCTAAAGATGCCTAATTATCCAATGGACAAGCAAAAAAATGATTGTTATAGCTACCTTGGCGCTTCACAACTACATATGCGGGCATCAAAGTGGAGATCGACATTTCCATAAGTGCCATTGAGACAAGTTATATGTTCCAATCATCCATCGAAATACGCAAATCTCAAGATGCATCAGATGCTTTGACGTCAGAACTGAATGAGGATTCTATGCATACTTTCGGTAACGAGCTTGCAACCGATATTAGTCTCTTTTGGTGACATGCCTAGGTCATGCATTCTGTTCACGGAATTGCAATTGTGATTGTCGAATTGTGTGGTGAACCTAGTTAGTGAAAAATTTGTCATCGGGGTAAGCTGTTGTTGTACATGTGAACTTTTCATTTTTCATGTTCATGTGACTGGTTGGCCAACAATTGAAAAAATGGCTCACCCTCATCTTAAAGCAGCGATGCACCCAGGAAAAAAAAAGGTAACGTTGTACCTTGCAGCAATTAGGTTTTTGAGAGGAGGAAAGAGAAATAGGATCACTCAAGTGTACATCAATCAACCTTTGAAATGCCCACAAAAAATATCAACCAGGAATCTGGAGCTAACATGTTAGCCAAACAGTTCATACCGCTCCAGAGTTCACAAGTAGTGCTGGAAAAAGGCGGAGTTAAGATCTGGAGCTGAAAAGGTGGAAAAAAAAAGGTTGACTGGAGCTCTTCCAAGCAGGGCCTGAATTTCGTTTGTGTTGATCTTATCAAGTTCCGTCGTTGGTTGTGTCTTGTGTGGCATGTTTGAGCCCCAACATCCTAAATTTTTGGCTTCGTCGCTGCTGGTCGTTAAGCTACAGATAATGTTTGTGGATCCGATGCATGTAGCAAAGTAGCAACACATGAACTGACGCAGCTAGCTTATCTCATTGCCTACCTGAGCGAGCAAAATTACCATACACAGAAGCTCGTGCTATCTCATTTTCCCCATTAATCACAAATCCACGCATCATACGTTCATTAATCACAAATCCACAAGCACGGGACAGTCAGATTGAATCGACTCACCTGCACGAATGCAGCGGCAGCAATGGCAGCATCGATGACAGCGAGCGCGGTCTCAGCTGCGATGATCGGCAGCGGCAGGCAGCCCCCGCTGTCCCCGCTGGCAGCGGCGCGGGCGAGCCCGTCGCGGCCCATGCCGGCAGACGGGGCGCTCTGCTGCGGCCGTCTGAGGATCAGCGCGCGGCTCGGGGCGCCGGGCGGCGCATCTCGCGGCGGGTGGGAGGCCCAGGGCTAGGGTTCCGGTGAGGATTGGAGCGGGGAGAGGAGCTCGACCGGAGGCGGAGGGGGCGGGGCGGAGGTGGAGGTGGAGGAATTGACTGGAGGAGGCAGCACCTGTTGGATTGGAAAGCTCCGGGGACCTTGGTCGATCCCGGTGAGTGCCAACGGGGATGTTCGGCTGATGCGAATGTGGGGCCTGCCCTGGAATCACCGTCCGTTCGTTCGTACAGCCCGCTCTTGCTGTCTCATTCACAGCGCATTGGTGTCCTTTCGTTGTTTCCGACAACATCGAGGTGTTCAGTTCTTTCCTGCGTCTTTCACAAAAAAAAAAGTTCTTTCCTGCATCTTTCTTACCAATTTTTTTTCTTTAGAAGAAGTCTTCATGAAGTGAGTGCCTATCGAGTCCGTTAATCTCTAGAAGAATTCTCAAAGAAAACTCTAAACTGAAAATAAAATCAGAAAGAGTGTGTTGAGCTTTTATTTTCCCATTTTAAGTAACACAAGGACAACTCGTCTATATTTTTCTAAAACATAAGACTAAGCAAACCGTCACCCCGATCAAATTATGACAAAACTTCTATGATGGTCCTAGTGACGGCGCGAAACTGTCACCAGGATCAAACCGATGATGAATTCTGATATTAGGTGAGAAAATGGGGTTGTCACTAAATACCAGGTTGTGTTGTAGTGCATGTGGCCCTTGTCTGGCTAGAGGCGGGTGGTAACACGAAGCTCCAAGCGCGGCGGGGGTCACCATCTCGAGGACGTACGGTGGGTGAACCATTTGCAGCTCATATGGGTTATGCATTCCACCTTGCATCAGGACGAAGCCTGAAGACACCACGTGATCGGTGATCTCTTAGTGGTGGGCTGTATGGAGAAATGGTCGATGGTGGAGCCGTGACCATGGTTTGAGGGCGAGGCAGGATTGATGCTCTAGGGTACGTTTGGTTTACGCCTGCACCCACCCTACGACATTTTCGGCGTTACCAAAATTTTGGCAAAGGAATTCTACACCCACGATTTGCCCACAACCAGCGAAAAAGTGAACTGCAGCACGTGGGGTGGGGTGGGCTAGCCAATATTTTGGCAGCCAACCAAACATCACCAGCAGCGAGATGGGCGTGCCAATTTTTTGGTAAGGCCACCGCTGGCTGCAAACCAAATGTACCCCTAATTCCCACGGTGTTGGTTTGCGCCAGCTTGAGTATGAGTCATGTCGTCGTGAGATCCATGCTTCTGGCGTCAATGAAGTCGTAACTCGTTGGGTGGAGCTTGTGGAGCCTCAAAACTCTCGATGCACGGTCGATCAGAGCCTCTTGGCGAGGCCTTGTTCTGTTTTCATCGGGGTTCACTACTCAAGAACCATTTGGAGCAGGATGCCTCGAGAGGAGCTTGGGGAGGGGGATGCCCATTTTTTCACTCTCGACATGCTCAACTTCCGCTCCATCGTGGGCTTGCTCGTGTCAACTTCATTTGAAACTTGCTTCAGTGGGACACATCTAGCTTTTTTGACTTCAGTAAATTTCAATGAGGGGAGGTTTTCCCCGCAGTCAATGCCACTGTTGTAGGTTTTGTTGTAGTACAAAACAACAACATGATGGACTTATGTTGAAAATCATCGTACACTAACAAGTTTTGACAAGACTGTATTTTTTAATGCATTTTGCTCGCCCCGTCGGATCGCAACTTAAAGATATGTTAGGAAGGTGTCGAAGGAGGCTTGGTACAAGGCACGAGGTATACGGGACTTTCGAGTCCAACTCCAAGGCACTCTTTCTCAATGTTGATATGAGTCCTTCTCAGGTTCTACCCTAGGCTCACCAAACATATCTTGGAGCTCTAGTTCCCTCTCCTTGATTTCATTCAAGTGCTAGTGAGTTGAGTACATGTCCATGGGGGTTATTGATAGTTTAGAGGTTCCTTACAAATGACCATGATGTTTTGACTCATAGGACTAGATGCACTCATTATGCAAAATGTATTTTAAATGCATTTTAAATGTCAAAAAGTTCCAAACAAAAGTTTCGATTGTATATCCGGGCATTCTATGTTCACACAAAAAGTTTCACGAAAAATGACATTAAATTTTTTGTGACCTGCATAAAAAGATAAAAAATGTCTCGTGAAATTTATTTTGTAGCACTGGAATTTAACTTTTTACACAACTCACAATTTTTTTTCATGAAACTGTTTGTGTTAAAATAAAATATCTGTATGTACACCCGAAATTTTGTTTGAATTTTACATTTTAAATATGATTTTTTGGTAGTGGGTATATCTACAGTTCAACACCTACGATTCAAAACAGATTTTTTTCCTAGGACTACCCATATTTTTGGTGGGTGGAAGGTTAGTGGAGATAATCTTTGCCCCACTAGCCATGGTGGAAATTCATGATCCATAGCGGACTAGCCCATGTATCATTCCATCTAATGGATTTTTTTATTTTGGCCTTCATGTCTATGACAATTTTACCCATGGGTACGGGTACCCGCGTGTACCGTACCAATATGGTAATATGGGCATATTATATATATTTTTTGAAGTCAGTATGGGCATATTTTTTACCCATGGGTAATACCCATACCCTATATATCAAGTCTTTGGTAGGGCATGGGTACATTCCCACGGGTAAAACCAAACCCAACCTATCTTGACACGACATATGTGCCCGACCATCCTCAACATGTCGCTAAAAGGCATGGATTTGCACTCCTTTCTTTCTTTATTTAGCCCCAGCGGGTCGACGACAAGTAGGAGCATGGAAAGTAGGCTACATGCAAGTGGAGGGTAGGAGAAAAATGGTTGTGATGTGGCAGCACACGTCCGGCTATGAAATACTGTCTAGTAGTACCCGTCAGGTATGGGTACGGGTAAAGTTTTATACCTATGGGTACGGGTATGGATAGAGTTTTGTATCCACGATATAAGGGTATGGGTATGGTATTCCTCTACCCTGAGAGAGCTCAAAACTTCTTTCCATTAAAGTCGCAACCTGGCATGATTGGGCTCTTTTCACCTTTCCTTCACGATATTTATACGCTATCAGTCACTGAGGAATGCTTAGGCTTAGAGGGTGGTCCCCCTTTCTCGCGCCTCTGTCAACCACATCATAATTGTTTGCTTCCGCTTTCCTCGCAGAGTTTGTTCTCCAAAATAAGAGGTCAAGTAAATATTGAATGTGGTTGGATCACCCAAAGATGATCATCTCATGACTATTGGGAAAATCAAATCAGATAGTTCATAAGCAAGCTGACCTTAATCAAGTAATTATGAGAATATATATACACCTAGTGCTAATAGACAAGAATTACTTCCGACAAGGGGATCATTGCATTCTAGACTTCTTTCTATTTCTAGTTCTAGACTCCTCTCAAACTAGCTTTTTTGAGGGCTTGCTAGTTGAAACGGAGCATTTTGTCCGTGAAAGAATGTTCTTGTTTTGGAAAAACCAACGCCAAAAGCCTCTATTGATGAACCGGAAGATAGACACGGGCAAACATCTATGTGTAGAAAGCAACCGGGTTCAAACAGAGATTGACTATCTCCACTATCTCCTTTTCTTGCTCGGTCTGGGAGAGGTGGCGAGTTAGTAGTTGTAGGTGGCAAAGTGGTTTTGTTACCTAGTCCAATAGTAAATCATGTCTTAAATTTTTCCTGTCGTCTTCTCTCTTGTTTTGAATTGTTGACTATGGCTTGCTTGCACTGTTTTTCCCTAGTCCATTAGGAATGCCTCCATTTCACTTAACTTTAAGGGACGCAAATGAGGACTGGGATTCAGTAACTGGCCCATGACCAGTCACGGCGTGCTAGGCCCCCTTTTATCCAACGTTAATCTTCCATCCAACAGTTGAGATTGATCTAAAATTTAAACTCGAAATTTAAATATTTCAGAAAAAATTGAAAAATTCTAGTAAACGGTATATTGTCCATTGTGCATTATGAGAAAGTTTCGCTTCATTTGGATAAGTGGTTTATCATGTTTTATATTTTGATCTTAAAAAGTTATTAACTCATAAACGAGTGATCCAAATGACATGAAATTTTCTCAGAATACCTATAAAGATGTATACAACTTATTGGAATATTTTCATGTTTTTTCTAAAATATTCGATTTTCGAGTTCAATTTTTGGATCAATCTGATTCATTGGATTGGCAGCAAACGGTGGATAAAGGGGTCCTGACACGGCGTGACTGGCCATGGGCTAGTCACTGGATCCCAGTCCCGCAAATGATGGTTTTAAGGAGGATTCGCAAAATTTTAGGAACCAAGTGTTTATCTCGTATTCTTTATGAATGGCTGCATTTAGAATGTGTGTTCGTAGCCTTGAGCGTGACAGTGGCCAAATACAGGAGATTCCATTTGGAGGCCACGAAGGAGCTCGCATTGTGAAAACTAGATGATACCCTGCGCGTTGCTGCAGGACATTTACAAAATATTGCACACAAAAGTAAATAATCGATAGATTGGAATTGATGATGCAGAGGAAATAGGTACATGTAGGAGTATATATGTTTCTACTTAAGCTTATATCAATATATAAAATTGAATCTACCCTTCGGAGTAGATCACAATGTTCCAAAGGCTTCGATAGAACTTGACAGGAACAATAATGTTCGAGATGTCACTGAAAGGGGGACAATATTCACAATAGTGCAAGTTGAGTAAATTAAGACAAAAAGGCAGAAATACAAACAAAATGAGTACATATAGTATTTCTCAAGGATAATGAATGAAAAGAATAGCTCGTTTAACACCGAGTAGTCTCTGAACGAAACCTGCAATGAACAAATCAAAACTTCTAAAGGACCCCAAAATTACAGAAACACCTACGACGAAATTCGGTCCAAGAATCGTCCATGGCAGGTTTGTTTTGGGCTGTACTTGGGCCCAGGACAACAAATTAATTAACACTGCTCAATTAGCATGAGGTGGAGAAAAAATTGTACAGAGATAGGATAGAAAGTCATATGTGAAGCAGTATCTTGCATGAACAGTACTAACATCATCTGCCAACAGACAACATAAGATTCACGATTAAGTTTCAGAAGGAATAAAACGATGGAAAAGATAGCTTATATACAGAAATGGCAAAAAATATGGCAATAATTAATCTACGGATGACCAGTAGTTCGATCTTTGATCAACTCATGCTTGGCGTGGCTACCATGATCATTGGTCACCAAGATAAAAGGCAGATGATCGGTGCCCTACCAGATGAGGCTACGATGCTTCGTTGGGCATGTAGCGATGGTGTGTTGTGGGGCGAAATGTAGGGGCAGATGATCAGAGGTTGAAGGAAAAGAAGAGTAGTAGTGGATAATTAATGTCTGTGTGGTGCTTGGTCTCTCACAGCAAGAAACGGACTGGTTAGTGGATATTAAAAGGAGCCACAACGTGAGGCGCTGGGCTTAGTGTAAATCTCAAATGAAGAGCATGCGTCGAATATTATTGACCAACAATACTGGTGCCGTGCTAATGGAGTGAATGCATGAGGTGGTGCGGTGGTGGCAGGGAAGAATCTGAGTGGTTAATAAAAAATGGGTAATGACATGGCCTAGGTGCATGAGTTGCATGACATCGCTGTATGAGATTGGTTAGAGATTTCTTGACGTGGTGGATAGGCTGCATGTTGAGAGAATTCTTTGTAGTGGGTCTTTACTATTTAGATATAGAAGATAGTGCGCGAGGACACTTGAGATGCAGAAATGCAACCTGCAAGCGGCTACATGCAAAGCATAAGAGCATCTCCACCGGGGGCCTTCAAATTCGTGTCTGGCATCTCCAATGGAGGTCCAATTGGGGGTGCCGGACATGTGTCCGCCCAATTTTTGGAGGCCGTCCACAGCGGCGCACCCCAAAGGCCCACCCCCAAACGCGAGCAAATGATCGAACACCTTGCGGGCGTTCAAATTCACTCCAAAAAAAACTTAAACGATTCAAATTTCATTCATATTTTTATAGATAACAAAGCTTTTGAATGAAATTTGAAATACGCCGCCGTAACCCTAGCAGTCGCCGTCCCATAAGCTGTCGTCGTCGCTGTCGTCCTCGATCTTGACCACTGGCACGGAAGAGGCAGCGCGGCTGGAGGAGGCTCCGTCGTGGCGCGGCGCGTGGCTGGAGGACGCGCCGTCATTGCCCGGCGCACGGCTGGTGGAGGGGCCGCCGGAGGAGGAGGAGACTGTCATCGCCAGGGTCGCCAAGAGGCCCGGCGAGTCCTGCTCGATGTCGACCGCCAACTCGGAGAGCGCCGCCAGGAAGCCTGGGCTGTCGCCGTCGTGCTCGTTCCACATCTCGGACGGCACGTCGTAGCCGTAGGGGATGACCTCCACCGGCATTGCCTCCGCCCTGGGGCGACGGAGGAAGAGGCGCCCGCGCGGGCGTGGTGGCGAACGCTGGCGGCATTCGCGGATGGCAATGCCGCCACCATCGCGCGGCGGTGAACGGCGCTCCACCTTCACCACCTGGCGCGGCACGGGGCGCGGAGGGAAGCGTGGCACCGGCGGGAGGAGGCGGAACGGGATTGCGCTCCCCGTGGCGGCGCGCAGTTTCGATGACAGAGGCAACCGTGTGGCCGATTGCTCCCCACCATTCTTTGCGGCCGGTGGTGTTGTAGCGCGTGTCGCGCGATCTGGGGTTGTCGTTTGTGGCGATGACAACCGCCTGCTCGCGCTCGAAGCGCTCCATCCAGCGGCCCCAGTTGTCCTTGTCATCGTCGTTCTCGGGGAGGCACCGCTCCGCCGGCGTCATCCAGCTACGCTGGTGAGCGATGAATCGCCCCATCTGCTCGTCCGTCTCGGACAGCGGTGACACGGGGAGGCCACCTGCCGAGATGGACCAGTGCTTGGGCAGCCGGCAGTCGTGTGGCGCGAGGAGCCCGTACCGGTGCAGCTCCCAGGCGTCCTCGCTCAAGATGGTGTGACCGCTGAACGCCATGGCGGGCTCGCTGGAGGTGGAGAGGAGGACGGGAGTTGGAGAGGAGGGCGAGAAGGTGGAGAGGAGGGCGAGGTGGGTAAGCACGGCCACGGCGCCGGCTTTTAACATGGCGAGGGGCGGTGCGGCCGGCGTAAATGCGACGCGTAGGGAATCCGCAACGCCGGCCGCGTGGCCTGGCCGCCTGGGGAGCCGTCGCGTCGTCTGGCCGCCGTTAATGGCTTGCGTGGGAGCAGGCGCACCGACGTCCAGTCGCGTCGCGTTGGAAACCGCCGACGACTGCTGATACGTGCATTTTATATCATCATCTATACCACTTATACCACCATATTAGGATGTTATTTGCATTATATATCATTGTTTTTACATGTTTTAGATGATTTAGGGGACTTTCCTACAAAGTCCCTATTTTTAGTATTTAATTTCTGGGAGGCAGAAAACCTCCTTTTTCTGTTTTTATTGTTTCAGGAGCTACGAAGGCCCAATTAATAAAAGGAAAATTGCACAGCTGGTTTTTCTTCGGGAGAACACCAGAGGGAAGAAGAAGCAAGCGAGGAAGGCCACGAGGCCCAAAATGGGTGGGCCCACGCGGCCAGATTCCCTGACCGCGTGGGACCCACCAAATGGAGCCTCGGGCACTTCCTCGCCTGGGGCTTTTTAACGAGGTCTCCGTCTCGCCCGAAAAGTAACGCCCTAATTTTTACGAGACTATCCGAGGTCGCGGCGGCGGCGAAACTCCTGATTCCCTCCGAGGGGGATCAGATCCTGCTGCTCCGGAGCTCCGGAGAAGGGGGAAATCATCGTCATCGTCATCACCTCTCCTCCTTGGCGTGGGAGGAGGCCTCTACATCATCACCATCACCAAGACCAGCACCATCTCCGTGATCCACTCCGTCCCCTCGTAGTTTGAGAGTTGCTATACCCTAGATACTTGTCTTGTGCTACTATTCATGTTTGTGATTGAGTACTTGTCATTATTTGGTGGTGAAGTTATATTTTCAGATTGTGTTGTACCACTTATGCCACTGAATATCACCATGTTTGCACGTTGTGAGTAGTTCCCGTATGTTCCTGAGGGCATAGGATGAATTGGCAATGATTTATATATGACATGTGTTGGTATTTTGTCTAGTGTTTATCTTTTTGTGTGATTCTATGATGGTGTTGTGCGAACGTCGACTGCACAACACTTCACCTATATGGGCTCATAGGAGAACACCGTAGTGTAATGGCGTGAGGGAGACTTGGGAGGACACGAAAGCCTGAGACCGAATCATTAAGTTACTTTACGGGGTATTAGTATCGGGGACCTAGAGCGTAATGCTATGGTGGGATTTTATATCTTAATAATTCTTGTGCTGTCATTTAATTGGCCACATGATCCATCATAAGGGGTTTAGTCTATTTATTTAGCTGTACCTAATAATAGCTCCGTCCGAAGAAGATTAAAACTAGACAAGATATTCAACGTGTTGTTTAATAAATCTATATGCCTAGCAATATCCATGCCGCCCTCGGGAACGTTTTCCACATATAAGTTACACATCACTTGAGCTTGTCCTCTTACACATAGAGGATTGGGCTTTCTCTCTCTTTGAGAGCTTTTACTTGTTACCATTTATTTGCTGCATTGTACTGTCTTGCAATTATACAATCGAAAATACCAAAAACACTTGCATCTTTTATTGTCTATTTATCATTTCTAATAACCAATACCTTCAGCTCCTCGTGGGTTCGACAACCTTTTCTATTCGAAAGGTACTACAATTGATCTCCTGCACTTGGGAGTCATCAAGATACTTTTCTGGCGCCGTTGCCGGGGAGCGTAGCGCTATTGGTAAGAAGTTTGGTAAGGAAACTTGAAAGGTGAATTTTATTTACTGTTTTATCTCATTGCTACTATGGCATTTATGAATCGTGCCTCGCTGCATCTTGCTCTATATGAAAGTGCTTATGCTCCTAAAACTGTTGAAACTACTGTGCCTGAGATACCTAAAGTGGGATATAAAATTCCCGTTGGTCATGTTAAAAGAGTTATGAAAAATCCATTTACAGGGATGGAACTAAATCTGCACGTGAACACATGGAAACAATTGAGGCTATATGTGGTTTATTTAGACTTCCTGGTATTTCTGAAGATCAGGTAAAAAGGAAGCTGTTATATCTGTCTTTATCTGGTAATGCTCGTATTTGGTTCAGGTCTTTAGATGAAGAAGTCACTATGGACTGGAGTATTTTGAGGAAGGTTTTCTTTCTTAAGTATTTTACTCCTAGAGAAGCTTATGAGAACCGCTGCTATATATTTAATTTCTGGCCACATCTGGGAGAAAGTATTACTCAAGCTTGGGGGAGGTTAAAGGAACTCCTCCGCAAGAATCCTTGTCATGATCTTACAAGGAAAATTATTCTGATAAACTTTTATGTGAGGCTACCAAGGCAACAAAAGGAATTTCTGGATAATTCATCTAGTGGAAGCTTTACAAATAATACTGAAGAAGAAGCATGGAATTTATTGGAGACTATTTCTGAGAATACTGGTCATTGGGATCTTGATAAAGGTAATGAGCCCTATCTGGACTATGAGTATTCATGTGTAGAGAATTTCTCTACTTCTACCTTGTTTAAAAATCTGAGTGATACTTTTAATCTTGATCCTTATGTTATAATTGAGGTAGCTAAATCTTTTGCTAATCATATTGGTATTCCTAAAACTGGGTTTGAAGCTTATGTTGAACCTGTTAAACAATCTATTGTTGTACCCAAAGTTATTAAACAGGTAGAACCAGTGTCATCCTTGACAATTGAGGAGTATGTTGAGGCACCACCATATCCAAACCAAGTCAAGGAAAATTTACTTATTGCTGTTTCTAACAAGAGTAAAAGAAGAAGATCTCAGCCTTATGAACAGATGGAAGTCAACAGTCAAATCTCTATTATCAAACAATTAAATGAAGAAGATCCTGTTGATGTTTATCTATGTGAAGATGCTACTAAAGTTGTTAAAGGCAATTCGGCCAAGGTTGGTAAGCCTGTTATATCATGCACTATTGGGACTTCTAGTTATCATGGCTTATGTGATATTGGAGCAAGCATTAGTGTCATTCCATATTCTCTGTATCTTGAAATCAAGCCTGATATTGATCCTATCATTATGGAAGAGACAGGTATGACAATTCAACTTGCTAATAAAGATTATATTAGTCCATTTGGAATTGTTAGAGATGTTGAAGTATTGATTGGCAAAATAAAATATCCTGCTGATTTTATTGTGCTTGGTTGTCCTCAAGATTCATTTTGTCCTATCATTTTTGGTAGACCTTTCTTACACTGTTGGTGCTGAAATTAATTTGCTAAAGAGAAAGTGTTTATTAAATGTGCTGGTGAAAAACTTGATTCAATTTTCTAAATTTGCTGATAAACATGTTGTGAAAGAGCCAATTTCTGAAGATATAATTGAAACTCTTGCTCATGTAGCTGTAGCTTCAACAGATGTTGTAGAACGTTATATGCTTAATCAAGATGAACCATTTAATGATGAGAAAAGATGCTTTAGAACAAATATTATGGCAACAACCACCACAATTACAATTGCATATCCCACCTGATAATTTAGGAGTGCTACCACCACCTAAAGGGGATCCTAGCTTTGAATTAAAACCTTTGCCTACAAATCTGAAATATGCATATTTGGATGAGAAGAGCATATATCCTGTCATTATTAGTGCTAACCTTTCAGCTGAAGAAGAAGAGAAATTACTTGATGTGCTTAAAGCTCACCGACCAGCCATTGGATACTCTCTTGATGATCTTAAAGGTATAAGCCCAGCTCTATGTATGCATAAAATTAATTTGGAAGAGGATGCAAAACCTGTTGTTGATTATCAACGCCGTCTCCATCCAAAAATGAAAGAAGTGGTAAGGAAAGAGGTAATAAGACTTATTGAAGCTGGTATCATTTATCCCATAGCTGATAGTAAGTGGGTTAGTCCTGTTCATTGTGTTCCTAAAAAGGGTGGAATGACTGTTGTTCCAAATGATGAGGATGAACTTGTAGCTCAACGCACTGTTGTTGGTTATAGAATGTGTATTGATTTCAGGAAGTTAAACAAAGCAACTCGTAAAGATCATTACCCATTGCCATTTATTGATCAAATGTTAGAAAGGTTATCTAAACACTCTCACTTTTGCTATTTAGATGGTTATTCAGGTTTCTCCCAAATTCCTGTTCATAAAGATGATCAAGAGAAAACCACTTTTACATGTCCATTTGGTACATTTGCTTATAGGAGAATGCCATTCGGTTTGTGCAATGCTCCTGCTACTTTTCAAAGATGCATGAATGCTATATTTGCTGATTATATTGAAAAGATAATGGAAGTCTTTATGGATGATTTTTCTGTGTATGGTACTTCCTTCGATAATTGCTTGTTCAACCTTAACAAAGTTTTGCAGCGTTGTGAAGACCAACACTTAGTTTTAAACTGGGAGAAGTGTCACTTCATGGTTACTGAAGGTATTGTTCTTGGGCATAAGATTTCTGGAAAGGAATAGAAGTTGACCCAGCAAAGATAGAAGCTATTGAAAAGCTCCATTCCCAAGGGATCTCAAAGGTATAAGAAGTTTTCTTGGGCATGCAGGTTTTTACCGTAGGTTTATTAAAGATTTCTCCAAAATATCAAAACCTCTAACCAATCTTTTGCAAAAGGATGTTCCTTTCTCTTTTAATGATGATTGCATTGAGTCCTTTAATATTTTGAAGAATGCTTTAATAAGTGCTCCTATTATTCAACCTCCTGATTGGAATTGCCTTTTGAAATTATGTGTGATGCTAGTGATTATGCAGTTGGGGCTGTTTTGGGCCAACGTGTTGATAAGAAACTGAATGTCATTTATTATGCTAGTAGAACACTTGATGCTGCTCAAAGGAATTATGCCACAACTGAAAAAGAATTTTTAGCAGTGCTATTTGCTTGTGACAAGTTTAGACCTTATATTACTGATTCGAAAGTCACATTGCATACTGATCATTCTGCCATTAAATACTTAATGCATAAGAAAGATGCTAAGCCTAGATTAATAAGATGGGTACTTCTATTGCAAGAATTTGATTTACACATTGTTGATAGGAAAGGGGAAGATAATCAAGTAGCTGATCATCTTTCTAGAATGGAAAATATACCTGATGATCCTATTCCTATTAATGATAGCTTTGTTAATGAACAACTTGCAATTAATGTTTCTAGTGCTAAAGTTGCATCTCCATGGTTTGCCAATTATGCAAATTTTATTGTTGGTAAAGTTTTACCTCCACACTTCACTACTCAACAAAGAAAGAAATTCTTTTATGATCTTAGACATTATTTTTGGGATGATCCTTTCTTTATAAGAAAGTGTGGATGGTATTATTAGACGTTGTGTACCTGAGTATGAACAACAGGCTATTATAAGAGATTGTCATGACAGTCCCTATGGAGGGCATCATGCAGGAGATCGTACAGGTGCAAAGGTATTACAGTCTGGTTTTTATTGGCCTACTTTATTTAAGGATTGTGCTGAATATGTTAAATCTTGTGATAAATGTCAAAGAGTAGGAAATATTGGTAGGAGAAATGAAATGCCTATGAACTATTCCTTACCACTTGAACCATTTGATGTGTGGGGTTTTGACTTTATGGGACCTTTCCCGAATCAAAGACAAAGCATACTCATATTTTGGTTGCAGTGGATTATGTTACAAAGTGGGTGGAAGCAATTCCAACCAAAAGTGCAGATCATGCCACGCAATGAAGATGCTTCAGGACATCATTTTCCCCAGGTTTGGTGTTCCTAGGTTTTTAATTACTGATGGTGGTTCTCATTTCTTACATGGTATTCTTAGGAAAACTTTGGCAAAATATGATGTTAACCATAGAATTGCATCACCTTATCATCCCCAAACTAGTGGACAAGTTGAATTAAGTAATAGGGAAATTAAACTCATTTTGGAAAAGACAGTGAATAAGTCTAGGTCTGATTGGCCACTTAAAATTAACGATGCATTATGGGCTTATAGAACTGCTTTTAAAAATCCTATGGGAATGTCTCCTTATAAAATGGTTTATGGAAAAGCTTGTCATTTACCTGTTGAATTAGAACATAAAGCTAGATGGGCTATTAAACAATTGAACTTTGATTTTAAAACTGCTGGAGAGAAGAGAATTCTTGATTTAAACCTACTAGATGAATGGAGAAATGAAGCTTATGAAAGTGCCAGGATGTTTAAAGAAAAAGTTAAGATTTGGCATGACAAGAAAATTAAAAAGAAAGAATTCAAAGTAGGTGATCAAGTGCTATTATACAACTCTCGTTTCAAGTTTTCTGCAGGTAAGTTAGCTTCAAAGTGGCAGGGACCATTAGTGATACAGGAAGTATACCGTTCAGGAGCTATCCGTCTTCATGGTGATATGAAAGGTAAACCTCATGTGGTTAATGGACAACGCCTTAAACATTATATTGCAGGAAAAAGCTTCATTGGAAAGGTGGAGGAATTCATTTTACAGACACCGGAGGAGGTAATTGCAAAGAAGTTTGCAGTTTCAGAAATCCA
Source organism: Poa pratensis (assembly GCA_947311845.1). NCBI lineage: Eukaryota > Viridiplantae > Streptophyta > Magnoliopsida > Poales > Poaceae > Poa > Poa pratensis. Next base: position 27,437,634 of record CAMZMU010000071.1, on the reverse strand, counting down.
AAATCAATAAAAGGTAACTTTTACTCTGGAAAGTTTCTCGGAATTGCGTAATATTTTACGGACATCATTTTTTATGGAAATTAACGTGTGGGACAAGAAAACTGGACGTGACGGAGCTTCGAGAAGGAAAAGAGGGGGTCCCACGCGGCCAGATTCCCTGACCGCGTGGGCCCACTCCTTTTGCCCCTCGGAGTCCCGTTCCGTCTCGTTTTCGACTCCGACGCTTCGTCTTGACCTAAAAACCGTCAATATATACCCCTTTTCGTTGATCTAATCTCGCACCGAGCGTTCTCGAGCGATCTTTGCTTTTGCTGTTTCTGTCTGTCAGGTTTTAGCCATGTCTAGCTCCGGATCCGATCATGAGGGGGAGAGCTTCCCCAAGGGAGGTGTTGTGAACCGCTACCTCAACTCCGTGATGGCACCAATGAAGACCTTGTCCTTCAAGGAGGGCGCGATGCTCATAGAGGAGGTGAAGGCTCCCAAGATCATTGGCACGGTGGAGGAGAGGCTGGAGGACCTGGAACAGAAGATCTTCAGGTATAATACTGTTGTTGAACGCAACCTTGATGCTCATTGATACGTCTCAAACGTATCTATAATTTTGGATGTTCCATGCTTGTTTTATACCAATTGCTACATGTTTTGCATATACTTTATATCACTTTTATACATTTTTTGGACTAACCTATTAACAAGATGCCGAAGTGCCAGTTCCCGTTTTCTGCTGTTTTTGTATTCCAGAAAAGCTAGTCTGAAATATCTCGGAATTGGACGAAACTACATGGGGGTGCCTATTTTTCCAGAACACGCCTGACGGAGCGAAGAGCAGCAGAGGAGGGCCACCAGGAGGCCACACGCACCCAGGGCGCGGGCCCCCTTCTGTCGCGCCCTGGGGTGGTGTGGGCCCCTCGGGGGTCCGCAGCGCTGCCCTTTCGCCTACTTATTCCCCTCGACGCGAAAACCCTAAGTACCTGAGCAAAAATCCACGAAAAGATCCAGAGACGCCGCCGTCGTCAACCCTAGCTCGGGAGGGTTCAGAACCTCTTCCCGGCACCCTACCGGAGAGGGGAATCGTCACCGGAGGCTTCTACGTCGCCATGCCTGCCTCCGGAGTGATGCGTGAGTAGTTCATCCTTGGACTACGGGTCCATAGGAGTAGCTAGATGGTTGTCTCTCCACTTTGTGCCATCATGTTTAGATCTTGTGAGCTGCCCTACATGATCAAGATCATATTATTGTAATGCTACATGTTGTGTTTGCTGGGATCCGATGAATATTGAATATTATGTCAAGTTGATTATCAATCTATCTTATATGTTATTTAAGATCTTGCATGCTTTCCATTACTCGTAGATGCTTTGGCCAAGTAGATGCTTGTAACTCCAAGAGAGAGTATTTATGCTAGATAGTGGGTTCATGCCTCCGTTTAACCTGGGATAGTGACAGAAAGTTCTAAGGTTGTGGATGTGCTGTTGCCACTAGGGATAACCTAAAGATGCTATGTCCACGGGTGACATGGTATGCCTATCGGGTACCCTACCATGAGGGTACCTGGTGCACGTATCGACTAGGCCCAACTATCAGAGCCTACATGAAGCCCATGAAGGGAGGCCCACGAAGATGAAGTATCCTCCAAGTTTGGCGAAGCAATAGTCGGTTTTAGAGTTTCCTTACTTGTAAATCGAGTCGGTTACGAACACCCAAGACCCAGTCTATTATTTAAGGACTGGGAGGGCCATCGAACCAGACCACGTACTTTCAGAGCCACCAAAACCCTAGCGAGATCGACATATCGCGGGGACTCTTGTAACCATCATATTCACAAAGCAATAACAGACAGCAGGACGTAGGGGTGTTACCTCCACATGAGGGCCCTGAACCTGGGTAAAATCTTTGCCCTGCTTGTCAGCCGACGATACTTCCAGCTCTACCACGTTCTCTCCCCCATATTCATAACCTAGGGACCTTAACCATGGGTCTTGATGAGTCTACCCTCGTCAAGTGGCGCCGTCTGTGGGAAAGAATAGCGCTGGACTCGAAGTTTCGCCGGTCCCAACAGCAAACGGCAAATCGCCGATCACACAGCAAACGGCAACTCGCCGATCTCATCTGCAAACGGCAACTCGCCGATCCAGGCGACACACGGCGACTCGCCGACCTACTCGAAAAGCGGCAGCCTGCCCGCTTCACTCGCAAAAAAGCGCATCTGCTCTTCCAATGGATTTCAATCCGCACTCGCCAGAGCTTCAGAGGCGTTTTCTGGCCTTGAATCAGGTTTGAGCTTAACCGTTGGAGCATTCAATTTTTTCGTAAACAATCTTGTACGCAGGACTCGACAGATCCGCAACAACCGGTGCTGGGCGCACTCGAGGCTCCGTCGACTGCGCTCGCCCCGTCGTCGATTCCTGAAGCCTGCTCGCCCGCAACAACCATGTCGACCGGCGAGCTCGATAGGTTCATGATGACGGAACTCCAAGGGAGGGCAGAATCAGCATACCGCACAAGCAACGTCGACTTCAACCTACCACTCGACGAAAGTTTCGACTGCGGGATCTCCCTCGACGACTTCTACGAGCCCGCGATTCATACGACAGCAATGTCGACTCGGAGATCTTCACCAACACCAACTTCGGCTCAGACATCCATAATGGCCTCGCCAACACCGAGATGAGCATAGGCGATGAACACGCTGACAACGAAATTCGCCTCGAAGATCTACTCGATGAACATACTGGTTCTGACATGAGCCTCGCGGCGACGTCGAGTCCATGACTGAATCGACAGCACATACACCTGTCCTCGGGTCACGCCCCATCGTCTACGTGGCCTTCACCGCAGAAATCATCCGCAGACGCAGCCGCTCGCAGGCCTGCACAATTCCCATGCACGCAGGTGCGGCCAGCAGGGGGCGAGGTGGGGCGGCCCACCCCCCCTCAACTTTTGCTAATTTTTTCATTATATGTATTCAGTACGTATCTATACGTGAAAGGGAGGGAAAAAAAAAGGAAAAACAACCAGAACGAGCACGCATCGAGCACGTCTCGGTCGCACGCATCGATCCGCTCGATCCCCAATCCCAACTCGCTCCGCCCCGCGTCTCGATCCGCCGCCGCCGCCGTCGTCGCCCGCCCTGGAGCCACTGCCGCCGGCCGCCCCTAGAGCCCTGCCTAGAGCGCCTGCCATCCCTGGAGGCTGGAGCCGCTGCCGCCGGGCCGCCTAGAGCCCTGCCTGGAGCGCTGCCGCCCCTGGAGGCTGAGCCGCTGCCGCCGGGCCGCCCCTGGAGCCCCTGTTCGCAGGTTCGTCGTCCCTGGCCGGTATTCCCCAATCCCATCCGGCATCCGCGCGCCGCCCGCCTTCCCTGCTTCCTGTCTGCTTGATTCCTCACTGCCGTCTTCCCGTCGTGAATACCAGGTCCAGCTCGAACTGCATTGCCGTCAGAACATGGACGGAGATGAGG